>CM055062.1:37499280-37552093 GCA_029204045.2 Tillandsia leiboldiana | reverse complement strand
GAAGTACTTGGATACTCAGGAAGAGTTTGGTTCGAGCAGCGCGGTGGACAGAGTTATTGGTATTTATGGAGTGCGTGGGTACTATCTTTATCCCGGTGGTGACTTATCGGTCATGGACGCCTGTTTGGGCGAGCTGTGTACATGGGAATGAGATGATCGATCAGTGGGTGCCCCTCTGGAACTCTAGAATTGAGAGCTAAGGGTGAGCATTACTCTGGATGTGAAACTTTCCCCTGTGGATGGATTACAAGAGTTGTATCTGTAGAACTTGGTTATTGGTTGCAATGGAGCAACGAGGGAGTTATGCCCTTGGAGATCTTGAGTGGGGAAGCCTTTTTCCGCGGGGATTGTAGATTTGAGCTTACGCGGGGAGTTTGATCCGCGAGTTTTCTGATGGAAGAAGTGTTTGATCACCCTCATATTGGATTTCACTTGCTTGGAATTGGACGAAGATTCAGAATCCGGAGCAGCCGATGTACATTTCTTGCTCGTGAAGCGAAGAAACTTGTCAGACGGATCATGACCTTGAGTGAAGGATCAGTGGAGCCATCATGATGAGTGAGAACGGCACTGAGAGCGAGGTGAGGATGAGTTGAGTGTTCCTATCCCCTTTTTAATTGAGTCACCTCCAGTGTTATGGATTTATTCTGGTTTCGAGGACGAAACCTTTTAAGGACGGGAGAGTGTAGAATACCGGGATTTCGGGATGGCGCGCCGACTGCGCCGACTGATGGCATGGAGCGGAGGAATTGCCTCTCGCTGTGTTCCACATGTGCTTTCAGTTGAGCTCGTGCCGATTCGGATCTACGCGGGAGCCCAGCTGATTCGGAGTTTTTCGGCCTTGTGCGTTATAGAGGACTGGTTCGGGAAGCCTCGACTCCTCCCTGGTGTGCAGAGAAATTGGGAAACACTTGGAACATGTGTATTTTCAGATTACAGCGGAGTTCGGAGGTTCGGACTGACGCGGAGGACTCGAAGGCGGAAAGTGAGTGGAACTGGCAATTTTGGAGCCGGTTTTTGGATTGAGCACGCCGATCTACGGTTGAGCTTTTTGAGTTGGAAAAGAGGTGGACATGTGTATTTTCATATTACAGAGGAGTTCGGGAGGTTCCGGGCTGGTGCGGAGGCCCCGAGGGAAAAAAATGGATTGGAGTTGGCTAAATTGGACTAATTAATTAATAATTAATTTAATTAGTTGAGTTATTTGATTTGCTTTTTGTAGAGATGGAATGAAGAGAGAGTGGGATTAGTGAAAATGGAATTAGGGGGGGTGAGTGAGATATTTTAGTGGAGCATTAAATGCTGCCCCAACTACACATTAATTAGGCACCCCCCTAATTAAAAAGCCTCCACGTCACCTCCTCTCCTCCAACCTGCAAACAGAGGAAAAAAGAGAGGAAACAGAGGAATGGGAAATGAGAGAAAAGAGGAAGAAGGTGTAGATATCGGATTTTTGGATTGAGCACACCGACTCCATGGATGAGCTTTGAGTGAGAAAGCTGTGAGCATGTGTATTTTCAGATTACAGCGGAGTTCGGGAGGTTTCGGACTGCGGCGGAGGCCCCGAGGGCGAAAAGTGAGTTGGAGTTGGCATTCTGAATATTTAATTATTTAAATTAAATTAATTGCTGCTTACCTGTTGGTGCTTGGGGGTTCAGAGTGTTGTTGAGGATAGGAGTTGCATTGGAGGGGATTTCTTGGTTAATTAATTAGGTATTAAGTTTTCTTTTTTTTTATGCCGGCTGCTTGCACCTATTTAATTAGCCCCGCTAATTAGTGTGCCACCTCACCTTCGCCTTCACCAGCAAAGGAAACAGAGATTTTTTTGAGAACAGCGGGAAGAAGAAAGGAGAGAAAGAAGAAGAAGAAGTTGAAGGTGGCTTTGGGGGAGGACCACCTGTTGGTCGCCGAGGAGCCGCAGCGGAGCGCGCGCGTTGAGCATCGACAAGGTACGTGGTTTGGGTGGTTTTCTTGTGAGCTCGGATTTCTTTTTCTTTTCTTTTTTTGAGGTTGGCGCGTTGGCTGTCGGACTTCATGCCCGAGGTACGGGGGACTGCAGCGGGGTGACCGCGCGTTGGTTCGCGCGAAGGCGCTGCGCCGGCTGGGCGAATCGCTACGCGGGCGCGTATGAGCGCCGCGCGCAGCAAGCGGCCCTGCTGCCGCAAGCGCGCAGCAGGGCGTGCGCAGCCTGTGGCAGGCGCGCCTGGGCGCGCGCAGCAAGTGCGGGCATGCCAGGGCGCCACGCCTTGGGCGGACCGCGCGCGGCAAGTGCGGGCTGCGCGCCGGGCCGCGCGCAGCGCCGCGCGGCCCCCGCGCAGGGCGCGCACAGCGCCTGCTGTCACGCCCAGGGGGTTTTATTTTAGCGGAAACGATATTAAAAGTACGCGCAAAGTGCGTACTAATTTTTTTTTGTTTAGTAAAACCTCCTTCCCCGGCGCGTGCCCAGACCCGCCACATATACAGATTTACTCGGAAATGGGCAGAGTCTCCTCTGTATATGCACGGCGTCGCGGCTGTTACAATGTCGATCTAAGCAATCATTCTCCCATTTAATCACAACAGTTCGAAGTAGTACGGTGCATGAAGACTAAACAATACCCGTGGCCAATCAAGTTGAAAGGATAAACTCACAGTTTTGAAAGCAGGTCCACACGACCCAAGGTTTTGAAGACAGTCTGAAAAGATGCCATAAATCCACAGGGTTTGGAAAACAGGTCCACACGACCCAGATTTTGAAAGATAGTTTTCGAAGTTCTTTCTTTTCTAGTTCATGTTGCTTTGAAAACGGCCAAACGGGAACAATAAAGGAAACAGTAGTGCATAAGCAGAAAGAAGTACTCAACATCCACACGACCCCACAAGGGTATCGAGAACCAACAATAACCTACAGTTCTGAATGAAAAATGCAGAGAAAGTAAATGATACAGCATACTAGGGCTCCCTCAGCCCGACTGCTACCACTTCGGCCTCACGTCGCCTACCGCACACCCCTGGAGGTACCTGTCACAGAGTGGGTAGTCAGCGACACTATCAGAGAGTAGTACTAAAACAGTAAGTGATACCAAGCCACAAAAGTAAGACTAGCCGGAACAACGCTCTACTCGTAACGGTAACTCGCAACCACCTGTACCACCTGTAACACCTGTAACACCTGAACCGGGTAAACCTGTAACACCTGACCGCGTCGGGCACCGGAACCGGCGGTCTCACACCTGACTACATCGGGATCCAATACCGGCAGTCTCACACCGACCACATCGGGATCCAATCCGGTGGTCTCACCGCTCGCACCTCGCTGCCTCAAACCCCCCACCTATAGGGGCCCCCACTACGTCACCCGTGGAGTAACACGGGTCAAAAGGACCGACGCTTTCCGGAAAGAGCACCCTTTGCGGTGGCCAAAACCGGGGGTGCGCGGTGTCGCAACTCGAGCATAAGTAACCAAGTAACCAAGTAACCAATTAGAACATGTCACGGGGGTAAGGTAGTAATCATAGAAACCGTCAGTGTTAGTACCGATTATAATCAAAAGTCCCTTTTGGATTACCAACACAATACTCAGCCTCGACCGTAAACCCACCTCAGTACAGCGATCCTCAAATCGTTGGGAGGCTCACTGGCTAGCGGCTGACTGCTAGTACCTGAATAATAAATACAAGTCAATAATAGACCTCTCTCATATCCATCCCCCTAACTCACTGTGTGTGCAAGCTATACGGAAAACTTCGCCGAAGTCCCGGGATTTTGCCGGAATTTTCCGGAAATCCGATTTCCGCTCAACGAAAGCCATTGGATCCCCAACGAAGGGTTTAGAGATCATGGGCGTACAGCCCAAAACAGCCCATGAGGCTACAATTGCAGTTAGACCCCTAGGGTTCTACCCAATTGCACTTTTACAATAAAATAAGAGTCGTTTTCGCTCGTTCTTAACTGGGATTATTTTTACGAACCGTCACTTCCAGTAAGTGACACTCGACCCGCTAAACACCGTGCTCACCCATTTGCAGCAGCACGGTACCCGAGGAAAACTTCGGGCCATAATATACCTCTCTAACATAGCCTAAATGCATTTTGTTTCTTCGGCTCAACGAAATCGAAATCCGACGCGAGCATCGCGTCCAGTGACCCCAAATTAGCTAGGAGCTCACTGTCGCGGCTTCGCAAACAGCCCGGAACAGTGTTTGGGTAAACTATTCTTTTAAGGGTTGGTTAACTATAACTTAACCTTTAATAATCCAATTCAAATTCCTGCTTTAGAGTTAGTTCACAGCAACCTAAAAACCCTGGGGCTTGCTTCATTTGCAGCCCAGCAGTTGCTGGATCAGCCAGATCCACACCTAGTCACTAACAATGCATACAATGCTCCAAACCTCAGTCCACCCAGGTCTAACTTGATCTGAAGTGAGCATCAAGCTCAGGAGACATTTTGAGCACTTTCATTTATACTCGAAGCCAAAATCCAAATAGAACCTCTCTCAGGCATTTCATCAAACACCTTAAGTGCACCAATTGTTAAACATGAACCCAAGCCATGCCCGAGCTTGTTCTCGGCCAATACTGCACCAACACCCTTCCAACTTGGAAGGAATTGATCTAATAAGTTACAGGATTATCCCCATCAACTTGGGTTCAAGCTTGCTCCCCAGGTAGCCGCGGGCAAAGGTGGAGCTAATGAAGAAGATGACCACCATAGACCCGAGATGAAGATTTTTCCATCTCTGGTCTCTGGGCCTCCAGCAACTGCACCATAAGGTGTTTTTCATCTCTACCATCACATCTGGAACAATTCCCGGCGGTGGGGACGCGGCGGAGACGGCGGCGGAGCAAGCTCGGTTTGGAGCTTCTTCGCCTCTAATGGCGGATTTCCACCGAGGCTTCATGGTATCCATGCAAGGGCATGGATACGATATAATCGATCCCAGGAAGCTTCTTGTCCACTCCCCGGCCGCCGGGGACGACCGGAACGCCGGCAACCGCACCCCGAACCCACCTCGAGCCCATCATGGCCGTGCCTCAACCAAGCTGCATGGATGCCATGCAAGTACATGGGTGGACTCCTCTCACCCCCAGGGAGCTCCTCGACCACTTGGCCGGAGGTGGGGAGGCCCGCCGGCGCCGGAGCACATAGCTCGGCCGAAGGTGGAAAAACCGAAAACTAGGGTTTTGAACTGCGGCGTAGTTACTCAACCAAAATCCCTCAAACTTTGCAGAGATGACCTATTGGTCCTACAGTCCCAACCCATCATTTTATTTTTGTTTTTGGACCACGGGTTGCGAAGCTTGGCCGCGGCGGAGCAGAACCACCTTTTCCGGCGATGCAACTTCACCGCCGGCAAACGGCCGTGCATGGAGGTTCGGTACTTGGCAGGGAAAGTCTGCAAGACCTAATTAAGACTCTGCCATGGGTCTTGGGCCAATAAAACCAAAGGATAAGAAGCTTCACCTTCGCCGGAGTTGGAGAAGGTGGGATGACGCCGGTTTCGCTCCTCCCAGCGTCGCGCGGCCACGGGGGGAGATGCAGAGGGAAGCAGGAGAAACCTTTTGATGGAGGTTGGGTGCAAGAAAACTCGGTGTGATCCCCCTTCCTCAAACTTCCACTTCCCCTTTATATAACCGGCCTCCTCACCTTACTACGAGCACCCCAAGAAGAGGGCGGTTCCTGGGCTGGAGGTCGTGGCAGAGGGGAGTGGGAACATGGAGGAGCAGTGTAACTGCTTCTGTAACTACCACATAGTGTTTATGCCAATTTTCCCTTTCTTTGCAACTAAGTCCCTCTAAACCTTGATCATTACAATTCAGTCCCTAAGCTGTAGGTCATTATGCATAGAAGTCCTTCTCCAAATAACCTCATTGCATTGAAAAATAAATATTAAGATTTTTGCGAAATACCCGTTTTTTTTCGACGTATTTCACGCATTTCGAGACGAACGGTTCGTCAAATTGTGAAACCGACTTCGCCCGACGTCCGGCTCGTCGAACCTATCGAGTAGCGTATTTGCTTGCTTGATTCAGTGCTCGAATAAAATCTCGGGACATAAAGTTCTGTAAATTGCAGTATGACGCACGCACTTCGATGCACCCGGATCACTAAACGCGAATTCCGTCCGTGCCATTGTGCTCAGAACGGCGGTGCCATTCAAATCGACTACCCGAATCGCTAGATTCGGACTCCAGACAGTGAATCGGCTAACGTTCGCTCGGTGGGGAATTAAATCAGGAGGTTACTATTCACAACTTAAGTCGTGGACCCCACAAGCTTCTTCACTGATTTCTGAACAATCCGACCGTCGGATCGAAAATCAGTTTATATCATTTTCAATCGGTTCGACGAGACGGTCGCACTAGTGGTTTCAGATCTTCGAGATCAGACTCGGATCCGAAAGGCAGACATAGTGCTCCGTAAATTGTGCGATACGCGCACCGGTATGCAAGTCACTTAGGTTTAGATCTGCTTCTTCGCCCGCAACCACACTTGAATTTCTCGAGTGCTACATCACTCACACCTTAAAAGAAGTTTCGTCCCCGAAACTTAAATACACCATGAATCCAATAAGTGGGGAAAGGGCCCACGCATGCTCGAGTTGCGCTCCCAAAAGGCTTCGCGCCCCTCCTGATCCGCTCGTTTCTCTCTGGCACTAGGAGAGATTGCAGTTTCCCTGCCGGGCGTTGACGTTCGGGACCTTTATTTGTTGACACCCCAGGCAAGGAGCTACAAATTGCGTTACATCCCTCTTCATCTTGGGCCACTAGAAGGTCTGCTTGAGGTCCCTGTACATCTTTGTGCCTCCTGGATGCGCTGCATAAGGGGCGCGGTGTGCCTTGGGCAGCATTTCCTTCTTAAATTCCGGGGGTATCCGGCACACAATTTCGCCCGCGGAACCGTAGGGTGTCATCGCCTTCCAATGAAAAGTCCCCTTCCTGATCTGGTGAGATCTTGTCTTTTACGAGCTGTAAGTGCGAGTCCGCCTACTGTTCCTCTCGAGTCTTTTCCAACAGTGTTGGTTTGACCACCAGAGTTAGAAGTTGCGCAACCGTGCCTGCGGCACTACTTCCAACCCTAGTCGTGAAAATTTCATGATCAAGTTGCTCTGTTCAGTCCTCGCACCTACCAATCCTCCCTACAATCGCCCCATCCTGCTCAAAACGTCCGCTACCCACGTTTGCTTTCCCGGGGTGATATTGGATAGTTAGGTCGTAATCCTTCGATAATTCAAAACACCGCTTCTGATGTCGTCGTCGGGGGTGGTGACACCTTGTCTGCTATCGTCGCGGTAGTGGCTACTCCCGCGAAGTTCCTCCTCCGGGGTTTTGAACAGACCAACAAACTAGGTAGGGTTCTCTCCTCAAAACACTTGTAAGGGATTCCTATCTAGCGTTCACAACTCCTCAGGCGGACTAGGGGAGTAATCCCCACTCCTATCCTATATAACCCTCCCCCGACACAACCGTACAGTACGCGGAGGAAGAAAAAGACAGAAACGGAAGATGGGAATCGATGCCTAACCAAGGAAAAACCAAAAAGGGAAGAAAAAGAAAAATATATATATATATACCTGTTCTAAGATTCTGCATCACTGCTCCCCGGGGTGGCTGGGGAGGTCCGTCCACAACCTCTGGGCCAGCTACGTTCGACGTGGCGGGGTGGGGTCTCGGTATCGGAAGAGTCCGTCAGGCGTGGGTCGTCGGGTCTCGGTGCCGGGGGTCTGGTGACACCTGGCCTCCGGGGACACTCGTAACGTGTGTGGCCCGGCCTGCCACACCGGAAGCAATGCTCATTCCGCCAAGGGCACTCCATCATGGGATGCGTACCGTCACAAATGACGCATGGCGTCGGTGGTGTAGGTCCCGCCCTCATTGCCTGCCCGGGTTTCGGCCTGTTCCTCTGGCGCTTGGTCGCTCTGCCGCACTGGTAGGGGCCCCCTGTCGGGCCGGGGTAGGGGTGTGCCCGTCGTGTACGCTCTAGCTCCGCGCGCACGGCCAAGTTGACCGCTCCCTGAAAGGTGGAAACGCCAGTCGATGGTATCCCACGGGGGTTAACACCACCGGTGCCGTGCTGGGCGCGGTCGACACTCTCGAGCTCCTGGGTCAGTATACCCACCTGCTCTGCGAGAGTTAGCAATTTCACAGCCACGTCGCGCAGCTGGTTGCGTAGTACGCGGTTCGCCTCTGCCGCAAAGTCCATGTCTGACAGCAGTTACCTACCCAAAATCAGGCTTCTATCTGTGCACACCAAGGAAACACAATAGTCCCAGCATACCAAGAAAATCGTGCGTAAATAAATCACACAAATTCCCCTTTCCCCCACGTTCACTCACGTCCTACAACCTTACGTCCCACACATTTCATTTATTCGTAGTTAAGTGTGATATCTCGGTGGATGTTGGGCCGTCACTGTTGTGATTAAAGCAAAGTCTCTGATACCATCTTAATCTGTCACGCCCCGGGGGTTTTATTTTAGCGGAAACGATACTTCAAAGTACGCGCAAAGTGCGTACTAATTTTTTTTGTTTAGAAACCTCCTTCCCCGGCGCGTGCCCAGACCCGCCACATATACAGATTTACTCGGAAATCGGGCAGAGTCTCCTCTGTATATGCACGGCGTCGCGGCTGTTACAATAGTCGATCCTAAGCAATCATTCTCCCATTTAATCACAACAGTTCGAAGTAGTACGGTGCATGAAGACTAAACAATACCCGTGGCCAATCAAGTTGAAAGGATAAACTCACAGTTTTGAAAGCAGGTCCACACGACCCAAGGTTTTGAAGACAGTCTGAAAAGATGCCATAAATCCACAGGGTTTGGAAAACAGGTCCACACGACCCAGATTTTGAAAGATAGTTTTCGAAGTTCTTTTCTTTTCTAGTCATGTTGCTTTGAAAACGGCCAAACGGGAACAATAAAGGAAACAGTAGTGCATAAGCAGAAAGAAAGTACTCAACATCCACACGACCCCACAAGGGTATCGAGAACCACACAATAACCTACAGTTCTGAATGAAATGCAGAGAAAGTAAATGATACAGCATACTAGGGCTCCCTCAGCCCGACTGCTACCACTTCGGCCTCACCGTCGCCTACCGCTACCCCCTGGAGGTACCTGTCACAGAGTGGGTAGTCAGCGACACTATCATAAGAGTAGTACTAAAACAGTAAAGTGATACCAAGCCACAAAAGTAAGACTAGCCGGAACAACCGCTCTACTCGTAACGGTAACTCGCAACCACCTGTACCACCTGTAACACCTGTAACACCTGTAACCCCGGTAACACCTGTAACACCTGACCGCGTCGGGCACCGGACCCGGCGGTCTCACACCTGACTACATCGGGATCCAATCCCGGCAGTCTCACACCTGACCACATCGGGATCCAATCCCGGTGGTCTCACCGCTCGCACCTCGCTGCCTCAAACCCCCCACCTATAGGGGCCCCCACTACGTCACCTCGTGGGGTAACACGGGTCAAAGACCGCCTTTCCGGAAAAGAGCACCCTTTGCGGTGGCCAAACCGCGGGTGCGCGTGTCGCAACTCGAGCATAAGTAACCAAGTAACCAAGTAACCAAGTAACCAAGTAACCATGTCACGGGGTAAGGTAGTACATCATAGAAACCGTCAGTGTTAGTACCGATTAATAATCAAAAGTCCCTTTTGGATTACCAACACAATACTCAGCCTCGACCGTAAACCCACCTCAGTACAAGCGATCCTCAAATCCGTTGGGAGGCTCACTGGCTAGCGGCTGACTGCTAGTACCTGAATAATAAATACAAGTCAATACTAGACTCTCTCTCATATCCATCCCCCTAACTCACTGTGTGTGCAAGCTATACGGAAAACTTCGCCGAAGTCCCGGGATTTTGCCGGAATTTTCCGGAAATCCGATTTCCGCTCAACGAAAGCCATTGGATCTCCAACGAAGGGTTTAGAGATCATGGGCGTATAGCCCAAAACAGCCCATGAGGCTACAATTGCAGTTAGACCCCTAGGGTTCTACCCAATTGCACTTTTACAATAAAATAAGAGTCGTTTTCGCTCGTTCTCTTAACTGGGATATTATTTTTACGAACCGTCACTTCCAGTAAGTGACACTCGACCCGCTAAACACCGTGCTCACCCATTTGCAGCAGCACGGTACCCGAGGAAAACTTCGGGCCATAATATACCTCTCTAACATAGCCTAAATGCATTTTTGTTTCTTCGGCTCAACGAAATCGAAATCCGACGCGAGCATCGCGTCCAGTGACCCCAAATTAGCTAGGAGCTCACTGTCGCGGCTTCGCAAACAGCCCGGAACAGTGTTTGGGCTAAACTATTCTTTTAAGGGTTGGTTAACCTATAACTTAACCTTTAATAATCCAATTCAAATTCTGCTTTAGAGTTAAGTTCACAGCAACCTAAAAACCCTGGGGCTTGCTTCATTTGCAGCCCAGCAGTTGCTGGATCAGCCAGATCCACACCTAGTCCACTAACAATGCATACAATGCTCCAAACCTCAGTCCACCCAGGTCTAACTTGATCTGAAGTGAGCATCAAGCTCAGGAGACATTTTTGAGCAACTTTCATTTTATACTCGAAGCCAAAATCCAAATAGAACCTCTCTCAGGCATTTCATCAAACACCTTAAGTGCACCAATTGTTAAACATGAACCCAAGCCATGCCCGAGCTTGTTCTCGGCCAATACTGCACCAACACCCTTCCAACTTGGAAGGAATTGATCTAATAAGTTACAGGATTATCCCCATCAACTTGGGTTCAAGCTTGCTCCCCAGGTTAGCCGCGGGCAAAGGTGGAGCTAATGAAGAAGATGACCACCATAGACCCGAGATGAAGATTTTTCCATCTCTAGTCTCTGGGCCTCCAGCAACTGCACCATAAGGTGTTTTTCATCTCTACCATCACATCTGGAACAATTCCCGGCGGTGGGGACGCGGCGGAGACGGCGGCGGAGCAAGCTCGGTTTGGAGCTTCTTCGCCTCTAATGGCGGATTTCCACCGAGGCTTCATGGTATCCATGCAAGGGCATGGATACGATATAATCGATCCCAGGAAGCTTCTTGTCCACTCCCCGGCCGCCGGGGACGACCGGAACGCCGGCAACCGCACCCCGAACCCACCTCGAGCCCATCATGGCCGTGCCTCAACCAAGCTGCATGGATGCCATGCAAGTACATGGGTGGACTCCTCTCACCCCCAGGGAGCTCCTCGACCACTTGGCCGGAGGTGGGGAGGCCCGCCGGCGCCGGAGCACATAGCTCGGCCGAAGGTGGAAAAACCCGAAAACTAGGGTTTTGAACTGCGGCGTAGTTACTCAACCAAAATCCCTCAAACTTTGCAGAGATGACCTATTGGTCCTACAGTCCCAACCCATCATTTTATTTTTGTTTTTGGACCACGGGTTGCGAAGCTTGGCCGCGGCGGAGCAGAACCACCTTTTCCGGCGATGCAACTTCACCGCCGGCAAACGGCCGTGCATGGAGGTTCGGTACTTGGCAGGGAAAGTCTGCAAGACCTAATTAAGACTCTGCCATGGGTCTTGGGCCAATAAAACCAAAGGATAAGAAGCTTCACCTTCGCCGGAGTTGGAGAAGGTGGGATGACGCCGGTTTCGCTCCTCCCAGCGTCGCGCGGCCACGGGGGAGATGCAGAGGAAGCAGGAGAAACCTTTGATGGAGGTTGGGTGCAAGAAAACTCGGTGTGATCCCCCTTCCTCAAACTTCCACTTCCCCTTTATATAACCGGCCTCCTCACCTTACTACGAGCCACCCCAAGAAGAGGGCGGTTCCTGGGCATGGAGGTCGTGGCAGAGGGGAGTGGGAACATGGAGGAGCAGTTGTAACTGCTTCTGTAACTACCACATAGTGTCTATAGCCAATTTTCCCTTTCTTTGCAACTAAGTCCCTCTAAACCTTGATCATTACAATTCAGTCCATAGCTGTAGGTCATTTATGCATAGAAGTCCTTCTCCAAATAACCTCATTGCATTTGACACATAAAATATTAAGATTTTTGCGAAAATACCCGTTTTTTCGACGTATTTCACGCATTTCGAGACGAACGGTTCGTCAAATTGCGAAACCGACTTCGCCACGACGTCCGGCTCGTCGAAACCTATCGAGTAGCGTATTTGCTTGCTTGATTCAGTGCTCGAATAAAATCTCGGGCCATAAAGTTCTGTAAATTGCAGTATGACGCACGCACTTCGATGCACCCGGATCACTAAACGCGAATTCCGTCAGTGCCATTATGCTCAGAACGGCGGTGCCATTCAAATCGACTACCCGAATCGCTAGATTCGGACTCCAGACAGTGAATCGGCTAACGTTCGCTCGGTGGGGAATTAAATCAGGAGGTTACTATTCACGACTTAAGTCGTGGACCCCACAAGCTTCTTCACTGATTTCTGAACAATGCGACCGTCGGATCAAAAATCAGTTTATATCATTTTCAATCGGTTCGACGAGACGGTCGCACTAGTGGTTTCAGATCTTCGAGATCAGACTCGGATCCGAAAGGAAGACATAGTGCTCCGTAAACTGTGCGATACGCGCACCGGTATGCAAGTCACTTAGGTTTAGATCTGCTTCTTCGCCCGCAACCACACTTGAATTTCTCGAGTGCTACACCTGCGCGCAGGGCGAGCGTGGCACTGTGGGGCGCCGCGCGGCAGGCCCTCGCGCGCAGCGCTGCGGGGCACCGCGCGGCAGGCCCTCGCGCGCAACGCTGCGGGGCGCCGCGCGGCAGGCCCTAGCGCTGCGCGGCTGAGCCCAGCGCCGCGCGACAGGCAGGTTGGCGCCGCGCGGCTGGTCCTGGTTCCGCGCGGCGTGCGCCTTGGCTGCGAGCGGCAGCGCACGGCGCCGCGCTGAAGCCGCACAGGCAGCGGCTTGGCGACGCCCTGCGGCTTGTGCCCATGCAGTTTTTTCGCGCGGCGCGCGGCATTTTCGTCGGCCGAAGGGCAATTTTTCCTCGGCGATCGCATGGTTTTTGCCGTGCTTACCTAATTTTGGATTTTTCCTCTTTGCTTGCGGGTTGTAGTGCAGTTTTCAGTGTACTACTTAGCCAGAATTGCGGGGTTTTCGTCACGCGGAGCCGAGGGAGCTTGGTTGCTCAGTTTGTGCCGTGGTTTTGCTTTGGGTGAGCCGGTGTGCGCGCGAATTTTTCTGTAGACCTCAGGTGGGTTGGATTTTCTTCCAAAAATTACGGAATGCCCTCTAATGCTTCAGAACGCACTTTGATCATGTCAAAACTGTATATTTTAGCTGTTATATGATTTGATAGTTTCCTAAAAAATTACAGAAAAATTATCTGAACCCCGGAATATTTTTAGTAGACTCTTGGCACTATATGACACTAGACTGTATGCTTAATTGGCCTCATTTAAGCACCTGACCCGTTTTAAAAATCCGAATGCTCGTTTTATTGAAAAATCGACTTTTAAAATTGGTTTTAAAATGTCTGAGGGTTCTAGTGATGCTGCATGGGTTCAGGGTGCATGTTCTTTCGTGCCGGAGGGCCGAGGAGATATTTGTTGATTATTAGAGCCATTATATGACTTTTTGAGATTTACTAGTGTCGTTGGGAGTTCTATTTGAGCACTTCAGTTTTAGTCGTGGAGATTACTCTGACCTTGACATGAGTGTGTGTCGTCTGTTCACTGTGTTTCCGATCTATTTGATCGTGGATTATAGCCTGCTGAGCCTGGGATTTTATGCCAGTTGTGAGATACTTGAGTTCGCAGGGTCGCTCCCCGCGAGCTACGCTCCGGATGTGATGATGATACCGAGCCTGACGAGGCTGCGATGTGGTTACTGAGATAGTCCTTGAGGGACACCCTACGTAAGACCAAGCCCTGTTTGGGCATGAGTGGCAGTAGATGAGCGCAGGCTTGACTTTGACTGGTCCAAAGAGGGACAGTCATTGAGATTGAGTGATATGTGTGAGTGAGTTTCATAGCATGTTCATAGATGAGTTTCCTTTGAGCATGATACTTGAGGCATGTTAGCAGTAGCGAGTGTATGCACATTTCATCATTAGTAGAGTTTCTTGAGCATGATGATTGAGACATGAGAGTTATAGTTCCTTCAACTTTTATCTATCTATCTATCTATCTATCTATCTATCTATCTATCTATCTATCTATCTATCTATCTGCATACCTATCTGTTGTGCCTCCTGTAGACTTAGTGGGCATACCGTGGATATTGGTGACGGTACCCACTGGGATCTACCTTCTGCAATAGATCTCACACCCGCTGCGGTGACAGGTTTCCGGAGGCTACTGTTCCGGCTTAGCTCGCGCGGAGACAGCTGATCGAGGTGAGGACGTGGCCGTTTAGTTCCTTACCAGCACTGAGAGTCAGAGGTAGATGTACCCTGTATATTTTATGACTCCACTTTTGTACTGGACATTCTGAGAGATCAATGAGGATTTCATGTACTTTCTCTAGCTGAGAGACTTTGTATTGAGATTTTATTTATTTCAGAGGTTCAGTGGATTTCTGTAGCTATTAGTTCTTTTTCAGCTCTGATACATGTTTAGCTATAGATCTTTTGCAGGGTAGACGCTTCGTCTGTGCGGCAGTTTCCGCACAGATGGCGGATCTGTTGGCGAGCCCGGGTCGCAGTTTCGACCCCGGGGCGTGACAGATTTTGGTGGTATCAGAGCCTAGGAATGTAGGTCGTTGAGGACTTAGAGACCCTAGGCTATTGGTTGGACAGTAGGATGACTGCCGTGAGAGACGTGACATTAGCGAGAGTCCTGATTGAGTTTGCACCTCCCCAAGAGGATTGGGGCGAGTGATCTTACATGTTATTTCTCTAAAGATGATTATGTTGGCTGTAGACAACATAATGCTTTAGTATGGGTAACATGTTATAGACTTTCGCTTGATTGGGTCGAGAGAGTTCTTGGTCTTAATGTTTGTTCTGTTGCAGTGGTTTTCGATACTTCCAAGACGCCGTGCAGCGGCGAGGGCGTGTTCGACCTTGGATGAGGAGCCCGAACAGCGGGAGGCTGAATGGACAGAGCAGAGTGAGGTCTGAGAGTTACGGGCCCAGGTAGCCCTGATGTTTGAGGCGATGCGGCGCCAGGAAGAGAACATGGAGCGCGTGATGCGCATGCTTGGACCGAAAGCATCTCCCGGGGTACCGCCAGTAGTACCTCCGACCACGACATCGTCGACTTCGACCTAGATCGCACTGTGAGTAGTACAGTGCAGCGAGAGTTGATGACCGGTTGTTGTACTTCATCCAGTTCCATCCCCTGTAGATTTCGGGACCGAGTTTGGAGCCTTGGGAGGTCGGGAACTGGATTGCTTCTTTGGAAAAGTTGTCTGAGGACTTGTTCATCCAGGAGGAGCATCAGGTGCATTTGGTTATGCACTAATGGATAAGGACGCCGAGAGTTGGTGGCGTCGAGTTCGTCTAGTAGGACCACCGGGAGCGCAGTTGATGACCTGGAGCGAGTGTCTGCGATTGTTGAGCAGTGACCCCATGTCGCTCAGGATGAGGCTCGGAAGTTGATCATGTTTGAGAAGAGACTGCATCGGAATATCAATCACTTTGGGCATTTTCGGCGAGCGCCGACTTTAGATGCAGCGATTGTGCTCGTTCGATGTATTGACCGGGGATCAGTGATCACGTTCGAGAGGAACGGAGAGCGAGGGAGCAATTCCAGTGAGAGACACCTTGTATCGCCTGATTTTGGGATAGTTGAGTGGATCGAGGTCGCCATGGTTCTAGTCTCAGGATCATGGGTCTCAGAGGAGACAGAGACCAGGAGGGTCTCGACAGTCGAGGCACCAGCGGTAGTGTCAGGATGAGTGTGTTTTATGCGGTGGGCCACATTCATCGCCATAGTGTGACCTCAGGCAGGGGCGATGGTTTTCTTATGGATAGTCAGGACATATTCAGGCAGAGTGTCCCAGAGTAGTGCTCAGGGTTGCCGCTTGCGACGGCACCCCCACTACCCTTTCAGGATGCAGAGGTTCGTCCGATTTACCGGTAGGCTGATGGAGCCGTGATGCCGAGTCAGATAGAGTGATGGCCACCGGCATCTTGTGGTTGAGATTATGCAGCCGGTTAGGGGACGCCAGGTTAGTGGATCGTGTCTTACCAGGTGTGGATTCCTTACGGTTGTCGAAGTTAGAGCATGGTTGATGCCGACACCGCTTGAGTGTGTTTTGTAGAGCAGGAGTAGCTTCGCGTGGGCCAGAGTTAGGACTGTTGGCTTGTGCACGTGAGGATCAGGTTCCAGATCACGTATAGCACATGGATGAGTGTCGCCAGTCCTGCCCAGTACAGTTAGGACCTAGGAATGGATCCATTGAGTTGTTGGTCCTACATCAGTTCCGAGATGTTGATATGAGGTTGGATAGGGACTGGCCACCCCAATGTTATGCTACCATGGATTGTAGAGAGAGGACTGTGACCTTTCGTAGCCGGGTCAGGAGGAGTTTATTTTTAGGGGATGTGAGAGTACTCTGTTTGCAGCGACGATATCTTCCGCCAGAGCACGACTGATGTTGAGTCGGGGTTGTGTCGCTTTCTTAGCGACTGTTGTAAAGGTGCCTACGGCGATGCCTGGGCTCGAGGACATACATGTTGTCCGAGAGTATCCAGATGTGTTTTCCCCCTGAGTTATCTTCTATGCCGCCGGACCGAGAGATAGAGTTTGTGATTGATGTAGTCCCTGGAACTACACCAATCTCCAAGGCACCCTACAGGATGGCTCCTGCAGAGTTGAGGGAGCTGAAGGCTCAGTTGCAAGATCTGTTCGATCGCGGGTTTGTTCGACCTAGTGTTTCTCCTTGGGGAGCCCCGATTCTGTTTGTGAAGAAGAAAGACGGGTCACTCAGGTTATGTGTGGACTACCGGGAATTAAACAAAGTGACCGTCAGGAATAAGTATCCCCTTCCTCAGATTGATGATTTGTTTGATCAGCTTTAGGGAGCTAAGGTCTTCTCGAAGATAGATCTTCAGTCCGGTTACCACTAGTTGAGGGTGAGGGCCGAGGATATATCCAAGACGGCGTTCAGGACTCGGTACGGGCATTATGAGTTCACGGTGCTGCCTTTTGGATTGACGAATGCCTCTGCCGCCTTTATGGATCTGATGAACCGAGTGTTTCAGCCGTACTTGCACCATTTTGTGGTGGTCTTCATCGATGACATCTTGGTTTATTCCCGAAGCGACATTGAGCACGAGGAGCACTTGAGGATAGTGCTGCAACTTCTGAGAGAGAAGAAGTTGTATGCCGAGCTGATGAAGTGCACATTCTGGCTTTGGGAAGTTTCATTCTTAGGCCATGTAGTTTCAGCCGCAGGAGTGGCAGTGGACCCGGCGAAGATAGATGTAGTTCGGGATTGGCCTAGACCTACGACGGTGACAGAGATTCGGAGCTTCTTGGGCCTAGCAGGCTACTACCGTCGGTTCGTAGAGGGCTTTGCGAAGCTCTCTACTCCCCTCACCAGATTGACTAAGAAGGGAGTGAGATTTGTTTGGACTGAGCAGTGCCAGCAGAGCTTCGACGAGTCGAAGCTTCGACTGATTTCAGCGCCGATCCTGTCACGCCCCGGGGGTTTCTTTCAGCGGAAACGAATCCCAAGAAAAGTATGTATTTGGCGCGTAAATTTTTTTTGAAAAACCTTCTTCCCCGGTGCGTGCCCAGACCCGCCGCATACACAGAATCACTCTGCAAACGGACAGAGTCTCCCCTGTATATGCACGGTGTCGCGGCTAGTACAACATCCAAACACAGTCAACAATCCAATCACAACAGTTTCTAACATACACACAAGCACAGAACTGAATAAATCTCACGGCCGATCAGTTTGAAAGGATAAATTCACAATTGTTGAAACGGCGCCCACTCGGCGCCCAGATTTTGAAAACCAGTTTCCAAAGCAGCATAAATCCACAGGGTTTTGAAATCGGTGCCGACACGACACCCAAGTTTTAAAACAGTTTTCGCAATCTTTTCTTTTGTTTTCTCTTTTCTTTTTCTTAAAGCGGCCAACAGAGATGAAGGGAAAATTTAATAAATAACGAGGAACCATACCGACATCCACACCGACCCCACGAGGGTGTCGAGAACCACACAATAGTCTACAAATAGTAAATGGGATGCGAAAAAAAAGAAGGAGAAAGTACAGCCCGGGGTCTCCAGGGACCCAGAAGCTCCTGCCGCGGCCTCACCGTCACCTAACACTCCCCCCTGTAGGACCCTGTCGCAAAGTGGGAAGTAAGCGACTAAGTAATAAGAACAATAAAGAATGCAGGGTAAAGAAATGCGTCCAACCGTAAACTATCCGGAGCAACCACCCTCCCAAGAGGGAAAAGATAACACGAACACCAGTAAACCTGCAATACCCGACCACGTCGGACAACTAAACCGACGGGTCGCCTGTAACCCTGCAATACCCGACCACGTCGGACAACTAAACTGACGAGTCGCACCGCTCACACCTTGGCGCATCAAAACCCCACAACTACAGGGGCCCCACTACGTCACCTCGTGGGTATACACGGGTCATAGACCACTTTTTCGGAAAAGTGCACCCTTTGCGGTGGCCAAACCGCGGGTGCGCGTGCTGCAGCCTCGAGCAAAGTAACTGTCACGACCCGGGACCGACAATTTGTACGGTTCGGGCACGCCAACAGACCCGCCATTCAGGCACGACCTCACGCTACCCGAAAGGAACGGTAACATCCATCTCGAATCAAAACAGTGCTTATGATGAGATGTAATATCAGAGTAAGATCACTACTAATTTAAAACTTTCATTCAATAAACGAATAGTTTAAGCCGATATGAAAGCATGATAAGAATGAACCATAATAAACTTTATTACATTTTACATCTCTCAACTTGCAAATAAGTTATTACAATTCTTTTACATCATTTCCTCACCATACAAGGTTCACTCGAAACATATAAAAGGGATACCTCTGCTAGACCCTCTAGGTCCCTATGCTGCTGGGCCCTTGCCCCTGTCGTGTACCTCGCCGTCTGCCTCTGAACCGTCGCGATCGCTGCATCCATACCTGAACCTGTGGGGGGGGTGCACCCAAGGGGTGTGAGAACTCCTGACAGAGTTCCCAGTGGGTTCAACCACCGAGAAAAAGTGTCCTACACCATTTGGTCCAATGGAAGCAATAATAATAGTGCTAGGAAACTAAAAACCTCAATATCAAAATGCGGCTATACATTATACATGATCACTACACTATCTGTGTGTACTCATCGTCCCAGCACTACTCTGTCTAGTCATACTAGGCTACTAAGCACCAACTCGGCCGCTATGCCGTTGTACACAGGGTTAAACTAACCCGGCCACCTTGGCCACTCTAATTTCTCTTTATTCTTTAAGTTCTGGTGCTTTAGTTCAAGTTAACCCTCAGAAACTCTTATCCAACGGGCCCGAGCCCGGTAGTCCTGCTACCATAAGATAAGATTTCTAAGGTTGCCGATAACACCCGCGAGTGTTACCCCGTCCTACGAAGTAAATGTGCTCTTCGGACCACCGTTATCGGAGGGAGGGGGTTTCCCTGCGTCCGATCCTGATGCGCCCGGGGAGAGGGCAAGCCCTTTACGTCCCACAGAGCCACATTTCCACCTTCGAAGGCACGCCCGTTTTATCTTTTTGTTTTCTTTCTCTTTTGCTTTAGTTCCTAGCCTCTTTGCTTTTGAACACTTGCTTTCCTTTCTTATTCGAGCTTACAGCTCCCAGTTTGCCACTGGCAAAACTCATCCTCTTTTCTTTGAGGGCTTGGCTCTTTGCTTTCACTTTTAGCCCTTCGAAAGTACCTCGTCCGACGGGCCACTGCCCAGGGAGTCCTGCTCCACATGACGAGTCCCAAATTCGAAGGCGCCATTTGCATTCTCTTTATGTTCTTTAGCCATTTTTAGCTTGCTTTTAACTTTAAGCCTTTTTATCTTAAGCAATTTGCTTGTCTTGCTTATTAACCAAGTTTTAGCTCTGTCTTGAGCGATTTGCTTGTCTTGCTTATTAACCAAGTTTTTCATTCTTTACCCTAGGTCCTGCCTCACGGGTAACTAGAGAGTCTCCTGAACTCTTCAAACATTTCTCTTTCATTTTATTTAACTTCCAATTGAGGTTGAAGTTATTGTCCATTTGCCCGGACACCCTATGACTCTTTAGGGTTATATTTGTTTAATCCTTTAACCTTGGGATCTTATCCCACTTTCCTGATTCCTTACTGAATCCTAGAGTTCACTTGACTCTATTTTTTATTTCACTTTTAACTTAGGGTTACTCTGACTCTAATTCCTTGTCTCTGAGTTTAACTCCTCTGGATCACTTTAGGTTCCCTTTACCTAAGTTCCATATTATACTCATCCTAGAGTTCCTTGACTCTATGTTGATCACTCTATCCAGTGTCCTTAGGTTATCACCTAAGACAATGCCACTCGTCCAACCCTAGGATAATCTCCTAAGTTTTGATGTCACTCAGTGAACCCTGAAACTAGGTTTTCTCCTAGTCTTGCTACCAACATGTTTCCTTTCCTTATGTCACATGATTCCTAGGGTCATACCCTAACAGGATCACAATCATGGTAGCTAATCCTTTTTCATGCATGCAATTATTTTCATCTTATTCATAAAATAATAATTATCTCTATGCATGCATAATCATCGTATAACTTTCGCAACCAACAGTTGCACTTTTGCTCTGTGTCCATTTGCACATGCACATCTATTCCTCTATCTCTGGCAACCAACAGTTGCACTTTTCATCTGTGTCCTTCTACACAGGCAATCATAATCATAATTACCTAACGCCTCTAACAGGCTACTATCATGCTTCGAATCGAAAAGCAGAAGAACAAGGGGAGAGGTCACCCAATTTCGGCAGAATTCCCCACCTTGTGGAGTCCCCGATTTCCTTTCATATCTCCACACTTTATCACTATTCTTCCAATTGCTTGTAGACACTTGCAATTGGCCTCCACACGGCTCCACTTTGTACCTCGAGCTTGCACGCAAAACGGAGCATGCTTCTCTTAAGGCTGCACGCAAAACGATGCGCGATCTCTCTTGCCCTCAAATTGGCATGCAAAATGGTGCACGCTCCACTGTAA
The DNA here is from genome assembly GCA_029204045.2 of Tillandsia leiboldiana. Lineage (NCBI taxonomy): Eukaryota > Viridiplantae > Streptophyta > Magnoliopsida > Poales > Bromeliaceae > Tillandsia > Tillandsia leiboldiana. The sequence continues at coordinate 37,530,993 of CM055062.1, read as the reverse complement.
GGGTGCACGCAGAACGATGCACCTTCATCCAGTCCTGTACGCAAAACGAGATGTATCGTTAGAACCGGCACGCGAAACGGTGCACGATAACACGAACCGCACGCGAAACAGTGCACGTACCTCGAAACTGCACGCAAAACGGTGCACATCTGACTGTGGGGTTGCACGCAAAACGGTGCATTTTCATCCGGTCCTGAACGCAATACAGAATACATTGTTAGGACCCGCACGCAAAACGATGCGCGACAACACGAACTGCACGCGAAACGGTGCACGTACCTCGAAACTGCAAGCAAAACGGTGCACATCTGACTGTACGGTCGCACGCAAAACGGTGCATATTATTTCGACCCTACACGCAAAACGAGACGTATTATTAGAGTCTGCTCGAAAAACGGTGCCCGTTAGTCCAACCTGCGCGCAAAACGGAGCACATACCTCGCATCGGCACGCAAAACGGTGCACGTTTCTTTTCCAACTTTGCACGTAAAACGGTGCACGCCTTTCGAGTTTGCACCCAAAACAGTGCGCGTTTGTCGAGTCCGCACGCAAAACGGCGCATATCTCCCACGAGCAGCACGCAAAACGAGGCGCGCCCAAAACGCCCGCAAAACTCGAGCAGTAAAACGGCACAGTAAAACTTGGTCCCTTACACGCATGTAAGCATGGGAGTCAAATCCAAAATCCAAAAGGAAACCTTAAAACTGTGCCAAGAATACCACAAAAACGACACACGGGGCCTACCTCGATAATGCCGTGTCGTCCATTGCGTCTCTTAGTCTCTTTGGAGTACTTTGCACGCTCCACGGGGTCCACGGCGCGCTCGTGCGCCCTCGAGAACCCCGGCGAAAATCGCCCTCCTCCCCTCCCCGCGCGCTCGGGTGAAGCCAGAAAGGGTAAAAAAGAGGAAAAGGAGTCATTTCGGGCCTTTATAGGCCGTTTTCCGGATTTCGGGCGCACCCTTTCGGGCGCCCGAAAACTTTCGGGCGGCTACAGTAAAAGCCCCCACCGCGGTCCACGAGTCCATGCTGCGCCACCTCAGCGCCACGTCACCATGCTCGGCCAACCAGGGGCCGACACGTGGCCGTGGACCCGTGCACCGCGACCACGGAACAACGGCGGCCAATGGGAGGCCGCCACGTGGACCGCACTCACGCCTGCTCTGACGCCCGCCGCAGCGTCCCGTCGCGTCAGCGCGTCACACCGCGCTGACCGACGAATGGGAGGCCGACACGTGGCCTGCCCCGCTGACACCGCTACAGTGCCCGCGCGTATTCCCCGCGCACGCCCACGCTCCCTCGGTCAGACCGACCAATGGCGGAGCGACGCGTGGCGCTCTCCACGCACCACGCGCGCCTCGGGCTGCGCGCCCTCGCGCCTCGCGCGGGAAATGCTTGCCTCGGGATTCGTGCCGCTGCCTCGGGATCCATGCCCGATGCCTCGGGATCCGTGCCACTGCATCGGGATCCGGGCTGCTACAGTAACATTCGGGCGCACCCCTTTCGGACCGGGCTGCTACAGTAACCGGTTCGCTACAGTGCCCGAACCCGGTTCACTGCAGCCCGAAAATCGGGTTTGCTACAGTACTTTCCGGGCGCCCGGTTCCCACTTTCGGGCGCCCGAAACTTGGGCCAAAGCCCAGTTTCGCCCGTTTTCGTCCGTTCTTGCCCATTTCTCGCCTGTTTACGCTCAAATTTGACAGGCAGCCATGGTTTAACTTAATTTACCTCATGGTACTTAAACTTTTCAGTCTGGACCACCTCTGGGTCACCAAAAGTCCCACTGTATTCGAATTCGCTGGCGGAGCCCGTTCTCGCTATCCGGGTGTCCGATCAACGCGAAACTTTTACCGTGGCCTCAAAACATATTTACGGAGCTCCCGTAATTTTCTAGGAATTTTCCGAGACTGTGAATTTTCCACAAATAATCTGGGCCCACTTTCTCACATAAGATTCTAGATATCTTATTTTAATCCCGATTTGGGCCCAATTCATTTCTAGGTCATTCTTCACCTCAATAAACAATAGTATTTCATACTATTTTTATTTCCATTTATTTATATTCCAAATTCCGGTTCACTACATTCTACTCCCCTTAAAATAAGTTTCGTCCTCGAAACTTGAATCACATCTCGACTTCTACTCAATCGAGAGGGAGGAATCTTGTCCCACTTCTGGGCTCACTGTATGTCGTTGTTGGGCCTCAAATTGCCCGCTCGCCGAACCACACGAGCAACTCATCCATGAATCCCTATCTCAACTTAGGGACAACACAGACCTGGTGTCTGGCCACTTTCACCAAGTAGGTGAAAGACACAGTTGAGCACTTGCTCTCCCAATTGCCACAACGGGTGAAGTCTCATCTTGCGAAATCTTCACTTTAATTCCGCGGTCATTTTACCTTTCACAAGGAGGTTGCATCTGCAACTAATTGCATTTACTGCATTTTCCGGTCACTCCGCTGCCTGATGTGGAGTGCAGAGGCCAATCCTCAAGTTCTCAGCCATCACACACGCTACTAGCGTTCTAAGTCCACGGGTTTTCAGCTAACCCGATATCTCGGACTACTCACAGGTTCACGGACCACGGTCCAATAGGGCCTATAGCCCAACCAGTCCAACTCTGTATAAGGGCTCTCACTAGCACACAGATCCAATCGTCATATGGGTAGATCCACACTTAGGACTACTACACCAACACTCCCAGTGTACTAATAGCCTCAATGCTCATACGTGGCATTCCACGTTCCCGGGTCATCGCTCGGACTACCGCCCTGACCAAATCTCTATCATTCCCCGCCATCAGGTCTCGGGCCGCTGTCTCTCACAGCCGACTGCGCCTGCCCACTGGTCTACAGGCCCACAGTCCACAAACATGGTCCAGGCACGGATCGTCCCCAAGCGAACCCGCTAATCGTCGCCACGCGACCGCTATGCTCACTGAGCAGATCAACTAACTAGTCGTCAATCCACGACCCAAACTCTCTATCGACTCTGGCCACACTGGGCAAAGGCTAATATGCCACCTAATCCGCACCCACTGGCTAAACGATACTTGTGCTCCAGGAGCACCCAAACAGTTGGGCGTCCAGCGCCCCCAACGCTAACTCGCGAAAACCCAGTGCTAAGCGACTTGCTTAAACACACCACGGCTCTCGTGCAACTCTCCCAACTAGGTCGAGGCACCACGCTAACTGTTTCACCAACTCTGGTGATTGACTCGCAAACCCTGTGGTGGCAACCCTTGCCATTATGCCGATCCCTCAGACCGGCGCCATAAAACTCCCGCTTACTTGCGAGGTTTTCGAATCTCGAAACCTATCCTGGGTCTTACTCAGCCATGAAGACATGCCACACAGTTACTACCGTCATCAGGGCGAACTTTCGCCACTAGGCCCGTAATTCTTTCTTGCCCTAACCTTTAGGACACCGCAACTTGGCTCTCGCAACAAAGCGATCACCAGCGTTTCACGAGTCGGTCTCTCACTGGACCTCATCAACTACACTTTGCCGGCAAACCAGCTGACGCAAGCTTACGGCATCTTTCACAGAAGGTGCAGGGTGCGCCGACAAAGGTTCAGCGGCCACCTGCAACACTCTCTGCTGTTGCCTCTTAGCTTGATCTATTTCCCATTTTCTTGAGACAATGACACTCGCCCATCTAGGCGTCGTAATCCGCTTCCCTGCCGGCGGGAAACCTCCGCTTATCGGCAAGAAGCATCGGTCTGCTGCTGGACCACATCAACAAGAGCGGTCACCTGACCTCGCAGCTCGTATATCTTGTTTGACCCCGAGCCCTCCCGTGACTCGAGTCAAAACAGGTGCGTCTCCTTATGTGGTGTCATCGCTGATATGCACACCACAACGAAACAACTAGCTCAAACTTAGCCATTTGAGCAACGCGTAGTCCGTATACCGACAAAAAGGCTCGTCGACTCAATCATGCGAAAGTATGGGAGGGTACTCCTTTTCATCTCCAACATTACGTTGTCGGCCGCCCAACGTAATATCCGAAAATGAAAGCTCGTTGCCCTCGGTCAATTCCCAACATCCTTTGTGGGAACAAATAACAACCAATCAGTTACTTTCGCCCAAAAATTCACGCACTCTCTCGTGCTAATCCCTAGGGTCTCCCTAAGGTTGCTAACCACCTAGGACTATTCCTAGGCTCTGATACCACTCTTATCTGTCACGACCCGGGACCGACAATTTGTACGGTTCGGGCACGCCAACAGACCCGCCATTCAGGCACGACCTCACGCTACCCGAAAGGAACGGTAACATCCATCTCGAATGAAAACAATGCTTATGATGAGATATAATATCAGAGTAGGATCACTACTAATTTAAAACTTTCATTCAATAAACGAATAGTTTAAGCCGATATGAAAGCATGATAAGAATGAACCATAATAAACTTTATTACATTTTACATCTCTCAACATGCAAATAAGTTATTACAATTCTTTTACATCATTTCCTCACCATACAAGGAAGGTTCACTCGAAACATATAAAAGGGATACCTCTGCTAGACCCTCTAGGTCCCTATGCTGCTGGGCCCTTGCCCCTGTCGTGTACCTCGCCGTCTGCCTCTGAACCGTCGCGATCGCTGCATCCATACCTGAACCTGTGGGGGGGGTGCACCCAAGGGGTGTGAGAACTCCTGACAGAGTTCCCAGTGGGTTCAACCACCGAGAAAAAGTGTCCTACACCACTTGGTCCAATGGAAGCAATAATAATAGTGCTAGGAAACTAAAAACCTCAATATCAAAATGCGGCTATGCAATATACATGATCACTACACTATCTGTGTGTACTCATCGTCCCAGCACTACTCTGTCTAGTCATAGTAGGCTACTAAGCACCAACTCGGCCGCTATGCCGCTGTACACAGGGTTAAACTAACCCGGCCACCTTGGCCACTCTAATTTCTCTTTATTCTTTAAGTTCTGGTGCTTTAGTTCAAGTTAACCCTCAGAAACTCTTATCCAACGGGCCCGAGCCCGGTAGTCCTGCTACCATAAGATAAGATTTCTAAGGTTGCCGATAACACCCGCGAGTGTTACCCCGTCCTACGAAGTAAATGTGCTCTTCGGACCACCGCTATCAGAGGGAGGGGGTTTCCCTGCGTCCGATCCTGATGCGCCCGGGGAGAGGGCAAGCCCTTTACGTCCCACAGAGCCACATTTCCACCTTCGAAGGCACGCCCGTTTTATCTTTTTGTTTCTTTCTCTTTTGCTTTAGTTCCTAGCCTCTTTGCTTTTGAACACTTGCTTTCCTTTCTTATTCGAGCTTACAGCTCCCAGTTTGCCACTGGCAAAACTCTTCCTCTTTTCTTTGAGGGCTTGGCTCTTTGCTTTCACTTTTAGCACTTCGAAAGTACCTCGTCCGACGGGCCACTGCCCAGGGAGTCCTGCTCCACATGACGAGTCCCAAATTCGAAGGCGCCATTTGCATTCTCTTTATGCTCTTTAGCCATTTTTAGCTTGCTTTTAACTTTAAGCCTTTTTATCTTAAGCAATTTGCTTGTCTTGCTTATTAACCAAGTTTTAGCTCTGTCTTGAGCGATTTGCTTGTCTTGCTTATTAACCAAGTTTTTCATTCTTTACCCTAGGTCTTGCCTCACGGGTAACTAGAGAGTCTCCTGGACTCTTTAAACATTTCTCTTTCATTTTATTTAACTTCCAATTGAGGTTGAAGTTATTGTCCATTTGCCCGGACACCCTATGACTCTTTAGGGTTATATTTGTTTAATCCTTTAACCTTGGGATCTTATCCCACTTTCCTGATTCCTTACTGAATCCTAGAGTTCACTTGACTCTATTTTTGATTTCACTTTTAACTTAGGGTTACTCTGACTCTAATTCCTTGTCTCTGAGTTTAACTCCTCTGGATCACTTTAGGTTCCCTTTACCTAAGTTCCATATTATACTCATCCTAGAGTTCCTTGACTCTATGTTGATCACTCTATCCAGTGTCCTTAGGTTATCACCTAAGACAATGCCACTCGTCCAACCCTAGGATAATCTCCTAAGTTTTGATGTCACTCAGTGAACCCTGAAACTAGGTTTTCTCCTAGTCTTGCTACCAACATGTTTCCGTTCCTTATGTCACATGATTCCTAGGGTCATACCCTAACAGGATCACAATCATGATAGCTAATCCTTTTTCATGCATGCAATTATTTTCATCTTATTCATAAAATAATAATTATCTCTACGCATGCATAATCATCGTATAACTTTGGCAACCAACAGTTGCACTTTTGCTCTGTGTCCATTTGCACATGCACATCTATTCCTCTATCTCTGGCAACCAACAGTTGCACATTTCATCCGTGTCCTTCTACACAGGCAATCATAATCATAATTACCTAACGCCTCTAACAGGCTACTATCATGCTTCGAATCGAAAAGCAGAAGAACAAGGGGAGAGGTCACCCAATTTCGGCAGAATTTCCCACCTTGTGGAGTCCCCGATTTCCTTTCATATCTCCACACTTTATCACTATTCTTCCAATTGCTTGTAGACACTTGCAATTGGCCTCCACGCGGCTCCACTTTGTACCTCGAGCTTGCACGCAAAACGGAGCATGCTTCTCTTAAGGATGCACGCAAAACGATGCGCGATCTCTCTTGCCCTCAAATTGGCATGCAAAATGGTGCACGCTCCACTGTAAGGGTGCACGCGGAACGATGCACCTTCATCCAGTCCTGTACGCAAAACGAGATATATCGTTAGAACCGGCACGCGAAATGGTGCACGATAACACGAACCGCACGCGAAACGGTGCACGTACCTCGAAACTGCACGCATAATGGTGCACATCAGACTGTGGGGTTGCACGCAAAACGGTGCATTTTCATCCGGTCCTGAACGCAATACAGAATACATTATTAGGACCCGCACGCAAAACGATGCGCGACAACACGAACTGCACGCGAAACGGTGCACGTACCTCGAAACTGCACGCAAAACGGTGCACATTTGACTGTAGGGTCGCACGCAAAACGGTGCATATTATTCCGACCCTGCATGCAAAACGAGATGTATTATTAGAGTCTGCTCGAAAAACGGTGCCCGTTAGTCCAACATGCGCGCAAAACGGAGCACATACCTCGCATCGGCACGCAAAACGGTGCATGTTTCTTTTCCAACTTTGCACGTAAAACGGTGCGCGCCTTTCGAGTTTGCACCCAAAACAGTGCGCGTTTGTCGAGTCCGCACGCAAAACGGCGCATATCTCCCACGAGCGGCACGCAAAACGAGGCGCGCCCAAAACGCCCGCAAAACTCGAGCAGTAAAACGGCACAGTAAAACTTGGTCCCTAACACGCATGTAAGCATGGGAGTCAAATCCAAAATCCAAAAGGAAACCTTAAAACTGTGCCAAGAATACCACAGAAACGACACACGGGGCCTACCTCGACAATGCCGTGTCGTCCATTGCGTCTCTTAGTCTCTTTGGAGTACTTTGCACGCTCCACGGGGTCCACGGCGCGCTCGTGCGCCCTCGAGAACCCCGGCGAAAATCGCCCTCCTCCCCTCCCCGCGCGCTCGGGTGAAGCCAGAAAGGGAAAAAAGGAGGAAAAGGAGTCATTTTGGGCCTTTATAGGCCATTTTCCGGATTTCGGGCGCACCCTTTCGGGCGCCCGAAAACATTCGGGCGGCTACAGTAAAAGCCCCCGCCGCGGTCCACGAGTCCACGCTGCGCCACCTCAGCGCCACGTCACCATGCTCGGCCAACCAGGGGCCGACACGTGGCCGTGGACCCGTGCACCGCGACCACGGAACAGCGGCGGCCAATGGGAGGCCGCCACATGGACCGCACTCACGCCTGCTCTGACGCCCGCCGCAGCGTCCCGTCGCATCAGCGCGTCACATCGCGCTGACCGACGAATGGGAGGCCGACACGTGGCCTGCCCCGCTGACACCGCTACAGTGCCAGCGCGTATTCCCCGAGCATGCCCACGCTCCCTCGGTCAGACCGACCAATGGCGGAGCGACGCGTGGCGCTCTCTACCCACCTTGCGCGCCTCGGGCCGCGCGCCCCCGCGCCTCGCGCGGGAAATGCTTGCCTCGGGATTCGTGGCGCTGCCTCGGGATCCGTGCCGCTGCCTCGGGATCCGTTCCCGATGCCTCGGGATCCGTGCCACTGCCTCGGGATCCGTGCCCGATGGCTCGGGATCCGTGCCACTGCATCGGGATCCGGGCTGCTACAGTAACATTCGGGCGCACCCCTTTCGGACCGGGCTGCTACAGTAACCGGTTCGCTACAGTGCCCGAACCCGGTTCACTGCAGCCCGAAAACCGGGTTTGCTATAGTACTTTCCGGGCGCCCGGTTCCCACTTTCGGGCGCCTGGTTCCCACTTTCGGGCGCCCGAAACTTGGGCCAAAGCCCAGTTTCGCCCGTTTTCGTCCGTTCTTGCCCGTTTCTCGCCCGTTTACGCTCAAATTTGACAGGCAGCCATGGTTTAACTTAATTTACCTCATGGTACTTAAACTTTTCAGTCTGGACCACCTCTGGGTCACCAAAAGTCCCACTGTATTCGAATTCGCTGGCGGAGCCCGTTCTCGCTATCCGGGTGTCCGATCAACGCGAAACTTTTACCGTGGCCTCAAAACATATTTACGGAGCTCCCATAATTTTCTAGGAATTTTCCGAGACTGTGAATTTTCCACAAATAATCTGGGCCCACTTTCTCACATAAGATTCTAGATATCTTATTTTAATCCTGATTTGGGCCCAATTCATTTCTAGGTCATTCTTCACCTCAATAAACAATAGTATTTCATACTATTTTTATTTCCATTTATTTATATTCCAAATTCCGGTTCACTACAGTAACCATAGTACAAAACACGAACAAAATAACCATAGTGCCAAATAAATGAGCAAAGTAACCATAGCACCAAATATATTCAACGATAAAGTCCACAAGGGCTACCTTGTTAGCACTGTGATGACCTAGATCTCTGCAGAGCTGTGGTGGAGTCATTGGTGGCTTCTGGGAGCCTGTTTTGTGTGTCGGAGGTGTTTGTGCACCAATAGGACACAAGTGGCGAACTTCGGGCTTAAATGGATCACGTGGGTGATCAGTGGACTCCGTCGGATCTTTAGAAATGGTTTCGCGCAAAATGGATATTAAAATTGGGCTCGGCGCGAAGTTTGGACAAAAGAACACCTTTCCGGGTGCCTTCGGTAATTTTTAGAGTTGGAATTTGGCAAATCGGACATCAAATTCGGATTCAGCGCGCGAAAACGGTTAAAATGGACTACCTACTTGATGTTTTGGACAACCGGTCACTGTTCATGCCGGAACAGTGTTTCCGGCAGCCAGCGGGCAGCGGCGGCAGCGGCGGAGCAGCCGCGGGCAGCGCGGCGGGCAGAGGCGCGGGCCGCCCGGTCCACGCGGCGGGCGTGCACCGGGGGCTGGACGCGTGGCGGCTCGGGAGTGGGCCGGTCCGCGGGGCGCGGTCTACGGAGAGCGCGGGGCGCACGGTGGACCGGGGTGGACACGTGGCGGCCGGTGGTTGGTGCGGTGTAGCGCGCTCGGTGCACCGAACGGGTGCGGGTGGCCTCGGGGCGCGTGCCCGGCAGGGTTGGCAGGCGGCGCTGGCAGGCGGCACGTGGGCGCTGACCGCGGTTTCCCGCGCGTTGGGGGCGCCACGTGTCGATCCCCGGGGGTGGCCACGCGGCGCAGCGGGAGTGGTGGCTCCCGCTGTTGCCTGTTTTGTGGGCGACGTGGAGGCCCGAGGGGCTTTCGGGCGCGCACAGTGTTGGGCCGGGCCCAACACTGTAGCCGCCCGAAAATCCGGAGCGCCCGAAACTTGGGACAGGTTGGGAATTTTTGGATTTGTTTCTTCCAGCATATAAATAGGCCGAGTTCAGCACTGAAGAACTTCTTCTCTGCGCGAATTTTCACAGTGCCACCTTCACAAGAAATCTTCATCTCCCAGAGCCGGATCCATCTGCAGATTCTAGGATTTTTCGGCGGCACGCATCCCGAGGTTTGCATTTTTACGGCGCGGCACGACGCTCGTTCGTTTGTGATCTTCTTCGTCGCATTTTGGTGCGAGGACTCCCCCGGCTTACTCCGACCTCTGATTGAGGCGATTCTTGCGCCGTTGGACTCATGACAGGTAGGGCTTCGATCTTCATGTTTTGAGCTCCTCCTGATTTCGAGTTTATCTTAGAGTTTCCCGAGCTTCCATTTGACCCTTTTTCTTGGGCGGAGTTTTGGACAGCACTGTGGTATTTCGGCCATATCTTTGCGTACAGGCATCGGATTGGAGTGATTCAATAGGCGTTTTGCATCTACACATCACGAGGAATATCCCCAAATTTTCTTGGAATTTTCTGTATATTTTTCGAAGGTGAGAAATATCTGTTTACAGGAAGTTGAGCTACAGTTTTTGCGATTTGTTTATTTCGGGGTGGTTCCCTTGTCGGATTTGTTTCTCAGCGTAGGAAACTCAGATCTGAGCGTGCAGGTACTCGTTTCGACGGGTTCATCGCGAGGATCGTGACAGTATTTTTCTTGGAATTTTATGAGCATTTTTCACCGGTGAAAACAGGGAAACATTGGACTGTGTATTTGGGCAGATTTTATTGGAGCATTGTAAGATTAATTATGTATGTTCTTTTGGGGAATTTTGTACAGTGATCGCGGCAGCTTATCGGTTTGGGCGAGAGCAGTTTTTGACTTGGAATTAGCGATCGAGGTGGGTGGTTGTTGTTTACCTCTATTTTGACAAGGTCTCTAGGAATATTAGAGTGATCCCTTTATTTGGACATGCATGCTTAAAGTAATATAAAATTGTGAGCCTATCATATGGAAATTACTATTGTGGATACTTGATAGTGGTTGGGACTTATACATGTTGGTATGGATGGAATGTTAGCGTTTAACCTTGCATGTGGATTGGAATATTTATTTTGGACTATATGATTATCCTGTTAGTGGTTGGTGCTATTTGAGGATTTTATGACATGCATAGGTGGATAGTGATGCTTTATTATGGAACATGGATTAGAGACATGTGTGGTTGGATAATGTTTTAGCATGATGGTTATATCTATGCGGAGCTATTAATTGTTACACATGTGGAACCACTATTGGACACCTTTTCCTTTATTTCCTTGAGAACACTTGCATGCTTGTATGGACATCTAGATAGGCCATCTTTTATCGCTACACTTTCATGCTGGAACTTGACTTAGGAGAAACCTTGTTTGTTTCTTTTCTCCTTTCGTTAGTCAGGTGGTATTTGTTGCTCGGGTTTGAGCAGGGGTTTGGGATAGTGTAGCCGGGGCCTGGATTATGGATCATGGGTTTTGGCGGCGACCGCGGATATTGGGCGGTTGACCGGATGTCGGTTATAGGACATCGGTGATAGGGCATGATTATGGACTAGAGGGTTTTGTGGCAACCGCGGATAGTAGACGGTTGACCAGATGTCGGATGTGGGACATGATTGTGATTGTGGGTTTTTCCGGCGACCGCGGATATTGGGCGGTTGACCGGAGGTCGGTTGTGAGACCTGGTTGTGGATTGTGAGGTATTGCGGCGATCGCGGATTTTGGGCGATTGACCGGATGTTTATTTGTGCATCTGATTGGGAATCAGTTTTCTTTTAGTGGAGGGTTGTGTTCCACTGGGGCTTTATAGTTGTGATCCAATCCTGCTTTTATCACACCGGCACGGTTATTGCCCGGTGATGCTTTTATCACACCGGCGCGGTTATTGCCCGGTGATGCTTCACTCGTGTGGGTCTCTCCCCTCGAGATCCCCTCCGGAGGCCGGGGCCAGATAGTTATGGACAGTTTTGCTATCACATCGGCGCGGCTTATTTGCCCGATGATGAGGGCGGCAGCAGGAACTTTGCTATCACATCGGCGCGGCTTTCTTTCCCGATGATGAGGGCGGTACAGATTGGGTTCATCTGGGACGGTTGGTTATTGTTGCATACGGTTATTCCAGTCTAGGACTGTATTTTAGAGGCATAGTAGTGGTAGATTTCCCTTTTTCAGCGGTTTCATTTCTTACCACTCTTCTTTCCTTTTTACCTCTGGTAGACCTAGTGGGTGTGTCAGAGATTGAGGTTTTACCCACTAGGGGAGGCTACTGGTTTACTAGTAGTTCTCACCCCCATTCTTCTTTCTTCTTTTTCTTCTCCCTTGTTTTGCAGTGTCTTCTGCGGGTGCTGCTGGGCTTTCAGCGGCGGGTCGAGGAGAGAGGACGGCTGAGTAGATAGATCTCATGGCAGAATGAGCGGGTTAGCTGGACTGTTGGTGTACCCAGGTTTCCTCAGACGGTTGTACTTTTACATTTGGGACTGGCTTTTGCCAGCAGGTTGTATTTATTTTGGTGAGCTGGGAGAGACTGATGTATCATTTATACAGATGTATTGTATTTTATTTTCAGCTTCAGTCTGACATGTATTAGTTTTTAGTTTAGCTCTGTTTTATTGCTCTTTTATTATTATCTCTTATATCTTAGCAGGTTTGGCGCTTCGTGTACGCGGGAAATACCGTGTGCACGGCGGATCTGTAGACGGGCCCGGGTTCCGGTTTACACCCGGGGCGTGACAGATTAGGTGGTATCAGTGCTTAGGGATAGGTCAGTTGGGACTTAGGAAACCCTAGGGTTTTCGGCGGACCCTAGGATGTTAGTGCGTGAGAGACGCGACATTTTGCGAAAGTCGGTGATTTGTTTGTTTGACTCTTCCTGTGAGTGAAGAGGGATCGACATATCCTATTTTTGTGGGACAGTTATGTTGGCTGCAGACAACATAAAGTTACAAAAATAGAGGGATGTCTTTGACTTTCGATAGATTGGGTCGAGTGTTTGGGGTGTGCTGATTTGCGGTTTTGTCGTGGTGAGCGGTGTCTCCCCGACGTTGGGCCCTAACCCGGGTGCACCTTGGTGCGGCAGTTGGGTCTGAGCTGGTTGTTTCGGGCCGGATACCCAGATTGGAGTCTGAGAGCTCCGGACCCGAAGGGTAGGTGTGTTGGAGGCAGATCAGCGGAGAGGTGACACAGTTGTCTGATCAGCGCAGTGGCACAGTTGTCGGAGTAGCGAGTAGCCCCCTCCGTCCCGATGTTTAGTGTTGGGGCACCGAGGCAGGGTGAATAGTTGACAGCGGGTAAGCTGTGGGATTGCGACGATCGAGTGAGCCAGTTTTGGCGGATGAGTCATCCCGATTCGTGGATTGAGTATGGAGCCCTTTGAGGCAGGGTCTTGTTCGGTGAGGGGATAGAGATTACTTGGAGGCCTTTTATGTCAAGAGTTAACGCAGTTGCTGAACTGCACGCTCCATGTGTAGAGGGACGGGGCGCATAGGATATGAGTGTTTGAGAGTGGATTGCCCCAGGATACCTTTTAACTCATTGGGTCCCTCCAGTACGGATTAGGGACGCCTCATTAGAGTAGGCGCCGGGTATGGAGCGTGGCATTGTAGTTCCTTTGGATTGGGATCTACCGCCTGAGGCGAGTTCTGATTGAGGCGCTTGGCGCCGGGTGATGGAGGACAGATCAGTCGGAGGAGGCATTCCCGACTCCTTTTTCCAGGATAGTGGATTTTTGAGGCTGTCGGAGCACATATGTTACAGCGGTCGGTGTGGTGGTACTTGTTGGGCTGGCGGGCTCAGTTTTCTTTCGCGGCGGTTGATTATGCCGCAAGGACAGTTTCTTGGGGAGCCAGGCCCGGAGGTGTTGGTGCACTTGGGTTGCTTGAGGGTTATCTTCGCCTCTATAGTTTTGACTTCGGGAGCGAGGCGGGTGTTTCGCAGTGGATGAGTAGACTTTTGGCTAGTATGGTTGAGGGACCTACGGCGGCGCTGGGACTCGAGGATACCCCCTTTGGTTGCGAGTTCCCAGCTGTTCTCCTATCGGAGTGGTCTTGCATGTCACTAGTTTGGGAGTTGAGGACACAACTCCAGGATTCGATGTTTTGGAAAGTTTGTCAGACCATGTGTGTCGCCTTTGGGGCGCCGGTGCTATTCGAGTTATGGAAGGTTGGTTCACTTCGGCTTTGCGTGGATCCCCGGGAATTAGATGAAGTGACCATCTAGAGCTAGCACCCTTGTCGAGCATGGAGGATTTGACTTACCAGCTGTAAGAGTCCCGGGTCTTCCCAATGGTGGATTTACAATATGCTTTTTTTCGACTGCATATGGCTGTGTGTTGATGCCGGAGAGTTGGGGAATTGCTTCTACACCCCGACGGTTTAAAGATTAGAGATCAGAGTCTACGTGATCAGCAGGGGGGCTTATATTGGATACCTTGGGAGAACAGAGGTATTGGGATCAAGCTTTTGTGTCCATGGACTTGTGGTTGGATTATCGTGGCCCTGGGAGGAGCGGATGCTTGTACCGATGCAGACTACTTGGTAGCTCGAGCGGTTAGCCCAGCTGTACTTGGATGAGGTGGTGCGGTTTTTCTGGAATGCCCGCCTCTATTTTGTTCTAGTTAGAGACCCGAGGGTTGTATCGCGTCTCTGGAGGAGGTATCAGACAGCCTTGGGAGCTTGAGTGGTGGATGATTGGATGTTTACCCCCTCTATTTGGTTGAGGTTCCGGATTGAGGAATAACTTTAGTTTCGAGGACGAAACTTTCTTTTAGTGGGGGAGGATGTGATGACCTAGATCTCTGCAGAGCTGTGGTGGAGTCATTGGTGGCTTCTCGGAGCCTGTTTTTTGTGTCGGAGGTATTTGTGCACCAATTGGACACAAGTGGCGGACTTCGGGCTTAAATGGATCACGTGGGTGATCAGTTGACTCCGTCGGATCTTTAGAAGTAGTTTCGCACAAAATGGATATTAAAATTGGGCTCGGCGCGAAGTTTGGACAAAAGAACACCTTTCCGGGTGCCTTCGGCAATTTTTAGAGTTGGAATTTGGCAAATCGGACATCAAATTCGGATTCAGCGCGCAAAAACGGTTAAAATGGACTACCTACTTGATGTTTTGGACAACCGGTCACTGTTCATGCCGGAACAGTGTTTCCGGCAGCCAGCGGGCAGCGGCGGCAGCGGCGGAGCAGCCGCGGGCAGCGCGGCGGGCAGAGGCGCGGGCCGCCCGGTCCACGCGGCGGGCGTGCACCGGGGGCTGGACGCGTGGCGGCTCGGGAGTGGGCCGGTCCGCGGGGCGCGGTCTACGGAGAGCGCGGGGCGCACGGTGGACCGGGGTGGACACGTGGCGGCCGGTGGTTGGTGCGGTGTAGCGCGCTCGGTGCACCGAACGGGTGCGGGTGGCCTCGGGGCACGTGCCCGGCAGGGTTGGCAGGCGGCGCTGGCAGGCGGCACGTGGGCGCTGACCGCGGTTTCCCGCGCGTTGGGGGCGCCACGTGTCGATCCCCGGGGGTGGCCACGCGGCGCAGCGGGAGTGGTGGCTCCCGCTGTTGCCTGTTTTGTGGGCGACGTGGAGGCCCGAGGGGCTTTCGGGCGCGCACAGTGTTGGGCCGGGCCCAACACTGTAGCCGCCCGAAAATCCGGAGCGCCCGAAACTTGGGACAGGTTGGGAATTTTTGGATTTGTTTCTTCCAGCATATAAATAGGCCGAGTTCAGCACTGAAGAACTTCTTCTCTGCGCGAATTTTCACAGTGCCACCTTCACAAGAAATCTTCATCTCCCAGAGCCGGATCCATCTGCAGATTCTAGGATTTTTCGGCGGCACGCATCCCGAGGTTTGCATTTTTACGGCGCGGCACGACGCTCGTTCGTTTGTGATCTTCTTCGTCGCATTTTGGTGCGAGGACTCCCCCGGCTTACTCCGACCTCTGATTGAGGCGATTCTTGCGCCGTTGGACTCATGACAGGTAGGGCTTCGATCTTCATGTTTTGAGCTCCTCCTGATTTCGAGTTTATCTTAGAGTTTCCCGAGCTTCCATTTGACCCTTTTTCTTGGGCGGAGTTTTGGACAGCACTGTGGTATTTCGGCCATATCTTTGCGTACAGGCATCGGATTGGAGTGATTCAAAAGGCGTTTTGCATCTACACATCACGAGGAATATCCTCAAATTTTCTTGGAATTTTCTGAATATTTCTCGAAGGTGATAAATCTCTGTTTACAGGAAGTTGAGCTACAGTTTTTGCGATTTGTTTATTTCGGGGTGGTTCCCTTGTCGGATTTGTTTCTCAGCGTAGGAAACTCGGATCTGAGCGTGCAGGTACTAGTTTCGACGGGTTCGTCGCGAGGATCGTGACAGTAATTTTCTTGGAATTTTATGAGCATTTTTCGCAGGTGAAAACAGGGAAACATTGGACTGTGTATTTGGGCAGATTTTATTGGAGCATTGTAAGATTAATTATGTATGTTCTTTTGGGGAATTTTGTACAGTGATCGCGGCAGCTTATCGGTTTGGGCGAGAGCACTTTTGGACTTGGTATTAGCGATCGAAGTGGGTGGTTGTTGTTTACCTCTATTTTGACATGCTCTCTAGGAATATTAGAGTGATCCCTTTATTTGGACATGCATGCTTAAAGTAATATAAAATTGTGAGCCTATCATATGGAAATTACTATTGTGGATACTTGATAGTCGTTGGGACTTATACATGTTGGTATGGATGGAATGTTAGCGTTTAACCTTGCATGTGGATTGGAATATTTATTTTGGACTATATGATTATCCTGTTAGTGGTTGGTGCTATTTGAGGATTTTATGACATGCGTGATGGATAGTGATGCTTTATTATGGAACATGGATTAGAGACATGTGTGGTTGGATAATGTTTTAGCATGATGGTTATATCTATGCGGAGCTATTAATTGTTACACATGTGGAACCACTATTGGACACCTTTTCCTCTATTTCCTTGAGAACACTTGCATGCTTGTATGGACATCTAGATAGGCCATCTTTTATCGCTAAACTTTCATGCTGGAACTTGTCTTAGGAGAAACCTTGTTTGTTTCTTTTCTCCTTTCGTTAGTCAGGTGGTATTTGTTGCTCGGGTTTGAGCAGGGGTTTGGGATAGTGTAGCCGGGGCCTGGATTATGGATCATGGGTTTTGGCGGCGACCACGGATATTGGGCGGTTGACCGGATGTCGGTTATAGGACATCGGTGATAGGGCATGATTATGGACTAGAGGGTTTTGTGGCAACCGCGGATAGTAGGCGGTTGACCAGATGTCGGATGTGGGACATGATTGTGATTGTGGGTTCTTCCGGCGACCGCGGATATTGGGCGGTTGACTGGAGGTCGGTTGTGAGACCTGGTTGTGGATTGTGAGGTATTGCGGCGATCGCGGATTTTGGGCGATTGACCGGATGTTTATTTGTGCATCTGATTGGGAATCAGTTTTCTTTTAGTGGAGGGTTGTGTTCCACTGGGGCTTTATAGTTGTGATCCAATCCTGCTTTTATCACACCGGCGCGGTTATTGCCCGGTGATGCTTTTATCACACCGGCGCGGTTATTGCCCGGTGATGCTTCACTCGTGTGGGTCGCTCCCCTCGAGATCCCCTCCGGAGGCCGGGGCCAGACAGTTATGGACAGTTTTGCTATCACATCGGCGCGGTTTATTTGCCCGATGATGAGGGCGGCAGCAGGAACTTTGCTATCACATCGGCGCGGCTTTCTTGCCCGATGATGAGGGCGGTACAGATTGGGTTCATCTGGGACGGTTGGTTATTGTTGCATACGGTTATTCCAGTCTAGGACTGTATTTTAGAGGCGTAGTAGTGGTAGATTTCCCTTTTTCAGCGGTTTCATTTCTTACCACTCTTCTTTCCTTTTTGCCTCTGGTAGACCTAGTGGGTGTGTCAGAGATTGAGGTTTTACCCACTAGGGGAGGCTACTGGTTTACTAGTAGTTCTCACCCCCATTCTTCTTTCTTCTTTTTCTTCTCCCTTGTTTTGCAGTGTCTTCTGCGGGTGCTGCTGGGCTTTCAGCGGCGGGTCGAGGAGAGAGGACGGCTGAGTAGATAGATCTCGTGGCAGGATCAGCGGGTTAGCTGGACTGTTGGTGTACCCAGGTTTCCTCAGACGGTTGTACTTTTTCATTTGGGACTGGCTTTTGCCAGCAGGTTATATTTATTTTGGTGAGCTGGGAGAGACTGATGTATCATTTATACAGATGTATTGTATTTTATTTACAGCTTCAGTCTGAGATGTATTAGTTTTTAGTTTAGCTCTGTTTTATTGCTCTTTTATTGTTATCTCTTATATCTGAGCAGGTTTGGCGCTTCGTGTAAGCGGGAAATACCGTGTGCACGGCGGATCTGTAGACGGGCCCGGGTTCCGGTTTACACCCGGGGCGTGACAGATTAGTGTTACGGAATTTGAGTTGGCGTAGTTTCGTGAAAGTTTCAAGTCCTGAAGATTGAAGGTGAAGAAAGTTGGATCATTTAACTCAATCTCAAGAAAGAAGAATTCAAAAGGATCAGGTATGTTTAACTAAAGAATTTGTGTGATCCGAATACTTCTTGTAGTGTAGAAACACTTGGAAGAATCTTTCATTGCATAAAAATCAAAAACTGGACTTGGGACATGTTCAGGATCCGGATCAGGCTGTTCGATCCGGATCCCGAAGGTGGTTCGTTCATACATCGTCGCAATCCGTATCGTAGTCTCTTGATCCGGATCCCGAACGTTGAGTTTACCATCTACCTTGAACGATCCGGATCTTGCTTCGCAATCCGGATCCCGAACGTTGATGTTTGGTGAACTGTATGAACGATCCGGATCGTAGTCACATGATCCGGATCCCGAACCTTCGTTTTTCTGGAATTGGCTGTTTCGTTATGACGATCCGGATCTCAGTTATCACGATCCGGATCGCCGTCCGTAAAATTCCAGAAATGGCAGGTTTTTGATTCTTATCTCCTTCCTAGGGTTTCTAACCTATAAATAGACCCTATGTCTTTCTTTCTAGGGTCAATCCACATAGCCGTCATTTTCATATATCATCTTTTACGGCTATAGATCCACATATAGAGAAGAAAGGAAATCATTAGAGAATACTCTATGTTTCTTCATCTATATTGATTAGTTTGATTCTAGGTTTTCATACTCACATCTTGAGTTGAATCAAACTAATGAATACTTAGATGGTATTTCCGATCTATCTTTGATCTAAGTATTCGGCGGATCATCACCACCCAAAAAACAACGATTACCCCAAAATCGGCGCGTGGATTCGCGTGTCCTTGTGGATTCAAGGTTCATTCGCTCTCGTGGATTCGGAGCGAGGCACGTTCGTGGATTCGAAGGGTGCTATTGGGTGAAGACCGTGGATTCGGTCGGACGTCGTGGATTCGACGTTGGACGCCGTGGATTCGGCGTTGGGCGCAGATCGTGGATTCGAGAAGCGTCTGGAGCGAGCGGAGAAGATCCTCTAGGAGCGTATGGAAAAGGTTGAGTCGTAAGTGTGTACGGTAAATCACCTTGTACGTGTTTTAATTCTAGTGGATTTCTGCCGTGTTATCGGTCCCGTGGTTTTTTACTCCGGTGATGGAGTTTTCCACGTAAAAATCTTGCGAGTTATTTTCATTTCCGCATTGGGTTTTTTTTATCGCAACGATTTTTGAGTGTTTATACGTTTACACCTATTCACCCCCCTCTAGGTGTTTCTTCCCCTATTTAGATCCGTATTATATACGACCCAACAAGTGGTATCAGAGCGGGAATAGGGTTGTGAACAATGGTTGAAGGTGGAAACATCAATCGACCCCCTTTCTTTGATGGAACAAATTATGCGTACTGGAAAGTACGGATGAAAGCCTTTTTATCTTCCATCGACGAAAGGGTGTGGCATTCAATTGAATCAGGATGGACTAATCCAACTGAACTTATCTCTGATGTTCACACCTTAAAACCTAGGTCGAAATGGACCAAGGAAGAGTTTGAGTTATCTTCTTACAATGGCAAGGGAATTAATGCTATTTTTAATGCCTTATCTCAAACTGAATTCTCTCGCGTCTCGGCATGTGAGACTGCGAAAGAAATCTGGGATGTTCTCCAGGTTACACATGAGGGAACTAACCTCGTGAAGATTCAGAAACTGCAGATGCTTACGAGCAAGTTTGACTCTATTTTGATGGCAGAAAATGAATCTTTCACGGACTACTATACACGATTGCAAGACATCGTAAACTCATGTGCTAATCTGGGAGAGAAGATTCCAGAATTTAAGATTGTAAGAAAAATCTTAAGAACTCTTCCTGAACGATTTCGCCCAAAGGTTACTGCCATTGAAACTATTAAACACCCGGACGAAATACGTGTAGAAGAATTAGTTGGTTCATTACAAACTTATGAAATGACTTTTAATACTAACAATTCTTCTGGAAAAGCATCCACTTCTAAGTCTTCAGGTTATGCGTTGAAAACAACTAAGGAAGAAGACGCGGATACATCCTCCTCGGACGATGACGAGAACCTTTCTATGGAGGAATTTGAGAAGCAGCTCGCTCTCTTGACAAGGAATTTTCGCCGCAACTTTCGAAGGGGTAATTCAAGCAAATCTCCATCCTTCAGAAAGTGGAACAAAGGCAAGGGTACTCCAAGTCACAAGTCAAGAAAGCAGGAGAACTTCTCAAAGGATAAGAAAAGTTCAGAAGGACAACTGCAATGCTTCAAATGTCGAGGCTACGGCCACATTGCAACGGAGTGTCCTAACAAGTATCCGGCAAAGAAGAAGGCGATGCAAGTCGTCACTTGGGATGACAACTCAACGTCAAATGAGTCGTCTTCAAGTGATGAAGAAAAGAGCTCCACGGCATTCCACGCGTCCACATCTTCACCATTCATGTGCTTTATGGCAAGTACGTCTGAATCATTGTCCAACTCCACTGTTGAAAAGAATGCAATGGACAATGAATCGGATGATTCGGAAGGTGAAGAGTTTGCTCTAGCCTATCACAGATCTTTACAGGATTTAAAGAAACCGGCTAAGCAAAACAAGGGGTTGAGAGGGAGATTGCAGGATCTCGAAGAAGAAGTAAAAAGGGTAACTTCTCTCTCGACCGATCTTGAAGTGGAAAGGGATAGTTTGATAAAAGCAAATGTTTCCCTTCAAGAGTCCAATGAGCAGCTCGAGAAGAACTATATAGATATGGTGAACAAAGCAAACTACTTCTTGAAGCTCTATGGCGAGGGCCGACAGGAAAGACGGGAAATGACAGAGACCATTCTCCAACTCAAGGATGACTTACAGCAATTCTCTTTAGGAAGGAGTAAGTTGGATAAACTCCTTGGTCTTGGTCAAACAAATCGGTTCGGCCTCGGGTACACTCAAACTGGAAACAGTCCAAGTTCGAGTGGGACAGTCTTTGTGCCTCAGTCGGTATCTCCTCCTCCGACATCGGAATTCAAGACAAACAACGACAACAAACCTACCTCATCCTCTTCGGAATCGTCAAGCTCAAAGGTATGTTTTCGTTGTAATTTTGCAGGGCACATCGAAAGAAATTGCGAGATTGGAGCTCAAAGAACAAATCAACCACATCTTGCAATTGCTACCAATAAGCTCACTTCCCGGAATTCAAGGAAGGATTTTTCAAAAGAAAAGAACATTGGTAGCACCTCAAACAAGACGATGACAAAAGAAAAAGATCAATCATACAAGACGTCGTCTTCAAGAAGAATCTCTCAACCTTTACCAACATACTCCAAAACTCAAAAGGTTTGGGTATGCAAAGGTGAAACCCCTCCTTGTCCTTAATCGTTCTACGATTAAATCTTGTATAGTTTGTGTAGACTATTTCCTTTTCTTCTTTTTCTTTTGGCCAACTCGTCAACCATCCTTGCAAGGTAAATTGTATATTTTTTTCTTATTGGTTGATGTTTTCTCTCGGTTTTCTTGGGTAGCATTTTTGAGAGAGAAAGCTGATACGTTTGACTCTTTTCATGAGATTTGCCATCGTATTATGATTGAAAAGAATGAAAAGATCATTCGTGTTAGAAGTGATAGGGGTGGAGAATTCATAAATTCAAAATTCATTGACTTTTGTACTTCAAATGGCATTAAACATGAATTCTCGGCACCCTATACACCTCAGCAGAATGGTGTTGTTGAGCGCAAAAACAGGGTTGTTCAAGAGATGGCGCGTGTGATGCTTCATAGCCGGAAATTACCGCTACATTTTTGGGCTGAAGCTGTGAACACCGCTGTCTATGTCATTAACAAAGTGTATTTGCGCCCAGGAACCTTGAATACACCATATGAGCTGTGGTTTAGTAGAAAACCGGATATCAAGTACTTTCGTATCTTCGGGAGTCGATGTTACATCTTACGTGACCGTGAAAATCTTGGAAAGTTCGACTCTCGAAGTGATGAAGGGATCTTTTTGGGTTATTCTACGAATAGCAGAGCATATCGAGTATTTAACATTGAATCTAAGACGATCGTAGAATCTATAAATGTTAAAGTAGATGAAGCTTCTCATTTTGAATCTGAAAAATCTACCCTCGATATCTCTCTAGATGATGATTCTCCTGCTAGTGCATCTTCTCATAATAATACTTCCAATATTAATGATGCATCTAATGGTTCTTCTAGTTTATCTGATGTGCAGGAATCATCTCGTGTACCTCCGAGTACTCCGTTTCAACAAACGCTACGAATCTCCAAGGATCATCCGGAATCGAACATCATTGGAGATCCACAAGAAGGAGTTAGAACTCGAAGGCAGTTGGTTTGCGGATTTGCTTGCTACGTATCTTTAATCGAACCAAAGACAATAGATGAAGCTCTTCAGGATGACTACTGGATTAAAGCAATGTAGGAAGAGCTCCATCAATTTGAGCGAAACAAAGTCTGGGAATTAACGAAGCCTCCAAAGCAACATAATGTGATAGGTACCAAATGGATCTTCAAGAACAAGAAAGATGAAGATGGTACTATCATCAGGAACAAGGCACGACTAGTTGCTCAAGGCTACTCTCAAGTAGAAGGTATAGACTTTGACGAAACTTTCGCCCCTGTAGCTAGACTCGAGTCCATTCGTATATTGTTTGCTATTGCTTGTCATTTTAAAATCAAATTATTTCAAATGGACGTCAAGAGCGCATTTCTAAATGGGTTTTTAAATGAGGAAGTTTATGTAGCTCAACCGAAAGGTTTTGTAGATCATAAACAACCTAACCATGTTTTTCGTTTGAAAAAGGCTCTTTACGGTCTGAAACAAGCACCGCGAGCATGGTACGAAAGGTTAACAAAGTACCTTTTGGAGAAGGGCTATACTCGAGGGGGAGCTGACAGGACTCTCTTTGTGAAGCATTATCAAAATAATTTCATTGTAGCACAAATCTATGTCGATGACATTGTATTTGGTGCAACAAAAGATAATGATGCTTCTAAATTCGCGGAGACCATGGAAAGCGAATTTGAGATGTCCATGATGGGCGAACTGTCTTATTTTCTTGGATTGCAAATTAAACAAAATGATGAAGGTATTCACTTGAGTCAATCCAAGTATGCACTGGAGTTGGTCAAAAAGTTTGATCTAGAAAATTGTAAAGATTTTCCAACTCCAATGGGAACTAGCCACAAGGGACTTGGAAGTGAATCACATAGTGAGAATGTAGACGAGAAACTGTATAGAAGTATGATTGGAAGTCTACTTTACCTCACGGCTAGTCGCCCGGATATATCCTTTAGTGTTGGGATTTGCGCGAGATATCAATCAGCACCAAAGGAGGTTCACCTGAAAGCGGTGAAACGGATCATCCGGTACATCAAAGGATCAATTAATTTCGGAATTTGGTATCCTATGGGAACAAGTCTGGACATTGTTGGATACTCAGATGCCGATTGGGCAGGATCAGTGGATGATCGGAAAAGCACGAGTGGTGCATGCTTCTATCTTGGCCATTGCCTTGTTGCATGGCACAGTAAAAAGCAGAATTGCATAGCACTCTCGACTGCCGAAGCGGAATACATTTCAGCTGGAAGTTGCTCAACTCAACTCATTTGGATGAAAAGCGTATTGAGTGACTTCCGCATTTCAGCATCTTCGGTAACAATTCTTTGTGACAACACAAGTGCAATTAACATTTCTAAAAACCCTGTGTTGCACTCTAGAACAAAACATATTGAACTTAGATATCATTTTCTTAGAGAGCTAGTTGAATCAAATACTCTTCAACTTTCATATGTTTCAACTGAAGATCAATTAGCTGACTTTTTAACAAACCTTTGGATCAAAAACGTTTTATTCATTTGCGAAAAGCAATTGGTATGCTTTCTTTGAAATAAACTTCTTTTTGAAACCTTTGCTTAAAATAGGTTTTGTATTTGTTTTGTTCTATTCAATATCTATGTTTATACATAGGATAGTAATTGAGCATAGATCTTAATTGACTTTAATTGCATCTGTTCACACATTTAGAAATTTATTATGCTTTTGCCATCATAATATTTCTTTGTTGCAATGATCGTTTATGTTAATTAAATCATCTTCTAAAGTGATTAAAGTCAATTTCTCTCTCAATGATCTCTTGGTATAGTCATTATCTTATTTGACTGTTTAGTCGAGTATGAAATCGAGATCAATTTTTGGTTGAATACTTTATATCTTAAATAATTGATAGCCAATTGAGGGGGAGTCAAAGATAATGTAAAATGCTCAAAAGATGTGGAAAGAGTTACATCCCAATGAGGAGTGTGAAAACTACCACCACATGGAGCAAAGAGCTACCACCTCGGTCGTCCGAGTATTGTGTGCAGCTACCACATGTATACCAAGCATGGTTGTTCAAATTTTTGATTAAGTAAAATGCATGTTGAAATACTTGACTCTGTCAAATTTCAAGGTTGGTATAAGGTGGGATTTTAAAGAAAGATGCTCAAAGAGCCACTCTCTTCAACAGATTGTCTAGAAATATTATCTACCATATTTGGGATTTCAAACATCTATTGATCTTTGTATTTCATTTTCTTTACCGAATTGATTATTTGATAAAGGCATTACTCATAAGATCAAGTTAGATGTAATTGAAGGTGTTCAACTTTAAGGGATTTAATTCTTGTAAATTTTCGTTTCATTTTTGGATATTACTGATAGATTTGGCATAATCTAATTCTTGTTGTGTGAAACGATGCTTTTTGTTTAAAGTTGATACACCTTTGTGCTTACAATCTTTTTCTGGTTTTTCTTGAATTTCTCTGAAATTTTTCTAAAGAAAAAGTTGGGGCCGATCCGGATCGGGCAAGGTGATCCGGATCCCGAACGCAGGTTTTCTCCTGCGGGCTGACGATCCGGATTGGACCTGCCGATCCGGATCCCGAACGCAGTTTTTTTCACTGCAGGTAGCCGATCCGGATCGCAAGCTCGGGAGGATCCGGATCGCGGCTAGGTTTTTATAAAGAACAAAAGGGTTTTGATTTCTTTTACTCCAATCTTTTGTTCAAAAGTTTCCAGAGCGCTTCTCTCTAGATTTCATCCTCCTTGGAAGCTTTCTAACTCAAGTTCTTCAGTTCCAAGTAAGTTTTATTGATCAAAATCTCGGTTTTTCACCGTTTTTCTCTTTTCCTCCTCAAACGTACGAAATTCTTGGATCGATTTTGTTTGTGGATGGTTTTTGATCAAATTTCTTTTGAAATAAGAACTCTGGGTTGTTTAGTTTTGATTATATGCTAGGTTTTCTCCTGATTAACGGATTTTTAGGCTTCGATTTCTAAAATTTCGGTTTTAGGGCATATAATAAGGATTTTCGAAATTCATGCAATTGATCTATTTTTAAAAGTCCTTTTGCAAAACTAATTTGATTCTTAGTCTCTCTACATGATTATGATTGTTTGGGTACAATTTTTTCAATTTTTGAAAACTAAGAATTTTTGTGTTCTTGAGTTGGTCTACTCAGGATTCCTTTTCTCAAGAAACCATTAGCAATGGTGATCACTTGGATTGTTTTTCTACTTGCGGCTATGGTTCATACGAGAGACACCGTCAAGCCCAAGAGGGCTAAGAAGGCTAAGAAAGCGAAGAAGGCTAAAGATGATTCCGATACAGAATCTGAAACGGAATCAATTGATTGGGATGAACTGCAAGTTGAAGCAACGACTGTTCCGACTGCTTCAAAGGGAAAAGCACCTGCAGAAACATCGAAGGCTCCGCCTACTGCTGCTGAAAAAGGGAAAGCTCCAATGGAAGAAACTTCTGGGAAGACAAGAAGAAAAAGTGTTGCTCGCAAGAGAGGAAGTGCTCGAGGAATCACCATTGAGCAACCAGCTGCTGACCAAGCACCTGCACAAGACTTTGTCAGCTCGGCTAGAATAAAGGATTTTGAAAACAGAGAATGCATTGGAGAAAGGCATGTTGATGTAAAAGCCTTAACGCAACGTTCTCAGACGTTCGGGACTTTGTTTGACCAGAGAGGTCTTGCTCCCATTTGCGATTTCCCGGAGACCACTGGGTATTGTCTTCACTCAGTGAGGATGTTCTATCAGAATGCCTGCTATCTAGTTGATCAGGAAAGCGGGCGTCGGGATTTTCAAACATTAGTCAAGAATGTCAGAATCAAAGTAACGCCTCAGCTAATTGGTGAAGTACTAGGGATGGACGCCCGAGCCGATGGCACTCATTACCTGAAGAATCAAAACTTCAACACCTTCTCCTGGAGAGTGGTAGTTGATGGAATCTGTGTTCCAGATACTCGGTCGACAGGAAACTCCGTTTTCTCGAAAGAACTACGACCTGAGTACCGCATCTTAAATCTTATTGTTTGTTACAATATTATTCCAAACATGAACACAAAGGTTCTTCGGTGGGAAAGAATGATATTCCTTTATCTACTTGGAAACCCCGCAGCAGCAATGGGAGCTAACTTAAACATTCCCTACATCATCTGGTCAAGGATGGCACGATATGTGGAGCAAGCTCATCCGTCAGAGAGACTACCTTTTCCAATGATCATCATGCGCATTCTTCGCAAATTTAAAGCTGACACAAATGCGAGTTCCTATCTGCACAGTCTAGGAACGATCAATGACACGACAATTGTAAAGTCTCTTTCGACGAAGCCAGATGAACCTTTCATACCTCTTCACCGGCAACGAGAACAACGACAACAAGCAACAACCTCTGCACCGGCAGCAGCTCCTCCAACTCAACCAGCACCTCCGGCACAAGAAGCACCACAATCAACTTCTGATGATGATGCTTCTGTTACCTCAATCTATAAAGAACAGCAAAGGCTCTCCAACGAGCAAGAACGTATATCAAATGAACTGATTGAGGTAAAGGAAGAAATAAAGAAAGTAAATAAAAATCAATCAGCAATAAACAAGCGAATAAAGAAGATTTTCCAAATCCTCGGCTGTATCAGTTCAGACGAGTCTGAATGATCCGTATCCTTCTAATTTCTGTTTATTATGCACATGTTTAAATCCTACTGTTGTGCAGGTTTTTAAGTTTTAATTTGAGTTTTTAGTTCTCGAACTTAAACTGTTAACCATTCTCTCCACTTCTGTAATTTTTGGCTTTATTTGTGACAAAAAGGGGGAGAGAGTTTAGAACAATGAGAGAGTTTAGGACAATGATTTGAACAATGAACAATGATTGTGAAAATCTTGATGATGAAGATTTTGTATACATCAAGGTAAGTATGATCTCAACTTCAACTTTTGGTTTTTATCTTGTGATTTGTTGCATGTCTCGACTAACTATTTGCTAACTATTTGGGCATGTAATATAACTAACAAGTTGATGTTCACTAACAAGTTTGTGACACTTGGTTTTTGATTGCATAGAAGATATGTTGGTTCTTAACTCTGATCAATTACATATCTATATATATATTAGTTTGTCACAAACATGTTCATGACATTTGGTTTTTACGTGCAAAGAAGATATGTTGGTGTTTTTTTAACTATGATCAGTTACATATCTGAATATAAATGTCATGGTAAGTATAAATGAGTTTAAACTTCATCTCTGTTTGTGGTTTTTGAATAATACAAAATTCTTGAGGTATCTAACGATTTCTTTTGTCAAGAATGATTTCTTTTTGCAGAGAGTACAGATGTCTAAGTCTAGAGTCTGTTTTAGGAGTTTAACTCATGTATTGTATTTTGGATCTCCATTGTAAATTTTTGTTGTATGGTGATAGCAACAAAAATATCTTTTTGAATTTTCTTTAGTGGATCTGTGTTTTGTCACGAAACCGCCAAAGGGGGAGATTGTTACGGAATTTGAGTTGGCGTAGTTTCGTGAAAGTTTCAAGTCCTGAAGATTGAAGGTGAAGAAAGTTGGATCATTTAACTCAATCTCAAGAAAGAAGAATTCAAAAGGATCAGGTATGTTTAACTAAAGAATTTGTGTGATCCGAATACTTCTTGTAGTGTAGAAACACTTGGAAGAATCTTTCATTGCATAAAAATCAAAAACTGGACTTGGGACATGTTCAGGATCCGGATCAGGCTGTTCGATCCGGATCCCGAAGGTGGTTCGTTCATACATTGTCGCAATCCGGATCGTAGTCTCTTGATCCGGATCCCGAACGTTGAGTTTACCATCTACCTTGAACGATCCGGATCTTGCTTCGCAATCCGGATCCCGAACGTTGATGTTTGGTGAACTGTATGAACGATCCGGATCGTAGTCACATGATCCGGATCCCGAACCTTCGTTTTTCTGGAATTGGCTGTTTCGTTATGACGATCCGGATCTCAGTTATCACGATCCGGATCGCCGTCCGTAAAATTCCAGAAATGGCAGGTTTTTGATTCTTATCTCCTTCCTAGGGTTTCTAACCTATAAATAGACCCTATGTCTTTCTTTCTAGGGTCAATCCACATAGCCGTCATTTTCATATATCATCTTTTACGGCTATAGATCCACATATAGAGAAGAAAGGAAATCATTAGAGAATACTCTATGTTTCTTCATCTATATTGATTAGTTTGATTCTAGGTTTTCATACTCACATCTTGAGTTGAATCAAACTAATGAATACTTAGATGGTATTTCCGATCTATCTTTGATCTAAGTATTCGGCAGATCATCACCACCCAAAAAACAACGATTACCCCAAAATCGGCGCGTGGATTCGCGTGTCCTTGTGGATTCAAGGTTCATTCGCTCTCGTGGATTCGGAGCGAGGCACGTTCGTGGATTCGAAGGGTGCTATTGGGTGAAGACCGTGGATTCGGTCGGACGTCGTGGATTCGACGTTGGACGCCGTGGATTCGGCGTTGGGCGCAGATCGTGGATTCGAGAAGCGTCTGGAGCGAGCGGAGAAGATCCTCTAGGAGCGTATGGAAAAGGTTGAGTCGTAAGTGTGTACGGTAAATCACCTTGTACGTGTTTTAATTCTAGTGGATTTCTGCCGTGTTATCGGTCCCGTGGTTTTTTACTCCGGTGATGGAGTTTTCCACATAAAATCTTGCGAGTTATTTTCATTTCCGCATTGGGTTTTTTTTATCGCAACGATTTTTGAGTGTTTATACGTTACACCTATTCACCCCCCTCTAGGTGTTTCTTCCCCTATTTAGATCCGTATTATATACGACCCAACAATTAGGTGGTATCAGAGCTTAGGGATAGGTCAGTTGGGACTTAGGAAACCCTAGGCTTTTCGGCGGACCCTAGGATGTTAGTGCGTGAGAGACGCGACATTTTGCGAAAGTCGGTGATTTGTTTGTTTGACTCTTCCTGTGAGTGAAGAGGGATCGACATATCCTATTTTGTGGGACAGTTATGTTGGCTGCAGACAACATAAAGTTACAAAAATAGAGGGATGTCTTTGACTTCGCTAGATTGGGTCGAGTGTTTGGGGTGTGCTGATTTGCGGTTTTGTCGTGGTGAGCGGTGTCTCCCCGACGTTGGGCCCTGACCCGGGTGCACCTTGGTGCGGCAGTTGGGTCTGAGCTGGTTGTTTCGGGCCGTGTCACGCCCCGGGGGTTTGTTTAGGCGGAAACAACCCATTCATAAAGTCAAACATTTGACGTGTAAATTTTTTGCCTTGTTTTAAAGAGAACCCCTCTTCCCGGCGCGTGCCCAGACCCGCCACACAATACAGGATCATTTCTGCAAACGGACGCGTCTCCCTGTACGTGCACGACGTAGCGTTCAGTACATGTTCCAACATACACAACCATTCAATCACAACAATTTTCACATACAACCAGCATTCTAATTACTTAAAACGTATGGCCGGTCAATTTGAAGATAAATCCACAGTTTTGAAAGCGCGCCTACCCGGCGCTTATGTTTTTGAAAGCGAGTTTCGAATCAGCATAATCCACAAGGTTTGAAAACGGTGCCCACCCGACACCAAGTTTTGAAATCCCTTTCGCAATCCATAAATCCACGGGGTTTTGAAACAGTGCCCACACCCGACACTTAGATTTTAAAAACGGTTTTCGCAATCTTTTCTTTGGCTTTCGCCTTTTTGATTTTCAAATGGGCCAACAGAAATAAAAGGAACCGTAACGTATATGAGGATACTAAATTCAACCCGTACCGACATCCACGCCGACCCCACGAGTGTATCGCGAACCTCTCACATAACTACAATGTATGAAAAGCAAGAATGAAAGAAGAAATACAGTCCAGGGTCCCCAGCGACCAGCTGCTCCCGTCCCGTCCTCACCACCGCCTACCTCTCCCCCGTCAAACCCTGTCACAAAGTGGGATGTCATGACGTTAAAAAATAGTAAAGCAGGAGAATATAATACACAAACCGTGAAGACAACCGGAGCAACCCCCCTCTCAAGGAGAAAGGCAACCTGTACACCTGTATCCTGTAATACCCGTGCACGTCGACAACTAAACCGACGGCCCCACCGTACCTGCAGAAGAAACCCGACCACGTCGGACAACTAAACCGACGGGTCGCACCGCTCCGCCCCTCGCGCCTCAACCCCACCACTAATAAGGGCCCCACTACGCACCTCGTGGGTATCACGGGGTCATAGACCACTTTTTTCCGGAAAAGCGCACCCTTTGCGTGGCCAAACCGCGGGTGCGCGTGTTGCAGCCTCGAGCCAAGTAACCATAACCATCATCATGTCAGCATCATAATAATATTATAACCAAAGGAAATGACAACATGTATAATCAAAAGTAAAACCTAACATATGCGATCGAAAGTACCCGCTATCTTATAATCAAGGAAAGGCAGTAATAGGTGCACTCGAAGGTACCCGCCACATGTAATTATCAAAAGGAAAACGACCGTCGGAAGACCGACTAAACATATGACGAACCCATTAACATGCATAAGCTATCACCATCAATAGTTAACCCCAGTATACTTGAATTGACCCCGTCCATATGATAGAGTTAGTGCTATCCAGAAAATAGAACCCACCTGAATGTAAGGCCGATCGACCTCCCGCTAGATACCGGGAGCTGGTGCTGACCTGCTGTGCCCTGAAGAGACTTGTAGTCCCTAACTAGACCACACATACCCATCCTGACAACATTACAAAGCAACACCACTCTAACACGGACGAATATAGCCGCTTTAACCGGAACAAGGTCCGATTCCGCCCACAGAGCCCACGGGACTCTAACCAACCTATCCAGCATGTATGAAGAGAAAAACTGTCGAAAGGTCGCCAGCCAGTGGTGTCCCAAATAAACGTTTAGACCATAGTACGCGTTAATTATGTATGTAATTCTACATTAATTACTTGTTTCGACTCTTCTTTGAAATCCGGGGGTCCAAATTGACCCCGTAAGTTTCAGCGTGTCATTACGGCGAGACCCGGCCGTTGCTTACAAGTTTTGTACTGCCACGGATCCCGAGGGGGGTTT
>CM055062.1:37449690-37499180 GCA_029204045.2 Tillandsia leiboldiana | reverse complement strand
AGCGGCACAGCAGAGCTATGGAGGGGGGTCAATATGTGGAAAAACGACCTCCAAGCGGTGGAGGGCACAGTCGGGACGCACGGAGCGCACTACGGGGAGATGCGGAGGCCAAGAGACGGGCCTGCGTGATTGTGGGGGAGCGCATGGAGCGTTAGGTTGCTCCCCCAAAAGAGCCGACCATTGCTTCCGTTGCCGGTGGTAAAGCAGGGGCCACTTACGCCGCAACTGCCCCTTACCGGGGATCAGCCTCCCTGCCGCTCCACGCCGTCACCACAATATTTGGGGCGGGGGAAGAAAAGCCCTATGGGGGTCGGCTTCTAGGCCCCGGTAGCGGTCGCTGATGAGATAGGCAACCTCAACCGGGCGGGCGAAATTTATTCCCATGAACCGCCAGGAATCGGACCGCCGGAGCACGTACTGCAGGTATAACTTCCATTTTTAAATCCGTTCTAGGACCCTCTTTGATACCGGAGCAGCCACGCACAGTCATTTCTCGCGAGTAAGTGTTTCGCAGACCTCGAGGAAACACTTTTCAAAGTAGACTGACGGTCCAGACCCGAGGGTGGGACGCGGAGGCTACTACTTTGGTAGCCACTGCCCGATTAAGCTTAGGGCGGTATGTTGCCCTTGGATTAATTGTGATTCCCTTGAAGAGTAAGACGTTATTCGGGCATGGACTGGTCTCAAGGTTACCAAGCGCTTATCGATGCGATAGCGGATGGTTACAACTACAAGAACCAAGTTTCCCTAAGAAGCGTACCTAGCGTGCAAACAAAGCACTCATTCACGGCATGTCATTCAGCGACCGAGCCAGGAGTCTGATAGAGGTTGGCGTGTTGAGCCTTTTTGGCATGTAGATAGATCTGGTCGACCCTCGGACACACCTTCCGACATCCCGGTGGTGAGGGAACTTTCCCGATGTCTTCCGAAGGAGCTGACTGGGGATTAAAAATGAAAGGGAGTGGTGTACCTATTTGAACTCTTGCCAGTACTCCACCTAAACGAAGGCACCCACCGAATGGCCTTCGCGGAGTTTAAGGAGTTAAAAGAGCAGCGGGAGACCTCTTGGACAAAGGGTTTGTCCGGCCGAGTGTGTCACCCTGGGGCGCACCAGTGCTTTCGTACGGAAGAAGGATGGGAGCCTGCGACTCTGTATCGATTACAGAGGATAAACAAGGTCACGGTGAAAAATAAGTACCCCCTTGCCCAGAATCGACGACCTCTTCGATCAACTACGAGGAGCGACGGTCTTTTCAAAAATTGATCTACAGTCTGGCTACCACCAGCTCCGGGTTCGGAACGAGGACATTCCGAAGACCGCTTTCCGGACCCGGTATGGCCATTACGAGTTTACGGTCATGCCGTTCGGACTTACGAACGCCCCCGCAGTCTTTATGGACATGATGAACCGGGTCTTCAGACCATTCTTAGATCGGTTCGTGGTGGTCTTCATCGATGATATACTAATATACTCATCCACCGACGAGGAGCACGAGGATCACTTACGAACGATTCTCCAAACCCTCAGGGAGCAGAAGCTGTTCGCTAAGCTCAAAAAGTGTGAGTTCTGGCTACGCGAAGTAGGATTCCTGGGGCATGTGATCTCGGCAAAAGGAATCGCCGTAGACCCCAACGAAGGTGGAATCGGTGATAGACTGGCAGCCGCCCACAACGGTGACGGAGATCCGCAGTTTCTTGGGGGCTGGCGGGGTATTATAGACGCTTTGTCGAGGGTTTCTCGAAGATTGCGACCCCTCTCAACCGGTTGACCAAGAAAGGAGAAAGTTTGTATGGACGGCCAAATGCCAGGAAAGTTTTGAAGAACTCAAAAGAAGGCTAACCGAGGCACCGATTCTTGTACTACCAACACCCGGTGAGGACTATGAGGTGTACTGCGACGCTTCAAGAATCGGCCTTGGGGGTGTGCTAATGCAGCAGGGGAAGGTAATAGCCTATGCATCTGGCAACTAAAGGACTACGAAAGAACTACCCAACACACGACCTGGAGCTGGCTGCAGTGGTCTTCGTCCTGAAGTTATGGAGACACTATCTCTTTGGGGTCCATTGTAACATCTTCTCAGATCACCAAAGTCTTAAATACCTGTTCACACAAAAGGAACTAAACCTGCGGCAGAGGCGGTGGCTTGAATTACTGAAGGATTACGACCTAACGATCCAATACCACCCCGGGAAAGCAAACGTGGTAGCAGACGCTCTGAGCAGGAAGGGGCGACTGGAGGGAGGATCGGTAGGTGCGATAACTGAGCAGAGCGACTTGATCGCAGAATTTCTCGACTAGGGTTAGAAGTAGTGTCAGCGGGCACGGTTGCGCAACTTTTAACTCTGGTAGTCAAGCCAACACTGTTAGAAAAGATTCGAGAGGGACAGCAGGCGGACACGCACTTACAGCTCGTAAGAGACAAGATCTCACCGGACTAGGAAGGGGACTTTTCATTAAAAAGCGATGATACCCTACGGTTCCGCGGGCGGATTTGCGTGCCGGATACTCCGGAATTAAAGAAGGAAATTCTGTCCGAGGCACACAGCGCCCCTTATACAGCGCATCCAGGAGGCACAAAGATGTACAGGGACCTCAAGCAGACCTTCTGGTGGCCCAAGATGAAGAGGGATGTAACCCAATTTGTAGCACATTGCCTGGTGTGTCAACAAATAAAGGCGGAACACCAACGACCGGCGGGAAAATTACAACCCTTACCGGTACCGGAGTGGAAGTGGGATCATATCACCATGGACTTCGTCACCGGGTTCCCACGTTCACCACAAGGACACGACACAATATGGGTTGTGGTAGACCGGCTAACTAAGTCAGCACACTTCCTGCCGATTCACACAACCTGGACCAGAGAGCGGTTGGCTCAAGTCTATCTCAGCGAGATTGTGAGACTGC
The DNA here is from genome assembly GCA_029204045.2 of Tillandsia leiboldiana. Classification (NCBI taxonomy): domain Eukaryota; kingdom Viridiplantae; phylum Streptophyta; class Magnoliopsida; order Poales; family Bromeliaceae; genus Tillandsia; species Tillandsia leiboldiana. The sequence goes on along the minus strand of CM055062.1, from coordinate 37,496,272 downwards.
ATGGGGTACCGGCGTCGATCACATCAGACAGAGACACGCGTTTTGTCTCAAAGTTTTGGCAGAGTCTGCAACAAGCCCTGGGGACTAAATTGCACTTCAGCACAGCCTTCCACCCTCAGACAGACGGGCAGGCGGAGCGAGTGATACAGACGCTAGAGGACCTGCTTCGGGCCTGTGTACTCGATTGGGGAGTTGGTTGGGAGCGTTACCTACCACTTGTAGAATTCGCTTACAACAATAGCCACCAGGCCAGTATACTGATGGCACCCTACGAAGCTTTATACGGGAGACGCTGCCGATCCCCGATCTGTTGGGACGACTTGGGAGAACGAAAGCTCTTGGGACCCGACTTGGTGGAAGAAACAGAAGGGAAAGTGCGCCTCATCAGACAGCGCCTATTAACCGCCCAGAGCCGACAAAAGAGCTACGCGGATCGAAGACGCCGCGATTTAGAGTTCCAGGTGGGAGAACACGTGTTTTTGCGGGTCTCGCCGTCCAGGGGAATCAAGCGATTCGGGTTAAAAGGCAAGCTAAGCCCGCGGTTCGTGGGACCATTCGAGATCCTGGAACGGATCGGCCCAGTGGCTTACCGCCTTGCCCTACCACCGAACCTCAACCGGATTCATGACGTGTTCCACGTGTCGATGCTCAAGAAATACCTCCCCGACCCGTCGCATGTGCTGGACGTCTCGACACTCGAACTAAAGGAGGACCTAAGTTTCGAGGAAACCCCTGTACGAATACTAGCAAGAGAAAGTAAGACGCTTCGAAACCGAGACATTCCCTATGTGAAGGTGCTCTGGAGCAACCACGAGGAGCGGGAAGCGACGTGGGAACTAGAGTCGAAGATGAGAGAGGGCTATCCTTATCTCTTTACCGCAAATCAGGTTTGAGTTTCGAGGACGAAACTCGTTTTAAAAGGTGAGTGGTGTAATAGCCGCTAGTTTAAAATATTTTAAGGGTCTACTTTGGTTCGTTATTTCCGCTTTTCGTTTCGGGGGGATTGGGGGGATGATCGAATAATTACTTGTTTCCGGACAGACCGTCGGGGCCCGCGGGTATTTTTAGTTAATAGGGCTCGCGAAACGGAGAGTGGCGGCGAAATCGGTTCTGAATTCCGACGCCGGAATCTCCCGGAATAAATTCCGGAAGGTAGCTAACGGCTCAGATTGTTAACGCGGGTTACTTAGACGGACCGGACTCTAGTTCGCACCTGATTTGGACCCGTTTTAACTTGAACTGGGTTCTTTCCCTTTTTACCAACTTAACCGTTCCCGTTATTTCCCCCCCCCCCGTCGTATAACTCCCCTTAAACAAACCGTAACTCCCATAACTACCCCCTCTAACTACCCTTAACTACCCGTAACTCCCATAACTACCCACTCCTACCCACTACCCGTAACTCCCATAACCACCCACTCCCTCTAACTACCCATTCCCCCATAACCACCCGTAACTCCCTTTAACTACCCACTCCCCTTAAACCCCCACACTCCCCCTTAACTACCCGTATTCCCCACAATTCCCCTACGTACGAAACCCCATTTCCCCAACCCTTCTATTTCCCAACCAAATCCTTCCGCTTCCTCACCGACTGCACGGAGGACCCAAGAGGCGAGACCAAGGAAGGAGAAGGAGGCGTCCTCACATTCCTTGTAGCCGAACGCGCAGGCCCGGATCGCCTCTTCCTCCGACAACCGAGGTGAGCACGCTAGGGTTTTGCCTTCTCGCCCCATTCTTGGTTGGAGCGGACGAGAGGGGGGGGGGGGGGGAAAAGGAAAAAGAAGGGGGCATGGGCATCGCGGGAATCCGGCGCGCACGGCGGCACCGCATGCGGACTGCCGCATGCGGGCGCCGCCGCTTGCGGGCGGCACCGCATGCGGACTGCCGCATGCGGGCGCCGCCGCTTGCGGGATGCCGCATGCGGGCGCCTCCGCATGCGGGCACGGCCGCTTGCGGGCTGCCGCATGTGGGCGCCGCCGCTTGTGCGCCGCTGCATGCGGGCGCCGCCGCATACGGGCGCTGCCGCTTGCGGGCACCGCCGCATGCGGGCGCCGCCGCTTGCGGGCACCTCCGCATGCGGACGGCCGCACGCTGTTAGTACACCGCCCAGCCGTACGGGACCAGGCGCGTACCTGTGCGTATTATACGCAAGGTGAGAGGGCGCCGGGCGCTCTAATCATTAGTCTGACAAAGCCTTAAGTCGCTGACTCCTATATGACAGATTCGTGTAGGTCCGGGCGGGCACCCGAGACGCGAGAGAACCTTACATCAGTCAGGAGCGCGACAACAAGGTGGGTTTACGGTCGAGGCTGAGTATTATGTTGGTAATCCGACAGGGACTTTTCATTATTTAACGGTACTAACGTTGATGGTTTCTATGATGTACTACCTTACCCCGTGACATGGTGACATGGTTACTTGGATACTTGGTTACTTGGTTACTTGGTTACTGGTTACTTATGCTCGAGCTGCGACACGCGCACCCGCGGTTTGGCCACCGCAAAGGGTGCTCTTTTCCGGAAAGGCGGTCTTTGACCCGTGTTACCCCACGAGGTGACGTAGTGGGGGGCCCCTGACCGCTGGGGGGTCTGAGGCAGCGATGGGACTGCCGGGATTGGATCCCGATGTAGTCAGGTGTGAGACCGCCGGGATTGGATCCCGACGCGGTCAGGTGTGGGACTGCCGGGATTGGATCCCGATGTAGTCAGGTGTGAGACCGCCGGGATTGGATCCCGACGCGGTCAGGTGTTACAGGTGTTACCGGGGTTGCAGGTGCTACAGGTGGTACAGGTGGTTGCGAGTTACCATTACGAGTAGAGCGGTTGTTCCGGCTAGCATTACTTTGTGGCTTGGTATTACTTTACTGCTTTAGTACTATTTTGATGATAGTGTCGCTGACTACCCACTCTGTGACAGGTACCTCCAGGGGGTAGAGGTAGGCGACGGTGAGGCCGAGTTGGTAGCAGTCGGTCTGAGGGAGCCCTAGTATGCTGTTTTATTTACCTTCTCTGCATTTCATTCAGAACTGTAGGTTATTGTGTGGTTCTCGATACCCTTGTGGGGTCGTGTGGATGTTGAATTCCTTCTTTCTACTTATGCACTACTATTTCCGTTATTGTCCCCGTTTGGCCGCTTTCAAAGCAACATGACTAGAAAAGAAAAGAACTTCGAAAACTATTTTTAAAAATCTGGGTCGTGTGGACCTGTTTTCCAAAACCTGTGGATTTATGGCATCTTTTCAAACTGTCTTCAAAAAAAAACCTTGGGTCGTGTGGACCTGCTTTCAAAACTGTGAGTTTATCCTTTCAACTTGATTGGCCACGGGTATTGTTTAGTCTTCATGCACCGTACTACTTCGAACTGTTGTGATTAAATGGGAAAAATGATTGCTCATAATCGGCTATCGTAGCAGCCGCGACGCCGTGCATATACAGAGGAGACTCTGCCCGATTTTCGAGTAAATCTGTATATGTGGCGGGTCTGGGCACGCGCCGGGGAAGGAGGTTTTTAACAATCTAAACAAAAAAAAAAAAAAAAAAAAAAATTAGTACGCACTTTGCGCGTACTTTGAAGTATCGTTTCCGCTAAAATAAAACCCCCGGGGCGTGACATTAAGTTTTCAGCATCTTGAGTGGGTTTTGCGCGAATTGTCGTTGATGGTTCGGACTTTTGACCGCGAGTTTAGGCATCAGCTTTATGATTGCCTTGTGAGCCAGTTTTCAGTCCCGTTCACCAACAGTTTGGTCCCCGTCAGGGTGTTCTTTATTAGTTGAGGGATCGACTTTGACCCATGGGTCCGTTGGGGTTATGATAGCATGTTGAGTGACCAACTATGGCATGAGATTGTGTATCTTGAGGATCCCTTTTGAGGTTAGCGTGCAGTTGAGTAGTCCACTAGGGTGGTTTTAGATCGGGAAGTAACCGAGTGAAGACCCCAGCTTGTTGGATTCCTTTCCTTATTGGATGATTGTGAGGGTATGCTTCGGGTCGCCTTGTTGAGGTTGGCACCATGATGTGGTTTGGTGCGTGTTGCACTAGTGGTTATTTCCGTTTTCCCCCAGCCTCTTATTGGAGCCCCTTGGGTATTTCACGTCTCAGCTCAGGAGTGATGTGTTTTTCCTCGCTCGTGATTTGCTTGCCCCTTTGAGATCTGTGATTGTTGGAGTGCGAGGGACGCCCGTTGCAATTTCTGGCTCGAGAGATGAGAGAATTGCACATCGGGCCATGCCGTACTTGTTGTTGTTGTTGTTGAGGAGTAATCACGGAGAGCGAGTGGTGTTTCGGGAGCCGGAGGCGTATTGATGTATACCTACCCGTGGTATTTGTGGCTCATGATGGACTTGATCTAGTTTCGAGGACGAAACTTTCTTTTAGTGGGGGAGAGTGTGAGGTCCCGGAATCCCCGGCGTAGGGTTTGCTGGTTGTTGGGCAGCTTTTTGTGGCCGTTGGGAGTGTTTGTGCGCGTGTGGGGCCCAAGAAATAGATTTGTGATGCAATTTGGGATTTAGTTGCATCACTGGTGGCCTGCGTGGTGTGTCGGCGTGTTCGCGCGCAATTGGGACACAAGTGTTGGACTTTGGGCTTATCAGGAGATCCCGTGGGAAATTCGAGGACCCGTCGAGTGTTTAGAGGTGATTTCGCGCGATGCGGATGTCAAATTTGGACTCAGGGCGAAGTTTGGATAAAAGATCACCTCTCCGGTCGCCTTCGGGAATTTTAAGAGTTGGAATTTGGCAAATCGGACTTCAGATTTGGACCCGGCGCGAAAATCGGATCAAGTGGGCTATACGGGAGCATTCGGCAAAATTTCGGAGGAGAATTTGGAGAAACGGTCATCGTTTTTGGATTCAGGGCGCGAAATCGTTGAGAATGGGCTATTTACTTGTTTGTTTTGGAGCCCAGTTGAGTTGCGCGTTTCCCGAGGCGGGCGCGGCACGGAAACCGAGGTGGGCGGCGGCGCGCGCAGGGAACGCGCGCCTGCGCGGGTCAGCGCAGGGGCCGCCACGTGGCGGCCCCCCATTGGCGCCCGCGCGGGCGTGGGGGACACGCGCCCGTGTGGCGCCCGGGGTGTCCCGCGCCTGCACAGGCGCGGTGTCACGCGCCCATGTGGCGCGCGGCCTACGCGCCCGCGTGGGCGCTTGGGTGCGCGCCACATGGCGCCCGGGGCGCGTGCGTGGACCCGGTGCACGCGCCCCGGCTTTGTGGACCGGTGTTGGGGGCTCCCTATTGGTAGCCGCCGAGGACCGGACCCGTGGACCGGGTCCGTGGACCGGGTCCGTGGACCAACCCCCCCCATTTCTCCTTTTTCTTCTTCTTCTTCTTTCTCCCCCGAGCGCCATTTCTCCTCCTTTTCTTTTCCTTCTTCTTCACCCGAGCGAGAGAGGGAGTGAGGAGATTTTTGGGGGATGTGGCGGTGCGCTGTGGATCTCGTGGAGCGCGCAAGGTGTTCCAACGGAGCAGTTGGGCGGCGCGGCGCGGTCGAGGTTGGTCCCGCACTTTGTTTTTACAGTGTTTTTAGCACAGTTTGGGGCATTCTTTTGGACAGTAAATTGACCCTCTTGCTCTTATCTGTGTTAGGCACCGTGCTCCGTTTTGCGTGCGATCCCCGACGTCGTGCAACGTTTTGCGTGCGGACTCTGTTTGGCGTGCGGATTTCGGCACCGTGCTCCGTTTTGCGTGCGGTTTCCGGCACCGTGCACCATTTTGGGTGCGGACTCCATTTCGCGTGTGGTCTCCGGCACCGTGCACCATTTTGCGTGCGGACTCCGTTTCGCGTGCGGTCTCAGGCACCGTGCACCGTTTTGCGTGCGGACTCCGTTTCGCGTGCGGTCTCCGGCATCGTGCACCGTTTTGCGTGCGGACTCCGTTTCGCGTGCGGTCTACGGTACCGTGCACCGTTTTGCATGCGGACTCCGTTTCGCGTGCGGTCTCCGGCACCGTGCACCGTTTTGCGTGCGGACTCCGTTTTGCGCGCGGGTTTCGGCACCGTGCTTTGTTTTGCGTGCGGTTCGCGTGGAGGCCAATTGGAAGTGTCTACAAGCAATTGGTGGCAAATCGAGGTGGGTGGCCTTATCTCCATGTTTTATGGACTGTACAGTAATTCTACTGATGTAAGACTATGCATGATAGTTTATTTACTTGTGTAGCATGCTAGATTGTAGGAATTGTTATTCCTTTTATCATCTGTTAATATAGTTATCTTGGAACTTGACCTAGCACCCCCGTCATATGTTGCATGTGTAACCAGACCAGTAGAAAACCCTCACTTGGGCTAGGGTTATTTATGTTTAGACACCCACACTGCTTTTCTATTCCTGGACATTGTGTTATCCTCGCCCGGGTAGTGGGCCGAGAGGTCGGGACTGTCTTTTAGTGTGGGATGCATTTGCACTCGTGCTTGGGAGCAGAGTGGAGTCTGGTAGTTGTAGTGGGTTGCTTATCCGTGTCGGGAGCCGTTTAGGTAAACGGTAGTCCCGGGAGGTCTTGTATCCCTGTTGTGCTGTCGTGGGAGGGAGCCGTTGAGCAGACGGTAGTCCCGGGCCGACGAGTATCTTCCGGTCAGTGTTCTTGGGAACCGTTGTGGTTGACGGTGGTCCCAGGTCGTTGAGTGTTGTCCGACCAGTGTTGTTAGCCTGAGTTGTGGGTCGTTCCTGGCTGTGGAGTACCTCCAGCCAGTGTGCTTTGTCCTGCGAGCTGTTGGAGAGGCTAGTGTCTCGTGTTTCGTGTTAGCTGATCAGTTGAGTCGTCGAGAGTGCTCCGACTGTTGTGCAAGATATTTGGGGATCTTGAGTCCTACCGTTCTGAGAGTGAGCGTGGATCTTGACTATAGTCTGCTTATGCCAATGTTTGATACTCTATGCCGCGCCGTTTTCCTCAGTTGGAGTCGCGTCCCTGAGATGCCGCTGTGGATACGATGGTTGGCCTTTTGAGGCAGTTTTCCGCAGTGGATGCAATGATGGGCCTGTTGAGGCAGTTTTGCGCGAGGGGTGAGTTAGTCGGACATGACGCCCCACGTAAATCCCGTCCTCATGTGGATGTGTGGTAGTGGGCAGGTGCGTTCCTAGTCGACTGGCGCAGGCTTGACTGGACCCTATGAGGCAGTCAGTTCGTTTGGGTCGATTGAGCACCTTGGGTGCGTGTGGTCACATTTACTTTTATCTGTTCCACTTTTTGAGCATCTAGATAGAGGCATGGTAGCTGTAGAGTAGCTCCAGCTTTTCTTGTTCATATTTCATTACACTGTTATCTTTTGCCTCTAGTAGACTTGGTGGGCAGACCGTTGGGCTTGTTGACAGCACCCACTGAGAACTACTGTGGGAAGTAGTTCTCACACCCGTCGTGGTGTCTTTTTCCCCAGGAACTTCTTCTCCTGTTCCTGTTGCTCCAGTTGCTGATCCTTCTGACCGAGGCGAGGGAGTCGCAAGCTAGTTCCCTACCCGTCGTTGGAGTGTAGCGGTACCCCTTCAGAGGAGAGCTTCAGTAGATTAGTTTACTTCTTTTTCCTCTGTTGAGAGACCTTTGTTGTGAGGTATAGAGTTGTACTTTATTTTACAGTTTGAGCGACTGATGTAGTCAGGATATTTTTGTATTGAGAGCTTGTACACCGATGTATTTTACTGGAGATATCTCCCTTTTGAGTTTTGTATCAGAGGACTTTTTATACGATCGTATTTGGGAGATGGATATTGTATTTATTTCCAATTGTACAGTGTTTGGATTTCAGTTTTTAGTAGTTACTTTCAGCTCTGATATCTGTATATTGTAGTTGATTCTCTTTGCAGGTTAGACGCTTCGTCTGTACGGCAGTTTCCGTACAGATGGCGGATCTGTTAGCGAGCCCGGGTCGCAGTTTCGACCCCAGGGCGTGACAGGTAGTGTCTCCATAACTTTAGAACGAAGACCACTGCAGCCAGCTCCAAATCATGTATTGGGTAGTTCCTCTCGTAATCCTTTAGGTGCCTGGAAGCATAGGCTATTGCCTTCCCTTGTTGCATCAGCACACCCCCAAGGCCGATCCTTGATGCGTCGCAGTACACTTCATAGTCTTCTCCGGGTGTTGGTAGTACAAGAATTGGTGCCCTGGTTAGCCTTCTTTCGAGTTCTTCGAAGCTCTCCTGGCATTTAGCAGTCCATAAAAACTTCTCCCCTTTCCTGGTCAACCGATTTAAAGGGGCAGCAGTTTTCGAGAAACCCTCGACGAAGCGTCTGTAATATCCCGCCAGGCCCAGGAAACTGCGGATCTCCGTCACCGTCGTCGGCGGCTGCTAGTCGATCATCGATTCCACCTTCTTGGGGTCCACGGCTATTCCCTTCGCCGAGATCACGTGCCCTAGAAATCCCACCTCGCGTAGCCAGAAATCACACTTCTTGAGCTTAGCGAACAGCTTCTGATCCCTGAGTGTCTGGAGAATCGTTCGCAAATGGTCCTCGTGCTCCTCGTCGGTGGGTGAATAGATCAGGATGTCGTCAATGAAGACCACTATGAACCGGTCTAAGAAGGGTCTGAAGATCCGGTTCATCATATCCATGAAGACTGCGAGAGCGTTCGTAAGTCAGAACGGCATAACAGTGAACTCGTAGTGGCCATTCCTGGCCCGGAAGGCGGTTTTTGGAATGTCTTCATTTCGAACCCGGAGCTGGTGGTAACCCAATTGCAGGTCAATCTTTGAGAAAATCGTCGCTCCCCGTAACTGGTCGAAGAGGTCGTCGATTCTGGGAAGGGGGTACTTGTTCTTCACCGTAACCTTATTTATCCCTCTGTAGTCGATGCAGAGACGCAGGCTTCCATCTTTCTTCCGCACGAAGAGTACCGGTGCGCCCCAGGGCGACACACTCAGTCTGATAAACCCTTTGTCCAAGAGGTCTTCAAGTTGCGCCTTAAGCTCTTTCAACTCTGTGAAGGCCATTCGGTAAGGCGCCTTCGTAACAGGCTGTGTGCCCGGTAGGAGTTCGATGAGGAACTCCACCTCTCGTTAAGGGGGCACCCCAGGCAGTTCCGTCGGGAAGACATCGAGAAAGTCCCTCACCACTGGGATGTCTGAAGGTGTCACCGAGGGTCGGGTAACTAGATCCACCGATGCCAAGTAGGCCACACACCCACCCTCCACCAATCTTCTAGCTCGTGTCGCTGAGATGACCGCTGGGAAGGAGATGCTCTTGCACGCCATGTCACGCCCCGGGGTCGAAACTGCGACCCGGGCCCGCCAAACAGATCCGCCACCTATGCCAACCTGCATAAGCGAAGCGTCCTACCAGCAAGAAAAGTACTACAACTAAACAGATATCAGAGCTATAAATAAAAATCTGCTATAACTAAAATCAATCACTGTACAACTGGAAATAATACAACAATGTTCACCTCCCAAAATAATAATAAAACAATATCCTCAAATACAAGCTCTGAACTCAAACGGGAGGTAACTCCAATAAATACAACAGTGTACAGTCTCTCAATACAAAATATCCTCACTACAACAGTCTCTCAAAAGAGGAAAAAGAAACAACTAATCTACTGATGATCTCCTCTGAAGGGGTACCGCTACTCTCCAACGACGGGTAGGGATCTAGCTCGCGACTCCTTCGCCTCGACCAACAACCGCAGAGTCAGCAACACCCGCTAAGACTCTGCAAAACAAAGGAGAGGAAGGAAAAGGGGGGAAAACCCCCAATGGGTGTGAGAACTACACCAAAAAGGGAGTTCTCAGTGGGTACCACCGCCAGACCCGACGGTCTGCCCACCAAGCCCTCAAGAGACAAAAACCAACCCGAGTCATAAGACTGAAATGAGTAAACTGGAGACTCTCAATAGCTACCAGGCCCCTATCTAAAGGCAAAAGGGGGAGAACCAAACAGTGGTATGCAACCACTAGCACATGAAGTGCACAATCGACCCAATCGAGCTGACTGCCACATCTGGTCCAGTCAAACCTGCGCCCACCTACAACCACCTCCCGCTGACGGGCAGGAATTACGTAGGGCGTCCAAACAGTCTAACTCGCTATCGAGTAGTGGCTCATGCAGGCTATGGTCAAAATTCACGCTCTCTCTCAGAACGGATAGAATCATGATGCTCAACCTCTCACACAGCGGTCAAAGTACTCTCAACGACACGGAACCACCGTCAACCAGACGGCTCTCAATAATACTAGCACTGATCTAAACTCAACTACCAGTCTGCACTCGGCCCCCAGGCACGAGTGTAACAATAAAAGTATTTGACCGAAATAAACCCAATCGAATCAACCGGTATAAAACCCGGTACTGCCTGCTCTGTCACCAATCTCCCGAACTCAGTATCTCCACTGTCCAAATGACCGGAACCCAACACGGTCTGACCGGCACCCGACACGGTCTGACCGGAACCCAACACGGTCTGACCGGAACCCAACACGGTCTGAAGCCTACTCCGGAGCGGCACTCGAGGGGAGCTACCCACACGAGTAAAGCATCTCTGTCACCAATATCACCAGTATCTCTAAATAGCAGGACTTTGATCATCAATCTAATCAAAGTGGGAAAACTCAACCACCAAGGAAAGACCCGACCTCAATCGGATGCAACAGAACGATAAGTGGGAAACTCCATCCACTAAAGAAACTGATACCCAATCAGGTGCGTAGAGAAACATCCGGTCAACCGCCCAATATCCGCGGTTGCCGCAAAGCCCCACAACTAAGCCAACCTGTCCCAGACACGAAGTCCTGACTACCCTATCCAGACCCCTGCTCGAACCCGAGCAACACTGACCACTTGACTAGCAAAGGCGGAGAAAGGAAAAGCATGGTTTCTCCTAAGTCAAGTTCCCATAAGTAGTGCAGCAGTAAAAGATGGCCTAACTACATGACCATACAAGCATGCAAATGTCCTCAAGGAAATAAAGGGGGGGTAAAGCATAATAATAGATCCATTAGGAATAAACAACATGCCGGAATCCCAAAAACTAGACCTGTCCACAATCCAGGGTCCAGCAACAGAATGATCATAATAACTCCTCAGAGTACAAATCCGCACATAGCTACGACATCCTGTCCCAAAGCATAAACCAACCATATGAAAGGCTATGGGCTAAAATGTCATGTTACAAAATCTCATAGGGTAACATTATCCTAGGTAAGCTTACACTAATCATCACATAGATGTCCAAGTCATGCAAGTCCTCAGTATACCTCATAAATACTATTCTTGCAATCATTTATACAAATATCATTATCAAGCTTACCTACTTACCAACATAAACCATGTACCCTAAACATGCATGCATCAGTCATAGAGGGGTGACATCCCCACAAGTGCACTTATATTTGCCACAACATACTCATTGCCTTAAACAGTTACTGATATTAAGCTTACCCACCTGAAGCGCTTAAACCAAGGCAAACCTGAAGTCGGCGAAGTGTGCAGACGCTCACAGTCCAAATTCTGCCGAAACTGCATCCTCGGTGCACGTCGCGAAAGCCTCGACTCCCTACAGCTGAAAGTACCCCGAAATCAAAGTCTGCAGATCCAACGGGTCCAGCAACACTTGCAAACACCCCTGGGTACAACAATAAGGCCCAACATTACACTTTTATTCCAAAATTAACCAAGTATACACAGTCTGAAAATCAGTCCCAAAGCCGTGCTTATTTCACCTGCCGAAAGTGCCCAGAAAAATCCAATAAAAATACCACAGCAATCCTCGCGTCGATACCTTCGAAATGAGTACCTGCACGTCCAATTCCGAGCCCCGTATGCCGAGTTACAAATTCCACAGTACAGGTGCGCAAAACCACACAGCAACATAACTGTAATTCCATTTACAGATAAGGGGAAGAACATATACCTTCGGGCAAAACTCAAAAAATTCCAATAAAAATACTGTGATATTCCTTGCGCCGAGTAGATGAAAAAAGTGTACAAGCACGTCGTCAAACGATGCCCGGTTGCGGAGATAAGGCCGAAAGACCAAGCCGCTGTCCAAATCCCCTTCACAGAAATGGGGTCACAGTAAGCTCGAACAAACACCTCGAAAAGCGAAAAATGAGGGAAAGCTGAAAATACCAAGATCGTAGATCTGTCCGTCGCGAATCCAGCGGCGAAGAAATCACTCGAAAATGTGGTCGGAGTAGGCCGGGGGAGCTCGCGCACCGAAACGCGACGATGGGGGACCCAAAAGGACGAGCGTCGTGCCGCGCCGTAAAAATGGAAACCTCGATAAGCGTGCCACCAAAAATCCCAAAACTTTGCAGAAGGATGCAGCCAAACTTGGTGATCATCTTTGCTGAAGGCACCCAGGCGAGAGGAGGCTCGGAAATGGCAGAAAAAGGGGAAAAAAGGAGGCTCGGATCGCTTTTATAGGCTGCAGAAACAATTGAAGAAATACCGGATAGGTCCGAATTTCTGGGCGCAGGGGACTTTCGGGCGCGCACTGTAGCAGCCCGAAATCCCCAGGCGCGCGCACTGTAGCAGCCCGAATCCTCCCTGGGCCTCCACGTCGCCCGCAAAACAGGCGACAGCAACCCCCGCCGCTCCCCGCGCGACACGTGGCGCCCCCCAGACGCCGACATGTGGCCGCCCCAAGCACGGGAACAGCCCGTCAACGCGCCCACGTGCGCTCTGCGCCCGCCGCCTGCGCCTCTTCACGCACGCTTCCCGAGGCGCCCGCAGGTGCACCGTGGACCGAGTGCACGTGGACCGGCCAACCGGTGTGCGCCACGTGTCCCCCCACCGGTCCACCGTACACCCGCCTTTCCCGTGGACCGCGCCCGCTGCGCCGGCCCAACCGGGAGCCACCACGTGGCCCGCGACCGGTGCACGCCTCCGCGGTGGACCGCGCACCCGCCCGAGCCTGCTCCGCCGTGCTCCGCCGCTGCCCGCCGCCGCGCGCCGCCGCCGCCGGTGCCGGAACAGTAACCTTGCCTCGAAAAACGTGCCGAATCATCCGGACTCCGGAAAAAGCAAGTGAATAGTCCATTTTCATCGTTTTCGCGCGCTGAATCCAAATCCGAAGTCCATTTTGCCAAATTCCAACTCTAAAAATTGCCGAGGTTATCCGGGAAGATGTTCCTTGATCCAAACTTCGCGCTGAGTCCAATTTTAATATCCATGGCGCGCGAAGCCACTTCTGGAGCTCCAACGGAGTCCACCGATCACCCACGTGATCCATTTAACACACTGAGCCCAACACTACTGTCCAATTGGGGCACAAATCCCACCAACACGCCACATAGGCCTCCGGAAGCTGTAGATGAAATAGTGCTCCATAAGTGGGAGTTTCGGGTCTTCACACGCCAGGTACACATGTTCGGGGAAACCCTGCTCTTGTAGCCGCACCTGCCGCTTCTCACAATCAATGAGTGCTTGGTACTTTGAGAGCCAGTCCATGCCCAACACTACGTCATACTCCTTCATGGGGATCACCACCAAATCCCAAGGGCAAGGTAGTCGCCCTAGCTTAATCGAGCAGGCGGCCACAAGGCTATTCGCCTCCAAGGACCCACCCGCAGTTTGGACCGTCATTAGACTTTGAAGGGGTATCTCCCCAAGACCATGCACAAATACGAAGTCACGAGAAATAAAAGAGTATGTTGCTCCGGTATCAAAAAGAGTTCTAGCGCGGGAATTTGAAACAGAAGTAATACCTGCTAGTGCGTCCTCCGGCGGGTCCGATTCTTGGCGGGTCATCTGTTGAGTTATTAATCCCAAAGGATCTAAATAGGTACTATCAAACAACTAGAGGGGGGGTGAATAGGTGTAATACTTAAAAACTCAATCTCAGTGCAAAATAAAAACCAATGCGGAAAATAAAAACAGCACACCAAGATTTACGTGGAAACTCCAATCCAGGAGAAAAACCACGGGACCAACACGCAATAACAATCCAATAAGAATAGAAGAATAACAAGGTGATTACCGACTCCACGGACTCAAACCCCTCCTTCAGCTTCTTCGGACCTTGCGCTGACCGGTTGGATATCCACGCAATAACAATCCCTAAGAAAAGAAGAATAACAAGGTGGTTACCGTCTCCACGGATTTAACCCCTCCTTCAATTTCTTGGACCTCGCGCTCCACCGATTTTGCACGCCCACTGCACACGTTCGAATCCACGAACGCCACTCGAATCCACGAGCACACGTTTCGAATCCACGAAACGCCTTTAGCACACCGAATCCACGATGCCACGTCGAATCCACGACGCAAACTCAGTCGATAAGAATATTGACTTCGATGGTGATCCTTTGCTTAGATTATCAATGAACATCCATGGGAAAAATCTCTAAGCAAAGATTAGATCAATTCGACAAAAGATAGATCTTGGAAGAACCGTCGAATTGACCTAAAAGAGGCTATTAAGAAGAACAATGAAAACCTAGCCTCTAGGGTTGCTCTCAAGAGTTTTATAAATTGATCGGTATAGCACCCACGTTTTTGAGAAACCCTAAGTGTCTATTTATAGTTTAGAAACCTTTGGAAAGAGATAAGAATCAAAAACATACCTTATCTGGAAAATTTACGGACGGCGATCCGGATCGGATTTACTGCGATCCGGATCGTCGTAACGAGTTTGACGATTCCAGAAAACCAAGGGTTCGGGATCCGGATCGCATTGCCCGATCCGGATCGTTCATACAAATCAGAAAACTTAACATTCGGGATCCGGATCGGAAATTGCATGGATCCGGATCGAAGTCTTGTATGAAGCAACAACCTTCGGGATCCGGATCGTTGGCTCTGATCCGGATCCTGAACATGTCCGAACACGAGTTTTTGATTATTATGACAATAAAAGTTCATCCAAGTGTTTCTACACTATAAGAAAGTATACAGATCACCACAATTATTTAGTTAAACATACCTGATCCTCTTGAATACTTTCTTCTTGAGATTGATGTAACTGATCCACAATTTTTCAACTTCAATCTTCAAGACTCAAGATACTGAGTGTCAACTTGAGCTCTTGTTGAATCTTTTCTAAGTCTTTGATTGCTGATTGACAATTTGATCCCTTTAAGACTCCGACTCAACTCACTGACTTGACTCACGAAATATGCCAATACCAAAATGCCGTAACAATCTCCCCCTTTGGCAATTTCGTGACAAAACCAAAAAATACATAAAAGCGCTCAAGTCACTCATCTTAAACCAAAAAATCGAAACTCAATGTCATCACCAAAACATTGATTTTCTTTGCGTGAAAGATCCAATAAATACAAAATTACATTTGAACCAAACAGTCCTAGAACATACTCTATGACTTAGGACTTGGAGTCTTAAAGTGATGTAATTCCTGCAAAACAAAACTCCAAATGAAATCAAGCGTTAGTCGTTAGAAATTAGAATCCTGCATTTGATCCGTCTTCCTTTTGGTTCTTTTGTTTTTCGGCTCTTTCAATTTTTCTTTGTCTCCCCCTATCTTGAGCATCTCTAACATGTTCTCCATGTTCTTGAGCATCTATGTTCTCCCCTTTTGTGGTACGATCATCATTTTCCGTTCTCCCCCATTTTTCCATTTTCGTTTCGTTTGTCCTGTCTTGATGATCTCATCTCCGTCATTTCTCTTCTGGATTCTAATTTCTAACGACTAACGTTTGATTTCATTTGGAGTTTTGTTTTGCAGGAATTACATCACTTTAAGACTCCAAGTCCTAAGTCATAGAGTATGTTCTAGGACTGTTTGGTTCAAATGTAATTTTGTATTTATTGGATCTTTCAATTTTTCTTTGTCTCCCCCTATCTTGAGCATCTCTAACATGTTCTCCATGTTCTTGAGCATCTATGTTCTCCCCCTTTGTGGTACGATCATCATTTTCCGTTCTCCCCCATTTTTCCATTTTCGTTTCGTTTGTCCTCTCTTGATGATCTCATCTCCGTCATTTCTCTTCTCCCCCTTTTTGTCACAAATTGTCAAACAGTGAACATACTAGACAAAAGGAAATCACCAACAACATCAGTTCAAAGAGAAAGAGAGATAAAAGCTCAGTTCCAGTATATAACAAAAATGCAGATTGCGTACCGATACCAGAAGGCAAAAAAACAAATAATTCTTTGAAACAAATCCAAATTTTAGAATCTTTTCAAATACCGATTTGTATACCATCAAGAAAACAATTTAAGTGCTTTAACCAATGAATTAACAAGATGTCATTCAATCCAATTAATTTCACAAGATTAAAAAGATTTACTCCTAAATCATGAAAAACAAAGATAAAACATTATAAACAGTTTTTCATGTTATATTCATCAAACACAAGTCATGAAAAATAATCTTGAGATCCAAAGTCTATCAAGATGTAACGGACGTACAAAGATGACTTACAGAGATTTCCAAATGACATCAATTTGATTTCTTACCCTTTCAAATTTGAGATAAGCACTAAAATACCTAAGGGTGGCTCTTTGAGCATCTTTCAACTATCCCACCTTATACCAACCAGGAGATTATTCAAAATATAAGAGCTTTGCATATAAATCTCCAAATGCTTCAACTAAAGATTTTCTCATAAAATACTATCAAGCATCCATAACATGTGGTAGCTTCACACACAAACCGGACGACCGGGGTGGCAGCTCTTTCCAACATGTGGTGGTAGTTTTCACACTCCTTTCCGATGTAACTCTTTCCACATCTTTTGCAAATTATTTCAATACCCTTGTAAGAATGCAATCTCTTACGTGAAAGAATTATATCCCAAATTTTAGTCTATCGGTTGTCTCACGTTTATCACAATGAATTCACACAACCGAGATAGATTATGCATCTAAAGATCACACATGATTTCTAAAATTTGATGCTTATAATATCAAAAACTCCTATAATGAAGTATCTTCAAGATTATGATTATGGAGTAAAGTTGATAATCCAAATAAAATTAAAATGGAGTGATTGAAAGTGAAAACCCTTTTTATTCAATGCACTTGTTCGTTAAAATCCTTTTGTTTAAACAAAACATAAAAACGAAGAGCATTGAAAAACATGTAATGCAAAGATTAAGAAAGATATGAAGGGAAAACCAATCAAAGCATTACATACAGTCATAAGCTATTTAGAACTTAAGACAAGGAAAGATATCACCTTTCCGAATCCAAAATTGTCGAATTCTGGGTTGTCTTGATTCATTGTGGTTGGGAGATGATAGCTTTGACTGTTGATCCACCTTAGGTCTTTGCCTCGCAGTGATCCACTTGTATGATTGATGATGTGGCTCGGACCTTTGGTGGGTTGAGTGAACTCCTTTGACTTGATGTGTCTTTTGATTCCGTTGAGTTCGCTCCGTAGATGAAGTTGCCGAAGAATTCTTCTTTCTCTTTTTCGGGCACGTCTTCACCAAATGTCCTTCAAGTCCACATAAGTGACAAGTTCTTCCTTTCAATTTGAATGTGGAACTTGAAGCATGCACAGTTTGGTCCTTTTTGAATCCCAAACCAACCTTTCTTGTTTGACCTAATCCGCACATACAATCTAGTTTCTTGGAAACGGTTGAAAGCCTTTGTATGTCGGATTTGAGTTCATGAACTTGCTTGGTCAAAGCTTGGTTGGTAACATGAATATCCTCAAACTGTTTTTCTAGAAAACCAATCTTGTCCATATATGATTTAGCGTTTGTCTCCGATTGGTTTCGCTCTTCTTGAAGGATTTTATTGTTTTCCAATAAACGTTCTCGTTCCTCCTCGAGATCATGAAGTTTTATCTTTAAAGCATGATTCTCGTCTTGATTTTCAAGTCGTTGCTTTCTCAACTTCTTGATATGTTTGGCCATCTTCTTAGATTCCGCAAGAAGTTGTTGATATGCCTCAACGAGTTCTTCCTCGTCCGACTCCCCCTCACTTGATGACTCTCCGCCGGTTGTTGATGTTTCATACAAAATCAAAGGAGTAGAGTTAGTGACTAATGATGATAAACAATTATTAAAAGAGGGAAAATGAGAGGCGTGAGAAGCAACGATTTTTTCCTCTTTACTTGAGGTCGATTCATTAGAAGTAGAATCGTCCCAAGTTTTCGCTTGCAAAGCCTTCTTTTTATATGATTTCGGAGAAGGACAATCCGTTGAAAAATGGTCACAGCCTTTGCATCGATAGCATTGGATTTCCCCTTCGAAATCATCTTTTTCTTTTTCTTTAGAAGGTTTTGCAAAGCTTTTGAGGTTAGAGGATTTAGAACCCGATGATCCTTTAGAAGGTTTCGTGGAAGAAGATCCATCGGTTCGATTCTTCCAAAATTTCCGACGAAATTTCTTTACGATCCGCGCCAATTGTTCTTCAAAATCGGCAAAAGAGATTTCATCGTCGGAACTTGATTCGCTATCTTCTTCCTTTGTTGATTTGAATGCAATACCTGTAAGATTAGAAGAAGACTTGGAAGAAACTTGATTAGTAGGAAAAGTCATTTCATAAGTTTGCAAAGCACCTACTAATTCCTCTACACTCATCTCATCCGGATGACTAACGGTTTCAATGGCGGTAACCTTTGCCCTAAACCGTTCCGGAAGAGTCCGAAGTATCTTTCTTACAATTTTCGACTCCGGGATCTTTTCTCCTAAATTAGCACATGTATTTATTACATCTTGAAGTCTAGTGTAATAATCTGTAAACAATTCATGCTCTTCCATATGAATAGAGTCAAATTGACTTGTAAGCATCTGGAGCTTTTGAATTTTTACAAGATTAGTACCCTCATGTGTAATTTTGAGAATATCCCAAATTTCCTTCGCGGTTTCACACGCGGAAATTCGTGTGAACTCAGTCGAGGAAAGAGAATTAAATAAAGCATTCATACCTTTCCCATTGTAAGAAGATCTTTCAAATTCCTCTTTGGACCATCTAGAGCGAGGTTTTGGGGTAGTAGAATTTCCTACTTCCTCAACAGGATGCACCCAACCGTATTCCACGGATTGCCATACCCGCTCATCAATTGCGATGAGAAAAGCTCTCATCCGCACTTTTCAATAAGCATAATTAGTCCCATCAAAAAGAGGAGGTCTATAAATATTACCACTTTCACCCATCATGATAGATAAACCTAAAACCCGCTCTGATACCAATTGTTGAGTTATTAATCCCAAAGGATCTAAATAGGTACTATCAAACAACTAGAGGGGGGGTGAATAGGTGTAATACTTAAAAACTCAATCTCAGTGCAAAATAAAAACCAATGCGGAAAATAAAAACAGCACACCAAGATTTACGTGGAAACTCCAATCCAGGAGAAAAACCACGGGACCAACACGCAATAACAATCCAATAAGAATAGAAGAATAACAAGGTGATTACCGACTCCACGGACTCAAACCCCTCCTTCAGCTTCTTCGGACCTTGCGCTGACCGGTTGGATATCCACGCAATAACAATCCCTAAGAAAAGAAGAATAACAAGGTGGTTACCGTCTCCACGGATTTAACCCCTCCTTCAATTTCTTGGACCTCGCGCTCCACCGATTTTGCACGCCCACTGCACACGTTCGAATCCACGAACGCCACTCGAATCCACGAGCACACGTTTCGAATCCACGAAACGCCTTTAGCACACCGAATCCACGATGCCACGTCGAATCCACGACGCAAACTCAGTCGATAAGAATATTGACTTCGATGGTGATCCTTTGCTTAGATTATCAATGAACATCCATGGGAAAAATCTCTAAGCAAAGATTAGATCAATTCGACAAAAAATAGATCTTGGAAGAACCGTCGAATTGACCTAAAAGAGGCTATTAAGAAGAACAATGAAAACCTAGCCTCTAGGGTTGCTCTCAAGAGTTTTATAAATTGATCGGTATAGCACCCACGTTTTTGAGAAACCCTAAGTGTCTATTTATAGTTTAGAAACCTTTGGAAAGAGATAAGAATCAAAAACATACCTTATCTGGAAAATTTACGGGCGGCGATCCGGATCGGATTTACTGCGATCCGGATCGTCGTAACGAGATTGACGATTCTAGAAAACCAAGGGTTCGGGATCCGGATCGCATTGCCCGATCCGGATCGTTCATACAAATCAGAAAACTTAACATTCGGGATCCGGATCGGAAATTGCATGGATCCGGATCGAAGTCTTGTATGAAGCAACAACCTTCGGGATCCGGATCGTTGGCTCTGATCCGGATCCTGAACATGTCCGAACACGAGTTTTTGATTATTATGACAATAAAAGTTCATCCAAGTGTTTCTACACTATAAGAAAGTATACGGATCACCACAATTATTTAGTTAAACATACCTGATCCTCTTGAATACTTTCTTCTTGAGATTGATGTAACTGATCCACAATTCTTCAACTTCAATCTTCAAGACTCAAGATACTGAGTGTCAACTTGAGCTCTTGTTGAATCTTTTCTAAGTCTTTGATTGTTGATTGACAATTTGATCCCTTTAAGACTCCGACTCAACTCACTGACTTGACTCACGAAATATGCCTATACCAAAATGCCGTAACATCATCGAGTAAACTCGCCCGCCAGATTGAGGCTGCCTATCCTCCACTCGCCGTGGTGCAGGGGGTCTAGACGTCGACCCCGTAGGAGCTTTCCCCCGCCCTGAAAGCTGTGGCGAAGGAGTAGAAGCTGCAGAGGGTGCCGATCCCCAGGCTAAGGGGCAGTCGCAGCGGAAGTGCCCCTGTTTGCCGCATCGGAAACAATGATTACCTCTCTGGGGGCAATCTCCCACTCGATGCCCTCCCCCACATATGATACACGGCCTATCCCCCGTCCTCGGTCCTCCTATAGGTGCGCTCCGAGAATCTGACTGTGGTCTCCACCGCTTGGGGGGTCGGCTCCCACTAGAGAAGCCTCCCTCGGGGTACTGTTGCTGTCGCTTCCTTTCCTCCTGGTGCGCCGGGCCCTCCCTCCTGGCGCGTGTAACGGCGAACCCGTGCTCCACCACCGTGGCCCTGTCGACCACTTTCTGAAAAGTGTGCAAATCGACTGCTTGCACTACCTGGAAAATATCACTTCGTAGGCCGTCCACGAAAAGTTGCGCCTTGTGGAACTCGTCCCTTATAACGAAAGGAATGCAGTTGGCCAGTCGCGCGAATTCTCGCTGATATTCCATAACTATCTTGCTCCCCTGCTGGATGTGGTTCAAGTCATCCTCCAATTTCTTCTTGACGCTGTTAGTGAAGAAGGCCCCGAACAGCTCATGTTTGAACGTCGTCCTCGATGGGAGCACGGTGCCCTTTATGGGATCAGGGCGCACCGTCTTCCACCATAAGTGGGCGTTCCCCTCTAGGAAGTGGACCGCTAGGGGAACCCGCTCGCAATCATCCATGAGCAAGTCCTCAAACAATTTTTCCATCGATCCCACCCACTTCTCGACGACCCAAGGATCGGTCGTGTCCCCTTCGAACGTGGGTGTATCGTATTTCTTAAAGTCGGCCAAGTTGGCCCGCACTCGGTCCCGCTCCGTCTGCGGAACTGACCCCTCCCCCATGGCGGCGGCGGCCACCGTGGGGGAAGGTGTCACCACGCTCTCTCCCCGGATACCCCCGCCGAGGGTCCCCGGTGTCGGTCCAGTCGTCGCTGTCGCGGGTACTGGCGTTGGTGCCGTAGCCTGGGTTGGCGGTACCTCGGCTGCTGCAGTAGGTGGAGGGGCCACTGCCGCCCCGGCTCCCGTCACCTGCGGTCCCGTCGCCGGCGCGCCTGGGCCCTACGGAGGGGCCGTGGTGACCGTCACCGTCGCCTCCGGTTGCCGTTGCGTCAACTGACGCACGTGGTCCGTGAGGGTCGCCAGCTGCCCCGCCATCTCTCGCAGTTGTTGCCGCAGGAGCTGGTTCTCTGCGGCCGCCGACGCCGTCGCATCTGCCCCTATATCCTCGGCCGATGAACTAGTACGGGCCATGTCTGTACACAACAGATAACATAAGTCAGCTCTAGAATCCGCTAACCAGCAACGAACCATCTATCGAGAGAAAAGGACTTAGACTCTTCCACCCCCCCCCCCCCCTCGATCACTCGCGTTCTACTCTCCTATACCCTATCCATTCCCTTCATTTGTAGCCCAGTGAGGTATTCCTTTGGACGTCGGCACAAACTGTTGTGATTGTAAAGCAAGATTCTCTCTGATACCATCTTAATCTGTCACGCCCCGGGGGTTTCTTTCAGCGAAAACGAATCCCAAGAAAAGTATGTATTTGGCGCGTAAATTTTTTTTAAAAAACCTTCTTCCCCGGTGAGTGCCCAGACCCGCCGCATACACAGAATCACTCTGCAAACGGACAGAGTCTCCCCTGTATATGCACGGCATTGCGGCTAGTACAACATCCAAACACAGTCAACAATCCAATCACAACAGTTTCTAACATACACACAAGCACAGAACTGAATAAATCTCACAGCCGATCAGTTTGAAAGGATAAATTCACAATTGTTGAAACGGCGCCCACTCGGCGCCCAGATTTTGAAAACCAGTTTCCAAAGCAGCATAAATCCACAGGGTTTTGAAATCGGTGCCCACACGACACCCAAGTTTGAAAACAGTTTTCGCAATCTTTTCTTTTGTTTTCTCTTTTCTTTTTCTTAAAGCGGCCAACAGAGATGAAGGGAAAATTTAATAAATAACGAGGAACCATACCGACATCCACACCGACCCCACGAGGGTGTCGAGAACCACACAATAGTCTACAAATAGTAAATGGGATGCGAAAAAAAAGGAGGAGAAAGTACAGCCCGGGGTCTCCAGGGACCCAGAAGCTCCTGCCGCGGCCTCACCGTCGCCTAACTCTCCCCCCTGTAGGACCCTGTTGCAAAGTGGGAAGTCAGCGACTAAGTAATAAGAACAATAAAGAATGCAGGGTAAAGAAATGCGTCCAACCATAAACTATCCGGAGCAACCACCCTCCCAAGAGGGAAAAGATAACACGAACACCTGTAAACCTGCAATACCCGACCACGTCGGACAACTAAACCGACGGGTCGCCTGTAACCCTGCAATACCCGATCACGTCGGACAACAAAACCGACGGGTCGCCTGTAACCCTGCAATACCCGACCACGTCGGACAACTAAACCGACGGGTCGCACCGCTCACACCTTGGCACATCAAAACCCCACAACTACAGGGGCCCCACTACGTCACCTCGTGGGTATACACGGGTCATAGACCACTTTTTCGAAAAAGCGCACCCTTTGCGGTGGCCAAACCGCGGGTGCGCGTGCTGCAGCCTCGAGCAAAGTAACCATAGTACCAAACACGAACAAAGTAACCATAGTACCAAATAAATGAGCAAAGTAACCATAGTACCAAATATATTCAACGATAAAGTCCACAAGGGCTACCATGTTAGCACGATTAGATACTGATATTAAACAAGGTACAATTGCCGGAAACCCGACACTAAATCCCAAAACAAAACCCACCTGTCACGTGTAGTGATCAACGCTCGACTCCTCCGCGTCCCGCCGCGCTCCCCGAAACTACAAAAGAATCCCCGGGAAGAGAATCAGTACCCACCAAACACCGTCGATGAAAAAAATGATTACACTATCCGGTTCCCGTCTCGGAACGGGGCCCTCGGTTCCGACGGCGGCGGCGTCGGTGACAGTGGCGGAGGTGACCCCGCACCGCCTCGCTGTCCGCGCGTTCGCATGAGCCCGTGCGGTGTCAGACCCGCACGGCACCCTGTCGGCGGTGGCCCCGCGCGGCGCCCGGCCCGCGCGGGCGCTCTGCCCGCACGCGCGGGTGGCCCCTCGCGGCGCCCAGGCCGCACTCGCAGGCGGCCCCGCCCGGGTGCTCAACCCGCAGGCGCGGGTGGCCCCGCGCGGCACCCATGCCCCACGCGGGTGCCCAGCCCGCACGCGCGGGCGGCCCCGCGCGGCACTCAGGGCCCGCGCGGGCGAACAACCCGCACGCGCGGGCGGCCTCGCGCGGCGCCCTAGCCCCACGCGGGTGCCCAGCCCGCCCGCGCGGGCGGCCCCGCGCAGCGCTCAGGGCCCGCGCGGGTGCTCAACCCGCACGCGCGGGTGGCCCCGCGCGGCGCCCAGGCCGCACGCGCGGCGGTGCCCCCTCCTTTCCTGCGCGTGACCGAGTTCTTGCGGTGGCGGCGGTACGACCGACCGGGATGTCCCCCACCTTCTCCCTCTTCTCCGCCGCATCCGGCCATTAAACAAAGGAAGCTACCCTAGTAAAATTAAAAACTCACCGATCTTGCGCTTCCAATCCGCCGATCAAGAAGGAGGAAGGGGAAGGATCGTCGCGCGCTCGCTTGTCAGTTTCGCGGGCCGAGCGATGGTTCTCTCTCTCTCCCTCTCGATCACCACCGTACGCCGTCCGGTAGAGGGAAGGAGGGTTTTGAGGAAAAAGGGTTTCGCGTCCTCGCTCCGAGTTGACGTACGCACAGGACAAGAGGAGTGGAAAATAACCCCAAATCTTAAAACTCTAAATAAGCCGATCGGGCGAAAAGGGAAAGTGGAATTAAAAGACTAGGTCGAACGGGTGCGAACCAGGGTCCGATCTGCCTCGATAAACGTGTAAGTCGTCAGAACTGCTAGCAACCTTCCGAAATTTATTTCGGGAGATTCCGGAGTCGGAATCCAAAACCGATCGCGCCGTCGTTCTCCGTTTCGCGAGCTTTATTGTCTAAAAATACCCCCGAGCCCCGACGGTCTGTCCAGAAGAAAAAGGAAGTTAAGCCACAATCCGGACCCCTAGGCGAGATGCGGTGCACTTAAAACAACCTATAAAAATCCAAAAAAGTATTAAACGAGCGGTTACTACAGATCCTCGCATTGCCAGTCATGGGAGAGGGATTTATGGTTTACAGTGATGCCTCCCACAGCGACTTAGGTTGTGTTTTGATGCAGCGTGATAGGGTGATTGCTTATGCGTCGCGGCAATTAAAGGATTATGAAAAGAATTACCCTACGCACGATTTGGAACTAGCCGCGGTTGTTTTTGCTTTGAAGCTTGGGCGACACTATCTCTGCGGCGAGCACTACGAGATATTCACCGACCACAAAAGCCTGAAGTGTCACGCCCCGGCGTCGGAACTGCGACCCGGGCTCGCCAACAGATCCGCCGCCCATACGAGAAGCCCCGTATAGACGAAGCGACTAACCTGCAAAAGAGCATCTATACTATACAGATATCAGAGCTGAAAGTAACTGCTAGAAATCAAAACTATATACAACATAAGTCCTCACCAAAAGTACATAAATCTCTCGAGCAGTAAAATAAATACAACTCTATACCTCACTACAAAGTTCGCTCAACAAAAACTCTCAAAAGTAAGGGGGTATGTCTACTCTTTGGACGACGACTGGTAGGGATCTATCTCGCGACTCCCTTACCTCGATCAGAAGAAGCAGCAACAGGGGCAGCAGGAACATAAGTAGGAGTCCCTGTGGGAAAAGACACCACGACGGGTGTGAGAACTACGTCCCAAGTAGTTCTCAGTGGGTGCCGCCAACAAGACCGACGGTCTGCCCACTAAGTCTACTAGAGCAATAAAGTAACAATATAAAACTGAAATGAAAGAGCTGGAAAAGTAACTCTACAGCTACTATGCCTCTATCCAGATGCTCAAGAAAAGGAACAGATGAAACATGATGCATCTACTAACACACACAGTAAACTCACCAAATCTAAACTGACTGCCTCAAAGGGTCCAGTCAAACCTGCGCCCACCTACTGCCGCACATCCTCAACAGGACGGGTCTACCGTAGGGTGTCCGTGACTGCCACTAACTGGCCTAGTCAGAGGGACGGCGTCGACAAGTCGCGATAGCAAGTAACAGGCCCAACTCCGGAGTGGCTCTCGAGGGGAGCGACCCCACCGAGGAAAGTATCCGCGTATCTCTGTCGAGCTCAAATATGGCTCATGCAGGCTATAGTCCAAACCACGATCAACAAGATCGACCGACAACACCAACTCTCAACCACAAGCTGGAAGTCACACAGCTGGGGCCACCGTCCACCAGACGGCTCCCACAACAAAACACTAAACTCTCCAGAAAGACCGACACCATAAGGGTTCGGAAACCCGATAGACCGGTGCTAAGAACCCTATCAAACAAGAACAGACTCTAGGCTCCGACTATCGAAGTTCCCGATCCCTTATAGTTCGGGAAAGCAAAAATCACAGTACAACTCGCAGAAGACACCAACAGGGCCCGAAAGTCCCGGGAGACCTACACCTACAACCCTATCAAACAAGAACAGGTTCCAGGCTCGGCCCCCGTGGCTTTCGTCCCGACAGAGGAACGGCCCCTAGAACCCAGACCACTCGAATCCTTTCGAGTGGGGAGATTTACAGGAAAAAGGTGACATTTGTTATTGAAAACTAATTTGATCTGGAAGAAATCCATATTTAATGATTTTAGTTCTTTTTAGAAAAACAGTTAGAAAACAAGTGTTTTACCCAAACCCCGAAGGGCTGATGCCTTTGTCCAATCAAACAAGAACAGACTCCAGCGGCCCTTCGATGTTTGGAAGAAAACATGGGTAGACTAAAATCATGTGTATGTCGAAAAGGGTTCTGGGTTCTAGGTCCGGCTAACACTAGTAAACTACTGCCACTAACACAGTGGCGACAACCCAAACAGGGGAAAACAAGATCTCTCGGGCCCACCGTTTACCCCAAACGGTTCCCGATACAGACAAGCAAAACACAATATATACCAGACCCCACTCGGCTCCCAAGCACGAGTGCAAAGGCATCCCACACTAAAACGAAGTCCCGACCGCTCGGCCCACTACCCGGGCAAGGATAACACTAAGTCCAGGAATGAAACATAAAGTGTGGATGTCTAAACATAAATAACCCTAGCCCAAGTGAGGATTTTCTACTGGTCTGGTTACACATGCAACATATGACGGGGGTGCTAGGTCAGGTTCCAAGATAACAAATATTAACATGATAGAAGGAAGCAAGAGATCACAAGATCGACAGATAAAACAAGGAACAACAATTCCTACACTCTAGCATGCTACCCAAATCCAATCACTATCATGCATGATTCTATATCAATAGAATTAGAGCACAGTCCATAGATCTTGAAAGTAAGCCACCCACCTGAAAACGCTAACTGTCCGGAGTCGTACAGCTGAGAAAACCAGGAAAAATAACAGCTCTATGTCCAACAGGTTCAGCACAGTCCACAATCCCTCCTGGGTACAATACAAAGTCCACAATTACACATCAATTCCAAAACTGCCCATAAAAATATACACAGAATTTCAGTCCCAAAGATGTCCCTTTTTCACCTGCTGGAAATGCCCAGAAAATTCCCAGAAAAATATCACAGCGATCCTCGCGTCGATATCTTCGAAACGGTACCCTGCACGCCCAAATCCGAGTTCGGTAAGTCAAGATATAAATTCGGCAAGGGGGTACACTCATACCAAAAATCTGTGCTGAAAACTGTGCACTGTTCACAGAGAAAAACAGAGATTTCACCTCGAAATAATCCTCTGAAAATTCCAAGAAAAATACGAGCGCGTTCCTTGCGATCCGTAGATGAAAAAGTTGTATAAGCTCGTTTCCGTCTGACGCTCGTGTGCGAAGATATGGCCGAAATACCCTGCCGCTGTCTCAAAAATCCACACAGAAAATGGGGTCACTGTTTGCCTCGGGATCCGTGCCAAAACCTCGAAACGGAAAAGTGCGACCAACACAAAAGATGAAGCCCTACCTCTTACGAGTCTGTCGGCACAAGAATCACAGAGAAATGATCTCGGGGTAGCCCAGGGGAGCTAAAACACTGCCGCTGCGCCGAAGAATAACACAGGAAATGCAACGTCGCGCCGCGCCGTAAAAACCAGAACCTCGGGATGCGTGCTCCTAAAACTCCAAAACTTTGCAGGTGGATCCAGAACTTGAAGATGAAGAAATCTTCTTAAGGGTGCTCGGGCAGAGGAGGCTCGAAAAGGGGAGAAAAGGGGAGAAGAAAGAGGCTCGGGCTGCTATTTAAAGGCCCCAAAAACATTTGAAGAAATACCGAATGGGTCCCCAGAATCGGGCGCCCGAAAAATTCGGGCTGCTACAGTAATGGGCCCGGCCCATTACTGTGCAGGCCCGAATTCACCACAGCCTGCCACGTGGCCCGCCACACGGCCCACCCGCGCCCCGTGCGCCCGGTGCACGAGCGCCCGCCAATGGCGGCGCGCCACGTGGCACCGGCAACCCTGCACCGCGCACGTCGCGCACCTGCCCCGCGCGTACGGCCACCTGCCCCCACCTGCCCTGCACAGTTGACCAACCAATAGGGAAGCGCCACGTGTCAAAGCCTCTGCCTGCTGCACCCGGCGCACGAAATCCTATGAACCAACCCAATAAGAACATGCCACGTGTCCACCCCCGATGCACCATAGACCAGAGCTTCCCGTAGACCGCGAGCTGTGAGCCAACCAGTAGGAAACCGCCACGTGGCACCGCCCTGGTGCACGCCCGCCGCGTGTACCGCGCACCTGCCCGCGGCCCCGCGCGCCTGCCCGCGGCCGCACGCCGCCTGCCCGAGCCCGCGCCGCCGCTGCCCGCCGCCGCCGGCGATCGCCGGGAACACTGTTCCGGCGTGAACAGTAACCGATGCACAAAAAAACAAGTAGGTAGTCCATCTTGACCGTTTTCGCGCGCTGAACCCGAATTTGATGTCCGATTTTCCAAATTCCTACTCTAAAAACTGCCGAATGCACCCGGAAAGGTATTCTTAGCCCAAATTTCGCGCTGAGCCCAAATTTAATATCCGTTTCGCGCGAAACAACCTCTAAACCTCCGACGGGGTCAGCCGATCACCCACATGATCCAATAAAGCTCGAGGTCCGACACTTGTGTCCAATCATGCACCAACACCTCCCGAAACACAGTGCAGGCTCCCCCAAGCCACCAATGACTCTACCACAGCTCTGCAGAGATCCAGGTCATCACATGAAGTATTTATTTACTCAGAAGGAGCTGAATTTGAGACAGCGCCGGTGGTTAGAACTGTTCAAGGATTACGATCTGAGCATACAGTATCATCCCGGCAAAGCCAACGTGGTCGCGGACGCCTTGACTAGGCGATCAGGACAGTCCTTGAGCTTACTGATTACTGAGCGGATGCCGTTGAGGGAGCAGTTGAGGCGATTGGATATCGAGGTTGTGTCCCCAGGGGATTCTGCAAGACTTATGTCCTTGGTCTTGCAACCCACTCTGTTGGACAGGATTAGAGAGAAACAAAGTTGGGACCCCTTTCTCGAGAGGATTAGAGACCAGGTTCAGCGTGGTCAGGGTGGGGACTTTGTGTGGATGCAGCGGGAGTACTTAGGTACAGGGACCGCTATTGTGTGCCCGTGGACTTGGATATTAGAGAGCTGATCCTGAGGGAAGCTCACTGTACACCTTACACCCTCCACCCTAGGGGAACTAAGATGTATAGGGATTTGAGGGCACAATTCTGGTGGCAGGGCATGAAGAGAGATATTGGAAGGTTTGTGGCCCATTGTCTAACTTGCCGGCAAGTTAAAACTGAGCATTAGGTTCCAGCTGGCAAGTTACAGAGCCTTCCAATACCTGAATGGAAATGGGATCGTGTCACTATGGACTTCATTGTTGGACTGCCGAGGACTCAGAGTGGAGCTGATGCTATTTGGGTGATAGTGGATCGATTGACCAAATCAGCCCACTGTCTGCCGATACAGTCGAGTTAGACTCTGGACAGGTTAGCACAGTTGTACTTGGACGAGATTGTGAGACTACGCGGGGTGCCAGCTTCGATTGTGTCTGATAGGGACTCGAGGTTCACTTCACAGTTTTGGAGGATATGTTGAGAGCTTGTGTCCTGAGTTTTAGCGGCAACTGGGATCGACATTTGAGATTAGCTGAGTTTGCCTATAACAATAGCTTCCAGGCGAGCATTCAGATGGCGCCTTACGAAGCGTTGATGGACGGAAATGTCGATCGCCATTATGTTGGAGTGACATGGGTGAAAGGAAGATCTTAGGGCCTGACTTGCTTCTGGAGGCCGAAGAAAAGGTCAAGGTTATTCGACGTCATCTGGTGACTGCTCAGAACCGGCAGAGGAGTTATGCCGATAGGAGGCGGCAAGACTTAGAGTTCCAGGTTGGAGATCATGTCTTTCTGAAAGTCTCGCAATCTCGAGGGATACGCCGCTTTGGAGTGCGCGGGAAGCTGAGTCCGCTTTTTTTTGGGACGTTTGAGATTTTGGAGCTCATTGGACCCGTTGCCTATCGGGTTGCGCTACCGCCGCGGCTGGCTGGTACTCATGATGTGTTTCATGTATCCGTCTTGAGGAGGTATGTTTTAATCCCTCGCATGTATTGGACTTCACTTCTTTAGAGTTGGACGAGGAGTTGCGCTTTCAGGAGCGCCCGATGCGAATTCTTGCTCGCGAGACGAAGGAATTACGCAATCGGGTTATACCTTATGTGAAGGCATTATGGAGCCATCATGATGAGAGAGAGGCCACTTGGGAGCCTGAGGATGAGCTGAGGAGTACCTATCCCTATCTATTTGAGACTCCTACCTGAGATTTGAGTTCTTGGGGTTTCGAGGACGAAACCTTTTGAAGGGGGGGAGAGTGTAGAATACCGGATTTTTGGATTAAGCACACCGACTCCACGGATGAGTTTTTTGAGTGAGAAAAGCTGTGAGCATGTGTATTTTCAGATTACAGCGGAGTTCGGGAGGTTTCGGACTACGGCGGAGGCCCCGAGGGCGAAAAGTGAGTTGGAGTTGGCGTTTCTGGATTATTTAATTATTTAAATTAAATTAATTGCTGCTTACCTGTTGGTGGCTTTGGGGCCTTCAGAGGTGTTGTTGAGGATAGGAGTTGCATTGGAGGGGATTTCCTTAGTTAATTAATTAGGTATTTAAGTTTTCTTTTTTTTATGCCAGCTGCTTTGCACCTATTTAATTAGCCCCCCTAATTAGTGTGCCACCTCACCTTCGTCTTCACCAAGCAAAGGGAACAGAGGAATTTTTTGAGAACAGAGGGAAGAAGAAAAGAGAGAAAGAAGAAGAATAAGTTTTTGAAGGTGGGCTTTGGTGGGAGGACCACCTGTTGGTTGCCGAGTGGAGCCGAGCGGAGCGCGCGCGTCGAGCGTCGGCAAGGTACGTGGTTTGGGTGGTTTTCTTGTGAGCTCGGATTTTTTTTTCTTTTTCTTTATTTGAGGTTGGCGCGTTGGCTGTCGGACTTCATGTCCGAGGTACGGGGGACTGCAGAGGGGTGAGCCGTGCGCGCGCGAAGGCGCTGCGCGCGGCAGGCGCGAATCGCTGCGCGGGCGCGTATGAGCGCCGCGCGCAGCAGGCGCCCTGCTGCCGCAAGCGCGTAGCAGGGCGCTGCGCAGCCTGTGGCGGGCGCGCCTGGGCGCCGCGCAGCAAGTGCGGGCGTGCCAGGGCGCCACGCCATCGGGCTGCCGCGCGCGGCAAGTGCGGGCTGCGCGCGGGCCGCGCGCAGCGCCCCGGGCCCCTCGCAGGGCGCGCGCGGCGCTGTGGGGCGCCGCGCGGCAGGCTCTCGCGCGCAGCGCTGCAGGGCGCCGCGCTGCAGGCCCTAGCACCACGCGGCTAAGCCCAGCACCGCGCGGCAAGGGCCCAGCGCCGCGCGGCAGGCAGGTTGACACCGCGCGGCTGGTCCTGGTTCCGCACGGCGTGCGCCTTGGCTGCGAGCGACAGTGCACGGCGCTGCGCGGCTGGCTGCGCCGCGCTGAAACCGCGCAAGCAGCGGCTTGGCGACGCGCTGCAGCTTGTGCCCATGCAGTTTTTTTCGCGCGGCGTGCGGCATTTTCGTCGGCCGAAGGGCAGTTTTTCCTCGGCGATCGCGTGGTTTTGGCCGTGCTTACCTAATTTTGGATTTTTCCTCTTTGCTTGCAGGTTGTAGTGCAGTTTTTAGTGTACTACTTAGCCAGAATTGCTGGGTTTTCGTCGCGCGGAGCCGAGAGAGCTTGGTTGCTCAGTTTGTGCCGTGGTTTGGCTTTGGGTGAGCCGGTGTGCGCGCGAATTTTTCTGTAGACCTCAGGTGGGTTGGATTTTCTTCCAAAAATTACGGAATGCCCCCTAATGCTTCAGAACGCACTTCGATCATGTCAAAACTGTATATTTTAGCTGTTATATGATCTGATAGTTGCCTAGAAAATTACAGAAAATTTATCTGAACCCCAGAATATTTTTAGTAGACTCTTGGCAATATATGACACTAGACAGTATGCTTAATTGGCCACATTTAAGAACCTGACCCGTTTTAAAAATCTGAATGCCCGTTTTATTGAAAAATCAACTTTTAAAAATGGTTTTAAAATGTCTGAGGGTTCGAGTGATGCTGCATGGGTTCGGGGTGCATGTTATTTCCTGCCGGGGGGCCGAGGAGATATTTGTTGATTATTAGAGCCATTATATGACTTTTTTAGATTTACTAGTGTTGTTGGGAGTTCTATTTGAGCACTTCAGTTTTAGTCGTGGAGATTACTCCGACCTTGACATGAGTGTGTGTCGTCTGTTTACTGTGTTTCCGATCTATTTGATCGTGGATTATAGCCTGCTGAGCCTGGGATTTTATGCCAGTTGTTAGATACTTGAGTTCGCAGGGTCGCTCCCCGCGAGCTACGCTCCGGATGCGATGATGATACCGAGCCTGACGAGGCTGCGATGTGGTTACTGAGATAGTCCTTGAGGGACACCCTACGTAAGACCAAGCCCTGTTTGGGCATGAGTGGCAGTAGATGAGCGCAGGCTTGACTTTGACTGGTCCAAAGAGGGACAGTCATTGAGATTGAGTGATATGTGTGAGTGAGTTTCATAGCATGTTCATAGATGAGTTTCCTTTGAGCATGATACTTGAGGCATGTTAGCAGTAGCGAGTGTATGCACATTTCATCATTAGTAGAGTTTCTTGAGCATGATGATTGAGACATGATAGTTATAGTTCCTTCAGCTTTTATCTATCTATCTATCTATCTATCTATCTGCATACCTATCTGTTGTGCCTCCTGTTGACTTAGTGGGCATACCGTGGATATTGGTGACGGTACCCACTGGGATCTACCTTCTACAGTAGATCTCACGCCCGCTGCGGTGACAGGTTTTCGGAGGCTGCTGTTCCGGCTTAGCTCGCGCGGAGACAGTTGATCGAGGTGATGACGTGGCCGTTTAGTTCCTTACCAACACTGAGAGTCAGAGGTAGATGTACCCTGTATATTTTATGACTCCACTTTTGTACTGGACATTCTGAGAGATCGGTGAGGATTTCATGTACTTTCTCTAGCTGAGAGACTTTGTATTGAGATTTTATTGATTTCAGAGGTTCAGTGGATTTCTGTAGCTATTAGTTCTTTTTCAGCTCTGATACATGTTTAGCTATAGATCTTTTGCAGGGTAGACGCTTCGTCTGTGCGGCAGTTTCTGCACAAATGGCGGATCTGTTGGCGAGCCCGGGTCGCAGTTTCGACCCCGGGGCATGACAGAAGGAGAAGATGGAGTAGTGAGATGGGTTGGTAAATGAAGTTTTGGACAGTGGAGTTGGTCTGGACCTATTGGAGGCCGTGTGAAGCCGAGTGGAGCGAAGCGCGCGCGTCGAGCCTCCAACGAGGTAAGTGCGGTTTTTGTTTTTTATTGTTAGAGAGAGAAAGAGCGAGCTAGGTTGAGGGAGAGGGGGAGCTTGGCGTTGCGGGTGGTGGTCTGGTTGTCCTCCATAGAGTGGCTACAGGAGGTGGAGGTTGTGGCCGCGCGGGCGCAAGGGCGCGCAGCAGCGCGCTGCATGCGGGCGCGCCTGGGCGCCCCGCGCTGCAGGCGGGCGCGCCTGGGCGCCGCGCAGAAGGCGGGCGCGCCTGGGCGCCGCGCGGCAGTGGCAGCGCCGCGGGGTAGGCACTTGGTAACTCGCGGCACGTGTCGGGGCCGCGCGCTGCCGCGCGTGGGCGCCGCGCCGCAGGCGACTTGCGCGGGAGCTCGGCGAGCAGCGAGCGCGCGGCGGGGCTGGTTTTTTGCCCAATTTTTCTTGCGATTTGCGCTTTGGGCTGATCTTGATGCATTCTCCTTATCCTTTCAGATTTTGGTGCAGCAGCTGCAGTGCGCGCGTGAGCTTGGTGTCGCGCGAGCTTTTGGAGCCAACTGGGCACGGCGCGGTTTTTCTTCTGAGCCGTGGGACCTTGGAGCTGGGGGATGACCTGCCAACAGTAGTTGAGAGGGTGTTGAGGTTTTGGGAAGATAGTAATGGAGGTGAATGTGTGAAGTAAGTGTTCTGTGGTTAATAAGAGCTTAAAGAATTCATGTGTTTGTTTGTTGTGGCTTTTTGAATTGAGGGGTATGTCAAGAGGACCTTGTGCACCTAGTGACTGCTGAGACTTATGAGTACTATGAGAGTGTATTCTGGGTTACTTATAAGATGATGGACTTGGATTTATGTTGTGGGTTTTATTTTGTGCTAAGGCTTTGGTTGTGTGTGTGCTGTGGGTAAGTGGTTATGAATAATTGTGGATGTGTGAGTATATATTTATTAGTGTGGTCAGATGCTTAATTTTGGTGATTTTGGTTGGCTGTGGAGCGAGCCAGAGTGCGCAGGGAATTTTGTAGAAGACTCAAGAGTTTTGTTCGAGCCTCCGGGGGATTTTTCTGTGGTTCGCGGCAGTGCGCGCGCGCGGTGCAATTTTCACAATTTTCGTCAGTGTGAGGGCCCGACGCTTCACAGACTTCAGCGTTGCCTGCGGAAAGCGATCCAGGTGGGTTGGAATTTCTCCAAAATTTATGGAATGCCCTTTAATGCTGTTGAATGCAAGTTGATCATGCTTATTAAGTCATTTTCTCCGTATTTAAATCTGATAGTTGCCTGGAATTTTCCGAAAAATTTATTAGAGCCCCAGATTAATTTTAGTATACTCCTGACATTGTGTGACACTAGGTTTCATGTTTGGTTTGCATTATATTTCCACCTAAATCGTTTTAAAAATCGAGAAAACCCCGTTTTAAGGGAAAATCAGCTTTTTAAATGTGGTTTTTAAAATATGACTTCGCCAGAGATATGGCATAGGTTCAGGGTGCTT
Source organism: Tillandsia leiboldiana (assembly GCA_029204045.2). Lineage (NCBI taxonomy): Eukaryota > Viridiplantae > Streptophyta > Magnoliopsida > Poales > Bromeliaceae > Tillandsia > Tillandsia leiboldiana. The sequence continues at coordinate 37,461,338 of CM055062.1, read as the reverse complement.
GTTTACCCGTGCCGGGGGGGCGGGTGGATTTTTAGAGCATGTGTGCTGAGTTCTAGTGTCATGTGAGTTGAGCTCCTTGTGGAGATTGAGGAGATTGTTCTAGATTGTGTTTTCCTGATTTAGTCGTATAGGTGGATCTCCGACTTAGCTTGAGAGCTTGGGGTTCTGGCAGATCGAGTTGTGGAGGTTTTCCGACTTAGCCATGGGTTGTGCATTATCAGATTGAGTCGTTGAGGGTTCACCGACAGATCATGTGAGGATGTGGCCATTTCCTGTTGAGTCATGGAGTCTTGTTCCGACTGAGTTGTGCTTGAGCATCGAGTTGCCGATCTGTTTGATCGTGGACTATAGCCTGCAGTTGCCGCTTGCTGAGACAGTTGAGACATGCTTGATACTCGGTTGGGTCGCTCCCCTCGGGTCACGCTCCGGATGCGTAGATGTGTTGATGCCCCTTGCCGAGTTACCAGGTGGGTTACATGCCCCTGGCCGAGTTACCAGGTGGGTTACATGCCCCTGACCGAGTTACCAGGTGGGTTACATGCCCCTGGCCGAGTTACCAGGTGGTTACATGAGTGAGATTGAGATAGTCGGACAGGACGCCCCACGTAAATCCCGTCCTCATGTGGATGTGTGGTAGTGGGCAGGTGCGTTCCTAGTCGATAGGCGCAGGCTTGACTGGACCCTATGTGGCAGCCATTGGTATTAGGTGACATGAGCGGGTGGTGGCATCATATGTTCTTAGATGGTTTTTCCTTTGAGCATTGATACTGAGGCATTTTAGCAGTAGCGAGAGTATGCATAGCATGTTTATGATAGAGTTTCCTTTTGAGCATTATGTTTGAGACATATTAGCTGTAGTTTTTCTTCAGCTTATCTATCTATCTATCTACATATCTATCTGTTTTGCCTCCAGTAGACTTAGTGGGCATACCGTGGATATTAGGACGGTACCCACTGAGATCTGCCTTCTGCAGTAGATCTCACACCCGCTGCGGTGACAGGTTTCCTGAGGTAGCTGTTCCGGCTTGGCTCACGCGGAGACAGCAAATCGAGGTGAGGACGTGGTCTATTAGTTCCTTACCAGCATTGAGAGTCTGAGGTAGATGTACCCGGTATATTTTATGTTTCACTTTTGTACATTTTGAGAGTTTGTGAGGATAGTACTTGTATTATTCTTGTGAGACTATGTACCTTGAGGATTGGTGTTTTAGTGAAGATTTTACTGTTCCAGATGTTCAGTTTTTTTTTCCTATAGCTTTTGGTTTTATCTTCTTTTCATCTCTGGTACATTTTAGCTATAGATCTGACTTGCAGGGTAGACGCTTCGTCTGTACGGCAGTTTCCGTACAGATGGCGGATCTGTTGGCGAACCTGGGTCGCAGTTTCGACCTCGGGGCGTGACAAAGTGTGAACGAGATTACATGCGGGTTTGTATGCCGGTCTTGGTTGGAACCGCCGTGCACGTGCAAAGGAGACCCCACTCTCGGGGTAGAGGAATTTTCACGTGTGGCGGGTCTGGCATGCACTGGGGGACCCGGTAAAGAAAAATTTTAATATTTCACATTTTTCGGTTAACCGAAAAACCCCCGGGGCGTGACAGATTAAATGGTATAAGAGAAAAACTCATGTTAACCACTGTGGTCGACACCCAACATCCACAGAGCACCATACCACTAGTAGCTAGTCAAGGAGATAATCAAGCAATAGGTGAGTAGAGCGCGAGTGTTTCGGGGATGGGAAGATAGTGCTTTAGTCGGTCGTAAGTCTTGGTGCTAGACCAGTTAAGTCTAGGATTGACTTGTTTTCTTTGTGTACACGGATGACGGCCCGGACTTGATCTTCAATCAACAGCGCGGGAATGGAAGTGACGGCTTGGAGAGCTGCGGAGGACCGGCTACCTTGACAACAGTAGCACGACGTGGCCGGGCAACTGCCAACGCCCACAGAAGACATGGAATATCAACGACACGGATTACCCGCCTCCCGAGAAGCAGTCGACCGGGCCACTTCGGTAGAGCGGGAGTTGACCAATGTGCCCGACCAGTAGGAGACCGGGAGCGACCACCCAAGTATCCGAAGACGTAGCAAGGAACCAGAAGCACGCCGACGAAGGGACCGGAACCGGGGGAGACCGACCAGACGACGTCTGCGGAGGAGCCCGCTGGGTGACCGACTATTCCTGGAAGGACGATCATTGCTCCGTTGTGGCAAGCCGGGGCATCTTCGCTCTTACTGCCCCTGAACCTGGAAACAGCCCCTTCAACGGCACGACACGAGTAACAGGTCCCACGCGACGGCATGACACAGGACGCGCTGCCCCGGATGAAGTAGTAGCAGAGACACTCTACCCATAGTTAGTTAAGTTAGATCCCTTCGTAGTATGATGTCGGCCCAAACCCCTGGACGGCCCCTAGAAATGGATAGCTATTTACCTTCCTACCCGTTATGGTTGGGAAGGCTATCATGTCTTTGGGACTTAGGGGTAAACCCCGCTGGGGGTTTTCGACGTAGGACTAGGGAAAATTATAGGCTCCACTTCAAGACGACTCCAGGAGTATCAACGAAACTACCCCACGCATGACCGGGAACTTGCGGCTATCGTTTTTACCCTAAAACTCTGGAGACACTGCCTTATGGAGCTCACGGCAGCATCTTTTCGGATCACCGGAGTCTCGAATATCTTCCCACACAGAAGGAGTTGAGCCTACGACAGGGACGTCGATTGGAACTGTTAGAGGACTACGGGCTGGCCACAGTTATTACCCCCGGAAGGGCAAACGCAGTTGCAGGCGCCTTGAGTAGGAAGGGTCAGACAGGAGTACTGCTAAGGAGCGCTCCTACTCAGCTTGATCGTTTAATCGCGGTTCTCTCGTGAAAGAGATTGGAGGTGGTACCAACCGGTATAAATTTTTGCGACTCCTTCCTAGTAGTCAAGCCGACCCCGGTCGAGAAAATCCTGGAAGGTCACAAGACGGACACGCAGCTGAAGCTCTCAAGAGGCAGGTCCACTTCAAAGATCGGGAAAGTGACGTTCGGTGGGCACGAGCGATGCAACCCGGTTCCGGGGACACTTTTGCGTACCCGACCTGCCCGATTTAAAGGACGTGATTCTAACGGAGGCGCGCGGTGCTCCTCACGCAGCGCACCCGGATGGCACAAAGATGTATAGAGATCTAAAGCGGACGTTCTAGGATGGCCGGCAGTGAAGAAGGACGTAACGCGAGTCCTGGCGCACGGTCTAGGTCGTCAGCAAGGAAAAGCCGAGCACTAGCGCCGGCGGAGATATTACAGCCGCCACCGGTGCCGGATTGGAAGTGGGGGCGGACCACCATGGTTTTCGTAGCGGGGTTTCCGCGATCGCAACAAGGTCATGACGCCATCTGGGTCGTAGCGGATCGTTTGACAAGACAACTCACTTCCTACCTATCCCTACGATGTGGACCCAAGACCACCGGGCGCAGGTCTACAGCTATGATTTTGAGAGACGGCATGGAGTACCGATAGCGATCACTTCGGACAGAGACACCCGTTTGTGGCAAACTTTCAGGGGGAGTCCGAGGCGAGGGTGCGCCTCATCAGGCGGCAACTGGGGACCGCCCAGAGTCGGCTGAGGAACTGCGCAGATCGAAGATGACGGAACTGGGTGTTTCCCTGCGTAAAGGTGCAGAAGAGGAGTCATGAGAGGTGAGAGGCGACGCGGGAGTTAGAATCAATTTGAGAGTGTGTTTCCCGTTTCGTTGGCGGGGGAAAGAGTTTAAGTTTCGAGGACGAAACTTCTTTTAAGGGGTGTGTGATGTAGTGTCCTGGACTTTTTACAATCACTAACTTTAAGAGTTTATGTTATTAGCGACTTTTGAAGTTCGGAATTGGCACTCGCGGGTATTTTTCGGTGATAGGGCTCGGGAAATGTTGAACAGCGGCGCGATCGGATCTGAAATCTGACTCCCGGATCTCCCGGTTTTGAATTTCTAAGGTGACGGTAACTATAACTTATCGCCCTTTTTAGTGCACGTGCGATTTAGGGTTGAGAGGAGGATTTTTCCCTACGCCTATAAATACTGACGGTTGTCACCTTGTGTAAGCGATCCTTTTGTACCGTAGCCGCCTGAGAGAGAAAGAGAGAGGGAGAGGAAGGGGAATCTCGTCGAGAATCAACAGCAGCGGGAAGGGGATCGGATCCGGAGGCTCCATTCAGGAACGATCGGATCATCTTCTCCGCGACGAGGTGAGCTTTGCATGTGTGTGGTCGTTCTTCTTTTAGAGTCTTTCCTGTTTTCTCGGGACGCCCTAGCCTCGGCGGCGGCCGCCGCCGCCGCCGCGCCGTCGCTGCCGCTATCGCCGCCGCCGCCGCTGCCGTCGCTGCCGCGCGCGCCGCCCGCGCGGGCCTGCACCCGCGCGGGGCGGCCTGCTGGTGTGCGCCACCCTCGCGGGGGCGGCCTGCTGCCGCACGCCGCCCGCGCGGGCCTACACCCGCGCGGGGTGGCATGCTGCCGCGCCGCCGCCCGCGCGGGCCTACACCCGCGCGGGGAAGCCTACTGCTGTGCGCCGCTCGCGCGGGCCTGCGCCCGCGCGGGGGCGACCTGCTGCCGCGCGCCGCCCGCGCGGGCCTGCAACGGCGCGGGGCGGCCTGCAGCCGCGCCGCCGGCCGCGCGGGGCGGCCTGCTGCCGCGCCGCCGCCCGCGCGGGCCTGTACCCGCGCGGGGCGGCTTACTGCCGCGCCGCCGCCCGTGCAGGGGCGGCCTGCTGCAGTGCGCCGCCAGCGCGGGCCTGCGCTCGCGCGGGGGCGACCTGCTGCCGGGCATCGCCTGTTACGGAATTTGAGTTGGCGTAGTTTCGTGAAAGTTTCAAGTCTTGAAGATTGAAGGTGAAGAAAGTTGGATCATTTAACTCAATCTCAAGAAAGAAGAATTCAAAAGGATCAGGTATGTTTAACTAAAGATTTTGTGTGATCCAAATACTTCTTGTAGTGTAGAAACACTTGGAAGAATCTTTCATTGCATAAAAATCAAAAACTGGACTTGGGATATGTTCAGGATCCGGATCAGGTTGTTCAATCCGGATCCCGAAGGTGGTTCGTTCATACACCAGTTCAATCCGGATCGTAGCCTCTCTTGATCCGGATCCCGAACACTGAGTTTACCATTTTCCTTGAACGATCCGGATCAGGCTTCGCAATCCGGATCCCGAACGTTGATGTTTGGTGAACTATATGAACGATCCGGATCAAGCACTTCGATCCGGATCCTGAACCTTCGTTTTTCTGGAACTACCTGACTCGTTACGACGATCCGGATCACAGCTAATCCGATCCGGATCGCCGTCCGTAAAATTTCCAGAAATGGTAGGTTTTTGATTCTTATCTCCTTCCTAGGGTTTCTAACCTATAAATAGACCCTATGACTCCTTTTCTAGGGTGAAGGAAAATAGCCGTCATATTCATATCTTATTTTATACGGCTCTAGATCCACATATATAGAAGAAAGGAAATCATTAGAGAATACTCTATGTTTCTTCATCTATATTGATTAGTTTGATTCTAGGTTTTCATACTCACATCTTGAGTTGAATCAAACTAATGAATACTTAGATGGTATTTCCGATCTATCTTTGATCTAAGTATTCGGCGGATCATCACCACCAAAAACAACGATTTACCCCAAAAATCGGCGCGTGGATTCGCGTGTCCTTGTGGATTCAAGGTTCAACCGCTCTCATGGATTCGGAGCGAGGCACGTTCGTGGATTCGAAGGGTGCTATTGGGTGAAGACCGTGGACTCGGTCGGACGTCGTGGATTCGACGTTGGACGCCGTGGATTCGGCGTTGGGCGCAGATCGTGGATTCGAGAAGCGTCGTGGAGCGAGCGGAGAAGATCCTCTAGGAGCGTATGGAAAAGGTTGAGTCGTAAGTGTGTACGGTAAATCACCTTGTACGTGTTTTAATTCTAGTGGATTTCGCCGTGTTATCGGTCCCGTGGTTTTTTACTCCGGTGATGGAGTTTTCCACGTAAAAATCTTGCGAGTTATTTTTTATTTCCGCATTGGGTTTTTATCGCAACGATTTTTGAGTGTTTATACGTTTACACCTATTCACCCCCCTCTAGGTGTTTTTTCCCCTATTTAGATCCTTATTACATATAACCCAACAAGTTGTATCAGAGCGGGAATAGGGTTGTAAACAATGGTTGAAGGTGGAAACATCAACCGACCCCGTTCTTCGATGGAACAAATTATGCGTACTGGAAAGTGCGGATGAAAGCCTTTTTAATTTCCATCGACGAAAGGGTATGGCAATCAATTGAATTAGGATGGTCTAATCCAACTGAAATTATCTCTGATGTTCGCACCTTAAAACCTAGGTCGAAATGGACCAAGGAAGAGTTAGATTCTTCTTCTTACAATGGCAAGGGAATTAATGCTATTTTTAATGCCTTATCTCAAACTGAATTCTCTCGCGTCTCGGCATGTGAGACTGCAAAAGAAATCTGGGATGTTCTTCAGGTTACACATGAGGGAACTAACCTCGTGAAGATTCAGAAACTGCAAATGCTTACGAGCAAGTTTGACTCTATCTTGATGGCAGAAAATGAATCTTTCACGGACTACTATACACGATTGCAAGACATCGTAAACTCATGTGCTAACCTGGGAGAGAAGATTCCAGAATTTAAGATTGTAAGAAAGATCTTAAGAACTCTTCCTGAACGATTTCGCCCAAAGGTTACAGCCATTGAAACTATTAAACACCCGGACGAAATACGTGTAGAAGAATTAGTTGGTTCATTACAAACATATGAAATGACGTTTACTACTAACAATTCTTCTGGAAAGGCATCCACTTCTAAGTCTTCAGGTTATGCGTTGAAAACAACTAAGGAAGAAGACGCGGATACATCCTCCTCAGACGATGACGAGAACCTTTCTATGGAGGAATTTGAGAAGCAGCTCGCTCTCTTGACAAGGAAGTTTCGCCGCAACTTTCGAAGGGGTAATTCAAGTAAATCTCCATCCTTCGGAAAGTCGAACAAAGGCAAGGGTACTTCAAGTTACAAGTCAAGAAAGCAAGAGAACTTCTCAAAGGATAAGAAAAGTTCAGAGGGACAACTACAATGCTTCAAATGTCGAGGCTACGGCCACATTGCAACGGAGTGTCCCAACAAGTATCCGGCAAAGAAGAAGGCGATGCAAGTCGTCACTTGGGATGACAACTCAACGTCAAATGACTCGTCTTCAAGTGATGAAGAAAAGAGCTCTACGGCATTCCACGCGTCCACATCTTCACCCTTCATGTGCTTTATGGCAAGTACGTCCGAGTCATTGTCCAACTCCACTGTTGAAAAGAATGCAACGGACAATGAATCGGATGATTCGGAAGGTGAAGATTTTGCTCTAGCCTACCACAGACTTTTGAGGGATTCAAAGAAAGTGGCTAAGCAAAACAAGAGTTTGAGAGGGAGATTGCATGATCTCGAAGAAGAAGCAAAAAGGGCAACTTCTCTCTCAAACGCTCTTGAAGTGGAAAGGGAAAACCTGATAAAAGCAAATGTTTCCCTTCAAGAGTCCAATGAGCAACTTGAGAAGGAACATACAAATCTGGTGGATAAAGCGAATCACTTCTCAAAGCTCTACAACGAGGCTCGACAGGATAACCTGGAAATGACAAAGACCATTTTCCAACTCAAGGATGACTTACAGCGATTCTCTTCAGGAAGGAGTAAGTTGGATAGACTTCTTGGTCTTGGTCAATCAAATCGGTTCGGCCTCGGATACACTCAAACTGGAAACAATCCAAGTTCGAGTGGGACAGTTTTTGTGCCTCAGTCAGTATCTCCTCCTCCGACACCGGAATTCAAGACAAACAACGACAACAAACCTACTTCATCCTCTTTGGGATCGTCAAGATCTAAGGTATGTTTTCGTTGTGGTGTTTCAGGGCACATAAGAAGATATTGCAAGACGGGAGTCAAATGCTCACCTCAAACATCTCTTGCAATGACTACCACAAAGGTGATTCCTCGGAAATCAATTCCAAATCAATTGAAAGAAAAGAACCCTGGTAGTTTACCGCGCAAGACGACCACATCAAGGAGCAGCAATCGTTTTAACAAGATGCTTTCACCTAGGCATATAACTTCACGACCATTACCGACGCATTCCAAAAAGGTTTGGGTGCGCAAAGGTGAAATTTTTCCTTGTCTTGTTACCAATGTTTCCTTGCATGCATATGATAGTTCGTTTTGGTATCTGGATAGCGGTTGTTCCCGTCACATGACCGGTGACAAAAATAGTTTTCAAAATCTTGAGAAAATCTCCGGTGGACTTGTTGTTTTCGGAGACGGTCGATCTTCCAAAATTGTTGGAAAAGGGACGGTAGCTATTCCAGATGGCCCGATTTGAAAAACGTCTTATTTGTTGATGGCCTTAAGACTAACCTCATAAGCATAAGTCAACTTTGCGACAATGGTTTTTCAGTTAACTTTTCATCTGTTGAATGCGTTGTAACTGATAAGGACCATGTCTTCTTTTTAAAAGAGGTTAGATCTGAAACAATTGCTATGTTGTTCCTAATAAAATTTCAGAAAAATGTAACCTAGTTTCTTGAATAATGAAACACTTTGGCATGAAAGGCTAGGTCACATAAATTTTAAGGAACTTGTTAAAATTTCAAACAAGGACGTGGTCAAGGGGGTTCCAAAACTTTTATTTAAACAAAACATTGTGTGTGGTGGTTGCCAAAAGGGAAAACAGTCCAGAACTGCACACAAGAACTTGAACCACATTGGTACAAAACGGCCTTTGGAACTTTTACACATGGATTTAATGGGGCCAACTCGTCAACCATCTTTGGGAGGTAAATGGTATATTTTCTTGATGATTGATGATTTCTCTCGGTATTCTTGGGTAGCATTTTTAAAAGAGAAAGCTGATACTTTTGATTCTTTTCACGAGATTTGCCTTCGTATTATGATTGAAAAGAATGAAAAGATCATTCGTGTTAGAAGTGATAGAGGTGGAGAATTCATTAATTCTAAATTCATTGACTTTTGTACTTCAAACGGTATTAAGCATGAATTCTCTGCACCCTATACACCTCAACAGAATGGTGTTGTCGAGCGCAAGAACAGGGTTGTTCAAGAGATGGCACGTGTTATGCTTCACAGCCGGAATTTACCGCTACATTTTTGGGCTGAAGCTGTGAACACTGCAATCTATGTAATTAATCGAGTTTATTTGCGCCCGGGAACGTTAATACACCATAATGAACTATGGTGTGGTAGAAAACCCAACATCAAATATTTTCGCATCTTCGGGAGTCGGTGTTACATTTTACGTGACCGTGGAAAATCTTGGAAAGTTTGACTCACGAAGTGACGAAGGGATTTTCTTGGGGTATTCTACTAATAGTAGAGCATATCGAGTATTTAACTTGGAATCTAAGACGATCGTAGAATCTATAAATGTTAAAGTAGATGAAGCTTTCACTTTGCATTTGAAAAAATCTACCCTCGATATCTCTCTAGATGATGATTCTCCTGCCGTTGCATCTTCTCATAATAATACTTCCAATATTAATGATACATCTAATGGTTCTTCAAGTTTATCTAATATGCAGGAATCATCTCATATATCTCCGAGTACTCCGTTTCAACAACGCTACGAATCTCCAAGGATCATCCGGAATCGAATATTATTGGAGATCCACAAGAAGGAGTTAGAACTCGGAGGCAGTTGGTTTGTTGATTCGCTTGCTACGTATCTTAATCGAACCAAAGAACATAGATGAAGCTCTTCAGGATGACTACTGGATTAAAGCAATGCAGGAAGAGCTCCATCAATTTGAGCGAAACAAAGTCTGGGAATTAACGAAGCCTCCAAGCAACATAATGTGATAGGTACCAAATGGATCTTCAAGAACAAGAAAAACTGAGGATGGTACTATCATCAGGAACAAGGCACGATTAGTTGCTCAAGGCTACTCTCAAGTAGAAGGTATAGACTTTGATGAAACATTCGCCCCTGTAGCTAGACTCGAGTCCATTCGTATACTATTTGCTATTGCTTGTCATTTTAAAATCAAATTATTTCAAATGGACGTTAAGAGCGCATTTCTAAATGGGTTTTTAAATGAGGAAGTTTATGTGGCTCAACCGAACAGGTTCGGTAGACCATAAACAACCTAACCATGTTTTTCGTTTGAAAAAGGCTCTTTACGGTCTGAAACAAGCACCGCGAGCATGGTACGAAAGGTTAACAAAGCACCTTTTGGAGAAGGGCTATACTCGAGGGGGAGCTGACAGGACTCTCTTTGTGAAGCATTATCAAAGCAATTTCATTGTAGCACAAATCTATGTCGATGACATTGTATTTGGCGCAACAAGAGATAATGATGCTTCTAAATTCGCGGAGACCATGGAAAGCGAATTTGAGATGTCCATGATGGGCGAATTGACTTATTTCCTTGGATTGCAAATTAAACAAAATGATGAAGGTATTCACTTGAGTCAATCCAAGTATGCAATGGAGTTGGTCAAAAAGTTTGATCTAGAAAATTGTAAAGATTTTCCGACTCCAATGGGAACTAGCCACAAGGGACTTGGAAGTGAATCACATAGTGAGAATGTAGACGAGAAACTGTATCGAAGTATGATTGGAAGTCTACTTTACCTCACGGCTAGTCGCCCGGATATATCTTTAGTGTTGGGATTTGCGCGAGATATCAATCAGCACCAAAGGAGGTTCACCTGAAAGCGGTGAAAAGGATCATCCGGTACATCAAAGGATCAATTAATTTCGGAATTTGGTATCCTATGGGAACAAGTTTGGATATTGTTGGATACTCAGATGCCGATTGGGCAGGATCAGTGGATGATCGGAAAAGCACGAGTGGTGCATGCTTCTATCTTGGCCATTGCCTTGTTGCATGGCACAGTAAAAAGCAGAATTGCATAGCACTCTCGACTGCCGAAGCGGAATACATTTCAGCTGGAAGTTGCTCAACTCAACTCATTTGGATGAAAAGCGTGTTGAGCGACTTCCGCATTTCAGCATCTTCGGTAACAATCTTTGTGACAACACAAGTGCAATTAACATTTCTAAAAACCCTGTGTTGCACTCTAGAACAAAACATATTGAACTTAGATATCATTTTCTTAGAGAGCTAGTTGAATCAAATACTCTTCAACTTTCATATATTTCAACTGAGGATCAATTAGCTGACATTTAACAAAACCTTTGGATCAAAAACGTTTTATTCATTTGCGAAAAGCAATTGGAATGCTTTCCTTGAAATAAACTTCTTTTTGAAATCTTGCTTAGGATAGGTTTTGTTTGTTTTTGTTTTGTTTTGTTCATTATCTATGTTTGTACATAGGACATTAATTGAGCATAGATCATAATTGACTTTAATTGCATCTTTTCGCACATTTAGAAATTATTATGCTTTTGCCATCATAATATTTCACTGTTGCAATGATCATTTATGTTAATTAAATCATCTTCTAAGTGATCAAAGTCAATTCTCTCTCTCAATGATCTCTTGGTATAGTCATATCTTATTTGACTGCTTAGTCGAGTATGAAATCGAGATCAATTTTTGGTTGAATACTTTATATCTTAAATAATTGATAGCAATTGAGGGGGAGTCAAAGAAA
>CM055062.1:37421549-37449590 GCA_029204045.2 Tillandsia leiboldiana | reverse complement strand
TGTTACGGAATTTGAGTTGGCGTAGTTTCGTGAAAGTTTTCAAGTCTTGAAGATTGAAGGTGAAGAAAGTTGGATCATTTAACTCAATCTCAAGAAAGAAGAATTCAAAAGGATCAGGTATGTTTAACTAAAGATTTTGTGTGATCCAAATACTTCTTGTAGTGTAGAAAACACTTGGAAGAATCTTTCATTGCATAAAAATCAAAAACTGGACTTGGGATATGTTCAGGATCCGGATCAGGTTGTTCAATCCGGATCCCGAAGGTGGTTCGTTCATACACCAGTTCAATCCGGATCGTAGCCTCTCTTGATCCGGATCCCGAACACTGAGTTTACCATTTTCCCTTGAACGATCCGGATCAGGCTTCGCAATCCGGATCCCGAACGTTGATGTTTGGTGAACTATATGAACGATCCGGATCAAGCACTTCGATCCGGATCCTGAACCTTCGTTTTTCTGGAACTACCTGACTCGTTACGACGATCCGGATCACAGCTAATCCGATCCGGATCGCCGTCCGTAAAATTTCCAGAAATGGTAGGTTTTTGATTCTTATCTCCTTCCTAGGGTTTCTAACCTATAAATAGACCCTATGACTCCTTTTCTAGGGTGAAGGAAAATAGCCGTCATATTCATATCTTATTTTATACGGCTCTAGATCCACATATATAGAAGAAAGGAAATCATTAGAGAATACTCTATGTTTCTTCATCTATATTGATTAGTTTGATTCTAGGTTTTCATACTCACATCTTGAGTTGAATCAAACTAATGAATACTTAGATGGTATTTCCGATCTATCTTTGATCTAAGTATTCGGCGGATCATCACCACCAAAAACAACGATTTACCCCAAAAATCGGCGCGTGGATTCGCGTGTCCTTGTGGATTCAAGGTTCAACCGCTCTCATGGATTCGGAGCGAGGCACGTTCGTGGATTCGAAGGGTGCTATTGGGTGAAGACCGTGGACTCGGTCGGACGTCGTGGATTCGACGTTGGACGCCGTGGATTCGGCGTTGGGCGCAGATCGTGGATTCGAGAAGCGTCGTGGAGCGAGCGGAGAAGATCCTCTAGGAGCGTATGGAAAAGGTTGAGTCGTAAGTGTGTACGGTAAATCACCTTGTACGTGTTTTAATTCTAGTGGATTTCGCCGTGTTATCGGTCCCGTGGTTTTTTACTCCGGTGATGGAGTTTTCCACGTAAAAATCTTGCGAGTTATTTTTTATTTCCGCATTGGGTTTTTATCGCAACGATTTTTGAGTGTTTATACGTTTACACCTATTCACCCCCCTCTAGGTGTTTTTTCCCCTATTTAGATCCTTATTACATATAACCCAACAAGTTGTATCAGAGCGGGAATAGGGTTGTAAACAATGGTTGAAGGTGGAAACATCAACCGACCCCGTTCTTCGATGGAACAAATTATGCGTACTGGAAAGTGCGGATGAAAGCCTTTTTAATTTCCATCGACGAAAGGGTATGGCAATCAATTGAATTAGGATGGTCTAATCCAACTGAAATTATCTCTGATGTTCGCACCTTAAAACCTAGGTCGAAATGGACCAAGGAAGAGTTAGATTCTTCTTCTTACAATGGCAAGGGAATTAATGCTATTTTTAATGCCTTATCTCAAACTGAATTCTCTCGCGTCTCGGCATGTGAGACTGCAAAAGAAATCTGGGATGTTCTTCAGGTTACACATGAGGGAACTAACCTCGTGAAGATTCAGAAACTGCAAATGCTTACGAGCAAGTTTGACTCTATCTTGATGGCAGAAAATGAATCTTTCACGGACTACTATACACGATTGCAAGACATCGTAAACTCATGTGCTAACCTGGGAGAGAAGATTCCAGAATTTAAGATTGTAAGAAAGATCTTAAGAACTCTTCCTGAACGATTTCGCCCAAAGGTTACAGCCATTGAAACTATTAAACACCCGGACGAAATACGTGTAGAAGAATTAGTTGGTTCATTACAAACATATGAAATGACGTTTACTACTAACAATTCTTCTGGAAAGGCATCCACTTCTAAGTCTTCAGGTTATGCGTTGAAAACAACTAAGGAAGAAGACGCGGATACATCCTCCTCAGACGATGACGAGAACCTTTCTATGGAGGAATTTGAGAAGCAGCTCGCTCTCTTGACAAGGAAGTTTCGCCGCAACTTTCGAAGGGGTAATTCAAGTAAATCTCCATCCTTCGGAAAGTCGAACAAAGGCAAGGGTACTTCAAGTTACAAGTCAAGAAAGCAAGAGAACTTCTCAAAGGATAAGAAAGTTCAGAGGGACAACTACAATGCTTCAAATGTCGAGGCTACGGCCACATTGCAACGGAGTGTCCCAACAAGTATCCGGCAAAGAAGAAGGCGATGCAAGTCGTCACTTGGGATGACAACTCAACGTCAAATGACTCGTCTTCAAGTGATGAAGAAAAGAGCTCTACGGCATTCCACGCGTCCACATCTTCACCCTTCATGTGCTTTATGGCAAGTACGTCCGAGTCATTGTCCAACTCCACTGTTGAAAAGAATGCAACGGACAATGAATCGGATGATTCGGAAGGTGAAGATTTTGCTCTAGCCTACCACAGACTTTTGAGGGATTCAAAGAAAGTGGCTAAGCAAAACAAGAGTTTGAGAGGGAGATTGCATGATCTCGAAGAAGAAGCAAAAAGGGCAACTTCTCTCTCAAACGCTCTTGAAGTGGAAAGGGAAAACCTGATAAAAGCAAATGTTTCCCTTCAAGAGTCCAATGAGCAACTTGAGAAGGAACATACAAATCTGGTGGATAAAGCGAATCACTTCTCAAAGCTCTACAACGAGGCTCGACAGGATAACCTGGAAATGACAAAGACCATTTTCCAACTCAAGGATGACTTACAGCGATTCTCTTCAGGAAGGAGTAAGTTGGATAGACTTCTTGGTCTTGGTCAATCAAATCGGTTCGGCCTCGGATACACTCAAACTGGAAACAATCCAAGTTCGAGTGGGACAGTTTTTGTGCCTCAGTCAGTATCTCCTCCTCCGACACCGGAATTCAAGACAAACAACGACAACAAACCTACTTCATCCTCTTTGGGATCGTCAAGATCTAAGGTATGTTTTCGTTGTGGTGTTTCAGGGCACATAAGAAGATATTGCAAGACGGGAGTCAAATGCTCACCTCAAACATCTCTTGCAATGACTACCACAAAGGTGATTCCTCGGAAATCAATTCCAAATCAATTGAAAGAAAAGAACCCTGGTAGTTTACCGCGCAAGACGACCACATCAAGGAGCAGCAATCGTTTTAACAAGATGCTTTCACCTAGGCATATAACTTCACGACCATTACCGACGCATTCCAAAAAGGTTTGGGTGCGCAAAGGTGAAATTTTTCCTTGTCTTGTTACCAATGTTTCCTTGCATGCATATGATAGTTCGTTTTGGTATCTGGATAGCGGTTGTTCCCGTCACATGACCGGTGACAAAAATAGTTTTCAAAATCTTGAGAAAATCTCCGGTGGACTTGTTGTTTTCGGAGACGGTCGATCTTCCAAAATTGTTGGAAAAGGGACGGTAGCTATTCCAGATGGCCCGATTTTGAAAAACGTCTTATTTGTTGATGGCCTTAAGACTAACCTCATAAGCATAAGTCAACTTTGCGACAATGGTTTTTCAGTTAACTTTTCATCTGTTGAATGCGTTGTAACTGATAAGGACCATGTCTTCTTTTTAAAAGAGGTTAGATCTGAAAACAATTGCTATGTTGTTCCTAATAAAATTTCAGAAAAATGTAACCTAGTTTCTTTGAATAATGAAACACTTTGGCATGAAAGGCTAGGTCACATAAATTTTAAGGAACTTGTTAAAATTTCAAACAAGGACGTGGTCAAGGGGGTTCCAAAACTTTTATTTAAACAAAACATTGTGTGTGGTGGTTGCCAAAAGGGAAAACAGTCCAGAACTGCACACAAGAACTTGAACCACATTGGTACAAAACGGCCTTTGGAACTTTTACACATGGATTTAATGGGGCCAACTCGTCAACCATCTTTGGGAGGTAAATGGTATATTTTCTTGATGATTGATGATTTCTCTCGGTATTCTTGGGTAGCATTTTTAAAAGAGAAAGCTGATACTTTTGATTCTTTTCACGAGATTTGCCTTCGTATTATGATTGAAAAGAATGAAAAGATCATTCGTGTTAGAAGTGATAGAGGTGGAGAATTCATTAATTCTAAATTCATTGACTTTTGTACTTCAAACGGTATTAAGCATGAATTCTCTGCACCCTATACACCTCAACAGAATGGTGTTGTCGAGCGCAAGAACAGGGTTGTTCAAGAGATGGCACGTGTTATGCTTCACAGCCGGAATTTACCGCTACATTTTTGGGCTGAAGCTGTGAACACTGCAATCTATGTAATTAATCGAGTTTATTTGCGCCCGGGAACGTTAAATACACCATATGAACTATGGTGTGGTAGAAAACCCAACATCAAATATTTTCGCATCTTCGGGAGTCGGTGTTACATTTTACGTGACCGTGAAAATCTTGGAAAGTTTGACTCACGAAGTGACGAAGGGATTTTCTTGGGGTATTCTACTAATAGTAGAGCATATCGAGTATTTAACTTGGAATCTAAGACGATCGTAGAATCTATAAATGTTAAAGTAGATGAAGCTTTTCACTTTGCATTTGAAAAATCTACCCTCGATATCTCTCTAGATGATGATTCTCCTGCCGTTGCATCTTCTCATAATAATACTTCCAATATTAATGATACATCTAATGGTTCTTCAAGTTTATCTAATATGCAGGAATCATCTCATATATCTCCGAGTACTCCGTTTCAACAAACGCTACGAATCTCCAAGGATCATCCGGAATCGAATATTATTGGAGATCCACAAGAAGGAGTTAGAACTCGGAGGCAGTTGGTTTGTTGATTCGCTTGCTACGTATCTTTAATCGAACCAAAGAACATAGATGAAGCTCTTCAGGATGACTACTGGATTAAAGCAATGCAGGAAGAGCTCCATCAATTTGAGCGAAACAAAGTCTGGGAATTAACGAAGCCTCCAAAGCAACATAATGTGATAGGTACCAAATGGATCTTCAAGAACAAGAAAAATGAGGATGGTACTATCATCAGGAACAAGGCACGATTAGTTGCTCAAGGCTACTCTCAAGTAGAAGGTATAGACTTTGATGAAACATTCGCCCCTGTAGCTAGACTCGAGTCCATTCGTATACTATTTGCTATTGCTTGTCATTTTAAAATCAAATTATTTCAAATGGACGTTAAGAGCGCATTTCTAAATGGGTTTTTAAATGAGGAAGTTTATGTGGCTCAACCGAAAGGTTCGGTAGACCATAAACAACCTAACCATGTTTTTCGTTTGAAAAAGGCTCTTTACGGTCTGAAACAAGCACCGCGAGCATGGTACGAAAGGTTGACAAAGCACCCTTTTGGAGAAGGGCTACACTCGAGGGGGAGCTGATAGGACTCTCTTTGTGAAGCATGATCAAAGCAATTTCATTGTAGCACAAATCTATGTCGATGACATTGTATTTGGCGCAACAAGAGATAATGATGCTTCTAAATTCGCGGAGACCATGGAAAGCGAATTTGAGATGTCCATGATGGGCGAATTGACTTATTTCCTTGGATTGCAAATTAAACAAAATGATGAAGGTATTCACTTGAGTCAATCCAAGTATGCAATGGAGTTGGTTAAAAAGTTTGACTTAGAAAATTCGAAGGATTTTCCGACTCCAATGGGAACTAGCCACAAGGGACTTGGAAGTGAATCACAAAGTGAGAATGTAGACGAGAAACTGTATCGAAGTATGATTGGAAGTCTACTTTACCTCACGGCTAGTCGCCCGGATATATCTTTTGGTGTTGGGATCTGCGCGAGATATCAATCTGCACCAAAGGAGGTTCACCTGAAAGCGGTGAAAAGGATCATCCGGTATATCAAAGGATCAATTAATTTCGGAATTTGGTATCCTATGGGAACAAGTTTGGATATTGTTGGATACTCAGATGCCGATTGGGCAGGATCAGTGGATGATCGGAAAAGCACGAGTGGTGCATGCTTCTATCTTGGCCATTGCCTTGTTGCATGGCACAGTAAAAAGCAGAATTGCATAGCACTCTCGACTGCCGAAGCGGAATACATTTCAGCGGGTAGTTGTTCAACTCAACTCATTTGGATGAAAAGTGTGTTGAGCGACTTCCGGATTTCAGCATCTTCGGTAACAATTCTTTGTGACAACACAAGTGCAATTAACATTTCTAAAAACCCTGTGTTGCACTCTAGAACAAAACATATTGAACTTAGATATCATTTTCTTAGAGAGCTAGTTGAATCAAATACTCTTCAACTTTCATATATTTCAACTGAGGATCAATTAGCTGACATTCTAACAAAACCTTTGGATCAAAAACGTTTTATTCATTTGCGAAAAGCAATTGGAATGCTTTTCTTGAAATAAACTTCTTTTTGAAATCCTTGCTTAGGATAGGTTTTGTTTGTTTTTTGTTTTGTTTTGTTCATTATCTATGTTTGTACATAGGACATTAATTGAGCATAGATCATAATTGACTTTAATTGCATCTTTTCGCACATTTAGAAATTTATTATGCTTTTGCCATCATAATATTTCACTGTTGCAATGATCATTTATGTTAATTAAATCATCTTCTGAGTGATCAAAGTCAATTTCTCTCTCTCAATGATCTCTTGGTATAGTCATTATCTTATTTGACTGCTTAGTCGAGTATGAAATCGAGATCAATTTTTGGTTGAATACTTTATATCTTAAATAATTGATAGCCAATTGAGGGGGAGTCAAAGAAAAGTAAAATGCTCAAAAGATGTGGAATGAGTTACATCCCAATGAGGAGTGTGAAAACTACCACCACATAGAGGAAAGAGCTACCACCTCGGTCGTCCGAGTATTGTGTGCAGCTACCACATGTATACCAAGCATGGTTGTTCAAATTTTGATTAAGTAAAATGCATGTTGAAATACTTGACTCCGTCAAATTTCAAGGTTGGTATAAGGTGGGTTTTTAAAGAAAGACGCTCAAAGAGCCACTCTCTTCAACAGATTGTCTAGATACATTATCTACTATATTTGGGATTTCAAACATCTATTGATCTTTGTATTTCATTTTCTTTACTGAATTGATGATTTGATAAAGGCATTACTCATAAGATCAAGTTAGATGTAATTGAAGGTGTTCAACTTTAAGGGATTTAATTTTTGTAAATTCTCGTTTCATTTTTGGATATTATTGATAGATTTGGCATAATCTAATTCTTGTTGTATGAAACGATGATTTTTGTTTAAAGTTGATACACATTTGTGCTTACAATCTTTTTCTGGTTTTTCTTGAATTTCTCTGAAATATTCTAAAGAAAAAGTTGGAGCCGATCCGGATCGGGCAAGATGATCCGGATCCCGAACGCAGGTATTCTTCTGCGGGCTGACGATCCGGATTGGACCTGCCGATCCGGATCCCGAACGCAGTTTCTCACTGCGGGTAGCCGATCCGGATCGCAAGCATGGTCTGATCCGGATCGCGGCTAGGGTTTTATAAAGAACAAAAGGGTTTTGATTTCTTTTACCCCAATCTTTTGTTCCAAAGTTTCCAGAGCCTCTCTCTCTAGATTTCATCCTTCTTGGAAGCTTTCAAACTCAAGTTCTTCAACTCCAAGTAAGTTTTATTGATCAAAATCTCGGTTTTTCACCGTTTTTCTCTATTCCTCCTCAAACGTGATGAATTTCTTGGATCAATTTTGTTTGTGGATGGTTTTTGATCAAATTTCTTTTGAAATAAGAACTCTGGATAGATTAGTTTTGATTATATGCTAGGTATTCTCAAGATAAACGGATTTTTGGTCTTCGATTTCAAAAATTTCGGTTTTAGGGCATATAATAAGGATTTTCGAAAATCATGCAATTGATCTGTTTTTAAAAATCTCTTTTACAAAACTAATTTGATTCTTAGTCTCTCTACACGATAATGATTGGTTGGGTACAATTTTTTAAATCTTTGAAAATTAACAAATTTTTCGTGTTCTTGAGTTGTTGCACACAGGATTTCTTTTCTCAAGAGACCAATAGCAATGGTGATCACTTCGATTGTTTTCCTACTTGCTGCTATGGTACATACGAGAGACACTGCCAAGAGGGCTAAAAAGGATGAAGTCAATTGGAATGAGTTATCAGATGATGAAACACATCCTGGAGAATCGCCACAGAAAACCTCTGTTGCATCGAAAGGGAAAGCCCATGCAGAGACATCAAAGGAAAAGGCTCCGCTCACTGCTGCGGAAAAAGGAAAAGCACCAATGACCTCTTCATCCATTTTCTTAAAAAGAAAAAGACTTGCTCGACGACCTGGACGAGCTCGAGGTATTGAAATAAATGAACCATGTCAAGAGAACCCAAGGAATATCTCTCAAATTGACACTGAATCAGAAGACGAAGAAGATTGGGACACATTTCTTGACGAAGTACAACAAGGTATTGATGAAGAAAATAAGGTTTACCTAAAGAAAAATAAGCTACTGAAGTCTTCCTCAATACTTAAGCAACAAGCAAAGAAAAAGAATGTGCCAAGCAATGAACCTCTTGACAATTCACCTTCTTTGCCAAGACGATCTCCTCGGAATGAAGGTCAGACTGCTCCGTCAATCGTCACACAACGTTCTTCAACTTCCAGAAGAACTTACCAAAAGGGAAACTTAGAGTCTTCCATAAAACAAGAACAAGATAAAATGGCTCTAGAACTCAGAAAGATGTCCAAGGACATACATCAGATGAAGCAAGAGTGTTCTACGATTTCGGGAATGCTTAAAGGAATTTTGAAAAAGCTGGGTTGCACGAGCTCTGAAGACTCCGCCTCGGTTGACTCAGATTCAGATGCCTGAATCGTCTGTCTAACAATTCTCTTATGCAGGAACTTTAGATTTTTAATCTTTTCTTGTGCAGGTTTTTCAGTTTTTAGGACTTACTCTTAGTTCTAGTTCTTACTTTTAGGAACAAATTTTTGAAACTTCTTGACTCTCCTTAAATTTTTGTGATTTTGGCTTTGTTTGTGACAAAAAGGGGGAGAGAGTTTAGAGAGAACTTGAACAATGATGATGTGAATATCGAACTTGAACAATGATGATGTGAATGTGTGAACATCGAGGTAAGTATAACCTCAACTTGAAAGGTAAGTAGAACTTCAACTTTTGGTTTTCATTTGTTTGAATGCATGCCTCGACTAACTATTCAACTAACTATTTGGGAACGTAATATAACTAGCAAGTTGATGTTCACTAACATGACATTTGGTTTTTGATTGCATAGAAGATATGTTGGTGTTTTAACTATGATCAGTTTACATATCTGAATGTATAAATGTTATGGTAAGTATAAATGAGTATAAACTTCATCTCTGTATATGGTTTTTGAATGATATAAAATTCTTGAGGTATCTAACGATTTCTTTTGTCAAGAATGATTTCTTTTGCAGAGAGTACAGATGTCTAAGTCTAGAGTCTGTTTTAGGAGTTTAACTCATGTATTTTATTTTGGATCTCCATTGTAAATTTTTGTTGTATGGTGATAGCAACAAAAATATCTTTTTGAATTTTCTTTAGTGGATCTGTGTTTTGTCACGAAACCGCCAAAGGGGGAGATTGTTACGGAATTTGAGTTGGCGTAATTTCGTGAAAGTTTCAAGTATTGAAGATTGAAGGTGAAGAAAGTTGGATCATTTACCTCAATCTCAAGAAAGAAGAATTCAAAAGGATCAGGTATGTTTAACTAAAGATTTTGTGTGATCCGAATACTTCTTGTAGTGTAGAAACACTTGGAAGAATCTTTCATTGCATAAAAATTAAAAACTGGACTTGGGACATGTTCAGGATCCGGATCAGGTTGTTCAATCCGGATCCCGAAGGTGGTTCGTTCATACACCAGTTCAATCCGGATCGTAGCCTCTCTTGATCCGGATCCCTAACACTGAGTTTACCATTTTCCTTGAACGATCCGGATCAGGCTTTACAATCCGGATCCCGAACGTTGATGTTTGGTGAACTGTATGAACGATCCGGATCAAGCACTTCGATACGGATCCCGAACCTTCGTTTTTCTGGAACTACCTGACTCGTTACGACGATCCGGATCACAGCTAATCCGATCCGGATCGCCGTCCGTAAAATTTCCAGAAATGGTAGGTTTTTGATTCTTATCTCCTTCCTAGGGTTTCTAACCTATAAATAGACCCTATGACTCCTTTTCTAGGGTGAAGGAAAATAGCCGTCATATTCATATCTTATTTTATACGGCTCTAGATCCACATATAGAGAAGAAAGGAAATCATTAGAGAATACTCTATGTTTCTTCATCTATATTGATTAGTTTGATTCTAGGTTTTCATACTCACATCTTGAGTTGAATCAAACTAATGAATACTTAGATGGTATTTCCGATCTATCTTTGATCTAAGTATTCGGCGGATCATCACCACCAAAAACAACGATTTACCCCAAAAATCGGCGCGTGGATTCGCGTGTCCTTGTGGATTCAAGGTTCAACCGCTCTCGTGGATTCGGAGCGAGGCACGTTCGTGGATTCTAAGGGTGCTATTGGGTGAAGACCGTGGACTCGGTCGGACGTCGTGGATTCGACGTTGGACGCCGTGGATGCGGCGTTGGGCGCAGATCGTGGATTCGAGAAGCGTCGTGGAGCGAGCGGAGAAGATCCTCTAGGAGCGTATGGAAAAGGTTGAGTCGTAAGTGTGTACGGTAAATCACCTTGTACGTGTTTTAATTCTAGTGGATTTCGCCGTGTTATCGGTCCCGTGGTTTTTTACTCCGGTGATGGAGTTTTCCACGTAAAAATCTTGCGAGTTATTTTTTATTTCCGCATTGGGTTTTTATCGCAACGATTTTTGAGTGTTTATACGTTTACACCTATTCACCCCCCTCTAGGTGTTTTTTCCCCTATTTAGATCCTTATTACATATAACCCAACACCGCCCGCGCGGGCCTGCACCCGCGCGGGGCGGCTTGCTGCCGCGCCGTCGCCCGCGCGGGCCTGCACCCGCGCGGGGCCGCTTGCTGTTGGGCGCCGCCCGCGCGGGGCTTGTGCCCGCGCGGGGCCTCTGCTGCCACTACCGCCGCGCCGCGCCCCGCCCGCGCGGGGCTTGTGCCGCGCGGGGCCTCTGCCGCCGCTGCGCCGCGCCCGCACGGGGCTCTGTTGCCACGCGCCGCCGCCCACGCGGGGCGGCCTGCCGCCGCGCTGCCACCCGCGCGGCGCTTGTGCCCGCGCGGGGCGATCTGCTGCCACGCCGCTGTGCCACGCCCGTGTGGGCATGCACCCGCACGGGGCTCTGTTGCCGGGCGCCGCCGCCCACGCGGGGCGGCCTGTCACCGCGCTGCCACCCGCGCGGGGCTTGTGCCCGCGCGGGGCGATCTGCTGCCACGCCGCTGCGCCGCGCCCGTGCGGGCATGCGCCCGAACGGGGCTCTGTTGCCGCGCGCCGCCCGCGCGGGGCCTTGCCCGCGCGGGGCGGCCTGTCGCCGCGCCGCTCGCGAGGGCATGCGCCCGCGCGGGGCTTGCTGTCGCCACCGCCGCTCGACTCCTTTCGTGTTTCCGCCATGTGTGTCGTGTCCCGTTTAGCACTTATTTACTATTGAGCCGTTCGTGTGTGTGGTGCCTTCGCTAATCTTCGGTCTTAATGTTTACCTTGGGGACTTTCTAGGTCCGCATGCCGATCGAGTGGGGACAGGTCAACTGTGGGCGTACTGACCAAGTCCTGTTCAGGTGGGTGTTCTGGTGTAAAAGAAATTACGGTTTAACATGAATAAAGCAACATATATTTCATAATCGTATCTAACCCCTGTTTTACATGAGCATGTTACTATTCATATCTCTTACAACTGCGGTTTGCTTCGGGTACGACACACCCATATATCACACATTTTGAGCCCATGGTTTGCTTGCACGCACACCAGCGGTTTGGCCACCGCACTGGTGTATTTTCCCGGAAAAATGGCATGTCGGCCCGTGTACCCTAGTGTTGTTGGGGATCTCTCACGGCTGCTCACGTACCGCACGAGCGCCGTGGAGGGGTATAGGCAAATCACGAGAGGCAAGTGCACATTTGATTGTTGCAGGAGCAAGTACGCATGTTTGATGGTACAGTGCAAGGACGTTTGTTTGATTGTTGCAGGAGCAGATGCACGTGTCTGGCTCGTTACCGGGTATCGTGGCTCTCTTAGGAGGGGGTAAACACAGACACGCGGGTGGCTCGGTTTGCTTTAATTTCAGTTTCCCAATTATCGCATATATACATTGTTTACCCTGGTTTATGTTGCATCCTGGTAGCGTCACTGACTCCCCACTCTGTGACAGGTTGGTCGGGCGCGGGCACGGGACGGATGTGAGGACGGTCTAGGAAGATGTGTCGTTTTTAGCATCTCTTTCGATGGTCTAGGAAGATGTTTCATTTATGTTTATTTCCTTAGTCTTTGTGCTTGTGTGGATGTTCAAACTACTGTAGTGACTCTGTGTGCTTGCATACTCTGTGGTTGTCGGCCTATTTTCAAACTAGGAAAAATGTTTGCAAAAACGACTTTTAAAACAACGAGTGTCGTGTGGACACCGATTTTGAAACCCATGGATTTATCCTTTCTAAATAATGACGGCCGTGTTAACTAGTTATAGTACTCTCTCTTGCTTTTGTGAACGATGATTGCGGTTAAAGTGTGAACGAGATTACATGCGGGTTTGTATGCCGGTCTTGGTTGGAACCGCCGTGCACGTGCAAAGGAGACCCCGCTCTCGGGGTAGAGGAATTTGCACGTGTAGCGGGTCTGGCACGCACTGGGGGACGCTGTAAAGAAAAATTTTAATATTTCACGTTTTTCGGTTAACCGAAAAACCCCCGGGGCGTGACATCCAACTTGTCCAGTTTTTTATTTTTATGCAATGAAAACTTATCCAAGTGTTTCTACACTATAAGAAAGTATTCGGATCACCAAAATTATTTAGTTAAACATACCTGATCCTTTTGAATTCTTTCTTCTTGAGATTGATGTAATTGATCCACAATTCTTCATCTTCAATCTTGAAGACTCAAAACACTGAGTGTCAACTTGAGCTCTTGTTGAATCTTCTCTAAGTCTTTGATTGCTGATTGACAATTTGATCACTTCAAGACTCCGACTCAACTCACGAAATATGCCAACACAAAAAGCCGTAACAATCTCCCCCTTTGGCAATTTCGTGACAAAACCCAAAAATAGATAAAACGCTCAAGACACTCATCTTAAACCAAAAAATCGAAACTCAATGTCATCACCAAAATATTGACTTTCTTTGCGTGAAAGATCCAATAAACAAAATTACATTTGAACCAGTCTTAGAACAAACTCTATGACTTAGGACTTGGAGTCTTAAAATGATGTAGATCCTGCAAAACAAAACTCCAAACAAATCAAAATTCAGTTGTCAGAAATTAAATGTAAATCCTACATTTGATTCGTCCTTTTGGTTCTTTTTGTTTTTCGGCTCATTTTTCATCATCTCCCCCTATCTCGAATCATCTCATCTCCGTCATTTCTCTTCTCCCCCTTTTTGTCACAAATTGTCAACCAGTGAACATACTAGACAAAAGGAAATCACTAACAGCATTAGTTCATAGAGAAAGAGAGATAAAAGCTCAGTTCCGGTATATAACAAAAACGCAGATTGCGTATCGGTATTCGAGAGCAAAAATCACAAAAATTCTTGAAACAAATCTAAATTTTGAAATCTTTCAAATACTGATTTGCGTGCCATCAAGAAAATAATTTAAGTGCTTGAAAAATTATGAGATCACACAGATGTCATTCAATCCAATTAATTTTATAAAAAATAAAAAGATTTACTCCGAAATCATGAAAAACAAAGATAGATCATTATAAGCCGTTTTTCATGTTATATAAATCAAACACAAGTCATCAAAAGTAATCTAGAGATCCAAACTCTATCAAGATGTAACGGATTTACAAAGATGACTTATAGAGATTTCCAAATGACATCAATTTGATTTCTACCCTTTCAAATTTGAGATAAACACAAAAATACCTAAGGGTGGCTCTTTGAGCATCTTTCAACTATCTCACCTTATACCAACCAGGAGATTGTTCAAAATATAAGAACTTTGAATATGAATCTCCGAATGCTTCATCTAAGGATTTTCAAAAATATTTTTCAAGCATCCAAAACATGTGGTAGCTTCACACACTAACCGGACGACCGGGGTGGCAGCTCTTTCCAACATGTGGTGGTAGTTTTCACACTCCTTTCGGATGTAACTCTTTCCACATCTTTTTCATTCGTTTATTTACCCTTGTAAGAATGCAATCTCTTACGTGAAAGAATCAAATCCCAAATTTTAGTCTATTGGTTGTCTCATGTTTATCACAATGAATTCACACAACCGAGATAGGTTAAGCACCTTAAGATCACTCATAATTACTAAAATTTGTTGAATATAACTATCAAAAACTCCTATAATGGAATATCTTCAAAGATTATGATTATGGAGTAAAGTTGATAATTAATATGAAATTAAATTGGAGTGAATGAAAGTAAATCCTTTTCAAATTCAATGCACTCGTTCGTTAAAAACCTTTTGTTTGAAAACAAAACATAAAGACGAAGAGCATTGAAATCATGTAATGCAAAGATCAAGAAAAATATGAAGAGAAAACCAATCAAAGCATTACATACAGTCAAAAGCTATTTGGAACTTAAGACAAGGAAAGATATCACCTTTCCGAGTCCAAAATCGTTGGATTTTGGGTTGTCTTGATTCATTGTGGCCGGGGGTTGTTAGATTTGACTGTTGATCCACCTTAGGTCTTTGCGTTGCAATGATCCACTTGTATGATTGATGTTGTGGCTCGTACCTTTGGTGGATTGAGGGAACTCTATTGAATTGATGTTGCTTTTGATTCCGTTGAGTCCGCTCCATAGATGAAGTTGCTGAAGAATTCTTCTTTCTCTTTTTCGGGCACGTCTTCATCAAGAGTCCTTCAAGTCCACATTGGTGGCAAGTTCTTCCTCTCAATTTAGTTGTGGAACTTGAAGCCTTCGCAGTCTGGTTCTTTTTGAATCCCAAACCAGCTTTGCTTGTTTGACCTGATCCGGACATACGGTCAAGTTTCTTGGAACCGGTTGAAAGCCTTTGTATGTCGGATTTGAGTTGATGAACTTGTGAGGACCTGGATCCCCACGACGAGATTACTGGATCATCTACAGCTCCCGGAGGCCTATGTGGCGTGTTGGTGGGATTTGTGCCCCAATTGGACATTAGTGTTGGGCTCAGTGTGTTAAATGGATCACGTGGGTGATTGGCGGACTCCGTCGGAGTTCCAGAAGTGGTTTCGCGCGCCAAGGATATTTAAATTGGACTCAGTGCGAAGTTTGGACCAAGGATTACCTTTCCGGATGCCTTCGGCAAATTTTGGAGTTGGAATTTGGCGAAATGGACATCAAATTCGGATTCAGCGCGCGAAAACGGTTAAAACGGACTACCCACTTGTCATTTTTGAGCTTCGGGTACTGTTCACGCCGGAACAGTGTTTCCGGCGGCGGCGGCAGCGGCGGAGCGGCCGCAGGCAGCGCGGCGGACGGTGGCGCGGGCCGCCCGGTCCACGCGGCAGGCGTGCGCCGGGGGCGGGACGCGTGGCGGCTCGGGAGTGGGCCGGTCCGCGGGGCGCGGTCTACGGGGGAGTGCGGGGCGCACGGTGGACCGGGGGTGACACGTGGCATCACCCTAGAGGTGGGTTCACGGCGGATGGTCTACGCAGTTTTCGGGATGGCTCATGGTTTACGGTGCACCGGGCTTGGACACGTGGCAGGTTTGCATTGGTTCGGTCCACATGATTGCGTGCACCGGGTTCACTAGGCAGAGGCTTGACACGTGGCATTCTCCTATTGGTGGGGCTACTGTGCGCGGCAGGGTGGCAGGCGGCGGCGTCATGCGGGCACGTGGGCGCGGCAGGCGGGCGTTGACCGGGGTGCGTGCCACGTGTCGTCGTCCGCGGGTGGCCACGTGGCGCGACGCGTGCGGCGGGTTCGGCTGTTGCCTGTTTGGCGGGCGACGTGGAGGCCCAGGAAGGTTTCGGGCTGCTACAGTGATCTTTCGGGCTGCTACAGTACGCGCCCGAAAGTTCCCAGCGCCCGGAAACGGGGACATGTTGGGTATTAAGTGATTTGTTTTTCCCAGCTTATATAGAGGCCGAGTTCTTTTGCAGAGAGCTTCTTCTCCGCGCGGAATTTCACTGTGCAACCTTCACAAGAAATCTTCCTCTCCCAGTGGCGATTCCATCTGCAGATTTCCAGATTTTTCAGCGGCACGCATCCCGAGGTTACCATTTTTACGGCGCGGCGCGACGCTCGTTCGTTTGTGTTCTTCTTCGTCGCATTTCGGTGCGAGGACTCCCCCGGCTTACTCCGACCTCCGAATGAGGCGATTCTTGCGCCGTTGGCTTCACGACTGGTAGGGCTATGTTTCCCATGTTTACTGGTTTTTCCCATTCCGAGTTTTTCATGGGTCTTTCAGATCATCTTGTAACCCCTTTTTCTGGGGGGAGTTTTGGGACAGCGGTGCGGTATTTTGGCGATATCTTCGCGTACAGGCATCGGATTGGGGCGATTCAATAGGCGATTTGCATCTACACATCACGAGGAATATGCCCAAATTTTCTTGGAATTTTCTGAATATTTCTCGAAGGTGAAGATTATCTGTGAACAGTAATTGTTGCTACAGTTTTTGAGTGTAGTTTGATTCGGGGTGGTTCCCTTGTCCGAATTGTTTCTCAGTGTAGGAAGCTCGGAATTGGACGTGCAGGTACTCGTTTCGAAGGTATCGACGCGAGGATTACTGTGGTATTTTTATTGGATTTTTTTGGGCACTTGCAGCAGGTGAAATATGCGCGGCTTTGGGACTGATTTTCAGATTTGTGTATGTTTGGTTAATTTTGGAATAAGAGTGTAATGTTGAGCGTTATTGTTGTGCCCAGGGGTGTTTCTAGCTGTTTGAAGCCGAGGCTCGCGCGACTTGTACCGAGGATGTTTTGTTGGCAGATTTTGGACCGCGGGCGTCTACCCACTTCACCGACTTCAGGTTTGCCTTGGGTTAAGCGCTTCAGGTGGGTGAGCTTATTATCAGTAATTGTTTAAGGCAATGTTTATATTGTGGCAAGTATAAGTCCACTTGTGGGGATGTCACCTCTCTATGACTGATGCATGCATGTTTAGGATACATGGTTTATGTTGGTAAGTAGGTAAGCTTGTTAATGATATTGGTATAAATGTTTGCAAGAATAGTATGTATGAGGTATACTGAGGACTTGCATGACTTGGACATCTATGTGATGATTAGTGTAAGCTTACCTAGGATAATGTTACCCTATGAGATTATGTAACATGCCATGTTAGCACATAGCCTTTCTTGTGATGGATTATGCTTGGGACAGGATTTCGTAGCTATGTGCGGATTTGTACTCTGAGGAGTTATTATGATCATTCTATTGTTGAACCCTGAGTTGTGGACAGGTCTAGTTTTGAGATTCCGGCATGTTGTTTATTCCTAAGGGAACTATTATTATGCTTTACCCCCCTTTATTTCCTTGAGGACATTTGCATGCTTGTATGGTCATGTAGTTAGGCCATCTTTTACTGCTGCACTATTTATGGGAACTTGACTTAGGAGAAACCATGCTTTTCCTTTCTTCGCTTTTGCTAGTCAAGTGTTCAGTGCTGCTCGGGTTCGAGCAGGGGTCTGGATGGGGTAGTCAGGACTTCGTGTCTGGGACAGGTTGGTTTAGTTGTGGGGCTTTGCGGCAACCGCGGATATTGGGCGGTTGACCGGATGTTTCTCTATGCACCTGATTGGGTATCAGTTTTTCTTAGTGGATGGAGTTTCCCACTTATCGTTTAGTTGCATCCGACTGAGGTCGGGTCTTTCTTTAGTGGTTGAGTTTTTCCACTTTGATCTGATTGGTGATCAAGTCCTGCTGTTTCGAGATACTGTTGATGTTGATGACAGAGATGCTTAACTCGTGTGGGTAGCTCCCCTCGAGTGCCGCTCCGGAGTAGGCTTCAGACCGTGTTGGGTTCCGGTCAGACCGTGTTGGGTTCCGGTGAGACCGTGTCGGGTGCCGGTCAGACCGTGTTGGGTTCCGGTCATTTGGACAGAGCAGGCAGTGCCGGGTTTTATACCAGTTCATTCGATTGAGTTTATTTCGGTCAATTACTTTTATTGTTACACTCGTGCCTGGGGGCCGAGTGCAGCCTGGTAGTTGAGTTTAGATCAGTGCTAGTATTGTTGAGAGCCGTCTGGTTGACGGTGGTCCCGTGTTGTTGCGAGTACTTTGACCCTGTGTGAGAGGTTGAGCATCTTGATTCTACCCGTTCTGAGAGAGAGAGCGTGGACTTTGACCATAGCCTGCATGATCCTCTACTCGATAGCGAGCTAGTCCGTTTGGACGCCCTACGTAATTCCTGCCCGTCTTTGGGAGGTGGTTGTAGGTGGATGCAGGTTGACTGGACCAGATGTGGCAGTCAGCTGGATTGGGTCGTTGGTGCACTTTATGTGCTAGTGGTTGCATACCACTGTTTGGTTCTCCCCTTTTAGCCTTTAGTTAGGGGCTGGGTAGCTGTGAGAGTTTTCAGCTTACTCATTTCAGTCTTATGACTTGGGTTAATTTTTGTCTCTTGAGGACTTGGTGGGCAGACCGTCGGGTCTGGCGGTGGTACCCACTGAGAACTCCCGTTTTGGAGTAGTTCTCACACCCTTTGGGGTTTTTTTCCCCTTTTTCTCCTCTCCTTTGTTTTGCAGAGTCTTAGCAGGTGTTGCCGACTCTGCGGTTGTTGATCGTGGCGAGGGAGTCGCGAGCTAGATCCCTACCCGGCGTTGGAGAGTAGCGGTACCCTTCTGAGGAGATCATCAGTAGATTAGCTGTTTCTTTTTCCCCTTTTGAGAGACTATTGTAGTGAGGATATTTTGTATTGAGAGACTGTACACTGTTGTTTATATATTGGAGTTACCTCCCGGTTGGGTTTAGAGCTTGTACTCGAGGATTTGTATTATTATTATTTTGGGAGGCAGACAGTGATGTTTATTTCCAGTTGTACAGTGATTGATTTTAGTTACAGCAGATTTTTATTTATAGCTCTGATATCTGTTTAGTTATAGAACTTTTCTTGCAGGTAGGACGCTTCGCCTATGCAGGTTGGCATAGGTGGCGGATCTGTTTGGCGGGCCCGGGTCGCAGTTTCGACCCCGGGGCGTGACAGATTAGAGTGGTATCAGAGCCTAGGTTGTAGGTCATGGTGGACTTAGAAACCCTAGGCTTATGGTTTGACCCTTGGTTGACTTTGTGAGAGTCGTGATTTTGCGAGAGTCCTGATTGAGTTTTATACCTCTCCCAAGGGACGGGAGGAGTGATTGGCATGTTTATTCTCCTAAGTAATTATGTTGGCTGCAGACAACATAATGCTGTGGAATGGGTGACATGCTTTAGACTTTCGCTGGATTGGGTCGAGTGTTGCTGTGTGCTGTTTTGTTGTTTCGTCGTGGCGAGCGGTGCCTCCCCGACGTTGGGTTTTGACCCGTGTGCATCCTGTCATGGCAGTTGAGCTTGAGCAGTTGGTTTTGGGCCGGATACCCGGATCGAGGTCAGAGAACCCCGGACCCAGATGACAGGATTGTCTGAGGCTTGTCAGCGGCAGAGTGAGCAGCTGGTCTTGGTGACACAGTTGTCGGAGCATTGAGTAGCCCCCTCTGTGCCAATGTTTAGTGTCGAGGCACCGAGGCAGGGTGGATGGTTGACAGCTGGTGAGCTGTGGGACATGATCGACCTCTTGAGCCATATTTGGCAGATGAACCACCCCGACTCGTAAGATTGAGTTTGGAGCCTTTGGAGGCAGAGTCGTGGCTGGTGGTGATGGAGTGATTAATTGAGAGCCTCCCTGTGCTTGTGAGTGTATGCAGTTGTTGAACTGCGCGCTCCAGATTTGAGGGACGAGGCGCATAGGATATACGAGACTGGGAGTGGATTGCGCCAGGACACCTTTCTGTTATTCAGTCCCTCCATTTTAGATTTAGACGCCTCGTTGGAGCAGGCACAGTGTATGGAGCGCGGCATTGCAGTTCCTTTGGATAGGGATCTGCCGCCAGAGGTGAGTTCTGGATTTTGGCGTTTGGCGCCGGATGATGGAGGGCAGATCGGCCGGCAGGGGCATGACTAATTTTCTTTCTTGGATGGCGAATTCCCGAGATGTCAGAGGTCGAGTGGACCCCGAAGGCGACATCAGTATTTTATCAGAGTGGCGCAGCGATAGCGTGGATTTGTTATCTGCGGAGGACCTTATTCGTCGCCTCATTGTGGTCAGAGACAGAGGTCGTGCTTCCTAGTGATAGCCCTGATTTTCAGGCAGATTGAGCGACAACCACTTGCTTTGAGCGGATGAATCTGTGCCGCCCGGTTGGAGGGCGCCACGGTAGTGGATTGAGTGTCGCAGGCGGGATTTCACCACGGTAGTCGGAGTTAGAGCATGTTCCACTCTTACATGAGTTAGAGGTAGATTTGTTACCACGTGCACTAGAGGTACAGGTTCCTGTTGTTGTGCACGTGGAGGAGGCTTTTGGATCATGTCCAATGCGGCCGAGACCGCGAGATGCCGGCAGAATTATTGGAAATTATAGCACTTAGGTGTTTTGACCTTATGCTCGAGATTGTTGGGCACTATGCCACAGGATGTTCGACTGCGGCAAAAGGGGACTTGATCTTCGGTAAGACAGGCAATTGGAGGCTTGCTCGTGGAGGTTGTTAGAGCACTCTGGTTTTAGCGACCGGATGAGAGGTGCTTACGGCGGCACCGGGACTCAGGGATACCTCTGTTGCCCGCGAGATCCCGTGTGTGGATTCACCTTAGTTGTTGGTAATGCCGCCGGTTAGGGAGATAGAGATTGTGTTTGACGTGGTTTGAGGGACCGCACCACCCTGGACAACACCTCATTGGATATCGCCGGTAGGGCTGAGAGAGACCCGATGGCACTGCTGCAGGGGCCGATGGATCGGGGGGTCTGTTTGACCTAGTGCCACGCCGTTGGTATACGGTGGTGATGCCACATCGTTGATACACGGATGTGAGGGTCCTTTTATGGTATCTAGGACCTTATTGATGGAGTTGTACTCCGGCAGTTGGTGTATGATGCGAGTACCCACTTGGTGTTAGATAGCTGAGGACTTCGCCTAGGTGGCGTTTTGGACGCGGTGGGGGCATTATGAGTTGTTAGTGAGGCCAATGGAATGACGATTGCCCTGTGGATTTCAAGATCTGAGGAATAGTAGGTCCCGGTTGTACTTGGACGGACTGGGAGTAGTGTTTCCCGGTGATATTTTGATTTGCTCCCAGAGTGACTTGGAGTACGAGGAGCGCTTTGTGGATGTGCTATCATGCGTGGGGATGAAGCGGTATGCCAAGTTATTGAAGCACAAGTTGTAGCTGCAGAAGCATACCTTCTTGGGTCGCTTTGTTCGAGCCGTAGGGCGGCGGTGGAACCCGACCTAATGGATGTTATTCTAGTTGACTGAGACCAACTTTCGTTTTGAGGTGAGGAGCTTCTAGACTTGGCGGTGCCGAGAGAGCATGGCCAATGGATAATGTGTCTGATATTAGCGCCAATGCTAGTGTTTCCTGTGTTGGGAGATGGAATTGTGTGTGTTAGTGATGCCTCCCATTGTGGCGGTGGAGTTACCGTGGGTGGATCTTCGGTCCACACTTTATTAGTCCAACCCTATGAGTGTTGTGGCAGGATGAACCGCTGTTTGCAGGCAGCTTAGATCCCACGGTTGAGCCTTCAGTACGTCCTTTATTCCCAGCTTGGATTGTTATACCTGGGCGTAGGCCATGCCTGCTCGGCTATCAGTTTTGATTACTCAGCATCTTGAGTGGGATTTTCGCGGATTGTCGTTGCTGGTTTGGGATTTTTGACCGCGAGGTTGGGCATCCGCATTATGATCGCCTTTCGAGCCAGTTTTCACTCCCGTTCACTGACGGTTTGGTCCCCGTCAGGGCATCCTTTCGACCCGTGGGTCTGTTGGAGTTATGTTGGCTTGTTGAGTGTCCAACCGTGGCTTGAGATTGGGTCTCTGGAGGATCCCTTTTGAGGGTAGCTCGTGGTTGAGAAGGCCACTCGGGTGATTTTGGATCGGAAGTAACCGAGTGAGACCCCAGCTTATTGGATCTTTTCCTCATAGGATGAATCTGTGGGTATACTTCGGGTCACCTTGTTGAGATTTACACCAGGATGTGGTTTGGTGCGTGTTGCACCGATGGTTATTCTGTTTTTCCCCCAGCTTTTGATGGAGCCTCTGTGTTGTTTTACGTCTCAGCTCAGGTGTGTTTTACTTTTGGATCCCTCGCCGTGATTGACTTGTCTATTGAGATCTGTGATTGTTGGAGTACGAGGAACGCCCGTTGCGGATTCTGGCTCGAGAGATGAGGGAATCGCGCAATCGGGCCATGCCGTACTGGGTATTGTGTTATTGGGGAGTGATCACGGGGAGTGTGTGGTGTGTGGGGAGCTGGAGGCGTGATTGATGGATACCTACCCGTGGTATTTGTGGACTCCTGGTGGATTTGAGCTAGTTTCGAGGACGAAACTTTTCTTAGTGGGGGAGGATGTTGAGGACCTGGATCCCCACGACGAGATTACTGGATCATCTACAGCTCCCGGAGGCCTATGTGGCGTTGTTGGTGGGATTTGTGCCCCAATTGGACATTAGTGTTGGGCTCAGTGTGTTAAATGGATCACGTGGGTGATTGGCGGACTCCGTCGGAGTTCCAGAAGTGGTTTCGCGCGCCAAGGATATTTAAATCTGGACTCAGTGCGAAGTTTGGACCAAGGATTACCTTTCCGGATGCCTTCGGCAAATTTTGGAGTGGAATTTGGCGGAAACTGGACATCAAATTCGGATCAGCGCGCGGAAAAACGGTTTAAACGGACTACCCCACTTGTCATTTTTGAGCTTCGGGTACTGTTCACGGCCGGATACAGTGTTTCCGGCGGCGGCGGGTGGCAGCGGCGGAGCTAGCCCGCAGGCAGCGCGGCGGACGGTGGCGCGGCCGCCCGTCCACGCGGCAGGCGTGCGCCGGGGGCGGGACGCGTGGCGGCTCGGGAGTGGGCCGGTCCGCGGGTGGCGCGGTCTACGGGGGGAGTGCGGGGCGGCACTGTT
Source organism: Tillandsia leiboldiana (assembly GCA_029204045.2). NCBI lineage: Eukaryota > Viridiplantae > Streptophyta > Magnoliopsida > Poales > Bromeliaceae > Tillandsia > Tillandsia leiboldiana. The sequence continues at coordinate 37,426,288 of CM055062.1, read as the reverse complement.
GGACCGGGGGTGACACGTGGCATCACCCCTAGAGGTGGGGTTCACTGTCGGTATGATGGTCTACTAGTTTAGTCCGGGATGGCTTCATGGTTTACGGTGCACCGGGCCTTGGACACGTGGCAGGTTTGCATTGGTTCGGTCCACATGATTGCGTGCACCGGGTTTCACTAGGCAGAGGCTTGACACGTGGGCATTTCTACTATTGGTGGGGCTACTGTGCGCGGCAGGGTGGCAGGCGGCGGGCGTCATGCGGGCACGTGGGCGCGGCAGGCGGGCGTTGACCGGGGTGCGTTGCACGTGTCGTCGTCTCGCGGGTGGCCACGTGGCGCGTACGCGTGCGGCGGGTTCGGCTGTTGCCTGTTTGGCGGGCGACGTGGAGGCCCAGGAAGGTTTCGGGCTGCTACAGTGATCTTTCGGGCTGCTACAGTACGCGCCCGAAAGTTCCCAGCGCCCGGAAACGGGGACATGTTGGGTATTAAGTGATTTGTTTTTCCCAGCTTATATAGAGGGCCGAGTCTTTTGCAGAGAGCTTCTTCTCCGCGCGGAATTTCACTGGTGCAACCTTCACAAGAAATCTTCCTCCCCAGTGGCGATCCATCTGCAGATTTCCAGATTTTTCAGCGGCACGCATCACGGGTTACCATTTTTCGGCGCGGCGCGACGCTCGTTCGTTTGTGTTCTTCTTCGTCGCATTTCGGTGCGAGGACTCCCCCGCTTACTCCGACCTCTCCGAATGAGGCGATTCTTGCGCCGTTGGCTTCACGACTGGTAGGGCTATGTTTCCCATGTTTACTGGTTTTTCCATTCCGAGTTTTTCATGGGTCTTTCAGATCATCTTGTAACCCCTTTTTCTGGGGGAGTTTTGGGACAGCGGTGCGGTATTTTGGCGATATCTCGCGTACAGGCATCGGATTGGGGCGATTCAATAGGCGATTTGCATCTACACATCACGAGGAATATGCCCAAATTTTCTTGGATATTTCTGAATATTTCTCGAAGGTGAAGATTATCTGTGAACAGTAATTGTTGCTACAGTTTTTGAGTGTAGTTTGATTCGGGGGTGGGTTCCCTTGTCCGAATTGTTTCTCAGTGTAGGAAGCTCGGAATTGGACGTGCAGGTACTCGTTTCGAAGGTATCGACGCGAGGATTACTGTGGTATTTTTTATTGGATTTTTTTGGGCACTTGCAGCAGGTGAAATTGCGCGGCTTTGGACTGATTTTCAGATTTGTGTATGTTTGGTTAATTTTGGAATAAGAGTGTAATGTGAGCGTTATTGTTGTGCCCAGGGTTGTTTCTAGCTGTTTGAAGCCGAGGCTCGCGCGACTTGTACCGAGGATGTTTTGTTGGCAGATTTTGGACCGCGGGCGTCTACCCACTTTCACCGACTTCAGGTTTGCCTTGGGTTAAGCGCTTCAGGTGGGTGAGCTTATTATCAGTAATTGTTTAAGGCAATGTTTATATTGTGGCAAGTATAAGCCCACTTGTGGGGATGTCACCTCTCTATGACTGATGCATGCATGTTTAGGATACATGGTTTATGTTGGTAAGTAGGTAAGCTTGTTAATGATATTGGTATAAATGTTTGCAAGAATAGTATGTATGAGGTTATCTGAGGACTTGCATGACTTGGACATCTATGTGATGATTAGTGTAAGCTTTACCTAGGATAATGTACCCTATGAGATTATGTAACATGCCATGTTAGCACATAGCCTTTCTTGTGATGGATTATGCTTGGGACAGGATTCGTAGCTATGTGCGGATTTGTACTCTGAGGAGTTATTATGATCATTCTATTGTTGAACCCTGAGTGGTGACAGGTCTAGTTTTGAGATTCCGGCATGTTGTTTATTCCTAAGGGAACTATTATTATGCTTTACCCCCTTTATTTCCTTGAGGACATTTGCATGCTTGTATGGTCATGTAGTTAGGCCATCCTTTTACTGCTGCACTATTTATGGGAACTTGACTTAGGAGAAACCATGCTTTTCCTTTCTTCGCTTTTGCTAGTCAAGTGTTCAGTGCTGCTCGGGTTCTCGAGCAGGGGTCTGGATGGGGTAGTCAGGACTTCGTGTCTGGGACAGGTTGGTTTAGTTGTGGGGCTTTGCGGCAACCGCGGATATTGGGCGGTTGACCGGATGTTTCTCTATGCACCTGATTGGGTATCAGTTTTTCTTAGTGGATGGAGTTTCCCACTTATCGTTTAGTTGCATCCGACTGAGGTCGGGTCTTTCTTTAGTGGTTGAGTTTTTCCACTTTGATCTGATTGGTGATCAAGTCCTGCTGTTTCGAGATACTGTTGATGTTGATGACAGAGATGCTTAACTCGTGTGGGTAGCTCCCCTCGAGTGCCGCTCCGGAGTAGGCTTCAGACCGTGTTGGGTTCCGGTCAGACCGTGTTGGGTTCCGGTGAGACCGTGTCGGGTGCCGGTCAGACCGTGTTGGGTTCCGGTCATTTGGACAGAGCAGGCAGTGCCGGGTTTTATACCGGTTCATTCGATTGAGTTTATTTCGGTCAATTACTTTTATTGTTACACTCGTGCCTGGGGGCCGAGTGCAGCCTGGTAGTTGAGTTTAGATCAGTGCTAGTATTGTTGAGAGCCGTCTGGTTGACGGTGGTCCCGTGTTGTTGCGAGTACTTTGACCCTGTGTGAGAGGTTGAGCATCTTGATTCTACCGTTCTGAGAGAGAGAGCGTGGACTTTGACCATAGCCTGCATGATCCTCTACTCGATAGCGAGCTAGTCCGTTTGGACGCCCTACGTAATTCCTGCCCGTTTTGGGAGGTGGTTGTAGGTGGATGCAGGTTGACTGGACCAGATGTGGCAGTCAGCTCGATTGGGTCGTTGGTGCACTTTATGTGCTAGTGGTTGCATACCACTGTTTGGTTCTCCCCTTTTAGCCTTTAGTTAGGGGCAGGGTAGCTGTGAGAGTTTTCAGCTTACTCATTTCATCATGACTTGGGTTAATTTTGTCTCTTGGACTTGGTGGGCAGACGTCGGGTCTGGCGGTGTTACCCACTGAGAAACTCCGTTTTGGAGTAGTTCTCACACCCTTTGGGGTTTTTTTCCCCTTTTTTCCTCTCCTTTGTTTTGCAGAGTCTTAGCAGGTGTTGCCGACTCTGCGGTTGTTGATCGTGGCGAGGGAGTCGCGAGCTAGATCCCTACCCGGCGTTGGAGAGTAGCGGTACCCTTCTGAGGAGATCATCAGTAGATTAGCTGTTCTTTTCCCCTTTGAGAGACTATTGTAGTGAGGATATTTTGTATTGAGAGACTGTACACTGTTGTTATATATTGGAGTTACCTCCCGGTTGGGTTTAGAGCTTGTACTCGAGGATTTGTATTATTATTATTTTGGGAGGCAGACAGTGTTGTTTATTTCCAGTGTACAGTGATTGATTTTAGTTACAGCAGATTTTTATTTATAGCTCTGATATCTGTTTAGTTATAGAACTTTTCTTGCAGGTAGGACGCTTCGCCTATGCAGGTTGGCATAGGTGGCGGATCTGTTTGGCGGGCCGGGTCCAGTTTCGACCCCGGGGCGTGACAGGAACTTGTTGGTCAAATCTTGGTTGGGTGACATGAATTTCCTCAAACTTTTCAAGAAAAAATCAATCGGTGAATATGAGGAATTAAGATCGTTTACGATGATTTATCTTGGCTTGGAGGATTTATTATTATCCAATAAAGTTCTCGTCCTCCTAGAGAACCTGAAGTTTGGTCTTTAAAGCCGGTTTCTCGTCCTGACCTCTAGGTCGTTGCTTCTCAAAGTCTTAATATGCTGGCCATCTTCTTTGATTCCTAAGACTGTTGTTGATATGCCCTAACGAGTCTTCTTCGTCCGACCTCCCCCTCAATTGATGACTCTCCATCGCGATATTGATGGGTTCATGTAAAATAAAAGGAATAGAGTCAGGATTAAAAGATGGCCAAGCAAAAATTAGAAGAGGGCATTTGAGAAGCATGAAAGGCAACAACTTTTTCCTCTTTATACTGAGGTCGATTTCATCGGAAGTAGATCGTCCCAAGTTTTCACTTGCAAAGCCTTCTTTTTATATGATTTCGTAGAAGGACAATCCGTGAAATATAGTCGTAGCCTTTGCATCTATAACATTGGATTTCCCCTTCGAAATAACTTTTCTTTTTCTTTAGAGTTTTGCAAAGCCTTTTAGTTTAGAAGATTTAGAACCGATGATCCTTTAGATGGTTTCGAGGATGAAGATCCATCGGTTCGATTTCGTTCCAAAACTTTCGACGAAATTTCTTTGTGATCCGCGCAATTGTTTCTCAAATCAGGCAAAAGAGATTTCATCGTCGGAACTTGATTCGCCATCTTCTTCCTTTGTTGATTGAATGCAATCCTTGTAAGCTTAGAAAGAAACTTGGAAGAAACTGATTAGTAGGAAAAGTCATCTCAAAGTTGTAAGAGCATACTAATTCCTCTACTCTCCTATCATCCGGATGGACTAACGGTTTAAATGGCGACAACCTTTGCCCTAAACCGTTCGGAAGAGTCCGAAGAATCTTTCTTACAACTTTGATTCCGGGATCTTTCTCCTAAATTAGCAAAAGTAGATTACCATCTTGAAGGCTAGTGTAATAATCAGTAAACAATTCATGCTCATCCATATCAATGAGTCAAATTGACTTGTAAGCATCTGGAACTTTTGCATTTTTACTAGATTAGTAACCTCACTGTGTAATTTTGAGAATATCCCAAATCTCCTTTGCGTTTCACA
>CM055062.1:37311509-37421449 GCA_029204045.2 Tillandsia leiboldiana | reverse complement strand
CACATGGACCAACCATCTTCTGGGGGGTAATGTACCTGTGCTCACCTTGGTTTTCAGTATGAAATCGGTTTGTCTAAGACTTGGCCAAACCGAGCCTTGGCTTTTTGGTGGTGCTGCTCCGGCGACTTCTCCGGCCACCCTCGGCGCGCCACAAGTGAGCACACTGTTCTATGTCCCTGCTTAATGCCAGCTCCAGTTAGCTTCTTATTTGGTCAAGTAACATCAAATTGTAGCATAGTGCAAATTGAGGCAAAATAGTTTATGGGCCAACTTTGTAAATGGACTGGTGTCGGCCCAAGCTTGTGAGCACGAGCTTCGTCTTGTCGAAACGAACACGTTGAAACTTATGGTGCTGTTTTGGTTTCCCGGATTGTAAGAACGAGTCGAAAAAGGTAATAATGTAGTGTTTTTATGCGAAAATTAATATGTACCATGGACCCAGATGTTGTCGGACACGCTGGCTGTCTTTAAAAGAAACCGTACTAATCAGATCTACTCTACTGGGCCATTGGTAGAGTCCCGTGGGCTACCTCGTTGATCGGGAATCGGAGATTTGTTCCTGTAAATCCGCTTCAATGTCCCATGGTTTAGCGGTGCGCTACTGTAGTGTCGGCGGGTATGGGCATGAGTGAGTCTAGTTTCTGATCACAGGTTCTATTCAGGGCCCAGCTAGTTCAGCACCAGTCTAGTCTAGCGGGAGTTTCCGGGATCGGCCGTACATTCAGGGAGCTCGTTCGACTGAACTTCAAGGTGGGTTTTTTATTTTGAGAGCTTAAACGTCGGGCTTCCGACGTTTGCAACTACTATTGATTATACTTTTAACTGTGCTAACGTGGATAGTCCTTATGGTCCTTGCTATTGAGTTAATACTTGGCATATTTGGTGATCTTTGTGGTTCATTACAATGGGTTTTATCTGGTGTATTTTGGTTACTATGCTCGAGGCTGCAGCACGCGCACCCGCGGTTTGGCCACCGCAAAGGGTGCGCTTTTCCGGAAAAAGTGGTCTGTGACCCGTGTAAACCCACAGGGGACGTAGTGGGGGGCCCCCGCAGGTGGGGGGTTTGAGGCGCCGAGGTGCGAGCGGTGTGACCCGTCAGGGTAGGTGCCCGACGAGGTTTACCGAGGTAGGTGCTCGGTGGGGTGCCGGGGCAGGTGCCCGGATTTGGTTATGCAGGAGGTCCGTGTTTTATTGTTCCCTCTTGGGAGGGTGGTGGCTCCGGATAGTTTTACGGTTGGACTTTATTACTTTTCCTGCTTTCCTTATAGTATCGTGTCGCTGACTTCCCACTCCGTGACAGGTTCCTTCAGGGGTGAGGGCTAGGCGACGGTGAGGCCGAGACGGGAGCTTTGGGTCCATGGGGACCCTAGACTGTATTTTTCTCTTTTTCTTCGCATTTCATCTGAGATTGTAGACTACTGTGTGGTTCTCGATACCCTCGTGGGGTCGGTGTGGATGTCGGTGCTTTACTTTCTAGATATGAGGATGTTGAGTTTTGATTTCTATCTCTGGTCGGCCGTTTTCAAAAAGAAAAAGAAAAACAAAGAAAAATAATTGCGAAAATCGTTTTCAAAACCTGAGTGTCGTGTGGGCACTGTTTTCAAAACCTTGTGGATTTATTGATTTCGCAAACGGATTTCAAAACCTGAGTGTCGTGTGGGCATTATTTTAAAAACACCATGGATTTATCCTTTCTAGTTGATCGGCCTTGAGAATTGTTCAGTTCTGTATGTGCATGTTTGTTTAGAAACTGTTGTGATTAAATAAACGACTGTGATTGGATATTGTATTAGCCGCGACGCCGTGCATATACAGAGGAGACTTTGTCTATTTGCAGAGTGAATCTGTGTATGCGACGGGTCTGGGCACGCGCCGGGGAAGGACTTTAAAAAAAAAAATTATACGCCAAACAAATTCCTTTTTCGTTGATTGTTTCCGCTGAATGAAACCCCCGGGGCGTGACAGATTAAGATGGTATCAGAGACAATTCTTTAATCACAACAGTCAGTGTCCGACATCCACGGAGATACCACACTTAGCTACAAATGAATGAAATGAATAAGGCATAGAAGCGTAGAACGCGAGTGATCGGGGGAGCGGGGGGAAAGTATAGGTCCCTTTTCTCTCGATAGTTTGTTGAGTGCTAAGCTAGCGGAGTCTAGAACTGACTTGTGTTGTGTGTGTGTACGGGTTAAGTTCGTTTCCCGGTTTAGCTCGGTTGTCGTGCTTGTGTAGTCGTGTTGTTTTGGCTCGTGTAGTAGGGTGTTATGGAGGCTGGGGTCGAGGCCGGCTGCCACCCGGGGTATTGATGGTTGCTAGGAATCAATGGATTAAGCAACCAGCACGGGACACGGTGGGCCTGCTGACGGTGTTCATGCACTGGGTGCGGCTGTTATCACAGCAGATCGTTGCGCCGGCTGTTGTTTTTCGAACCCCTCCCTCTGCCGACGTTCGGGTCGTCGTTAGTAACGGCGACTGGTGGTAGAGTAATCCGCCGGTGTTTGTTAGTGAGTTGGCCGTTTTGTCGGGCGTGAGTAACTGGGTAGCCTCTTGTCTAAAATTGTACCTTCTAGGGCTACTGGTTTTAGGTTACAGCAGATAGTCGACCGATTCTTTTGCATCTTGGACAAGGTATGGGTGGGAATGAGGATTCTTCCCTTACGGTTGTCACCCATAGTTCGGCTTTTTGCTGTAGACACTGCGATGGTGGTAGAAATCGTCGAGATGGGGCCTTGGGGTTCTCCTTTGAATTGAGAAAGGAGACCCCCGGGGCTAGCAAATTTTGTTCGTATGGGCTCGATTTTGGGGTGAGCGGACCTAGAGCTTAGAATACTCCTAGTTGGGAATGTGATCGTTGGTCTGGGGATATGCAGCTCGGTTCAGTGCACGGTACTTGGAGGGGCATTAGATTGGGACCAAGCGGTAGGGGTTAACCAGAGCGTCGCACCCCTTCGGTGCCAAGATGGAAGTAGGACCGTATTTCTTGGTTTTTGTCGCCAGCTTCCCATGACCAAGGCGTAATCGGGAGGATTTTGGGATGCGAGACTATTGATTGTGAAGCAGTGTAGGTCAGCGGGGGATTGTTGACTACATGGCGCTCTGGCATTGGTTACTTTCGGCTAGGATGCCCTGCATTCGGCTTTCTCTGTGGGGTAGACCTTGTGGTAGGTCTTAGAGCAGAAACCTAGATTTAGTTTTGCCCGTCGCCCCGGTAGAACGGGCAGTCGGAGCGGACAATCCGGGATGATGGTTATGCTCCGAGCTAGTGGCCGTGTTGGTGACGGGTGGAAGTAGTCCGCGTTGGTGACGGGTGGGTTCGTCGTTTTTTTAAAGGAGGTTTACTTGTAGGCGGTGACCCGGCTGGTTGGATTGGCACACCCTGGAGTTTTTGGTGAGGGTATTAGTGTTGCTTCCCCCTTTGTTGTAGGGTTATTTTTGAACATTCAAGAGCCGTCAGTCCAGGCTTGGTGGTAGGGCTGGGGTACCTCGACGCATCGCGAGACTTTGGTTGCTGACTGCTCAGCACCGTCAGAGGTGGTCTGCGAACCGGTGGCGTCATAACAAGGAACTCCAAGTCGAGGAGCAGGCTTACTCAGGTTAGTTTCGATCAAGAGAGACGGGACGGTAGGGTTGCCAGGCGGGTCGAGCCGTCGTTTGTCCGAAATCTTAGGGTGGTTCAGTCCGGTAGTTTTCCATTCAGGGTTACCACCGAGCTTCGCCAAGGGTTATAGGGCGTTTCGCGTGTCATTGCTTTGGGGGAGAGTTAAGGCCTATACGACCAAGCAACTCAAGGAAATGATGTGTCCAATCAAGATCACTCCGGAAAGACAAGTGGAGCAGTCGATGCCTGGAGCGGTAAGGGTCAGATGGGAGACATACCGGTAACCACGATTACGCAGCTGGGCGGATCAACAACAGACTTTTGGTGGCTTAAATTGACAAGGGCTGTAGCACAACTCGTGGCTCGCTTTTGGGTTGGTCATCGAATAAAGGCCGAACATTAGCGCCTGGCGGGAAAAATTGAAATCTCTCCTAGTGCCAGCGAGAAATGAGAAGATCACGAGGGGCACAAAGCCAATGGGAAGCGCAAGTCGGGCATGCATGGGCCATTTTCCCACTTATTGGATTCCTGTGGGTGTTCAAGTTTCGAGGACGAAACTTCTTTTAAGGTGTGAGTGATGTAATACTCGGGAAAATTGTGTTAGTGTAAAGAGTGTTTTTCAGGTGCGAATGGGTGCGAGGAAACAAAATTAACCTTAGTGGTGTGTACCGGTGTACGGATGGCATAGTTGCCGAAGCACAAATTCCGCCTTTCAGATCCGAGTCTGATCTCGGAAATCTGAGGTCGCCAGTGCGACCGTCTCATCGAATCGAGTGGAAATGGTATAGACCGTTTGCTGATCCGACGGTCGGATCGTCCGAAAATCAGCGAAGAAGCGGGCGGGACCCGCGACTTAAGTGAATAGTAAAATGAATAGTAACCGCTGATTTCGGTCCCCTCTCGACCGGTCGTTGGCCATTTCACTGTCCAAAATCCGAACCTAGCAGTATGAGTAGACGATTCTAGCTAATTTTGACGTTCTGATCGCAATGGCGCTGACGGAATTTTCGTTTATCGACCCTAGAGTCTCGAGAAGCGTGCCATACTGTATAGTTGTACAGTAATTGTGGACCGAGAATTTATCCGGGGATCTCGTCGAAAAACAAAAATCGCTACCTGATAGGTTTCGTCGAGCCGGACGTCGTGGCGAAGTCCGTTTTTCGATTCGACGATAGAAATGCCTCGAAAAGCGTGAAAAGCAGTGAAAAATGTGGTATTTTGCGCAAAACACCCTATATTTTATGCTCCGTTTTGCATGCTGCTCTTGGGTGAGGGACTAAAATGTGGATGAGAGCTGCTGTGAAGGACTGGGCTCCAAATATGAGGAATTGAGGGACCAGGAGGCAATTGTGCATATACTATATATATATGCATGTTTGGGTTAGGGTTTATCTTAAACACTAACCCCGTAGCCTACCCCCAGCCGCCAAGTACCAACTACTCCCTCCTCTCTGCCGCACTCCTCGGGGGGTTGCGCGCCGGCCGCCGCCTCCTCGTCGCCGGAGAAGAAGGAGAAGAAAAAACCTTCTTCATCTCGGGTTCAAGGTGGATGGTCATCTCCCAGAGACCCAGGGAGGCCCGGGCTGCAACTGAGGACTCCCCCGTGTCTGAGAAGCCGAGCTGAGGTGAACCCGGTGACAGCCGCCGCGGTGCGCCGCCGCGGGATCATCTTTTCTCCTTCAACTTTCCGGCGAGGTGAGTTTAGGTAACTTATCGCTTTAAACTCCCCCAAGAACCTATGCAGTCTCCTACTAACATCCAGAGGGTCACCCTCGTGCAGCCCCGGGGCCTGCGGTGCTCCGGTTAACCGTCCGGGACAACCAAGTCGCCGGAATTATTATTCTTGGCCGATCGCGAGCGCCGCCGTCATCCGGCCGTCAAGCTCAAGATCAAGACCGTTAGATCTCGCCCTCTCATCGACTGCAGCATCCCCACGAAGTTGGGGGACCATCGGGTGAGGATCGGACCCGATCGGACGTGCCCTAGATCCGGTCTTCTTCTCCCATTGGCCGATCTTCGCCGCCCGGCGCCGCCGCTCACCAGCGCCGCCGGCCGTCGCCACCAGAAGCTTCCTGGCACCGAGTGGGACCTTCTGGTCCAAGTTGCGCCAGCCCAGAGGCACTCGGCCGGAATCCGCCGTTAAAGCCCTTCAAGGTTTCCCGAGCTCGGTTGGGTTGGCCGCCAGCGACCGCCGCCGCACCCAGCCGCCGCGCCGCGACCCAGGTAATCTTGTTTGAGCACTTTGAGATGTTACATAGGGTTGCATGCAGGTTCTAACATGAGTGCTGTAACCTCGGTAGTTTCACCCGTTTTTGCCATCAAGCTTGACCTCCGGCCATCTCCGACGCCCCGGGCTCCGGCAACCTGCCCAGGTAGGACCTAAACACCATTTATATGATCCCTATCATTTTGTTTTGGGCCGAGAGACCCCTGTAATTGAGCTATAATCTTGTACCCGAATTATCCATTTCGGGCTTTGCCTCCGGCCGCCGCCGGTGGACCCAGTATGGACCAACCATCTTCTTTGAGGGTAATGTAACCTGTGCTCACCTTGGTTTCAGGTCTGAACTCGGTTTGTCTAAGACTTGGCCAAACCGAGCCTTGGCTTTTTGGTGGTGCTGCTCCGGCGACTTCTCCGGCCACCCTCCGGCGCGCCACAGGTGAGCACCACTGTTCTATGTCCCTGCTTAATGCCATGCTCCAGTTAGCTTCTTATTTGGTCAAGTAAACATCAAATTGTAGCATAGTGCAAATTGAGCCAAAATAGTTTATGGGCCAACTTTGTAAATGGACCTGGTGTCGGACCAAGCTTATGAGCACGAGCTTCGTCTTGTCGAAACGAACGCGCTGAAACTTACGGTGCTGTTTTTGGTTTCCCGGATTGCAAGAACGAGTCGAAACAAGTAATAATGTAGTGTTTTTATGAGAAATTAATATGTACCATGGACCCAGATGTTGTCGGGACACGCTGGCTGTCTTTAGACCGTACTATCATATCTACTGGGCATTTTGGTAGAGTCCCGTGGGCTCTCGTTGATCGGGAATCGGATTTTGTTCCGTAAATCGGCTTCATTGTCCCGTGTTAGCGTTGCGCTACTGTTGTGTCGGCGGGATGGGCATGAGTGAGTCTAGTTCTGATCACAGTTTCTGTTCAGGGCCCAGCAGTTCAGCACTAGTCTAGTCTAGCGGGAGTTCGGGATCGGCCTACATTCAGGGGGCTCGTTCGACTGACTTCAAGGTGGGTTTTTATTTTGAGACTTAACGTCGGGCTTCCGACGGTTGCAACTACTTCTGATTATACGTTTAACTGTGCTAACGTGGATAGTCCTTATGGTCCTTGCTATTGAGTTATACTTGGCATATTTGGTGATCTTTGTGGTTCATTACTATCGGTTTTATTTGGTGTATTTGGTTACTATGCTCGAGGCTGCAGCACGCGCACCTGCGGTTTGGCCACCGCAAAGGGTGCGCTTTTCCGGAAAAGTGGTCTATGACCCGTGTAAACCCACGAGGGGATGTAGTGGGGGCCCCCGCAGGTGGGGGGTTTGAGGCGCCGAGGTGCGAGCGGTGCGACCCGTCGGGGTAGGTGCCCGACGTGGTTTACCGAGGTAGGTGCTCGGTGGGGTGCCGGGGCAGGTGCCCGGATTTGGTTATGCAGGGGTCCGTGTTTTATTGTTCCCTCTTGGGAGGGTGGTGGCTCCGGATAGTTTTACGGTTGGACTTTATTACTTTTCCTGCTTTCCTTATTAGTATCGTGTCGCTGACTTCCCACTCCGTGACAGGTTCCTTCAGGGGTGAGGGCTAGGCGACGGTGAGGCCGAGACGGGAGCTTTGGGTCCATGGGGACCGTAGACTGTATTTTTCTCTTTTCCTTCGCATTTCATCTGAGATTGTAGACTACTGTGTGGTTCTCGATACCCTCGTGGGGTCGGTGTGGATGTCGGTGCTTTACTTTCTAGATATGAGGATATGAGGATGTTGAGTTTTGATTTCTATCTCTGGTCGGCCGTTTTCAAAAAGAAAAAGAAAAACAAAGAAAAAGAATTTCGAAAATCGTTTTCAAAACCTGAGTGTCGTGTGGGCACTATTTTCAAAACCTTGTGGATTTATGGATTTCGCAAACGGATTTCAAAACCTGAGTGTCGTGTGGGCATTGTTTTAAAAACACCGTGGATTTATCCTTTCTAGTTGATCGGCCTTGAGAATTGTTCAGTTCTGTATGTGCATGTTTGTTTAGAAACTGTTGTGATTAAATAAACGACTGTGATTGGATATTGTATTAGCCGCGACGCCGTGCATATACAGAGGAGACTCTGTCTGTTTGCAGAGTGAATCTGTGTATGCGGCGGGTCTGGGCACGCGCCGGGGATGAAGGACTTTCAAAAAAAAAATTATACGCCAAACAAATCCCTTTTTCGTTGATTGTTTCCGCTGAATGAAACCCCCGGGCGTGACATGGAGATATCTCCCTGTTGAGTTCCGAGTTTTGTATATGAGGATACTGTATGATTATCATTTTTGGGAGATGGACATTGTTGTATTATTTCCAGTTGTACAGTGGTTGATTTTAGTTATACAGCAGATTTTTATTTATAGCTCTGATATTTGTTTAGCTGTAGTACTTTTCTTGCAGGTAGGACGCTTCGCCTATGTGGGTTTGGCATAGGTGGCGGATCTGTTGGCGAGCCCGGGTCGCAGTTTCGACCCCGGGGCGTGACACTCTAGGGTTGCTCTCAAGTGTTTTCTATATTAGTCGGTAGTTCTTGAGAAACCCTAAGTGTCTATTTATAACCTTTGGAAAACAATCAAAGTCGGTTTAGCATTCTTATCACGACATGACATTGTGTACCGGTACTAAATAGTGGGTTCCGGTACTCAATGACGAAACAAACAGATTTCCTTATTGCGTTCCGGTACTCCAAGCTGGGTTCCGGTACTCAATGTAAATTCCAGAAAATCTTGTGTCGGGTTTTGAGGAACTCTAAGTGGGGTTCCGGTACTCAATGTAAAATACAGAATTTTTTAAAGATAAATTTAACAAAACAAACCATGTACTGGAATCCAAACTTAAAATAAGTTATGAGTTAAAATCCAAGTTCCCAAAACCTCTTCTAAACCGGGTTTCAATAAAGTCATGATTCCAAAGATTGTAAATATACTTAAATCACCATGATTAAATTAATCATACCTGAACTTCAACTCACTTCGACCCGATGCACTTCGCGTCGGTCCGAAACGCACCGAACTCGACTGTAATCATATTTAAAATATGTTACAGGTCATTTTGCCGCATTTTTAAAGCTTTAAATTGCAAAGCTTTGAAGCTTGATTGGAATCACTTTGAAGCTTTACCCTATTTTTGAAAACTTAAAGTAGTCAAAGAATTAGAAGAAATCGTGAGGTTGTCTCAGAAAAAGTCTGCTGATAAAAGGGATGAACTGCCGAGGTGAGAGATTGAAAGAAAATAGGAAAACGAAGCAGATGCAAAATGCTTCAAAATTCTGCAACTGCAGTTTTTGCTGATGCAGTTTACGCCAAAGCTTTTTCGGAGCCCTATTCCGAGAGGAGGCTTAGAGCAGACCCAAAAATTACAATTAAATCATGGGGAGTTTAAGAAAAATTTGTAGAATAAAGGGAAGAAGAAAAATTACAATTTCCATTTTCTAGTTGCGCGGCGGCAAAACGCAGATTGAAAGAGGCTTGCCGATATCAAAAATCAGAATTTATGAAATTCGCTAATTTCTTGAACTTCAACTCACTTCGACCCGATGCACTTCGCGTCGGTCCGAAACGCACCGAACTCGACTGTAATCATATTTAAAATATGTTACAGGTCATTTTGCCGCATTTTTAAAGCTTTAAATTGCAAAGCTTTGAAGCTTGATTGGAATCACTTTGAAGCTTTAAATTGCAAAGCTTAAGTCCCCGTTCGCCGAATCTGCACAAAATGGCGAAATGCGGCGAAATGATCTGTAACATATTTTAAATATGATTACAGTAGAGTTCAGTGCTTTCGGACGACGCGAGGGTGCATCGGGTCGAAAAGTGAGTTGAAGTTCAAGGACTTAGTGAATTTCAGAAATTCTGATTTTTGTTATCGGTAAGCTTTTTCGAGGCCCTATTTTGAAAACTTAAAGTAGTCAAAGAATTAAGAAGAAATCGTGTGAGGTGTCTCAGAAAAGTCTGCTGATTAAAAGGGATGAACTGCCGAGGTGAGAGATTGAAAGAAAAATAGGAGAAAACGAAGGCGATGCAAAATGCTTCAAAAATTCTGCAACTGCAGTTTTTGCTGATGCAGTTTACGCCAAGCTTTTTCGGCGCCCATTCCGAGGGCTTAGAGAAGCCCACAATTTAAAATAAATCATGGGGAATAATTAAGAAAAATTTGTAGAATAAAGGAAGAAGAAAAATTACAATTTCGATTTTCTAGTTGCGGCAAAACGCAGATGAAAGAGCTTGCCGATATCAAAAATCAGAATTTATGAAATTCGCTAATTTCTTGAACTTCAAACACTTTTCGACCCGATGCACTTCGCGTCGGTCCGAAACGCACCGAACTCGACTGTAATCATATTTAAAATATGTTACAGGTCATTTCGCCGCATTTTTAAAGCTTTAAATTGCAAAGCATTGAAGCTTGATTGGAATCACTTTGAAGCTTTAAATTGCAAAGCTTAAATCCCCGTTCGCCGAATCTCAAAATGGCGAAATGCGAAATGCGGCGAAATGATCTGTAACATATTTTAAATATGATTACAGTCGAGTTCGGTGCGTTTCGGACCGACGCGAGGTGCATCGGGTCGAAAAGTGAGTTGAAGTTCAAGGACTTAGTGAAATTCAGAAATTCTGATTTTTGTTATCGGTAAGCTTTTCGACGCCCTATTTTGAAAACTTCAAGTAGTCAAAGAAATAAGAAGAAATCGTGAGGTGTCTCAGAAAAGTCTGCTGATTAAAAGGGATGAACTGCCGAGGAGAGAGATATTGAAAGAAAATAGGAAAACGAAGCGATGCAAAATGCTTCAAAAATTCTGCAACTGCAGTTTTTGCTGATGCAGTTTACGCCAAGCTTTTTCGGAGCCCTATTCGAGGGCTTAGAGCAGCCAAAAATTTAAAATAAATCATGGCGAGTTTAGAGAAAATTTGTAGAATAAAGGAAGAAGAAAAATTACAATTTCCATTTCTAGTTGGCGGCAAAACGCAGAGAAAAGAGCTTGCCGATATCAAAAATCAGAATTTATGAAATTCGCTAATTTCTTGAACTTCAACTCACTTTTCGACCCGATGCACTTCGCGTCGGTCCGAAACGCACCGAACTCGACTGTAATCATATTTAAATATGTTACAGGTCATTTTGCCGCATTTTTAAAGCTTTAAGTTGCAAAGCCTTGAAGCTTGATTGGAATCACTTTGAAGCTTTAAATTGCAAAGCTTAAGTCCCCGTTCGCCGAATCTGCAAAATGGCGAAATGCGGCGAAATGATCTGTAACATATTTAAATAATTACATTCAGTCGAGTCGGTGCGTTTCGGTGTTCGACCGACGCGAGGGCATCGTGTCGTAAAAGTGAGTTGAAGTTCAAGGACTTAGCGAATTTCAGAAATTCTGATTTTTGTTATCGGTAGCTTTTTCGAGGCCCTATTTTGAAAACTTAAAGTAGTCAAAGAATTAGAAGAAATCGTGGAGTCTGTCTCAGAAAAGTCTGCTGATTAAAGGGATGAACTGCCGAGGTGGAGATTGAAAGAAAAGAGGAAACGAAGCGATGCAATATGCTTCAAAATTCTGCCAACTGCAGTTTTTGCTGATGCAGTTTACGCCAAGCTTTTTCGGAGCCCTATTCCGAGGGCTTAGAGCAGCCCAAAAATTAAAATAAATCATCGGCGAGTTTAAGAAAAATCTTGTAGAATAAAGGAAGAAGAAAAATTACAATTTCGATTTTCTAGTTGGCGGCAAAACGCGATGAAAAGAGCTTGCCGATATCAAAAATCAGAATTTATGAAATTCGCTAATTTCTTGAACTTCAACTCACTTTTCGACCCGATACCCTTCGCGTCGGTCCGAACCGCACCGAACTCGACTGTAATCCGATATTTAAAATAGTTACAGGTCATTTCGCCGCATTTTAAAGCTTTAAATTGCAAATCTTTGAAGCTTGATTGGAAATCACTTTGAAGCTTTAATTGCAAAGCTTAAAATCCCCGTTCGCCGAATCTGCAAAATGGCGAAATGCGGCGAAATGATCTGTAACATATTTTAAATATGATTACAGTCGAGTTCGGTGCGTTTCGGACCGACGCGAAGGTGCATCGGGTCGAAAAGTGAGTTGAAGTTCAAGGACTTAGCGAATTTCAGAAATTCTGATTTTTGTTATCGTAAGCTTTTTCGAGGCCCTATTTTTTGAAAACTTAAATTAGTCAAAGAATTAAGAAGAAATCGTGAGGTGTCTCAGAAAAGTCTGCTGATTAAAAGGGATGAACTGCCGAGGTTGAGAGATTGAAAGAAAATAGGAAAACGAAGCCGATCCAAATGCTTCAAAAATTCTGCAACTGCAGTTTTTGCTGATGCAGTTTACCGCCAAGCTTTTTCGGAGCCCTATTCGAGGGCTTAGAGCAGCCCAAAATTTAAAATAAATCATGGGGAGTTAAGAAAATTTGTAGAAATAAAAGGGAAGAAGAAAAATTATCAATTTCGATTTCTAGTTGGCGGCACACGCAGATGAATATAGCTTGCCGATCTCAAAATCAGAATTTATGAAATTCGCTAATTTCTTGAACTTCAACTCACTTTTCGACCGATGCACTTCGCGTCGGTCCGAAACGCACCGAACTCGACTGTAATCATATTTAAAATATGTTACAGGTCAATTTCAGCCGCATTTTTAAAGCTTTAAATTGCAAAGCTTTGAAGCTTGATTGGAATCACTTTGAAGCTTAAATTGCAAAGCATATAATCCCCGTTCGCCGAATCTGCAAAATGGCGAAATGCGGCGAAATGATCTGTAACATATTTTAAATATGATTTACAGTCGAGTTCGGTGCGTTCGGACCGACGCGAGGTGCATCGGGTCGAAAAAGAGGTGAAGTTCAAGGACTTAGCGAATTTCAGAAATTCGGATTTTTGTATCGTACGCTTTTTCGGAGGGCCCTATTTGAAAACTTTAAATTAGTCAAAGAATTAAGAAGAAATCGTGAGGTGTCTGAGAAAAGTCTGATGATTAAAAGGGATGAACTGCCGAGGTGAGAGATTGAAAGAAAATAGGAAAACGAAGCGATGCAAAATGCTTCTAAAAATTCTGCAACTGCAGTTTTTGCTGATGAAGTTTACGCCAAGCTTTTTCGGAGCCCTATTCCGAGGGCTTAGAGCGCCCAAAAATTTAAAATAAATCATTGCGAGTTTAAGAAAAATTTTGTAGAATAAAAGGGAAGAAGAAAAATTACAATTTCCGATTTTCTAGTTGGCGGCAAAACGCAGATGAAATAGAGCTTGCCGATATCAAAAATCAGAATTTATGAAATTCGCTAATTTCTTGAACTTCAACTCACTTTTCGACCCGATGCACTTCGCGTCGGTCCGAAACGCACCGAACTCGACTGTAATCATATTTAAAATATGTTACAGGTCATTTCGCCGCATTTTAAAGCTTTAAATTGCAAAGCTTTGAAGCTTGATTGGAATCACTTTGAAGCTTTAAATTGCAAAGCTTAAGTCCCGTTCGCCGAATCTTGCAAAATGGCGAAATGCGGCGAATGATCTGTAACATATTTTAAATATGATTACCGTCGAGTTCGGTGCGTTTCGGACCGACGCGAGGTGCATCGGGTCGAAAAGTGAGTTGAAGGTTCAAGGACTTAGCGAATTTCAGAAATTCTGATTTTTGTTATCGGTAGCTTTTTCGAGGCCCTATTGTGAAAACTTAAAGTAGTCAAAGAATTAAGAAGAAATCGTGAGGTGTCTCAGAAAAGTCTGCTGATTAAAAGGGATGAACTGCCGAGGTGAGAGATTGAAAGAAAATAGGAAAACGAAGCGATGCAAAATGCTTCAAAAATTCTGCAACTGCAGTTTTTGCTGATGCAGTTTACGCCAAGCTTTTTCGGAGCCCTATTCCGAGGGCCTTAGAGCAGCCCAAAAATTTAAAATAAATCATGGGGAGTTTAAGAAAAATTGTAGAATAAGGGAAGAAGAAAAATTACAATTTCGATTTTCTAGTTGGCGGCAAAACGCAGATGAATAGAGCTTGCCGATATCAAAAATCAGAATTTATGAAATTCGCTAATTTCTTGAACTTCAACTCACTTTTCGACCCGATGCACTTCGCGTCGGTCCGAAACGCACCGAACTCGACTGTAATCATATTTAAAATATGTTACAGATCATTTCGCCGCATTTCGCCATTTTGCAGATTCGGCGAACGGGGACTTAAGCTTTGCAATTTAAAGCTTCAAAGTGATTCCAATCAAGCTTCAAAGCTTTGCAATTTAAAGCTTTAAAAATGCGGCGAAATGACCTGTAACATATTTTAAATATGATTACAGTCGAGTTCGGTGCGTTTCGGACCGACGCGAGGTGCATCGGGTCGAAAAGTGGGTTGAAGTTCAAGGACTTAGTGAATTTCAGAAATTCTGATTTTTGTTATCGGTAAGCTTTTTCGAGGCCCTATTTTGAAAACTTAAAGTAGTCAAAGAATTAAGAAGAAATCGTGAGGTGTCTCAGAAAAGTCTGCTGATTAAAAGGGATGAACTGCCGAGGTGAGAGATTGAAAGAAAATAGGAAAACGAAGCGATGCAAAATGCTTCAAAAATTCTGCAACTGCAGTTTTTGCTGATGCAGTTTACGCCAAGCTTTTTCGGAGCCCTATTCCGAGGGCCTAGAACAGCCCAAAAATTTAAAATAAATCATGGGGAGTTTAAGAAAAATCTGTAGAATAAAGGGAAGAAGAAAAATTATAATTTCGATTTTCTAGTTGGCGGCAAAACGCAGATGAAAAGAGCTTGCCGATATCAAAAATCAGAATTTATGAAATTCGCTAATTTCTTGAACTTCAACTCACTTTTCGACCCGATGCACTTCGCGTCGGTCCGAAACGCACCGAACTCGACTGTAATCATATTTAAAATATGTTACAGATCATTTCGCCGCATTTCGCCATTTTGCAGATTCGGCGAACGGGGACTTAAGCTTTGCAATTTAAAGCTTCAAAGTGATTCCAATCAAGCTTCAAAGCTTTGCAATTTAAAGCTTTAAAAATGCGGCGAAATGACCTGTAACATATTTTAAATATGATTACAGTCGAGTTCGGTGCGTTTCGGACCGACGCGAGGTGCATCGGGTCGAAAAGTGGGTTGAAGTTCAAGGACTTAGTGAATTTCAGAAATTCTGATTTTTGTTATCGGTAAGCTTTTTCGAGTCCCTATTTTGAAAACTTAAAGTAGTCAAAGAATTAAGAAGAAATCGTGAGGTGTCTCAGAAAAGTCTGCTGATTAAAAGGGATGAACTGCCGAGGTGAGAGATTGAAAGAAAATAGGAAAACGAAGCGATGCAAAATGCTTCAAAAATTCTGCAACTGCAGTTTTTGCTGATGCAGTTTACGCCAAGCTTTTTCGGAGCCCTATTCCGAGGGCCTAGAGCAGCCCAAAAATTTAAAATAAATCATGGGGAGTTTAAGAAAAATCTGTAGAATAAAGGGAAGAAGAAAAATTATAATTTCGATTTTCTAGTTGGCGGCAAAACGCAGATGAAAAGAGCTTGCCGATATCAAAAATCAGAATTTATGAAATTCGCTAATTTCTTGAACTTCAACTCACTTTTCGACCCGATGCACTTCGCGTCGGTCCGAAACGCACCGAACTCGACTGTAATCATATTTAAAATATGTTACAGGTCATTTCGCCGCATTTTTAAAGCTTTAAATTGCAAAGCTTTGAAGCTTGATTGGAATCACTTTGAAGCTTTAAATTGCAAGCTTAAATCCCCGTTCGCCGAATCTGCAAAATGGCGAAATGCGGCGAAATGATCTGTAACATATTTTAAATATGATTACAGTCGAGTTCGGTGCGTTTCGGACCGACGCGAGGTGCATCGGGTCGAAAAGTGAGTTGAAGTTCAAGGACTTAGCGAATTTCAGAAATTCTGATTTTTGTTATCGGTAAGCTTTTTCGAGGCCCTATTTTGAAAACTTAAAGTAGTCAAAGAATTAAGAAGAAATCGTGAGGTGTCTCAGAAAAGTCTGCTGATTAAAAGGGATGAACTGCCGAGGTGAGAGATTGAAAGAAAATAGGAAAACGAAGCGATGCAAAATGCTTCAAAAATTCTGCAACTGCAGTTTTTGCTGATGCAGTTTACGCCAAGCTTTTTCGGAGCCCTATTCCGAGGGCTTAGAGCAGCCCAAAAATTTAAAATAAATCATGGGGAGTTTAAGAAAAATTTGTAGAATAAAGGGAAGAAGAAAAATTACAATTTCGATTTTCTAGTTGGCGGCAAAACGCAGATGAAAAGAGCTTGCCGATATCAAAAATCAGAATTTATGAAATTCGCTAATTTCTTGAACTTCAACTCACTTTTCGACCCGATGCACTTCGCGTCGGTCCGAAACGCACCGAACTCGACTGTAATCATATTTAAAATATGTTACAGGTCATTTCGCCGCATTTTTAAAGCTTTAAATTGCAAAGCTTTGAAGCTTGATTGGAATCACTTTGAAGCTTTAAATTGCAAAGCTTAAAGTCCCCGTTCGCCGAATCTGCAAAATGGCGAAATGCGGCGAAATGATCTGTAACATATTTTAAATATGATTACAGTCGAGTTCGGTGCGTTTCGGACCGACGCGAGGTGCATCGGGTCGAAAAGTGAGTTGAAGTTCAAGGACTTAGCGAATTTCAGAAATTCTGATTTTTGTTATCGGTAAGCTTTTTCGAGGCCCTATTTTGAAAACTTAAAGTAGTCAAAGAATTAAGAAGAAATCGTGAGGTGTCTCAGAAAAGTCTGCTGATTAAAAGGGATGAACTGCCGAGGTGAGAGATTGAAAGAAAATAGGAAAACGAAGCGATGCAAAATGCTTCAAAAATTCTGCAACTGCAGTTTTTGCTGATGCAGTTTACGCCAAGCTTTTTCGGAGCCCTATTCCGAGGGCCTAGAGCAGCCCAAAAATTTAAAATAAATCATGGGGAGTTTAAGAAAAATCTGTAGAATAAAGGGAAGAAGAAAAATTACAATTTCGATTTTCTAGTTGGCGGCAAAACGCAGATGAAAGAGCTTGCCGATATCAAAAATCAGAATTTATGAAATTCGCTAATTTCTTGAACTTCAACTCACTTTTCGACCCGATGCACTTCGCGTCGGTCCGAAACGCACCGAACTCGACTGTAATCATATTTAAAATATGTTACAGGTCATTTCGCCGCATTTTTAAAGCTTTAAATTGCAAAGCTTTGAAGCTTGATTGGAATCACTTTGAAGCTTTAAATTGCAAAGCTTAAATCCCCGTTCGCCGAATCTGCAAAATGGCGAAATGCGGCGAAATGATCTGTAACATATTTTAAATATGATTACAGTCGAGTTCGGTGCGTTTCGGACCGACGCGAGGTGCATCGGGTCGAAAAGTGAGTTGAAGTTCAAGGACTTAGCGAATTTCAGAAATTCTGATTTTTGTTATCGGTAAGCTTTTTCGAGGCCCTATTTTGAAAACTTAAAGTAGTCAAAGAATTAAGAAGAAATCGTGAGGTGTCTCAGAAAAGTCTGCTGATTAAAAGGGATGAACTGCCGAGGTGAGAGATTGAAAGAAAATAGGAAAACGAAGCGATGCAAAATGCTTCAAAAATTCTGCAACTGCAGTTTTTGCTGATGCAGTTTACGCCAAGCTTTTTCGGAGCCCTATTCCGAGGGCTTAGAGCAGCCCAAAAATTTAAAATAAATCATGGCGAGTTTAAGAAAAATTTGTAGAATAAAGGGAAGAAGAAAAATTACAATTTCGATTTTCTAGTTGGCGGCAAAACGCAGATGAAAAGAGCTTGCCGATATCAAAATCAGAATTTATGAAATTCGCTAATTTCTTGAACTTCAACTCACTTTTCGACCCGATGCACTTCGCGTCGGTCCGAAACGCACCGAACTCGACTGTAATCATATTTAAAATATGTTACAGGTCATTTCGCCGCATTTTTAAAGCTTTAAATTGCAAAGCTTTGAAGCTTGATTGGAATCACTTTGAAGCTTTAAATTGCAAAGCTTAAATCCCCGTTCGCCGAATCTGCAAAATGGCGAAATGCGGCGAAATGATCTGTAACATATTTTAAATATGATTACAGTCGAGTTCGGTGCGTTTCGGACCGACGCGAGGTGCATCGGGTCGAAAAGTGAGTTGAAGTTCAAGGACTTAGCGAATTTCAGAAATTCTGATTTTTGTTATCGGTAAGCTTTTTCGAGGCCCTATTTTGAAAACTTAAAGTAGTCAAAGAATTAAGAAGAAATCGTGAGGTGTCTCAGAAAAGTCTGCTGATTAAAAGGGATGAACTGCCGAGGTGAGAGATTGAAAGAAAATAGGAAAACGAAGCGATGCAAAATGCTTCAAAAATTCTGCAACTGCAGTTTTTGCTGATGCAGTTTACGCCAAGCTTTTTCGGAGCCCTATTCCGAGGGCCTAGAGCAGCCCAAAAATTTAAAATAAATCATGGGGAGTTTAAGAAAAATCTGTAGAATAAAGGGAAGAAGAAAAATTACAATTTCGATTTTCTAGTTGGCGGCAAAACGCAGATGAATAGAGCTTGCCGATATCAAAAATCAGAATTTATGAAATTCGCTAATTTCTTGAACTTCAACTCACTTTTCGACCCGATGCACTTCGCGTCGGTCCGAAACGCACCGAACTCGACTGTAATCATATTTAAAATATGTTACAGGTCATTTCGCCGCATTTTTAAAGCTTTAAATTGCAAAGCTTTGAAGCTTGATTGGAATCACTTTGAAGCTTTAAATTGCAAAGCTTAAATCCCCGTTCGCCGAATCTGCAAAATGGCGAAATGCGGCGAAATGATCTGTAACATATTTTAAATATGATTACAGTCGAGTTCGGTGCGTTTCGGACCGACGCGAGGTGCATCGGGTCGAAAAGTGAGTTGAAGTTCAAGGACTTAGCGAATTTCAGAAATTCTGATTTTTGTTATCGGTAAGCTTTTTCGAGGCCCTATTTTGAAAACTTAAAGTAGTCAAAGAATTAAGAAGAAATCGTGAGGTGTCTCAGAAAAGTCTGCTGATTAAAAGGGATGAACTGCCGAGGTGAGAGATTGAAAGAAAATAGGAAAACGAAGCGATGCAAAATGCTTCAAAAATTCTGCAACTGCAGTTTTTGCTGATGCAGTTTACGCCAAGCTTTTTCGGAGCCCTATTCCGAGGGCTTAGAGCAGCCCAAAAATTTAAAATAAATCATGGGGAGTTTAAGAAAAATTGTAGAATAAAGGGAAGAAGAAAAATTACAATTTCGATTTTCTAGTTGGCGGCAAAACGCAGATGAAAAGAGCTTGCCGATATCAAAAATCAGAATTTATGAAATTCGCTAATTTCTTGAACTTCAACTCACTTTTCGACCCGATGCACTTCGCGTCGGTCCGAAACGCACCGAACTCGACTGTAATCATATTTAAAATATGTTACAGGTCATTTCGCCGCATTTTTAAAGCTTTAAATTGCAAAGCTTTGAAGCTTGATTGGAATCACTTTGAAGCTTTAAATTGCAAAGCTTAAATCCCCGTTCGCCGAATCTGCAAAATGGCGAAATGCGGCGAAATGATCTGTAACATATTTTAAATATGATTACAGTCGAGTTCGGTGCGTTTCGGACCGACGCGAGGTGCATCGGGTCGAAAAGTGAGTTGAAGTTCAAGGACTTAGCGAATTTCAGAAATTCTGATTTTTGTTATCGGTAAGCTTTTTCGAGGCCCTATTTTGAAAACTTAAAGTAGTCAAAGAATTAAGAAGAAATCGTGAGGTGTCTCAGAAAAGTCTGCTGATTAAAAGGGATGAACTGCCGAGGTGAGAGATTGAAAGAAAATAGGAAAACGAAGCGATGCAAAATGCTTCTAAAATTCTGCAACTGCAGTTTTTGCTGATGAAGTTTACGCCAAGCTTTTTCGGAGCCCTATTCCGAGGGCTTAGAGCAGCCCAAAAATTTAAAATAAATCATTGCGAGTTTAAGAAAAATTTGTAGAATAAAGGGAAGAAGAAAAATTACAATTTCGATTTTCTAGTTGGCGGCAAAACGCAGATGAAAAGAGCTTGCCGATATCAAAAATCAGAATTTATGAAATTCGCTAATTTCTTGAACTTCAACTCACTTTTCGACCCGATGCACTTCGCGTCGGTCCGAAACGCACCGAACTCGACTGTAATCATATTTAAAATATGTTACAGGTCATTTCGCCGCATTTTTAAAGCTTTAAATTGCAAAGCTTTGAAGCTTGATTGGAATCACTTTGAAGCTTTAAATTGCAAAGCTTAAGTCCCCGTTCGCCGAATCTGCAAAATGGCGAAATGCGGCGAAATGATCTGTAACATATTTTAAATATGATTACAGTCGAGTTCGGTGCGTTTCGGACCGACGCGAGGTGCATCGGGTCGAAAAAAGAGTTGAAGTTCAAGGACTTAGCGAATTTCAGAAATTCTGATTTTTGTTATCGGTAAGCTTTTTCGAGGCCCTATTTTGAAAACTTAAAGTAGTCAAAGAATTAAGAAGAAATCGTGAGGTGTCTCAGAAAAGTCTGCTTATTAAAAGGGATGAACTGCCGAGGTGAGAGATTGAAAGAAAATAGGAAAACGAAGCGATGCAAAATGCTTCAAAAATTCTGCAACTGCAGTTTTTGCTGATGCAGTTTACGCCAAGCTTTTTCGGAGCCCTATTCCGAGGGCTTAGAGCAGCCCAAAAATTTAAAATAAATCATTGCGAGTTTAAGAAAAATTTGTAGAATAAAGGGAAGAAGAAAAATTACAATTTCGATTTTCTAGTTGGCGGCAAAACGCAGATGAAAAGAGCTTGCCGATATCAAAAATCAGAATTTATGAAATTCGCTAATTTCTTGAACTTCAACTCACTTTTCGACCCGATGCACTTCGCGTCGGTCCGAAATGCACCGAACTCGACTGTAATCATATTTAAAATATGTTACAGGTCATTTCGCCGCATTTTTAAAGCTTTAAATTGCAAAGCTTTGAAGCTTGATTGGAATCACTTTGAAGCTTTAAATTGCAAAGCTTAAATCCCCGTTCGCCGAATCTGCAAAATGGCGAAATGCGGCGAATTGATCTGTAACATATTTTAAATATGATTACAGTCGAGTTCGGTGCGTTTCGGACCGACGCGAGGTGCATCGGGTCGAAAAGTGAGTTGAAGTTCAAGGACTTAGCGAATTTCAGAAATTCTGATTTTTGTTATCGGTAAGCTTTTTCGAGGCCCTATTTTGAAAACTTAAAGTAGTCAAAGAATTAAGAAGAAATCGTGAGGTGGTCTCAGAAAAGTCTGCTGATTAAAAGGGATGAACTGCCGAGGTGATAGATTGAAAGAAAATAGGAAAACGAAGCGATGCAAAATGCTTCAAAAATTCTGCAACTGCAGTTTTTGCTGATGCAGTTTACGCCAAGCTTTTTCGGAGCCCTATTCCGAGGGCTTAGAGCAGCCCAAAAATTTAAAATAAATCATGGCGAGTTTAAGAAAAATTTGTAGAATAAAGGGAAGAAGAAAAATTACAATTTCGATTTTCTAGTTGGCGGCAAAACGCTGATGAAAAGAGCTTGCCGATATCAAAAATCAGAATTTATGAAATTCGCTAATTTCTTGAACTTAACTCACTTTTCGACCCGATGCACTTCGCGTCGGTCCGAAACGCACCGAACTCGACTGTAATCATATTTAAAATATGTTACAGGTCATTTCGCCGCATTTTTAAAGCTTTAAATTGCAAAGCTTTGAAGCTTGATTGGAATCACTTTGAAGCTTTAAATTGCAAAGCTTAAATCCCCGTTCGCCGAATCTGCAAAATGGCGAAATGCGGCGAAATGATCTGTAACATATTTTAAATATGATTACAGTCGAGTTCGGTGCGTTTCGGACCGACGCGAGGTGCATCGGGTCGAAAAGTGAGTTGAAGTTCAAGGACTTAGCGAATTTCAGAAATTCTGATTTTTGTTATCGGTAAGCTTTTTCGAGGCCCTATTTTGAAAACTTAAAGTAGTCAAAGAATTAAGAAGAAATCGTGAGGTGTCTCAGAAAAGTCTGCTTATTAAAAGGGATGAACTGCCGAGGTGAGAGATTGAAAGAAAATAGGAAAATGAAGCGATGCAAAATGCTTCAAAAATTCTGCAACTGCAGTTTTTGCTGATGCAGTTTATGCCAAGATTTTTCGGAGCCCTATTCCGAGGGCTTAGAGCAGCCCAAAAATTTAAAATAAATCATGGGGAGTTTAAGAAAAACTTGTAGAATATAGGGAAGAAGAAAAATTACAATTTCCATTTTCTAGTTGGCGGCAAAACGCAGATGAAAAGAGCTTGCCGATATCAAAAATCAGAATTTATGAAATTCGCTAATTTCTTGAACTTCAACTCACTTTTCGACCCGATGCACTTCGCGTCGGTCCGAAACGCACCGAACTCGACTGTAATCATATTTAAAATATGTTACAGGTCATTTCGCCGCATTTTTAAAGCTTTAAATTGCAAAGCTTTGAAGCTTGATTGGAATCACTTTGAAGCTTTAAATTGCACAGTTTAAATCCCCGTTCGCCGAATCTGCAAAATGGAGAAATGCGGCGAAATGATCTGTAACATAATTTAAATATGATTACAGTCGAGTTCGGTGCGTTTCGGACCGACGCGAAGTGCATCGGGTCGAAAAGTGAGTTGAAGTTCAAGAAATTAGCGAATTTCATAAATTCTGATTTTTGATATCGGCAAGCTCTTTTCATCTGCGTTTTGCCGCCAACTAGAAAATGGAAATTGTAATTTTTCTTCTTCCCTATATTCTACAAGTTTTTCTTAAACTCCCCATGATTTATTTTAAATTTTTGGGCTGCTCTAAGCCCTCGGAATAGGGCTCCGAAAAATCTTGGCATAAACTGCATCAGCAAAAACTGCAGTTGCAGAATTTTTGAAGCATTTTGCATCGCTTCATTTTCCTATTTTCTTTCAATCTCTCACCTCGGCAGTTCATCCCTTTTAATCAGCAGACTTTTCTGAGACACCTCACGATTTCTTCTTAATTCTTTGACTACTTTAAGTTTTCAAAATAGGGCCTCGAAAAAGCTTACCGATAACAAAAATCAGAATTTCTGAAATTCGCTAAGTCCTTGAACTTCAACTCACTTTTCGACCCGATGCACCTCGCGTCGGTCCGAAACGCACCGAACTCGACTGTAATCATATTTAAATTATGTTACAGATCATTTCGCCGCATTTCTCCATTTTGCAGATTCGGCGAACGGGGATTTAAACTGTGCAATTTAAAGCTTCAAAGTGATTCCAATCAAGCTTCAAAGCTTTGCAATTTAAAGCTTTAAAAATGCGGCGAAATGACCTGTAACATATTTTAAATATGATTACAGTCGAGTTCGGTGCGTTTCGGACCGACGCGAGGTGCATCGGGTCGAAAAGTGAGTTGAAGTTCAAGGACTTAGCGAATTTCAGAAATTCTGATTTTTGTTATCGGTAAGCTTTTTCGAGGCCCTATTTTGAAAACTTAAAGTAGTCAAAGAATTAAGAAGAAATCGTGAGGTGTCTCAGAAAAGTCTGCTGATTAAAAGGGATGAACTGCCGAGGTGAGAGATTGATAGAAAATAGGAAAACGAAGCGATGCAAAATGCTTCAAAAATTCTGCAACTGCAGTTTTTGCTGATGCAGTTTACGCCAAGCTTTTTCGGAGCCCTATTCCGAGGGCTTAGAGCAGCCCAAAAATTTAAAATAAATCATGGGGAGTTTAAGAAAAATCTGTAGAATAAAGGGAAAAAAAAAATTATAATTTCGATTTTCTAGTTGGCGGCAAAACGCAGATGAAAAGAGCTTGCCGATATCAAAAATCAGAATTTATGAAATTCGCTAATTTCTTGAACTTCAACTCACTTTTCGACCCGATGCACTTCGCGTCGGTCCGAAACGCTCCTAACTCGACTGTAATCATATTTAAAATATGTTACAGGTCATTTCGCCGCATTTTTAAAGCTTTAAATTGCAAAGCTTTGAAGCTTGATTGGAATCACTTTGAAGCTTTAAATTGCACAGTTTAAATCCCCGTTCGCCGAATCTGCAAAATGGAGAAATGCGGCGAAATGATCTGTAACATAATTTAAATATGATTACAGTCGAGTTCGGTGCGTTTCGGACCGACGCGAGGTGCATCGGGTCGAAAAGTGAGTTGAAGTTCAAGGACTTAGCGAATTTCTGAAATTCTGATTTTTGTTATCGGTAAGCTTTTTCGAGGCCCTATTTTGAAAACTTAAAGTAGTCAAAGAATTAAGAAGAAATCGTGAGGTGTCTCAGAAAAGTCTGCTGATTAAAAGGGATGAACTGCCGAGGTGAGAGATTGAAAGAAAATAGGAAAACGAAGCGATGCAAAATGCTTCAAAAATTCTGCAACTGCAGTTTTTGCTGATGCAGTTTACGCCAAGCTTTTTCGGAGCCCTATTCCGAGGGCTTAGAGCAGCCCAAAAATTTAAAATAAATCATGGGCAGTTTAAGAAAAATTTGTAGAATAAAGGGAAGAAGAAAAATTACAATTTCCATTTTCTAGTTGGCGGCAAAACGCAGATGAAAAGTGCTTGCCGATATCAAAAATCAGAATTTATGAAATTCGCTAATTTCTTGAACTTTAACTCACTTTTCGACCCGATGCACTTCGCGTCGGTCCGAAACGCACCGAACTCGACTGTAATCATATTTAAAATATGTTACAGGTCATTTCGCCGCATTTTTAAAGCTTTAAATTGCAAAGCTTTGAAGCTTGATTGGAATCACTTTGAAGCTTTAAATTGCGAAGCTTAAATCCCCGTTCGCCGAATCTGCAAAATGGCGAAATGCGGCGAAATGATCTGTGACATATTTTAAATATGATTACAGTCGAGTTCGGTGCGTTTCGGACCGACGCAAGGTGCATCGGGTCGAAAAGTGAGTTGAAGTTCAAGGACTTAGCGAATTTTAGAAATTCTGATTTTTGTTATCGGTAAGCTTTTTCGAGGCCCTATTTTGAAAACTTAAAGTAGTCAAAGAATTAAGAAGAAATCGTGAGGTGTCTCAAAAAAGTCTGCTTATTAAAAGGGATGAACTGCCGAGGTGAGAGATTGAAAGAAAATAGGAAAATGAAGCGATACAAAATGCTTCAAAAATTCTGCAACTGCAGTTTTTGCTGATGCAGTTTACGCCAAGCTTTTTCGGAGCCCTATTCCGAGGGCTTAGAGCAGCCCAAAAATTTAAAATAAATCATGGGCAGTTTAAGAAAAATTTGTAGAATAAAGGGAAGAAGAAAAATTACAATTTCCATTTTCTAGTTGGCGGCAAAACGCAGATGAAAAGTGCTTGCCGATATCAAAAATCAGAATTTATGAAATTCGCTAATTTCTTGAACTTTAACTCACTTTTCGACCCGATGCACTTCGCGTCGGTCCGAAACGCACCGAACTCGACTGTAATCATATTTAAAATATGTTACAGGTCATTTCGCCGCATTTTTAAAGCTTTAAATTGCAAAGCTTTGAAGCTTGATTGGAATCACTTTGAAGCTTTAAATTGCAAAGCTTAAATCCCCGTTCGCCGAATCTGCAAAATGGCGAAATGCGGCGAAATGATCTGTAACATATTTTAAATATGATTACAGTCGAGTTCGGTGCGTTTCGGACCGACGCAAGGTGCATCGGGTCGAAAAGTGAGTTGAAGTTCAAGGACTTAGCGAATTTTAGAAATTCTGATTTTTGTTATCGGTAAGCTTTTTCGAGGCCCTATTTTGAAAACTTAAAGTAGTCAAAGAATTAAGAAGAAATCGTGAGGTGTCTCAAAAAAGTCTGCTTATTAAAAGGGATGAACTGCCGAGGTGAGAGATTGAAAGAAATAGGAAAATGAAGCGATACAAAATGCTTCAAAAATTCTGCAACTGCAGTTTTTGCTGATGCAGTTTATGCCAAGATTTTTCGGAGCCCTATTCCGAGGGCTTAGAGCAGCCCAAAAATTTAAAATAAATCCTGGGGAGTTTAAGAAAAACTTGTAGAATATAGGGAAGAAGAAAAATTACAATTTCCATTTTCTAGTTGGCGGCAAAACGCAGATGAAAAGAGCTTGCCGATATCAAAAATCAGAATTTATGAAATTCGCTAATTTCTTGAACTTCAACTCACTTTTCGACCCGATGCACTTCGCGTCGGTCCGAAATGCACCGAACTCGACTGTAATCATATTTAAAATATGTTACAGGTCATTTCGCCGCATTTTTAAAGCTTTAAATTGCAAAGCTTTGAAGCTTGATTGGAATCACTTTGAAGCTTTAAATTGCAAAGCTTAAATCCCCGTTCGCCGAATCTGCAAAATGGCGAAATGCGGCGATATGATCTGTAACATATTTTAAATATGATTACAGTCGAGTTCGGTGCGTTTCGGACCGTCGCGAGGTGCATCGGGTCGAAAAGTGAGTTGAAGTTCAAGGACTTAGTGAATTTCAGAAATTCTGATTTTTGTTATCGGTAAGCTTTTTCGAGGTCCTATTTTGAAAACTTTAAGTAGTCAAAGAATTAAGAAGAAATCGTGAGGTGTCTCAGAAAAGTCTGCTGATTAAAAGGGATGAACTGCCGAGGTGAGAGATTGAAAGAAAATAGGAAAACGAAGCGATGCAAAATGCTTCAAAAATTCTGCAACTGCAGTTTTTGCTGATGCAGTTTACGCTAAGCTTTTTCGGAGCCCTATTCCGAGGGCCTAGAGCAGCCCAAAAATTTAAAATAAATAATGGGGAGTTTAAGAAAAATCTGTAGAATAAAGGGAAGAAGAAAAATTACTATTTCGATTTTCTAGTTGCCGGCAAAACGCAGATGAAAAGAGCTTGCCGATATCCAAAAATCAGAATTTATGAAATTCGCTAATTTCTTGAACTTCAACTCACTTTTCGACCCGATGCACTTCGCGTCGGTCCGAAACGCACCGAACTCGACTGTAATCATATTTAAAATATGTTACAGATCATATCGCCGCATTTCGCCATTTTGCAGATTCGGCGAACGGGGATTTAAGCTTTGCAATTTAAAGCTTCAAAGTGATTCCAATCAAGCTTCAAAGCTTTGCAATTTAAAGCTTTAAAAATGCGGCGAAATGACCTGTAACATATTTTAAATATGATTACAGTCGAGTTCGGTGCGTTTCGGACCGTCGCGAGGTGCATCGGGTCGAAAAGTGAGTTGAAGTTCAAGGACTTAGTGAATTTCAGAAATTCTGATTTTTGTTATCGGTAAGCTTTTTCGAGGTCCTATTTTGAAAACTTTAAGTAGTCAAAGAATTAAGAAGAAATCGTGAGGTGTCTCAGAAAAGTCTGCTGATTAAAAGGGATGAACTGCCGAGGTGAGAGATTGAAAGAAAATAGGAAAACGAAGCGATGCAAAATGCTTCAAAAATTCTGCAACTGCAGTTTTTGCTGATGCAGTTTACGCCAAGCTTTTTCGGAGCCCTATTCCGAGGGCTTAGAGCAGCCCAAAAATTTAAAATAAATCCTGGGGAGTTTAAGAAAAACTTGTAGAATATAGGGAAGAAGAAAAATTACAATTTCCATTTTCTAGTTGGCGGCAAAACGCAGATGAAAAGAGCTTGCCCATATCAAAAATCAGAATTTATGAAATTCGCTAATTTCTTGAACTTCAACTCACTTTTCGACCCGATGCACTTCGCGTCGGTCCGAAACGCACCGAACTCGACTGTAATCATATTTAAAATATGTTACAGGTCATTTCGCCGCATTTTTAAACCTTTAAATTGTAAAGCTTTGAAGCTTGATTGGAATCACTTTGAAGCTTTAAATTGCAAAGCTTAAGTCCCCGTTCGCCGAATCTGCAAAATGGCTAAATGCGGCGAAATGATCTGTAACATATTTTAAATATGATTACAGTCGAGTTCGGTGCGTTTCGGACCGACGCGAGGTGCATCGGGTCGAAAAGTGAGTTGAAGTTCAAGGACTTAGCGAATTTCAGAAATTCTGATTTTTGTTATCGGTAAACTTTTTCGAGGCCCTATTTTGAAAACTTAAAGTAGTCAAAGAATTAAGAAGAAATAGTGAGGTGTCTCAGAAAAGTCTGTTGATTAAAAGGAATGAACTGCCGAGGTGAGAGATTGAAAGAAAATAGGAAAACGAAGCGATGCAAAATGCTTCGAAAATTCTGCAACTGCTGTTTTTGCTGATGCAGTTTACGCCAAGCTTTTTCGGAGCCCTATTCCGAGGGCTTAGAGCAGCCCAAAAATTTAAAATAAATCATGGGGAGTTTAAGAAAAATCTGTAGAATAAAGGGAAGAAGAAAAATTATAATTTCGATTTTCTAGTTGGCGGCAAAACGCAGATGAAAAGAGCTTGCCGATATCAAAAATCAGAATTTATGAAATTCGCTAATTTCTTGAACTTCAACTCACTTTTCGACCCGATGCACTTCGCGTCGGTCCGAAACGCTCCGAACTCGACTGTAATCATATTTAAATTATGTTACAGGTCATTTCGCCGCATTTTTAAAGCTTTAAATTGCAAAGCTTTGAAGCTTGATTGGAATCACTTTGAATCTTTAAATTGCAAAGCTTAAATCCCCGTTCGCCGAATCTGCAAAATGGCGAAATGCGGCGAAATGATCTGTAACATATTTTAAATATGATTACAGTCGAGTTCGGTGCGTTTCGGACCGACGCGAGGTGCATCGGGTCGAAAAGTGAGTTGAAGTTCAAGGACTTAGCGAATTTCAGAAATTCTGATTTTTGTTATCGGTAAACTTTTTCGAGGCCCTATTTTGAAAACTTAAAGTAGTCAAAGAATTAAGAAGAAATAGTGAGGTGTCTCAGAAAAGTCTGTTGATTAAAAGGAATGAACTGCCGAGGTGAGAGATTGAAAGAAAATAGGAAAACGAAGCGATGCAAAATGCTTCGAAAATTCTGCAACTGCTGTTTTTGCTGATGCAGTTTACGCCAAGCTTTTTCGGAGCCCTATTCCGAGGGCTTAGAGCAGCCCAAAAATTTAAAATAAATCATGGGGAGTTTAAGAAAAATCTGTAGAATAAAGGGAAGAAGAAAAATTATAATTTCGATTTTCTAGTTGGCGGCAAAACGCAGATGAAAAGAGCTTGCCGATATCAAAAATCAGAATTTATGAAATTCGCTAATTTCTTGAACTTCAACTCACTTTTCGACCCGATGCACTTCGCGTCGGTCCGAAACGCTCCGAACTCGACTGTAATCATATTTAAATTATGTTACAGGTCATTTCGCCGCATTTTTAAAGCTTTAAATTGCAAAGCTTTGAAGCTTGATTGGAATCACTTTGAAGCTTTAAATTGCAAAGCTTAAATCCCCGTTCGCCGAATCTGCAAAATGGCGAAATGCGGCGAAATGATCTGTAACATATTTTAAATATGATTACAGTCGAGTTCGGTGCGTTTCGGACCGACGCGAGTTGCATCGGGTCGAAAAGTGAGTTGAAGTTCAAGGACTTAGCGAATTTCAGAAATTCTGATTTTTGTTATCGGTAAACTTTTTCGAGGCCCTATTTTGAAAACTTAAAGTAGTCAAAGAATTAAGAAGAAATCGTGAGGTGTCTCAGAAAAGTCTGCTGATTAAAAGGGATGAACTGCCGAGGTGAGAGATTGAAAGAAAATAGGAAAACGAAGCGATGCAAAATGCTTCAAAAATTCTGCAACTGCAGTTTTTGCTGATGCAGTTTACGCCAAGCTTTTTCGGAGCCCTATTCCGAGGGCTTAGAGCAGCCCAAAAATTTAAAATAAATCATGGGGGAGTTTAAGAAAAATCTGTAGAATAAAGGGAAGAAGAAAAATTATAATTTCGATTTTCTAGTTGGCGGCAAAACGCAGATGAAAAGAGCTTGCCGATATCAAAAATCAGAATTTATGAAATTCGCTAATTTCTTGAACTTCAACTCACTTTTCGACCCGATGCACTTCGCGTCGGTCCGAAACGCACCGAACTCGACTGTAATCATATTTAAAATATGTTACAAGTCATTTCGCCGCATTTCGCCATTTTGCAAATTCGCGAGCGGGCACAAGCTTGAGATTAAGTTGCTGCAGAGCAGGTGCTGCTGAGCAGCAGCAGGTGCTGCTCAAGCTGCTGCTTGAGCAGCAGCAGCAGCACCAGCTGCTTCAGCAACTGCTGCTCAAGCAGCAGCTTGCTGCTGCTCAAGCAAAGCAGCAGCAAGGCTGCTGCTTGAGCAGCAGCACAGGCAGCAGCCTGTGCTGCTCAAAGCAGCAGCCTGCTGCTTTGAGCAGCAGCCTGTGCTGCTGCTCAAGCAGCAGCTTGCTCCTGCTTTGAGCAGCAGCCCTGCTGCTTTGAGCAGCAGCCCTGCTGCTGCTCAAAGCAGCAGCCCTGCTGCTCAAAGCACCAGCAAGGCTGCTGCACAAAACAGCTGCCCTGTTATATCTCGTGAAAATTGGTTTTTTCGGCGAATTTTATAATTTATGAAATTCGCTAATTCCTTTAACTTCAACTCACTTTTCGACCCGATGCACTTCGCGTCGGTCCGAAACGCACCGAACTCGACTGTAATCATATTTAAAATATGTTACAGGTCATTTCGCCGCATTTCGCCATTTTGCAAATTCGGCGAACGGGGACTTAAGCTTTGCAATTTAAAGCTTCAAAAACTCTCAATTCCAACCCACTTTTCGAGTCGACCGCTTTGACATCGATTCGAAATGCTTCTAACTAACTTGTAATTACATTATGTCAAATTTATATTAGAACACTATGTCAAATTAGAACACTATGCCTAAGCCTATAGTTGAGGAACAGTATGTCAAATTTATTATACCAGCAATGCATTAAAAAAAAAAAAAAAATTCTTAACCTAACAAAACCTAACAAATGTAAAATCTAATAATTGCTCTGACACCATCCGTAATATATTTGAGTTGTAAAGAAGATAAATAAACTCACAAATCAAAGACATATATTCAAAGGCTTATCAATTAAAAAATATACTAAATGTGTAAGAATGGTGAAGAAAAGAGAACCCACCTAGACTCCCCAAAATCTGTCTCCCTAGCTTAACGTTCTCACTGTTTTAACCTTCTAACTGGCTTAACCTACATTAGAGGAAAAAAAATGAATTGAGATCAATAATTTTCAATATTTACCAAACTAATACATGTCATTGTTTATGTATATATGTATTATACTTACAAGATAGGATGGCCAAGCAATAAATTGTCTTGCAGCATCACCTATCATCTTCATACCATGATAGCTCCGAATCAGACTCTCTGTAGGAATCATTACTACCTCAACATAGATTTCCCAATACTGAACACCTAATTTTTCGCCTCCTACAATAGTAGAAGGATCCTTACTAAATAAAAGTCCTCGTGCTACAGGGCGATGAGGTTGTCCAAGGGACATCAAGAACACTTCTTTATCATCCCGTCTAGGATTATCCTATATAGAGGCACATATATTTTACTATTGGATAACTTTTAAAAATTAATATTAATCAAAATAGATGTTACCTCGGTTTCATGTTCATATCGCACCCTCCTTTTCTTCGTTTGGTGCACCTATATATATATAAATATATATATATATATATATATATATATATATATATATATATATATATATATATATATATATATATATATATATATATATATATATATATATATATATATATATATATATATATATATTAGAGAATGACTAATGTTTTTCTAATAAATGACATAACATATAATTTCACAATCTAGCTAGACAAGATATTTACTTGATAAGACGGAAATTGGTGATTGGATGATGACGATCGCACTTCTCCTTCAGATGTATCATTAGGAATATTTGTATCAACAACATTCTACAAAAGAAATAACACTATGTAATTTCAACAAGATATTATGTAATAAATTCTTTTATAAATACTTAATTAGTAAAGTAAACCTGTCGACCATCCAATGGATTAGTAGGTGAAGGTGCATCGGTAGACTTATTTTGCATAATAGATGCTATCATTGCTTTCATTTCAGCCAACTCGGTCTCCATAACTATCATTCTTTTCTTCATTCCTTTTGTTTCCTCCTCAGCTTTCTTTCTAGCCTCAGTTGCCATTCTTATACATGCTGCAGGTGTAGGTGCATCGGTCCAAATATGAGTAGGAGCAGGGCCCAAACCGAGGCCACGGACGTGACCATGTTTTTCTTTTCCAAATACATCTGAGAATAAATCATCTACTTCTTTGGAACCTTTTTTTGCAAGATCTGGTTGATTCTTGGTCTTCACATCAATCTCTCTCTATAACAAGTCATGCATATCACAATGAGTAGGTAGAAATGCAAATAATTTGAAATTTCCTCATCTTGTGGATCAAAGGAAACTGAACATAAATGTATAAACTGCCATAAAAGTGATCCTTAAAAAAAAAGCAACTTACAATAAAGCTAAAATCTTTACAAATAAAAACTTAAAAAAATATTAATCTACTTACAATAAAGTTAGCACATTCTTCATTCATCGGATCCCCATTTTTGTGAACATGAGTAATCTTAAATAGTTTGGCCCTAGTTGGCACTACTCCATTTTCCTTTCGCTGTTAACAATAAAAAAGTTTATAATTCAGTGAATTCGTGTTATAGCATATATATGAACTTAGAAGAGAATAAGTGAATTAAGTGATTTACCTTTTCTTCACGAATACGAGCAAAACTTCTTGAGCCAGCAGTGTGAGTTTAAATTTGCTTAGCACGGTTACTTTTGTTTCTTAAACTACGCGTCTGTATACAACATCAACTTGGTTAAAAGAAACATCTATATAGCTACACTAGAAAACATTCACTTGGTTAAAAGAAAAAATGAAGAGTGAAATTGATAAAGAATGAAAAATTGTTTAAAGCACCTGTCCTTCTTCAGTATCCCAAAATTCAATCAATTGTCTCCATTGCTCCGGGAGGACTCTAGAATCGCGATCAACAAGACGTTCTTCATAAGTATTGTGAGCATCACAGTGCTTTTTCTTAAGCTCACATTTGAAGTCCTTCCATTTTTTTCCAAGAGCTTTCATAACCCATAACCACTTATCATCTTCAAGATTATACTTTAACTATAAGAAATTCACAAATATCAATTTACTGATAGATGTTTATGTATTAAAAATATAAAGAGAAATCAACTAATAAATTGATACCTTAATAATGTTCCACATTATCTTTTTATTATCCA
The DNA here is from genome assembly GCA_029204045.2 of Tillandsia leiboldiana. Classification (NCBI taxonomy): domain Eukaryota; kingdom Viridiplantae; phylum Streptophyta; class Magnoliopsida; order Poales; family Bromeliaceae; genus Tillandsia; species Tillandsia leiboldiana. The sequence continues at coordinate 37,388,449 of CM055062.1, read as the reverse complement.
AAGGCATGTGCCTCCAATCCTTATATGTTAATGGTGCATCTTTTCCACTTCTAGCAACAGTGCCTAAGAAGTTTGTGAATTGCGCAGCTTTATCACCAGTAGGCTGATCAAATTCATTAAAAGTAAGTGCCAACATATCACCATCATGCCTAGCCCATATTTTATGCATGCGAGTTGGACCTCTCCGATTACTGGACTTTTTAGAAGAATCTGTTTTCAAATAATCATAAGAGATAGCTAAGAAATAAATATTCAATAGTGATCAATTGATTTTATAAACTAAATTCCTAAAGTTCTATGAACATGCATATCTTAGGGATTAATGAATACCCATATTTTCTTCAAGTTGGACATCATCCGATATAAACTGGTTGTCCTTATCAACACCCAAATCAAAATCATTCTCCTCAAGGTCACCTCCAGATTGCCTAAGCGAGTGATTACTTGATGGAGTATTTTTCTGACTAGGATCACGAAAGTTTTTTGTTGCAATTCGAGGACCAAGTATAGAACGTCCTGGCTGAAATCGTGTACGCGCCATAGTCAAATGCTAAGCCTCCTGCAAAACAGTTAAAAAAAGATATATTATATCATCTTTTAGAATCAGTAAAATACTTATGTACTATTTAATAGAAGTATTAAAAAAATAAAAACATTAAGAAATAAGCACCTACACATGAATTTTCAATATCATTGAGTAATTTGTTATCTAAACAATAAAGAAAAAAGTTGAGGAATTTAGAAATCAATAGAATAAACAAAATCCTAAATGTTATGAATGTATAAACAAGCACTCTAATTATCATGAAATATGAATAATGAGACATTATTCAATTATATATAAAGCAAATTAACAAGCAATCAATATATACTTTTTTGTTAAATCGAAAATTGCTTATTAAAGTAAGAATCATTGAAATTGAATTCAATTTACAAGAGATTGAAGTCAAAGGATTGAATCAACCTTATAACTGAAAATCAATCACCAGCTCCATCAGGCTCTAAGTCGTCACTTTGTATAGCATCTTTTGGGCGAGTAATATCTAAAGGTGTATTAATAGTTGTTCCAGGTATATCTGTCCTCGCCCAATTACCAGTGTCAATATCATCACTAGTGGTGTTATCTCCATTTAAATTACTCTCTAAACCATTTGGGTAGTACATCTCCATATCATCTCCACACTCTTCCTCTTTTGCAGACATGTCAAACAAGTCTCTAGGTTTTGTACCAACTACAACATGCCAATCTTCCTCTAAGGGGTCTTGTACATAAAACACCTGTTCAACTTGTGATGCTAGTACAAATGGTTCATTTGCTATATTCTCATTATTATATAATAATCGATTGAAGTTAACGAGTGTAAATCCAAATTTGTCCTTCTTAATTCCTCTGCCTTCAGAACGCACATCTACCCAATCACATTTAAACAACACAACTTTTGCCTTTTCATTATAGTATAGTTCAATGATCTCTTTAAGAACTCCATAGTAAGCAACATCTCCTTTGATAGGATTTTGATCCTTTGCACTAGAAAAACTTGAGGTGCTTGCAACGACAACAACACCACTATTTTGTGTTCTTCGTCTCTCCTCAACATCTTTCGTATGAAATCTAAATCCATTAACAATATATCCTTTATATCTTCTTACTGTCATTAGAGGACCTGCTGCCAACCATCGAATTTCCTCTAGTGACTCCACATTCTCTTCTCTTGTCAAATTATGAACCTATTAAACAAAGACAAGCTAATTAATGTCTTAATTTTAACTATATATTAGTTAAGAAATTAAGTTCGAAGTGAAGTATACTTACATGTGATCTAAACCATTCATGAAAAGTTTCATTATGAATACGCTCGACATCACGCCTTCGCGCTCGATGATTATGTGCCTTGATTTCTTGAATATGTTTTCTGTAAATAAATAAGCCTAACTAAATACACTATTAAATTTAAAAACTACAACATTTTGACTTTTAATTAATATTCAAGTTTAAGAACTTACTCAAGATAAAGCTTATAGAATCGAAATTAAATAGCACATATCGATGAGCTTGTACCCACGTTGTATAATCCAAAGTTATAGTTTCGCCATTATCTAGTGCACGACCAATATGGGAAAATAAGGTTTTCTTAGTCAAGTCACTAGCATTAGGATCATCATTTCTCACTGGACGGTTGAACCGAGTTTCAACACCATGTAAATAGCGAGAGCAAAATGTTAGGCTCTCCTCAATTAAATAGCCTTCCGCAATCGAACCTTCTGGATGTCTTCTATTTCGTACATATGACTTCAATCTCAAAAGAAACCTAAATATATAAAAATAAGAACCAAAATAGAATAAATAACAACAAAAAATGAGTAATTTATTAAATTACAAGTCAAATCTTAATATCATAATATACCTCTCAATTGGATACATCCAACGGTATTGCACTGGACCAGCAAGTTTGGCCTCACTAGCAAGGTGAATTGGCAAATGGACCATGACGTCGAAAAAGGATGGAGGAAATATTCTCTCAAGATGGCATATTGTCAATGCTATTCGATCTTCTAATTGTTGCATATCCTTCACCTGAATAGATTTACAGCACAATTCCCTAAAAAAGCTACTTAGCTCTATCAAGGCCAAGCTAACATTTTCTGGCAAGATCCTTCTAACAGCTAATGGGAGCAAATGCTGCATCAACACATGACTATCATGACTCTTGAGCCCCAAAATTTTTAGCTCCTTAATATGTACACGATTTGAGATATTTGATGCATAACCATCAGGAAATTTAACTCCCTTTAATAATTTACAAAAAAATTTCTTTTCCTTTCTACTCATGGAGAAGCATGACGGGGGTAGATATGTTTTGGTTCCATTTGATACTGGATGAAGATCTTGTCTTATTCCCATTTCTTGAAGGTCAAGACGAGACTTGAAAGTATCTTTTGATTTTCCGTCTGAATTTAGTAATGTATAAACTACATTATCAGTACAATTCTTTTCAATATGCATAACATCAAAGTTATGACGTACTAGAAGAGTTTCCCAATACGGCAATTCAAAAAAAATGCTCCGCTTCTTCCAATTATGTGAAGGTTGAACATCTTCAGCTCGCTTACGTTTTCCACTTCTTATATTACAATTATGTTTTCCCAATATAATGTTAACATCTTTGACTTGCTCTAAAACATCACAACCAGAAAGTGGAGTTGGTGCAGCTCTATGTTCCTGCTTACCATTGAAAGATGTGACATCACGTCGAAATTTATGTTCATTATCCAGGAATCTACGATGTCCCATGTAACAGAATTTTCTTCCATGCTTTAAATATTCAGAGCAAGTTTCACCATTACAATAAGGACAAGCAAGTCGCCCTTTTGTGCTCCATCCCGAAAGACAAGCATAGCCTGGAAAATCACTAATGGTCCACAAAATTGCGGCACGCATTTGAAATGTTTGTTTGCAAGATACATCGTATGTTTTGATGCCTTCATCCCATAACTCCTTTAATTCATCTATCAATGGCTGCATGTACACATCAATATCATTCCCAGGGGCAGATGGACCAGGAATAAGTAATGAGAGTATAAAGTATGGTTGCTTCATGCACATCCAAGGGGGCAAATTATAAGGAATTAAAACAACAGGCCATGTGCTATGAGCAATACTCATTGTGCTAAATGGATTAAAGCCATCACTTGCCAGCCCTAGCCTAACATTCCGCGGGTCCGATGAAAACAATTGATGCTTGTAGTCAAAATCTTTCCATGCAGGAGAGTCAGCAGGATGTCTAAGTACTCCATCTTTTGTACGCCCGTCGTTATGCCATCTCATATCTGCTGCTGTTTTTGAAGACATAAATAACCTTTGTAGTCTTGGTTTTAGTGGAAAGTACCTCAATACTTTTGCAGAAACCTTTTGTTCACGATTCTTTCTTGATTTTTTAATTTTTACTTTACTTTCAACAGTTTTCCACCTTGAGACACCACAGACATGGCATAAAAATGCATTAGCAAATTCCTTCCGATATAGCATACAATTATTTGGGCATGCATCAATTTTCTCGTAGCCTAGACCCAAATCTTTAATGATTTTGTCAGTCTCATAAAAGGTACTTGGCAAAGTTTCACCTGCTGGTAATACTTCTTTTAACAATTTTAAAAGCATTTCAAAGCTTTTATTGCTCCATCCCCCTAAGCATTTTATTTGTAATAGTCTCACAATAAATGAGAGTTTTGAGAACTTCTTACAACCTGGATATATTTCTTGATTAGCATCTTTCACTAAATTATAAAATTTTTTAGTCTCTTCATCTGGCTCCGCTGTCAATTCTTCAATATCTAAATCTCCCACATCTAAATCTAACTCTGGATTAAAAAATGCATCGTGTAAAAGATCGTTCATTTCATCACTGATTTGTTCATTCTGAATGTTGACATTCTCATTAGGTTTTGTTTGGATAATATCCTCTCCATGAAATATCCATCTTGTATAACCTTGCATAAATCCATCACATAACAGATGTTCATAGACAACTTCCTCTTCTTTCCAAAAGCAATTAGTGCATTTTCTACATGGGCAAAGGATCATACTTTCTTTAGATGCATTGTCAAATGCAAATTTGAGGAATTGATTCAATCCTTGTTGGTAATCATCACTTGACCTAAATACATTAATTGAATGGTACAAATAAATATTACTTAATTTTATATACTAACATAACTTAATATTCATAACTTTAGAAATATTAATTAGAACATTACCTTGGCTTAAGAATCCATGTCTTATCCATATCCTAGACAAGTAATTTAGGTATTCTTGACAATAGAATTACCTGTATATGCATAAAAGTTAGTATTTTAAGTTCAGTTACATTGACGTCATTATTAAGAGCTAAAATATATAAATTTTTCATAAAACTTATGAATTCTAATAATTGACCAACTTCTTAAAAGTTTTCAACATTGTATTGTCACACGGCTTTTCCGCCACACATCACTATCATCTAATCGTTCTTAAAATGACTTCTTTGCCCTAACTTCTAGAGCATGATCTAATGCTAAAAGCAATCATTAAGCACCTAACCAAATACTGAAGTAGAAATTGTGTCCCTAATGAAAAGCTTAATGTAATGAGACAACAAAAACTGGTTATGACACTAAAACAGAATACATGATAGGTACCAGAAAGATCCAAGAAATTATCACACGACTACAGTTCATAAAGAAAGAAACTTACCAAACACGCCAGCAACACTTGAAGCATTCCAATACAAACACTTCACAAAACCAAGGAAAAGTAAAAGATTTGACCACGTAAAGCACCAGAATTTGGAGCATTAAGACTTAAGACTAGATTTAAGGCACAGAATTTGGAGCACCAAAATTTTGATCTAGTTCTTGAGGGATATGAATCTGGATCCCGATCTTGTCTCAATATATATATATATATATATATATATATATTTGTATTGTGAAACTTCAATTTGATTTCCATGTTTTATCACAAGTTCTCTTATGTCAGAAAAAAAAAATTTGACGCACTATGCTATATAAGCTACCAATTTTAGATTTTAGATGTAATGAATAATACACAACCAAGCTAATTATCTACTAATTTATGGTATAAGAAGGGGCAAGTTTCCAACAAGGTAATTTACTTATTTAATCTCCTGTGTATGAGAAACATATCTAATCTCAATACGGAACACTTTATTTAATTTAATGAAACAAAGAAAGAGAAAATAAATAAATGAAATTATGGAACCACAAAGCTCATACATTTATTTACTTCTTTCACATTGTCCTGGCCCCTCAACTAAGTCAAACCCTACATGCTCCCAATGATCAAAAAAGAAACATTAATAATATGTTTGCTATATCAATTATTATTTCATGGTATCCAAAGCATCCAAACATGCACTCTTTTTTATCCTCTCTATGGCTCAAATTACTAAAAGTGGTTTTGATTAATTAATCTCTTTCTAATCCCTTCACCATTATTTTTCTAATATTTTTATGCAAATTAATATGAAACCCCTCACATGCCTAGGTGGAAATAAAATTAATTTGCTTTCGATTTAATCCTTCCTAAGCTAAACCTATATATATATGGCACATATATGTCATAAAAACTGATGAAGAAAAAAAAATTGATGTCCCGCACGAACCTGGACAGAGTTTCGAGCTTCTAATGTTGGAGAAGACGCTCGAATCTGGACAGAGCTCCGAGTGTCATTGGAGAAGACGCTTGAACCAGGACAGAGCTCCGAGCGTCGTTGGAGAAGACGCTCGAACCTGGACAGAGCTCCGACCGTCGTTGGAGAAGACGCTCTACAAAGCTTCGATCTTCAGCCTGAGAGCATCGACGACACCGCGTGCGCAAAGCTTCTGCCAGAAAAATAGGGTGCGCGGCAGATCGATGGTGGTGGAGGGGGGAAGCTAGAGGAAACCTTAATTATCTGCGGCAGCTTAATGGTGGTGGAGGCGCGCGGTACAGGTGGCCGCAGGGGAGGCTGTGGCGGCCGGGCGAGCGGACAGGGAGAGGCCGCTTACGCGCGGGATGGATGGCCGCAGGGGAGGCGGTGGCCGAGGCGGCGGAGGCGCGCGGTAGAGGTGGCCGCAGGGAGACGGTGCCCGGGGGAGCTTGCACGCTGACAGGGAGAAGCGTCGCGTGCGCGGTTGGGGAAGTAGCTAGGGATTTTTTTGTGGGATTTTTTTCTTTTCTTTCTTGCGCACGATAGGTACCAGCTGGTGGGAAAAAAATTTCCCCTGCGCGTGCGCGGGAATTAAAATTTTCCTTTGCTGGCATTTGGTAGATATTAATTAGGTTTTAGTGGCATTTTTTGCAAATGCCATTAAAAAAAATGCTAGTAAAAACTTTTTTTAGGTATTTTTAATATAATTTTTTTTAAGATTAAATAAATAAATAAAATAAAATAAATATAATTTTTTTTTAACGGCATTTTTAAAAAACTGCCGGCAAAAATTTATTTTTGGTGGCTTTTTTCCTAAATGCCACCACAAAAGTGCCGCTAAAAGCCAACATTGGTGTAGTGAGAAGACATCATTAGCTTTTTGTTCTTTAAATAAAACCTATCTTCGTCATCAACAGCCTGTTGTACTTCTTTAGAAAATGCGTCCCAATCCTCTTCATCTTCTGATTCTGACTCAATTTGAGGAACATTCTTTGTCTCTTCTTGATTTGTTCCATCTTGTTCCTTTTTAACAGATGCTCGAGTTCCTACTAATGCTACAATGAGCACAATAATCCAAGCAAAAACCATCGTTGCTTGTGCTTAAGAAATTGAGAAACCTGCGAGCAAGAACTCAAGAATACGAAAAAATTATTTATTTTCAAAAATTTGAAAAATTGTACCCAAACAATCATTATCGTGTAGAGAGACTAAAAATCAAATTAGTTTTGCAAAAAGAATTTTAAAAATAGATCAATTCCATGATTTTCAAAAATTCTCATTATATGCCCTGAAACCGAATTTTCAGAAATCGAAGCCTAAAAATCCGTTAATCAAGAGAATACCAAGCATATAAACAAAACTAACCTACTCAGAGTTCTTATTTCAAAAGAAATTTGACCAAAAACCAATCAAAAATGAAAAAGATACAAGATTTTCATGCACGTTTTGAGAAACTTGAGAAAAACTGTGAAAAACCTATATTTTGATCATAAAAACTTACTTGAATCTGAAGAACTCGAGTTAGAAAGGCTCAAAATTGGTCGTTTTCTAGTGAGAGAAACTCTGGAGACTTGGAAACAAAAGTTTGTTGTAAAAAGAAATCAATACCCTTTTGTTTCTTATAAAACCCTAGCCGCGGTCCGGAACGGCTTATGAATCCAGTCCGGATCGGCTACCCGCAGAGAATTTGTCACGCCCCGGGGTCGAAACTGCGACCCGGGCTCGCCAACAGATCCGCCACCTACGCCAAACCCCGCATAGGCGAAGCGTCCTACCTGCAAGAAAAGTACTACAGCTAACAGATATCAGAGCTATAAATAAAAATCTGCTATATAACTAGAATCAATCACTGTACAACTAGAAATAATACAACAAGTCCATCTCCCAAAAATAATAATACAATATCCTCATATATAAGCTCTAAACTCAACCGGGAGGTATCTCCAATAAATACATCAGTGTACAGTCTCTCGATACATAATATATCCTCACTACAACAGTCTCTCAAAAGAGGAAAATAAAATAACTAATCTAAAGAAGATCTCCTCTGAAGGGGGGGGTGTACCGCTACTCTCCAACGATGGGTAGGGATCTAGCTCGCGACTCTCTCGCCTCGATCAACAACCGCAGAATCAGCAACACCCGCTAAGACTCTGCAAAACAAAGGAGAGGAAGGAAAAAGGAGGGGGAAAACCCCCAGAGGGTGTGAGAACTACACCAAAAAGGGAGTTCTCAGTGGGTACCACCGCCAGACCCGACGGTCTGCCCACTAAGTCCTCAAGAGACAAAAACTAACCAAAGCCGTAAAGACTGAAATAAGGAGCTGGAGACTCTCAACAGCTAACAAGCCTCTATCTAAAAGCCCAAAAGGGGAGAACCAAAGAGTGGTATGCAACCACCAGCACATGAAGTGCACAATCGACCCAATCGATAGACCAGTAATCACTGGCACTGCCTGCTACTCCTGCTATGCCTGCTATGCCTGCCATGCCTGCTATGCCTGCTATGCCTGCCATGCCTGCTATGCCTGCTAGGCCTGCCATGCCTGCGATGCCTGCTACTCCTGCTATGCCTGCTATGCCTGCCATGCCTGCTATGCCTGCTATGCCTGCCATGCCTGCTATGCCTGCTAGGCCTGCCATGCCTGCGATGCCTGCTATGCCTGCCATGCCTGCCATGTAAGACCCGGCTTTTCCTTAACCCTTCTGGTCACCCTCTTCTTGTAATGCCTGACCGGGGGCCTCATTTTTGGCATTTTTCCGGACAGACCGTCGGGGCCCGCAAATAATTTTAGGCGGTAGAGCTCGCGGAACGGAGCGCGTGGGCGCGATCGGTTTATTTTTCCGACTCCCGGTCTGACCAGAATTAATTCTCGAAGTTGGGGTCCCCCTTAGACGCCTCGGGATCCGTGTTGGCAGCCGCACACCTTTTAAGGTAAACCCTAATTCTCTTAGTATATATATGTAGCCGTGAGGGAAAGAGGATTAGGGTTCCTCTTATTTTTCTTTTGGTGGCCGCCTCTTTTCTTTTTCTTCCTCCCTCGTAGCCGCCGGCAAAGAGAAACCAAGCACACCGCAAGGGTGGACCGGTGGAGGCAAGCGGACGATCCCTCTCTTCCTCCTCTTTCGCACATCAAGGTGAGTCGGACGCGTTTCGTTCGGGGGAATCTCCCTCTTTCTTTCTTTTGTTGGTCACGAGGAGGGAGGAGGCCCGGCGCCGTCGCGCACCGCGGGCCGCGCGCCCGCGCGGCGCTCGCCCGCGCGGGGGCCGCCCGCAGGAGGGGCGCCCGCGCGGGCCGGTGCCAGCGCGGGGCCGCCCCGCACCGCGGGCCACGCGCCCGCGCGGCGCTCGGCCGCGCGGGGGCCGCCCGCAGGAGGGGGCGCCCGCGCGGGCTGGTGCCGCGCGGGCCGCCCCGCACCGCGGGCCGCGCACCCGCGCGGCGCTCGGCCGCGCGGGGGCCGCCTGCAGGAGGGGGCGCCCGCGCGGGCTGGTGCCGCGCGGGGCCGCCCCGCACCGCGGGCCGCGCGCCCGCGCGGCGCTCGGCCGGCGCGGGGCCGCCGCAGGAGGGGGGCGCCCGCGCGGGCTGGTGCCGCGCGGGGCCGCCCCGCACCGCGGGCCGCGCGCACCGCGCGGCGCTCGGCCGCGCGGGGCCGCCCGCAGGAGGGGCGCCCGCGCGGGCTGGTGCCGCGCGGGGCCGCCCCGCACCGCGGGCAGCGCGCCCGCGCGGCACTCGGCCGCGCGGGGCCGCCCGCAGGAGGGGCGCCCGCGCGGGCTGGTGCCGCGCGGGGTCGCCCCGCATCGCGGGCAGCGCGCCCACGCGGCGCTCGGCCGCTCGGGGCCGCCCGCAGGAGGGGCGCCGCGCGGGCTGGTGCCGCGCGGGGTCGCCCCGCACCGCGGGCAGCGCGCCCGCGCGGCGCTCGGCCGCGCGGGGCCGCCCGCAGGAGGGGCGCCCGCGCGGGCTGGTGCCGCGCGGGGTCGCCCCGCACCGCGGGCCGCGCGCCCGCGCGGCGCTCGGCCGCGCGGGGCCGCCCGCAGGAGGGGCGCCGCGCGGGCTGGTGCCGCGCGGGGCTGCGCCCTGGCAGGGTGTTCGTCGCACGGGCCGGTGCCGTGCGAAGAACTCCGCCGCACGCTGTAGGGAGTCGTTGTAAGTTACGGACTTCTAAGTCTCGATTTGCCTATGTTCCTTCAGGAGTGCGGGACGCTGTGGGCGACTGGAGCACAGACGCGGACTGGACGAACGCAGGACGACGCACACAAGGTGGGTACGTTCCCGGGGGTTTCGGGAATGGGGTTTAACTGTTAGAAATAGCATGTTGGGGCAAGGTGGAATTGTCAGTCTCCTTCTGTTTATGCACTAACCCTGTTATGTTATGTTATGATACTCAATGTCAATCTGGGGCTCAAATTTGCTACACGCACACCCGCGGTTTGGCCACCGCAAGGGTGTGCTTTTCCGGAAAAGTGGTACGTTGACCCGTGTACCCCACGCGGAGGTGGCGTTAGGAATGGGGGCCCCCATGGGTGGGGGGTGTGAGCGGTGACGTCGAGGCAGGTGCTCGGCGGCCGAGGCAGGTGCTCGGCGGTGGGCATCGGGGAAGGTGCCCGATGTTGCTTTGTGAGGCAGGTGCTCGGCGGTGGGCATCGGGGAAGGTGCCCGATGTCGTAATGATACAGGGTGTGGTTAAGGTGGAAGGTGCATGGGAGGGATAGTTGCTCCGGTGTTTGTGGTTTGCCTTATCTTTGTTTACTACGCTTATCATGCTATTTCTGGTCACTGACTTCCCACTTCGTGACAGGTTCGTCCAGGGGCGAGTGCTAGGGCGCCGGTGAGGACGTTAGGGTGCTGATCTGATTTATGGGTGACTTCAGATACAGTGACTCTTCTTTCCCTTTTCTTTTATTATTCATGGTAGCTAGTTGTGGATTGCGACACCCCCGTGGGGTCGAAGTGGATGTTGCCCTTTTCTTTCCTTTCTTTTTGAATAATTGAATGAATACTACGTTCTCTCTTACTTGGCCGTTTTGAACGATGAAAAACAAAGAAAACCGTTTGCGAAAACTATTTTTAAAACGTGGGTGTCGTGTGGGCACCAAGCTTTATAAACCTTGTGGGATTTATGTGTTTACGAACTGTTTTCACAAACGAGGGCATCGTGTGGATGCCGCTTTCAAAACCTTGTGATTATTTATCCTTTCAAAACACCGGCCTCTATGCTCTAAGTGAATGCTAGAATGTCACGTGAATTGTTTGGTTGTATGTGTACGAGACCCCAACTGATGTGGTTAGAGATTGTATGTACTACGCCTTGTGAGACACTTTGTAGTTGAGACGCCGTGCATATACAAAGGGGCCTCTGCTCATTTGCAGAGCGAATTTGTGTATGCGGCGGGTCTGTGCACGCGCCGGGGAGTAATGTTTTACAAAAAAAAAAAATATATGGCTGAATCAGGGGCATCGGTGGCTCCTCTTCCGCGCGATTCGAACCCCCGGGGCGTGACATGCCATGCCTGCCATTCCTGCCATGCCTGCCATGCCTGCCATGCCTGCTATGCCTGCTAGACTCCACTCGGTCCCCCTGACCCGAGTGTAACAGTAAAGTAAACATTTGTAATAAACCCAATCTAATGCCACCAATAAAACTGGTACTGCCTGCTGTGCCTGCCAAATAGGGTATTGCAGCCTACGCATAACACCGATAGGGGATGGGAGTCTCAAGGACTCGAAGTCTGTAAATCGCACACTCCGGAGTGGCACTCGAGGGGAGCGACCCACACGAGTAAAGTATCACTGGGCAATATCCGCGGCGGTGTGATAAGTAACAAAAGCAGGACTGGATCATGACTCTGATCAAAGTGGGAAATTCCGTCCACTAGAGAAATCAGATACCCAATCTGGTGCATAAATAAATATCCGGTCAACCGCCCGATATCCGCGGTTGCCGCAAAGCCCCACAACTAATCCAACCTGTCCCGGACACCATGTCCCGACTACACTACCCAGAATCCCCTGCTCGAACCCGAGCAACACAGACCACATGACTAACAAAGAAGGAGAAAAGGATAACATGGTTTCTCCTAAGTCAAGTTCCAAAAGTAGCTCTGTCTGTCGCGTATCGAACGGCGCAAGAATCGCCTGAAACGGTGGCCGGAGTAGGCCGGGAGAGCTCGCGTACCGAAACGCGACGAAGGGGAACACAAATGGACGAGCGTCGCGCCGCGCCGTAAAAATGGGAACCTCAAAGTGCGTGCCACCGAAAAATTCGGGAATCCACAGTTGGAACCAGCTCTGAAAGAGGAGAAATCTTGCTGAAGGTTGCTCTGCGAGATTCCAGGCAGGGAAAGAGATAAAGCCACCTGTTCTCGGCCTATTTATAGGCTGGGAAAAACAAATCTGAAAATGCCGCTTTTGTCCCAACTTCCGGGCGCCCGCAAGAATCGGGCCGCTACAGTGTTGGGCCCGGCCCAACCCTGTGCGCGCCCGAAACGCCCACAGGCCGCCACGAGACCCACATAACAGGCGACAGCCGATGCCGCCACTAACCTCGCGCCACGTGGCCCACCGCGATGCCGACGCGTGGCACGCCCGAGTGCGGGAGAAGTCGTCAACGCGCCCACGTGCGCGCGCAGGCGCGCCGCCTGCATCTCTACACGCACGCATCCCAAGGCGACCTGCACCCGCTCCCTGGACCCGGTCCACTGCACCGTCCTATCAAAATCCGCCACGTGTCCCATCCCAGGTGCACGCCTCCGCGGTGAACCGCACACCTGCCCGCGCGCCCGCGCCTGCCTGAGCCTGCGCCACCGCGCTCCGCCGGCCGCCGGAACAGTACCAAGCTGCCTCGAAAATCGCGCGCGTCATCCGGGCTCCGAAATAGCAAGTGAATAGTCCATTTTCATCGTTTTAGCGCGCTGAATCCAAATCCGAAGACCGATTTGCCAAATTCCAACTCTAAAAATTGTCGAAGGCATCCGGAAAGATGTTCTTTTGTCCAAACTTCGCGCTGAGCCCAATTTTAATATCCATTGCGCGCGAAACCCCTTCTAAGCATTCGACGGGGTCATCTGACTACTCTCGTGATCCATTAAACACTCTGAGTCCATCCCGAGTGTCCAATTGGTGCACAAACAACGCCGACGCGCCACATAGGCCTCCAAGAGCTGCTGGTCAACCAGTAATCTCGTCGTGGGGATCCAGGTCCTCACATCCTCCCCCACTAAAGAAAGTTTCGTCCTCGAAACTAGCTCGATTCCACCAGGAGTCACAAACACCAAGGGTAAGCACTCAACATCACTGTCTCTAGCTTCCCAAGTCACCTCTCACTCCCCGTGATTACTCCTCAACAACAATCAACAACAGCCAGTACGGCATAGCCGGATTGCGCAACCTCTAATCTCACGAGCCAGAATTCGCAACGGGCGTCCCTCGTACTCCAAACACTCTTAGCTCTCAAATGGTGCGAGTCAATCACGGGCGATGGATCCAAAAGCAAAACACTCCTGAGCTGAGTCGTGAAACATCACAGGGGCTCCGTCAAAAGCTGGGGGAAAACAAAATAACCGCCAGTGCAACACGCACCAAACCACAACCCGAGTCAACTCAACCAGGACAACCCGAAGCACACCCACACGATTATCCAATAAGGAAAAAGAGTCCTAACAAGGAGGGGTCCTCACTCGGTCACTCCCGAATCTTGACCATCCGAGTGAACTACTCGGCCGCGGTCTATCATCCAAAGGAACCCTTAGGGATACAACCACAAGCCATGTTTACCTCAATAGTCCACACAGCGCCAGCTGTGGAATCATCCAACTCAACCCTAGACAGCTTTCCTGCTCCAGGTATCCGCCATCATAGTGGCCCTGTCGGGGTAATCCAAAATGCTCAACAATAATCCAACGGTAATTCCACAGTCGCTTTAGGAGGCATCACTAAAACTCGCAGATCTCTCTCCCAACACTGGAAATACTAGCATTGGCGTTGGTAGCAATCTCATCATCCGATTGCCAAGCTTTCCTGGCACTACCCAGTCTAAAAAAAAAACTCCTCACCTCGACAATAATTGTCGATCTCGGCCAAATCCCAAGTGATATCTATATTGGCCGGATTCCCACCGCCGCTCCTACAGCTCGAACAAAGTGACCCAAGAAGGTATGCTTCTGAAGTTACAACTTGTACCTCAATAACGTGGCATACAGCTTCATCCACACAGGCATGGTAGCACATCCACAAGTGCTCCACGTACTCCAAGTCGCTCTGGGAGTAAATCATAATATCCTTGGGGGAACACCACTCCCAATCCGTCCAAGTACAACTGGGACATACAATTCCTCAAATCTTGAAGACAACCGGGCATTAATTATTCCATTTGGCCTCACTATGAGCTCATAATGCCCTTACCGGATCCTAAATGCCATCTAGGCGAAGTCCTCGGCTGTCTGATTCCAAGTAGGTACTTGCATCAAAAGGTCATAGATACCAAACAGACCTGTCTACACTCGAAACATAAAAGGACCCTCACAGTCGTGTATCAATGACGTGGCGCTAGGTCAAACAGACCCCTCGATCCATCAGATCCTGCAACTGCGACGTCAGCTCTCTCAGCTCTACCGTCGATATCCAATGAGGTACTGTCGAGGGTGGCGCGATTCCTCGAACCACGTCAAACACAATCTCTATCTCCCTAACCGGCGGCATCACAAACAGCTCAAGTGAAATCATACCCGGGATCTCGTGGGCAACAGAGATATCCTTGAATCCCGGTGCCGCCAAAAAGCACCTCACACACTGTCGCTATAACCTGTGTGCTCTAATAATCTCAACAAGCAAGCCTCCTCTTGTCTGCCTCGCAGAAAATCGATGTCCTCTCTCTCCTCAGTTAAAACATCCTGTGGCATTGTGCTAATCAATCTCAAGCACATGGTCAAAACACCGAACTGCCAAAATTACCAATAAGTCTGCCGGTACAACTCGCGGCCTCAACTGCATTGGACATAATCCACAAGCCTCCTCCACATGCACAACACTAGCAAGAACCTATACCTCTAGTGCATGTGGTAACAAATCTGCCTCTAGTCCATGCAGGAATGCAACATGCTCTAACTCCGACTGTTGTGATGAAATCACACCTGCGACAACTTAATCCACTACCGTGGCGCCCTTCAACCAGGCGGCACGGGTTCATCCGCTCAATGCAAGTGGTTGTCGCTCAATCTGCCTGAAAATCAGGACTATCCACATAGGGAGTACGACCTCTGTCTCTGCTCACACTAGGGCGACGTATAAGGTCCTCCGCAGATAACAAATCCACGCTACCGCTGCGCCACTCTGATATAGATGCTGATGCTGCCATCGGGGTCCACCCGATCTCTGGCATCTCAGGAATTCGTTGTCCTAGAAAAAGAAATCAGAAATGCCTCTGCCGGCCGATCTATCCTCCATCACCCCGGCGCCAAGCGCCAATATCCAGAACTCATCTCTGGCGGCAGATCCCTATCCAAAGGAACTGTAGTGCCATGCTCCATACGCAACGCCTACACCATCGAGGCGTCACTAATCCATAACAGAGGGACCAACTAAACTGAAAGGTATC
This sequence comes from Tillandsia leiboldiana, assembly GCA_029204045.2. Classification (NCBI taxonomy): domain Eukaryota; kingdom Viridiplantae; phylum Streptophyta; class Magnoliopsida; order Poales; family Bromeliaceae; genus Tillandsia; species Tillandsia leiboldiana. The sequence goes on along the minus strand of CM055062.1, from coordinate 37,372,671 downwards.
CTGGCGTAATCCACTCCCAGCCACACATGTCCTATGCGCCTCGTCCCTCGAAACATGGAGCGAGCAGTTCAACGACTGCAAAAACTCTCTAGCACAGGGAGGCTCTCAAGTAGTCACTCCATTATCACCAACCACGACTCTGCCTCCAAATGCTCCAAACTCAATCTTACGAGTCGGGATGGTTCATCTGCCAAATCTGGCTCAATAGATCGATCGTGTCCCCTCAGCTCACCAACTGTCAACTATCCACCCTGCCTCAGTGCCTCGGCACTAAACATTGGCACAGAGGGGGCTACTCACTCCAACGGTGCCACAGAAATCCCCGCCCCTGAGGATACTGCAACCGGGTGGTCTCAGAAGGAAGCACTGTCGAGCTGCCCGCTGCTCCGACAACTGTGTCACTAAAACCAGCTGCTCGCTCACTCTGCCGCTGATAGGCCTCAGACGATCCTGTCATCTGGGTCCGGAACTCTCTGACCTCAATCCGGGTATCCGGCCCAAAACCAACCGCTCAAGCTCAACTGCTATGACAGGAAGCACACGGGTCAAAACCGAGCGTCGGGGAGACACAGCTCGCCACGACGAAACTGCAAATCAGCATACAAAAGCCACTCGACCCAATCCAGCGAGAGTCTAGAGCATGTCACCCATTCCACAGCATTATGTTGTCTGCAGCCAACATAATCACTTAGAAGAATAAACATGCTAATCACTCTTCCCGTCCCTTGGGAGAGGAATAAAACTCAATCAGGACTCTCGCAATAAATCACGACTCTCACGAAGTCAACCAAGGGTCAAACCATAAGCCTAGGATTTCTAAGTCCACCATGACCTACAACCTAGGCTCTGATACCACTCTAATCTGTCACGCCCCGGGGTCGAAACTGCGACCCGGGCTCGCCAACAGATACGCCACCTACGCTAAAACCCGCATAGGCGAAGTGTCCTACCTGCAAGAAAAGTACTACAGCTGTCACGCCCCGGGGTCGAAACTGCGACCCGGGCTCGCCAACAGATCCGCCACCTATGCCAAACCCCGCATAGGCGAAGCGTCCTACCTGCAAGAAAAGTACTACAGCTAACAGATATCAGAGATATAAATGAAAATACATTGTATACTAAAATCAACCACTGTACAACAGGAAATAATACAACAAGGTCCGCCTCCCAAAAATAATAATCATACAATATCATCAGATACAAGACTCATAGCTCAACAGGGAGGTATCTCCAATAAATACATCAGTGTACAGGCTCTAAATACAAATAAAATTCTCACTACATCAGTCTCTCAAAAGAGGAAAATAAAACAACTAATCTACTGAAGCTCTTATCTGAAGGGGTACCGCTACTCCCCGAACATGGGAAGGGATCTAGCTCGCGACTCCCTCGCCTCGATCATCGACCGCAGAAACAGCAACACCCGCTAAGACTCTGCAAAAAGAAGAAGAGGAAGAAAAAAGGAGGGGGAAAACTCCCAAAGGGTGTGAGAACTACACCAAAAGGGAGTTCTCAGTGGGTACCACCGCCGGACCCGACGGTCAGCCCACTAAGTCCTCAAAAGACAATAACTAACCAAAGCCATAAAGATTGAAATAAGGAAGCTGGAGCCTCTCAATAGCTATCAAGCCTCTATGCCTGCTATGCCTGCCATGCCTGCCTATGCCTGCCATGCCTGCCATGCCTGCCTATGCCTGCCATGCCTGCCATGCCTGCCATGCCTGCCTATGCCTGCCATGCCTGCCATGCTTGCCTATGCCTGCTATGCCTGCCATGCCTACCATGCCTGCCTATGCCTGCCATGCCTGCCTATGCCTGCCAAGCCTGCCATGCCTGCCATGCCTGCCTATGCCTGCCATGCCTGCCTATGCCTGCCTTGCCTACCATGCCTACCATGCCTGCCATGCCTGCCTATGCCTATCATGCCTATCATGCCTACTATGCCTTCCATGCCTGCCATGACCTCTACCTAGTGCCACTAGTAAAAACTGATACTGCCTACTGTGCCTGGTAAATCGGGTATGCCAGCCTACGCATAACACCGATGGGGGATAGGAGTCTCAAGGACTCAAAGATGCCTGCCAAATCGGGTATGCCAGCCTACGTATAACACCGATGGGGGATAGGAGTCTCAAGGACTCAAAGATGCCTGCCAAATCGGGTATGCCAGGCTACGCATAACACCGATGGGGGATAGGAGTCTCAAGGACTCAAAGATGCCTGCCAAATCGGGTATGCCAGCCTACGCATAACACCGATGGGGGATAGGAGTCTCAAGGACTCAAAGTAACAAGTATCCTAGTAGAATAAATCAGCAGGACTGGATCGTGACACTGATCTAAATGAGAAAGCCCAACCACTAAAGAAAGCCCCGGTCCTCAATCAGATGCAAAAGTACTCAAGTAGTGGGAAACTCTGTCCACTAGAGAAAACAGATACCCAATCTGGTGCATAAATAAATATCCGGTCAACCGCCCAATATCCGCGGTTGCCGCAAAGCCCCACAACTAATCCAACCTGTCCCAGACACCAAGCCCCGACTACACTACCCAGATCCCTGCTCGAACCCGAGCAACACTGACCAACTGACTAACAAATAAGGAGAAAGGAAAAGCATGGCTTCTCCTAAGTCAAGTTCCAATAAGTAGTGTAGCGGTAGAAGATGGCCTAACCAGATTACCATACAAGCATGCAAAAGTCCTTTACTTAACAATATGATTTCAGGTATTCCAGTTCTTACAAAATTTAGAGTATACTATTTTATGAATACTAATTGTAACAAATTGCCACAAGCCGGTCTCTATATACATGCATAAGATGTCCCAAGGTACATATCACGTGAAATAGTTTAGCAAAAATATTCCCAGTGAGTTTAGACAAAATATCCTTTGCAAGAATTAACATTCAATTCATATTTAGTCTCTAAAGATGTAAGAGCTAGCCATAGTCCAATTATGCATGCTATATCCAATTCACTAGTACCCTAGCATTATCACATAAGACTAGCTCTAATATGCCTAGTGGGTTATCACAAGTAAGAGGTTAACAACGCTACCCACCCGGAGCGCTAAATCCCTGTCCCAAAATGAAGTCACGCTCGGTCCAAATGCTCACCGCAACACTGCGAAAAAAAAATTCCCCAAAAGAACATACACAATTAAATCCCTCAATGTTCACGAAAATCTGTCCAAAACACATCAGTCCAGAGTTGCCCTGTTTTCACCTGCGAGAAGTGCCCAGAAAATCCAAGAAAAATACTGTCACGATCCTCGCGACGAACCCGTCGAAACGAGTACCTACACTCTCAAATCCGAGTTTCCTACACTGAGAAACAAATCCGACAAGAGAACCACCCCGAAATAAACTGCTCTCAAAAACTGTAGCACTAATTCCTGTAAACAGAGATTCTTCACCTTCGAAAAATATTCAAAAAATTCCAAGAAAATTTGGAGATATTCCTCGTGATGTGTAGATGCAAAACGCCTTTTGAATCACCCCAATCCGATACCTGTGCGCGAAAATATCGCCAAAATATTGTGGTGCTGTCCAAAACTCCGCCCACGAAAATGGGTCAAAAGAAAGCTCGGGAAACTCCAAGATAAACTCGAAAAGAGGGGAAGCTCAAAACACAAAGATCGAAGCCCTACCTGTCTTGAGTCCAACAGCGCAAGAATCGCCTCAAAAGGAGGTCGGAGTAGGCCGGCGGAGCTCGTACACCAAAACGCGACGAAGGGGAACACCAATGGACGAGCGTCGCGCCGCACCGTAAAAATGCAAACCTCGGGATGCGGGCCACCAAAAATCTCCAAACTCCGCAGATGGATGCAGCACTGCGTCGGGATCAACTTTGCTGAAGGCCTCAAGTCGGTTTGCAGCTCGGAAATGGCGGAAAAAGGGGAAAAAAGAAGGCTCGGATCGCTTAAATAGGCCCAGAAAATAATTCGCAAAATACCCAATGTATCCCGGGATTCGGGCGCCCGAATTTTTCCGGGCTGCTACAGTGTTGGGCCCGGCCCAACACTGTGCAGGCCCGAATCCCCCATGGGCCTCCACGTTGCCCGCCGAACACAGAACACCGGAACCGCCCACTAGCCTCTTGCCACGTGGCCCGCCGAACACACAACACCGAATCCATCCACCGACATCGCGCCACGTGGCCCGCTGTGGTGCCGACACGTGGCGCGCCTGAGCGCGGGAAAGGCCGACAGCGGCCATGTGCGCGCCTGCGCCGCCGCCTGCCGCCTCTGCTTGCACGCGCCCCGAGGCGATAAGAACCCGCTCCGTGGACCCGGCGCACAACACCGCACCAATGACCCTCCGCCACATGTCACCACCGGTCCACCGTACACCCATGATCTATTCCGTGGACCACGATCGCTGAACCGGCCAATCCTGCCATTCCACGTGGCCTGCCCCCCGGTGCACGACGCCATCGTGGACCGCGCACCTGCCCGCGCGCCCACGTGCCTGCCCGCGCGTCTTCCAGCGCACCGCGCGCTGCCCGCGCCTGCCCGCCGCCGCCCCAGTGCCTGCCCGCCGCCGCGCCGCCGCCCTCCGCCGTGCCGGCGCTGCCCGCCGTGCCGGAGTTACTGTTCCGGCAGGAACAGTAACCGGTGCACAAAAATAACAAGTGGGTGGTCCATTTTGACCGTTTTCGCGCGCTGAATCCGAATTTGATGTCCATTTTGCTAAATTCCAACTCTAAAAATTGCAGAAGGCATCCGGAAAGATATTCTTTTGTCCAAATTTCGCGCTGAGCCCAATTTAAATATCCATTGCGCGCAAAACCACTTCTATGCATTCGATGGGGTCAATTGACTACTCTCGTGATCCATTTAACACCCCGGGTCCAACACTAGTGTCCAATTGGTGCACAAACACCACCAACGCGCCACATAGGCCTCCAAAAGCTGCTGGTCAACCAGTATTCTCGTCGTGGGGATCCAGGTCCTCACATCCTCCCCCACTAAGGAAAGTTTCGTCCTCGAAACTAGCTCAATTCCACTGGGAGTCACGAACACCAAGGGTAAGTACTCAACATCACCCTCTCCAGCTCCTAATTCATCATTCGCTCCCAGTGATTACTCCTCAACAACAACAACAGCAATATCCAGTACGGCATAGCCGATTGCGCAATTCCCTCATCTCACGAGCCAGAATTCGCAACGGGCGTCCCTCGTACTCCAAACACTCATAGATCTCAAAGGGGCTGGTCAATCACGGTCGAGGGATCCAAAAACATGACCTTCCTGAGCTGAGACATGTAACACAACAGGGTTCCATCCAAAGCTGGGGGAAAACAAGATAATCGCCAGTGCAACACGCACCAAACCACAACCTGTGTCAACTCAACCAAAGCAATCCGAAACACATCCCCGCAATCATTCAAGAAAGATGGAAGCCCTCACAAACAAGGGTCCTCACTCGGTCACTCCCGAATCCTGACCATCCGAGCGAACTACTCAGCCACGGTCTACCATAAAAGGAACCCTCAGGGACACAACCGCAAGCCATATTTGCCGCAACAGCCCACGCAATGCCAGCTGTGGAATCATCCAACTCAACCCCAGCCAGCTCTCCTGTTCCAGGTATCTGCCATCACAGTGGCCCTGTCGGGGTAATCCAGAATGCTCACTAATAACCCAATGGTAATTCCACAGTCACTATGGGAGGTATCACTCAAACTCGCAGATCTCTCTCCCAACACTGGAAATGCTAGTATTGGCGCGGTATCAGTCTCATCAGCCGATTGCCAAGCTCTCCTAGCACTGCCCAGTCCAAGAAGCTCCTTACCTTGACCATAAATATTGATCTCGGCCAATTCCCAATTAGTATCCATATTGGCCGGATTTCCACCGCCGCTCCTACGGCTCGAACAAAGTGACCCAAGAAGGTATGCACTTGGAGCTAGAACTTGTATCACAATAACTTGGCATACAGCTTCATCCACAAGTGCTCCAAGTCGCTCTAGGAGTAAATCAAAATATCCTCGGGGAACACCACTCCCAATCCGTCCAAGTACAACTAGGACACACAATTCCTCAAATCTTGAAGTCACAGGGCATTAGTCATTCCATTTGGCCTCACAATGAGCTCATAATGCCCTTACCGGATCCTGAATGCCATCAAGGCAAAATCCTCAGCTGTCTGATTCCAAGTAGGTACTCGCACCATACTATAATTGCCGGGGTAGAACTCCAACAAAAGGTCCTTGATAATACCTGAACCTGCCTGTGCTCAAGTCATAACGGACCCTCATCATCGTCTATCCAAGACGTGGTACTAGGTCAAACAGACCCCTTGATCCATCAGATCCTGTGACTGTGCCATCAGCTCTCTCAGCTCCACAGGCGATATCCAATGAGGTGCTGTCGAGGGTGATGCAGTCCCTCGAACCACGTCAAACGCAATCTCTATCTCCCTAACCAGCGGCATCGACAACAGCTCAGGTGGAATCACACCCGGGATCTCGTGGGCAACTGAGATATCCTTGAGTCCCGGTGCCGCCGTAAGCACCTCTCATACTGTCGCTATAACCTGCGTGCTCTAATAATCTCAACAAGCAAGACTCATCCTGTCCGCTTTGCCGAAGGTCCAAGTCCTCTCTCGCCGCAGTCAAACATTCTGTGGCACCTTACCAATTCAAATCCAAGCACTGGGTCGAAACACCGAACCGCCACAATTACCAGTAAGCCTGCCGGTTCAACTCGCGGCCTCAGCTGCACAGGGCATGATCCACAAGCCTCCTCCACATGCACAGCACTAACAGGAACCAGCACCTCGAGTGCACGTGGTAACAAATCTGCCTCTAGTCCATGCAGGAATGCAACATGCTCTAACTCCGACTGCTGTGATGAAATCACACCTGCGACAACTCGATCCAGTACCGTGGCGCCCTCCAACCGGGTGGCACAGGTTCATCCACTCGATGCAAGTGGTTGTCGCTCAATTGACCTGAAAGTCAGGGCTATCCACATAGGGAGTACGACCTCTGTCTCTGCTCACACTGAGGCGGCGAATAAGGTCCTCCGCCGATAACAAATCCACGCTACCGCTGCGCCACTCTGATATAGATGATGATGCGGCCATCGGGGTCCACCCGATCTCTGGCATCCCAGGAACCCGTCATCCCGGAAAAGAAGTCAGAAGTGCCTCTGCCGGCCGATTTGTCCTCTATCACCCGGCGCCAAGCGCCCATATCCAAAACTCACCGCTGGCGGCAGATCCCTATCCAAAGGAACTGCAGTGCCATGCTCTATACACAACACCTACTCTATCGAGGCATCCAAGATCCAAAATCTTTACGGGAGGGACCGAATAAACTGAAAGGTATCTGGCGCAATCCACTCCCAAACACACCCCTCCTATGCGCCTCATCCCTCGAAACCTGGAGCACGCAGTTCAACAACTGCAAAAACTCTCAAGCACAGTGAGGCTCTCACTTGATCACTCCATCACCACTAACCACGACTCTTCCTCCAAAGGCTCCAAACTCAATCTTACGAGTCGGGGTGGATCATCAGCCAAATCTGGCTCAATAGTTCGGTCATATCCCACAGCACCTCTGCTGTCAACTATCCACCCTGCCTCGGTGCCTCAACACAAAACATTGGCACAGAGGGGGTTACTCAGTGCCCCGACAACTGTGTCACCAAGACCAGCTGCTCACTCAGCCGCTGATATGCCTCAGACAATCCTGTCATCCGGGTCCGGAGTTCTCTGACCTCAATCTAGGTATCCGGCCTAAAACCAACCGCTCGAGCTCAATCACTATGACAAGATGCCCACGGGTCAAAACCCAGCGTCGGGGAGACACCGCTCTCCACGACGGAACCACAAACAGCACACAAAAACCACTTGACCCAATCCAGCGAAAGTCTAAAGCACGTTACCTGTTCCACAGCATTATGTTGTCTGCAGCCAACATAATTACTTAGGAGAATAACGTGCCAGTCACTCCTCCCGTCCCTTGGGAGAGGTATAATACTCAATCAGGACTCTCGCTAAAAGTCACGACTCTCACGAAGTCAACCAAGGGTCAAACCATAAGCCTAGGGTATCTAAGTCCCAACCGACCTATCCCTAAGCTCTGATACCACTCTAATCTGTCACGCCCCGGGGTCGAAACTGCGACCCGGGCTCGCCAACAGATCCGCCACCTATGCCAAACCCCGCATAGGCGAAGTGTCCTACCTGCAAGAAAAGTACTACAGCTAACAGATATCAGAGATATAAATGAAAATACGCTGTATACTAAAATCAACCACTGTACAACTGGAAATAATACAACAAGGTCCGCCTCCCAAAAATAATAATCATACAATATCCTCAGATACAAGACTCATAGCTCAACAGGGAGGTATCTCCAATAAATACATCAGTGTACAGGCTCTCGATACAAATAAAATCCTCACTACATCAGTCTCTCAAAAGAGGAAAATACTAATCTACTGAAGCTCTCCTCTGAAGGGGTACTGCTACTCCCCGAACATGGGTAGGGATCTAGCTCGCGACTCCCTCGCCTCGATCATCGACCGCAGAAACAGCAACACCCGCCAAGACTCTGCAAAACGAATGAGAGGAAGAAAAAAGGACGGGGAAAACTCCCAAAGGGTGTGAGAACTACACCAAAAGGGAGTTCTTAGTGGGTACCACCGCCGGACCCGATGGTCCGCCCACTAAGTCCTCAAAAGACAATAACTAACCAAAGCCATAAAGATTGAAATAAGGAAGCTGGAGCCTCTCAACAGCTATCAAGCCTCTATGCCTGCTATGCCTGCCATGCCTGCCTATGCCTGCCATGCCTGCCAGGCCTGCCTATGCCTGCTATGCCTGCTATGCCTGCCATGCCTGCCATGCCTGCCTATGCCTGCCATGCCTGCCATGCCTGCCATGCCTGCCTATGCCTGCCATGCCTGCCTATGCCTGCCATGCCTGCCTATGCCTGCCATGCCTGCCTATGCCTGCTATACCTGCCATGCCTGCCTATGCCTGCCATGCCTGCCTATGCCTGCCATGCCTGCCATGCCTGCCATGCCTGCCATGCCTGCCTATGCCTGCCATGCCTGCCTATGCCTGCCTTGCCTACCATGCCTGCCATGCCTGCCTATGCCTATCATGCCTATCATGCCTACTATGCCTTCCATGCCTGCCATGACCTCTACCTAGTGCCACTAGTAAAAACTGATACTGCCTGCTGTGCCTGCCAAATCGGGTATGCCAGCCTACGCATAACACCGATGGGGGATAGGAGTCTCAAGGACTCAAAGATGCCTGCCAAATCGGGTATGCCAGCCTACGCATAACACCGATGGGGGATAGGAGTCTCAAGGACTCAAAGATGCCTGCCAAATCGGGTATGCCAGGCTACGCATAACACCGATGGGGGATAGGAGTCTCAAGGACTCAAGGATGCCTGCCAAATCGGGTATGCCAGCCTACGCATAACACCGATGGGGGATAGGAGTCTCAAGGACTCAAAGTAACAAGTATCCTAGTAGAATAAATTAGCAGGACTGGATCGTGACACTGATCTAAGTGGGAAAGCCCAACCACTAAAGAAAGCCCCGGTCCTCAATCAGATGCAAAAGTACTCAAGTAGTGGGAAACTCTGTCCACTAGAGAAAACAGATACCCAATCTGGTGCATAAATAAATATCCGGTCAACCGTCCAATATCCGCGATTGCCGCAAAGCCCCACAACTAATCCAACCTGTCCCAGACACCAAGCCCCGACTACCCTACCCAGATCCCTGCTCGAACCCGAGCAACACTGACCACCTGACTAACAAATAAGGAGAAAGGAAAAGCATGGTTTCTCCTAAGTCAAGTTCCAATAAGTAGTGTAGCGGTAGAAGATGGCCTAACCAGATGACCATACAAGCATGCAAAAGTCCTTTACTTAACAATATGATTTCAGGTATTCCAGTTCTTACAAAATTTAGAGTATACTATTTTATGAATACTAATTGTAACAAATTGCCACAAGCCGGTCTCTATATATATGCATAAGATGTCCCAAGGTACATATCACGTGAAATAGTTTAGCAAAAATATTCCCAGTGAGTTTAGACAAAATATCCTTTGCAAGAATTAACATTCAATTCATATTTAGTCTCTAAAGATGTAAGAGCTAGCCATAGTCCAATTATGCATGCTATATCCAATTCACTAGTACCCTAGCATTATCACATAAGACTAGCTCCAATATGCCTAGTGGGTTATCACAAGTAAGAGGTTAACAACGCTACCCACCTGGAGCACTAAATCCCTGTCCCAAAATGAAGTCCACGCTCGGTCCAAATGCTCATCGCAACACTGCGAAAAAAAAATTCCCCAAAAGAACATACACAATTAAATCCCTCAGTGTTCACGAAAATCTGTCCAAAACACATCAGTCCAGAGTTGCCCTGTTTTCACCTGCGAGAAGTGCCCAGAAAATCCAAGAAAAATACTGTCACGATACTCGCGACGAACCCGTCGAAACGAGTACCTGCACGCTCAAATCCGAGTTTCCTACACTGAGAAACAAATCCGACAAGAGAACCACCCCGAAATAAACTGCTCTCAAAAACTGTAGCACTAATTCCTGTAAACAGAGATTCTTCACCTTCGAAAAATATTCAGAAAATTCCAAGAAAATTTGGGGATATTTCTCGTGATGTGGAGATGCAAAACGCCTTTTAAATCACCCCAATACGATGCCTATACGCGAAAATATCGCCAAAATATTGTGGTGCTGTCCAAAACTCCGCCCACGAAAATGGGTCAAAAGAAAGCTCGGGAAACTCCAAGGTAAACTCGAAAAGAGGGGAAGCTCAAAACACAAAGATCGAAGCCCTACCTGTCGTGAGTCCAACGGCGCAAGAATCGCCTCAAAAGGAGGTCGGAGTAGGCCGGGGGAGCTCGTACACCAAAACACGACGAAGGGGAACACCAATGGACGAGCATCGCGCCGCGCCGTAAAAATGCAAACCTCAGGATGAGTGCAACCAAAAATCTCCAAACTCTGCAGATGGATGCAGCACTGCGTGGGGATCAACTTTGCTGAAGGCCTCAAGTCGGTTTGCAGCTCGGAAATGGCGGAAAAAGGGGAAAGAAGAAGGCTCGGATCGCTTAAATAGGCCCAGAAAATAATTCGCAAAATACCCAATGTATCCCGGGATTCGGGCGCCCGAATTTTTCCGGGCTGCTACAGTGTTGGGCCCGACCCAACACTGTGCAGGCCCGGATCCCCCATGGGCCTCCACGTAGCCCGCCGAACACAGAACACCGGAACCGCCCACTAGCCTCCTGCCACGTGGCCCGCCGAACACACAACACCGAATCCATCCACCGACATCGCGCCACGTGGCCCGCTGTGGTGCCGACACGTGGCGCGCTCGAGCGCGGGAAAGGCCGACAGCAGCCATGTGCGCGCCTACGCCGCCGCCTGTCGCCTCTGCTTGCACGCGCCCCAAGGTGATAAGAAACCGCTCCGTGGACCCGGCGCACAACACCGCACCAATGACCCTCCGCCACATGTCACCACCGGTCCACCGTACACCCATGATCTATTCCGTGGACCACGATCGCTGAACCGGCCAATCCTGCCATGCCACGTGGCCTGCCCCCCGGTGCACGACGCCGCCGTGGACCGCGCACCTGCCCGCGCGCCCACGTGCCTGCCCGCGCGTCTGCCCGCGCGCCGCGCGCTGCCCGGGCCTGCCCGCCGCCGCCCCCGTGCCTGCCCGCCGCCGCGCCGCCGCCCTCCGCCGTCGCCGGCGCTGCCCGCCGTGCCGGAGTTACTATTACGGCAGGAACAGTAACGGGTGCACAAAAATAACAAGTGGGTAGTCCATTTTGACCGTTTTCGCGCGCTGAATCCGAATTTGATGTCCATTTTGCCAAATTCCAACTCTAAAAATTGCTGAAGGCATCCGGAAAGATATTCTTTTGTCCAAATTTCGCGCTGAGCCCAATTTAAATATCCATTGCGCGCAAAACCACTTCTATGCATTCGATGGGGTCAATTGACTACTCTCGTGATCCATTTAACACCCCGGGTCCAACACTAGTGTCCAATTGGTGCACAAACACCACCAACGCGCCACATAGGCCTCCAGAAGCTGGTGGTCAACCAGTATTCTCGTCGTGGGGATCCAGGTCCTCACAACAGCTAACAGATATCAGAGCTATAAATGAAAATCTGCTATATAACTAGAATCAATCACTGTACAACTGAAAATAATACAACAAGTCTGTCTCCCGAAAATAATAATACAATATCCTCATATATAACCTCTAAACTCAACCGGGAGGTATCTCCAATAAATACATCAGTGTACAGTCTCTCGATACATAATATATCCTCACTACAACAGTCTCTCAAAAGAGGAAAATAAAATAACTAATCTAAAGAAGATCTCCTCTGAAGGGGGGGGGGTACCGCTACTCTCCAACGACGGGTAGGGATCTAGCTCGCGACTCTCTCGCCTCGATCAACAACCGCAGAATCAGCAACACCCGCTAAGACTATGCAAAACAAAGGAGAGGAAGGAAAAAGGAACGGGAAAACCTCCAGAGGGTGTGAGAACTACACCAAAAAGGGAGTTCTCAGTGGGTACCACCGCCAGACCCGACGGTCTGCCCACTAAGTCCTCAAGAGACAAAAACTAACCAAAGCCGTAAAGACTGAAATAAGGAGCTGGAGACTCTCAACAGCTAACAAGCCTCTATCTAAAAGCCCAAAAGGGGAGAACCAAAGAGTGGTATGCAACCACCAGCACATGAAGTGCACAATCGACCCAATCGATAGACAAGTAATCACTGGCACTGCCTGCTATGCCTGCTATGCCTGCCATGCCTGCCATGCCTGCTATGCCTACTATGCCTGCCATGCCTGCTATGCCTGCTATGCCTGCCATGCCTGCCATGCCTGCCATGCCTGCCATGCCTGCTATGCCTGCCATGCCTGCCATGCCTGCTATGCCTGCCATGCCTGCTATGCCTGCTAGGCTCCACTCGGTCCCCCTGACCCGAGTGTAACAGTAAAGTAAACATCTGTAATAAACCCAATCTAATGCCACCAGTAAAACTGGTACTGCCTGCTGTGCCTGCCAAATCGGGTATGCCAGCCTACGCATAACACCGATAGGGGATGGGAGTCTCAAGGACTCGAAGTCTGTAAATCGCACACTCCGGAGTGGCACTCGAGGGGAGCGACCCACACGAGTAAAGTATCACCGGGCAATATCCGCGCCGGTGTGATAAGTAACAAAAGCAGGACTGGATCATGACTCTGATCAAAGTGGGAAACTCCGTCCACTAGAGAAATCAGATACCCAATCTGGTGCATAAATAAATATCCGGTCAACCGCCCGATATCCGCGGTTGCCGCAAAGCCCCACAACTAATCCAACCTGTCCCGGACACCATGTCCCGACTACACTACCCAGAATCCCCTGCTCGAACCCGAGCAACACAGACCACATGACTAACAAAGAAGGAGAAAAGGATAACATGGTTTCTCCTAAGTCAAGTTCCAAAAGTAGTGCAGCAGTAAAAGATGGCCTAACTACATGTCCATGCAAGCATGCTTTGTCCTCAGAAACAATAAAAGTGGGTGAAACATATATTAGTAAAGCATGCTAAAATATTCCTACTATGGTATACCAATCTCACCCAAGTAGGCCATTCCTTGCTTACCTCTCGCTCATATCGGCTGTACAACAAATATGCCTGTTATCAATCATATAGTGGTGATATCCGCACATGTGCACTTACATTCAGCATGATATAAAAACCTTAAACAGTTGCCAAATTAAGCTTACCCACCTGAAGTGCTCAATCCAAGGCAAACCTGGGGTCGGTGAAGAGCGCAGACGCTCACAGTCCAAATTCTGCCGAAACCGCATCCTCGGTACATGTCGCGAAAGCCTCGGCTCCAAACAGCTGAAAGTAACCCGAAATCAGAGTCTTCCGATCCATCGGGTCCAGCAACACTTGAAAACACCCCTGGTTACAACAATAAGGTTCAACGTTACACTTAATCCAAAAATATTCCAAGTATACACAATCTGCGAAATCAGCCTCAAAGATGTGAAATTTCCACCTGTAGAACGGACTCAGAAAAATCCAACAAAAATACTGTCGCGTTTCTCGCGTCGATACCTTCGAAATGGGTACCTGCACGTCAAATTCCGAGCCCCGTAGGCTGAGTTACAAATTCCACAATACAGGGCGCTCACAAACACACAACCACACATTTGTATTTCCATGCACAGATAAAGGGAGAAAAATATACCTTCGGACAAGCCTTAGAAAAATCCAATAAAAATACTGTGACAATCCTCGCGTCGAGTAGATGAAAAAAGTCCAAAGGCTTGTCTCCATTCGATGCCCGGTTGCGGAGATAAAAATCCGACAAGGTGTCGCTGTCCAGAAATTCCATCAGAAAATAGGGTCCCAGTAAGCATGGAAAAATTCCTCCAAAAGCGCAAAACTAGGGGAGACAGAAAATACCAAGATCGTAGCTCTGTCTGTCACGGATCCAACGGCGCAAGAATCGCTTGAAACGGTGGCCGGAGTAGGCCGAGAGAGCTCGCGCACCGAAACGCGACGAAGGGGAACACAAATGGACGAGCGTCGCGCCGCGCCGTAAAAATGGGAACCTCGAAGTGCGTGCCACAAAAAAATCCAGGAATCCACAGTTGGAACCAGCTATGAAAGAGGAGAAATCTTGCTTAAGGTTGCTTTGCGAGATTCCTGGCAGGGAAAGAGATAAATCCACCTGTTCTCGGCCTATTTATAGGCTGGGAAAAACAAATCTGAAAATGCCGCTTTTGTCCCAACTTCCGGGCGCTCGCAAGAATCGGGCCGCTACAGTGTTGGGCCTGGCCCAACACTGTGCGCGCCCGAAACGCCCACAGGCCGCCACGACACCCACATAACAGGCGATAGCCGATACCGCCACTAACCTCGCGCCACGTGGCCCACCGCGATGCCGACGCGTGGCACGCCCGAGCGCGGGAGAAGTCGTCAACGCGCCCACGTACGCGCGCATGCGCGCCGCCTGCCATCTCTGCACGCACGCATCCCGAGGCAACCTGCACCCGCTCTGTGGACCCGGTCCACTGCACCGGCCTATCAAAATCTGCCACGTGTCCCATCCCGGGTGCACGCCTCCGCGGTGGACCGCACACCTGCCCGAGTGCCTGCCCGCGCGGTGCCCGTGCCCGCGCGCTGCCCGCCGCCGCGCCTGCGCCTGCCCGAGCCTGCGCCGCCGCGCTCCGCCGCTGCCCGCCGGCCGCCGGAACAGTACCAAGCTACCTCGAAAATCGTGCGCGTCATTCGGGCTCCGAAAGATGCAAGTGAATAGTCCATTTTCATCGTTTTCGCGCGCTGAATCCAAATCCGAAGTCCGATTTGCCAAATTCCAACTCTAAAAATTGCCGAAGGCATCCGAAAAGATGTTCTTTTGTCCAAACTTCGCACTGAGCCCAATTTTAATATCCATTGCGCGCGAAACCCCTTCTAAGCATTCGACGGGGTCATCTGACTACTCTCGTGATCCATTAAACACTCTGAGTCCATCCCGAGTGTCCAATTGGTTCGCAAACAATGCCGACGCGCCACATAGGCCTCCAGGAGCTGCTGGTCAACCAGTAGTCTCGTCGTGGGGATCCAGGTCCTCACAGAATTCCTGCGTTCGAGATCCGGAACAGGAATTCCAGTCCGAATCGGCTCCAACTTTTTCTTCAGAAAAATTTAGAAAAATTCCAGAAAATCCAGAAAAAGTATGTAAGCACTTTTGCATGTCAACTTTAAACAAAATTCATTGTTTAATAAAAGAAATAGATTATGCTAAATCTATCAATAATATCCAAGTAGTGAAACGAAGATTTATAAAAATTAAATCCTTTAAAGTTGAACAAGTTCAAAGACATCTATCACGATCTTATGAGTAATGCGTTTATCAAATCATCAATATGGTAAAGAAAATGAAATACCAAGATCGATAGATGTTTGAAATCCCAAATATGTTAGATAATATATCTAGTCAAATTTTTGAAGGGAGTGGCTCTTTGAGCATCTTTCAATAAAATCCCCACCTTATACCAACCTTGGAATTTGACAGAGTCAAGTATTCCAAAAAGCATCTTATCTATTCAACACGAAAAACCATGTTTGGTATACATGTGGTAGCTGCACACAGTACTCGGACGACCGAGGTGGTAGCTCTTTCCTCTATGTGGTGGTAGTTTTCACACTCCTCATTGGGATGTAACTCTTTCCACATCTTTTGAGCATAAGCATTTTAATAAACTCCCCCTCAATTGGCTATCAATTATTTAAGATATAAGGTATTCAACCAAAAATTGATCTCGAGTTCATACTTGACTCAATTGTCAAATAAGATAAAGACTATACCAAGAGATCACATGAGAGAGAAATTGGCTTTGATCAATTAAAGATGACTTAATTGACATAAATGATCATTGCATCAAATGAATTATTATGATATCCAAAGCATAATAAATTTCTAAATATATGAAAGGATGCAGTTAAAGTCAATTATACTAATGCTCAATTAATGTTCTATGTACAAACATAGATAAGGAACAAAAACACAAAACAAAACCTAACCTAAGCAATGGTTTCAAAAAGAGTTATTTCAAAGAAAGCATTCCTATTGCTTTACGCAAATGAATAAACCGTTTTTGATCCAAAGGTTTTGTTAAAATGTCAGCTAATTGATCTTCAGTTGAAATATAAGAAATTTGAAGAAGACTTGATTCAACTAGCTCTCTTAGAAAATGATATCTAAGTTCAATGTGTTTTGTTCTTGAGTGCAACACAGGATTTTTAGAAATATTTATAGCACTAGTGTTGTCACAGAGAATAGTTACCGAAGTTGCTGAAATTCGGAAGTCGCTCAACACGCTTTTCATCCAAATGAGTTGGGTTGAACAACTACCCACTGAAATATATTCCGCTTCGGCAGTCGAGAGTGCAATGCAGTTTTGCTTTTTACTATGCCACACAACAAGGCAATGGCCAAGATAAAAACATGCACCACTCGTACTCTTCCGATCATCCACTGATCCTGCCCAATCGGCATCTGAATATCCTATAATGTCAAGAGTTGTTCCCATAGGATACCAAATTCTGAAATTCACGGTTCCTTTTACGTACCGGATGATCCTTTTCACCGCTTTCAGGTGAACCTCCTTTGGTGCTGACTGATATCTCGCGCAGATCCCAACACTAAAGGATATGTTCGGGCGACTAGCCGTGAGGTAGAGTAGACTTCCAATCATGCTGCGATAAAGCTTCTCGTCTACACTTTCACTAAGAGATTCACTTCCTAATTCCTTGTTGCTAGTTCCCATAGGAGTCGGAAAGTCTTTAGAGTTTTCTAATCCAAACTTCTTGACCAACTCCTTTGCATACTTGGATTGGCACAGATGGATGCCTTCTTCACTTTGTTTCACTTGCAATCCAAGAAAGTATGTTAGGTCGCCCATCATAGACATCTCAAATTCGCTTTCCATGGTTTCAGCGAATTTAGAAGCATCATTGTCTCTTGTTGCTCCAAATACAATGTCATCGACATAGATTTGTGCCACAATGAAGTTATCCTGATAATGCTTCAGAAAGAGAGTCCGATCTGCTCCCCCTCGAGTATAGCCCTTTTCCAAAAGGTGCTTTGTCAGCCTTTCGTACCACGCTCGCGGTGCTTGTTTTAGACTGTAAAGAGCCTTTTTCAAACGAAAAACATGGTTAGGTTGTTTATGGTCTACAAAACCTTTCGGTTGAGCCACATAAACTTCCTCGTTCAAAAACCCATTTAAAAACGCGCTCTTAACGTCCATTTGAAAGAGTTTGATTTTAAAATGACAAGCAATTGCGAACAAAATACGAATCGACTCGAGTCGAGCTACCGGGGCGAACGTCTCATCAAAGTCTATTCCTTCAATTTGTGAGTAGCCCTGAGCAACTAGGCGTGCTTTGTTCCTGATAATGGTACCATCCTCATTTTTCTTGTTCTTGAAAATCCATTTAGTACCAATCACGTTGTGTTGCTTCGGTGGCTTCATTAGTTCCCAGACTTTGTTTCTTTCGAACTGATGGAGCTCTTCCTGCATTGCTTCAATCCAGTAATCATCCTGAGGAGCTTCATCGACGTTCTTTGGTTCTATCATGGAGACGTAACATGCGACTCCACAAACCAACTGTCTCCGAGTCCTGACTCCTTCTCGTGGGTCTCCAATAATGTTCGATTCTGGATGATCCTTGGAGATACATAGCGTTTGAGGTAATGGAGTACACGGAGGTACATGTGATGATTCCTGCATATTAGATAAACTAGAAGAACCATTAGATGCATCAACATTATCGGAAGAATTATTATGAGAAGATGCATTTACAGGAGGATCATCATCAAGAGACATATTAGGGGTAGATTTATCAGATGCAAAATGAAAAGCTTCATCTACTTTAACATTAATAGATTCTACCATCGTTTTAGATTCCAGGTTAAATACCTGATATGCTCTACTGTTTGTAGAATAACCCATGAAAATCCCTTCGTCACTTCGAGAGTCGAATTTACTAAGATTTTCGCGATCACGTAAAATGTAACAGCGACTCCCAAAGACCCGAAAATATTTGATATTCGGTTTTCTACAAAACCATAGTTCATATGGTGTATTTAAAGTTCCCGGGCGCAAATACACTCAATTAATAATGTAGACAGCGGTGTTCACAGCTTCAGCCCAAAAATGTAACGGTAAATTCCGGCTATGAAGCATAACACGCGCCATCTCTTGTACAGCCCTGTTTTTGCGCTCGACTACACCATTCTGTTGAGGTGTATAGGGTGCTGAGAATTCATGTTTAATGCCGTTGGAAGTGCAAAAAATCAATGAATTTAGAATTTATGAATTCTCCACCTCTATCACTTCGAACACGAATGATCTTTTCATTTCTTTCAATCATAATACGATGGCAAACCTCATGAAAAGAGTCGAAAGTATCCGCTTTCTCTTTTAAAAATGTTACTCATGTATATCTAGAGAAATCATCAACCAAAAGAAAAATGTACCATTTACCTCCCAAAGATGGTTGACGATTCGGCCCCATTAAGTTCATGTGCAGTAATTGTAAGGGCCGGTTGGTATCAACGTGGTTCAAGTTATTGTGTGCAGCCCTTGATTGTTTTCCCTTTTGACAACCTCCACACACAATGTTTTCTTTAAAAGAAAGTTTAGGAACCCCCTTAACCACGTCTTTATTTGAAATCCTTGTTAGTTCCTTAAAATTTATGTGACCTAGTCTTTCATGCCAAAGAGTTTCATTATCCAAAGAAACTAGGTTACAATTTTCAGAAATTTTGTTTGGAACAACATAGCAATTATTTTCAGATCTAACCACTTTCAAAAAGAATAATTGGTCCTTATCAGTTACAATACATTCTGCAGAAGAAAAGTTAACTGAAAAACCATTATCACAAAGTTGACTTATGCTAATGAGATTAGTCTTAAGGTCTTCAACAAATAAAACATTGTTCAAAATCGGGCCTTCTGGAATAGCAATTGTTCCTTTTCCAACAATTTTAGAAGAACGACCATCTCCGAAAACTACAAGTCCTCCGGAGATTTTCTCTAAAGTTTGAAAACTATTTTTGTCACCGGTCATGTGACGAGAACATCCACTATCCAGATACCAAGACGAATTGTCATAAGCATGCAAAGAAGTATGAAAGACAAGACAAGGGAAGATTTCACCTTTGCGCACCCAAACCTTTTTGGACTGCGTCGGTAATGAATGTGAAGTTATTCTCCTTAGTGAAAGCGTCTTGATTGATTGGTTGCTTTTCTTTGATGACGTCGTCTTGTTAGATAAACTACCAAGGCTCTTTTCCTTTGAAAGGTTCTCCTTTGATTTCCGGGGAATCACCTTTTTGGTAGTTGTTGCAAGAGGTGCTTGAGTTGAACATTTTGCTCCAATCTTGCAATCTCTTCGTATGTGCCCTGCAAAACCACAACGAAAACATACCTTTGTACTTGACGATCCCGAAGTAGGTGAGGTAGGCTTGTTGTCATTGTATGCAGTGAATTCCGTCGTCGGAGGAGGAGATACCGACTAGGGCACAAAAACTGTTCCACTCGAACTAGGAGTGTCTCCAGTTCGACTGTATCCAAGGCCGAAACGGTTTGTTTGACCAAGACCAAGCAACTTTTCCAACTTGCTCCTTCCAGAAGAAAATCTCTTCAAATCAACCTTAAGTTGGAAAATGGTCTTCGTCATTTCCATTTTTTCTTGTCGAGCCTCGGAGTAGAGCTTCAAGAAGTAACTTGCTTTATCCACCAGTTTTACGTGTTCCTTCTCGAAATGCTCATTTTTCTCTTGAAGGGAAATATTTACTTTGATCAAGTTATCCCTTTCCACTTCAAGGGCGTTTGAGAGAGAAGTTGCCCTTCGTGCTTCTTCTTCAAGATCCTGCAATCTCCCTCTCAAACTCTTGTTTTGCTTTGCTAATTTTTTTGAATCCTTTAAAAGTTTATGGTAGGCAAAAGCAAAGTCTTCACCTTCGGAATTACTCGATTCGTCGTCCATTGCATTCTTTTCAACTTGGGAGGAGATGGACACGGAATCGGATGTACTCGCCATAAAGCATATGTAAGGTGAAGATGTGGACGCGTGGAATGTCGTTGCGTTGTTTTCTTCATCAATGGAAGATGACTCATTTGACGATGAGGTGTCATCCCAAGTGACGGCTTGCATCGCCTTCTTCTTTGACGGATTCTTATTGGGACACTCCGTTGAAATGTGACCGTAGCCTCGGCACTTGAAGCATTGGACTTGTCCCTCCGAGTTTTTCTTATCCTTTGAAAAACTCTCTTGCTTTCTTGACTTATAGCTTGAAGAACCTTTGCCTTTCTTCGACTTTACGAAGGATGAAGTTTTACTTGAATTACCCCTTCGAAAGTTTCGGCGAAATTTCCTTGTCAAGAGAGCAAGTTGCTTCTCGAAATCCTCCATAGATAGGTTCTCGTCATCGTCTGAGGAGGATGAATTCGCGTCTTCTTCTTTTGTTGTTTTCAATGCAAAACCTGAAGACTTAGAAGAGGATGCCTTTCCAGAAGAATAGTTAGTAGGAAATGTCATTTCATATGTTTGAAGTGCACCAACTAATTCTTCTACACGGATTTCGTCCGGGTGTTTAACTGTTTCAATGGCCGTGATCTTGGAACGAAATCTTTCAGGAAGAGTACTTAAAATCTTTCGTACAACTTTAGATTCTGGAATTTTCTCTCCCAAGTTAGCACATGTATTCACGATGTCTTGCAATCGTGTATAGTAATCTGTGAAAGATTTATTTTCTGCCATAAAAATAGAGTCAAATTTGCTCGTAAGCATTTACAGCTTTTGAATCTTCACAAGGTTTGTTCCCTCATGTGTAACTTGTAGAACATCCAAGATTTCTTTCGCAGTCTCACATGCCGAGACGCGAGAGAATTCAGTTTGTAACAAAGCATTAAATAAGGCGTTAACTCCTTTGCCATTGTAAGAAGATGAGTCAATCTCTTCCTTGGTCCATTTCGACCTAGGTTTGATGGTGCGAACATCAGCAATAAATCCAGTTGGATTTTACCATCCTAACTCAATTGATTGCCACACCCGTTCATCGATGGAAATAAGAAATGCTCTCATCCGAACTTTCCAGTAGGCATAGTTTGTTTCATCGAAGAATGGGGGTCTGTTGATGTTTCCACCTTTAACCATTGTTTACAACCCTATTCCCTCTCTGATACCACTTGTTGGGTTATATCTAATATGGATCTAAATAGGGGAAAAAATATCTAGAGGGAGGGGTGAATAGGTGTAAACAATAAACACTCAAAAATCTTTGCGTAATAAAATCCAATGCGGAAAAATAAATAACACGCAGAGATTTTACGTGGAAAACTCCAAAACCAGGAGTAAAAAATATCACGGGACCGATAACACGGCGAAATCAACTAAGATTAAACACGTACAAAGGTGACATACCGTACTCACACACGACTCATCCTTTTTCCATACGCTCCGAGTTGATCTTCTCCGCTCGCTCCGCAACGCGCCTCGATTCCACGATTTGCGTCCAACGCCGAATCCACGGCGTCCAACGTCGAGTCCACGACGTCTGACCAAATCCACGATCTCCACCAAGTAGTACGTCTTGAATCCACGAATGTACCTCGCTCCGAATCCACGAGAGCGGTAACACCTTGAATCCACAAGGCCACGCGAGTCCACGCGCCGATTTTGGGAAAAATCATTGTTTTTGGTGGTGATGATCCGCCGAATACTTAGATCAAAAATAGATCGGAAATACCATCTAAGTATTCATTAATTTGATTCTACTCAAAAACTGAGTTTGAAAACCTAGAATCAAATTAATCAATATAGATGAAGAAACATAGAATTAAATCTAGTTATTTACTTTCTTCTCTATATGTGGATCTATAAGTTTATCTCCGTTGATTTCTCGTTCATTTATGGAAATAAATACTTATTGTGGATTACCCTAAAAGATAGAATTAGGGTTTATTTATAGGTTAGAAACCATTGGAAGTGGATAAGAATCAAAAACTGACTATAACAGAATTTTTTCCGCACGACGGTCCGGACTGGATTAGGGTCTATCCGGATTGTGGTGACCTGGATCTCTGTAGCGCTTCTATAGTGTGACCAACAGCTTTTGGAGGCCTTTGTGGCGTGTCGGTTGTGTTTGTGCACCAATTGGACACTAGTGATGGACTTCGGGCTTAAAATGGATCACGAGAGTAGTCAGATGACCCCGCCGAATGTTTAGAAGTGGTTTCGCACAAAACGGATATCAAATTTAGACTTAGCGCGAAATTTGGATTAAAAACACCTTTCCGGATGCCTTCGGCAAATTTTAGAAATGGAATTTGGCAAAACAGACAGCGGATTTGGATTCAGCGCGCGAAAACGATCGAAATGGACTATTTACTTGTATTTTTCGGAGTACGGAAGCAAAGGCCCGTTTTTTGAGGCATGTGGGGCACTGTTCCTGCCAGCGGGCAGCGCCGGCGGTGGCGGAGCGTGGCGGCGCAGCCACGGGTAGCGCGGCGGGCAGAGGCGCGGGCCGCCCGGTCCACGCGGCATGCATGCACCGGGGGCTGGACGCGTGGCGGCTCGGGAGTGGGCCGGTCCGCAGGGCGCGGTCTACGGAGAGCACGGGGTGTATGGTACACCGGGGGCGGACACGTGGCAGCTGGCTACGGGTTCGGTGCATCAGCGTGCATGCACCGGGCGCAGCGAGTGGAGGGTCAGACACGTGGCGCCTCCCTATTGGTCGGGGTACTGTGCAGGGCAGGTGGGCAGGTGGCCGTACGCGCGCGGGGAAGGCGCGCGACCTGCGCGGGGCAAGCACGGTCGGCGCCACGTGGCGCGACCACAGCGGCCGGCGCCGCTGTGCGCTGTGCCGCGTGCCACGTGGCAGGCAGGGATTGGCTGCCGCTGGTGTTTCCTGTTCTGGGGACACATCGGGTATTTTCCGAAATGTTTTTATGGTTTTGGCACTTTGATGCTATCCGAGAAGGGATTCATGGAGGATTTCGACCCCTTCGAGCCCTCTGCTCGAAGGGGGCTGAGAAGGTGAATTGATCTCCAAGCAGAGAAGATTGCACCTGTCGATTCCCGGATTTTCGGTGGCACGCATTTTGAGATTTCCATTTTACCGGCGCGGCGCGACGTTTCTTCTTCGGTGTTCTTCTCCGTCGCATTTTGGTGTACGAGCTCCCCCGGCTTAATCCGACCTTCGTTTTCGGCGATTCTTGCGCCATTGGAACGGAAACAGACAGAGCTACGATCTTGGTACTTCTTGCTTCCCCTCGTTTCAAGCTTTTCGAAGAGTTGTTCCAAGCTTTCTGTGACCCTTTTTGCTGTGATTGAGACTTGGACAGCGGCTCGATGTTTTGGCGATATCTCCGCACCTAGGCATCGGATCGGGACGCGCCTTTACACTTTTTGCATCTACGCGTCGGAAGGATTACTGTCGTATTTTTCGGGGAATTTTCTGAGACTTTCCCGAAGGTATACTTCTTCCCCCTTTACTGTGCAGAGTATTACAGTTGTGTATGTTGTTGAGTTTCGCGTTCACCGCGTTGTGGAATTTGTAACTCGGCCTCCGGGACTCGGATTTTAACGTGCAGGTACTCGTTTCGAAGGGCTCGACGCGACGATCGCGACAGTATTTTTGTTGGATTTTTCAGAGTCCGTTCTACATGAGAAAATTGCACATCTTCGGGACTAGTTTCAGCAGATGGTGTATACTTGGATATTTTTAGCATAAAGTGTAACTTTGGACCTTTTGTTGTACCCAGGAAGGTTCGCGAGTGTTTTTGGAGCACTGCTAGGAGCCGAGGTTTGAGCGACATGTATCGTGGATACGGGTTCAGCAGATATGGTTAGCAAGTGGCCACACTCATCACCGACCCCAGGTTTGCCTTGGATTGAGCACTTCAGGTGGGTAAACTTAATATTGGTAACTGTGTAAGGAATGATAAGGCTTTTATGTTAGGGTGAATGTAAGTGCACTTGTGGGAATGTCCCCCCTCAATGACTGATAGCATGCATATTTAATGTACAACCAATATTTAGCATTGAGATGAAAAGCTTGAGGAATGGCCTAGATCATACAGATTGATATACTTTAGTAATGATCTTTTAGCATGCTAGGTCGCACATAGTCTTTTATGATATGATTGCTCGATGGAGTAGGGGGCTATATCTATGTGCTGGTATTATTCTGATCATTCTTTTGATGGACCCTGGATTGTGGACAGGTGTAGTTCTTTAGGGATTCCGGCATGTTGTTTATTCCTAGAGGATCTATTATATGCTTTACCCCCTTTCATTACCTTGAGGACATTTGAATGCTTGTATGGACATATAGTTTGGCCACCTTTTACTGCTACACTACATATTGGAACTTGACTTAGGAGAAACCATGCTTTTCCTTTCTCCTTCTTTGTTAGTCAGGTTGTCAGTGTTGCTCGGGTTCGAGCAGGGGTCGGGACTTTGTGTCTGGACAGGTTGGATTAGTTTGTGGGGTTTTGCGGCGACCGCGGATATTGGGCAGTTGACCGGATATTTACTTATGCATCAGATTGGGTGTCAGTTTTCTCTAGTGGATGGAGTTTCCCACTTATCGTTTAGTTGCATCCGATTGAGGTCGAGTATTTCTTTAGTGGTTGGGTTTTCCCACTTTGATCAGAGTCGTGATCAAAGTCCCCATATACAGAGATACTTGTTACAGAGATACTTTACTCTGTGTGGGTCGCTCCCCTCGAGTGCCGCTCCGGAGTAGGCTTTTCACCGTGACGGGTACCGGTCCATCTTTTTGGGATTTCGAGCCTTGTGTGCTGGTCCCTTAGGATTTCGAGCCTTGTGTGCTGATCCCGCGGTTTCGAGCCTTGTGTGCAGATTTCGCTGAGCAGGCAGTACCAGTTTTACTGGTGACACTAGATTGGGTTACTACCGGCATTTACCTTATTGTTGCGCTCGTGCCTGGGGGCCGAGTGGAGTCTAGTAGCTGTGTTTAGACCAGTGCTAGTGTTGTTGGGAGCCGTTTGGTTTGACGGTGGTCCCGTGTCGTTGAGAGTACTTTGACCGTTGTGTGTGAGGTTGAGCATGTCGAGTCTATCCATTCTGAGAGAGAGCGTGGATTTCGACTATAGCCTGCATGAGCCACTATTCGATAGCGAGTTAGTCCGTTTGGACGCCCTACATAATTCCTGCCCGTCAGCGGGAGGTGGTTGTAGGTGGGCGCAGGTTTGACTGGACCCGATGTGGCAGTCAGCTCGATTGGGTCGATTGAGCACCTCGTGTGCGAGTGTTGCATATCTTTATCAGAGTTTCCCCATTTGAGCTTTTAGATAGAGGCATGGTAGCTGTTGAGAGTCTCCAGCTTTCTTATTTTAGTCTTCACGGCTTTGGTTAGTTTATGTCTCTTGAGGACTTAGTGGGCAGACCGTCGCGTCTGGCGATGGTACCCACTGAGAACTCCCTTTTTGGTGTAGTTCTCATACCTGCTAGGGTTTTTCCCCCTCTTTTCCCCTTTATCTCCTTTGTTTTGCAGAGTCTTAGCGGGTGTTGCTGATTCTGCATTTGTTGATCGAGGCGAGGGAGTTGTGTGCTAGATCCCTACCCGTCGTTGGAGAGTAGCGGTACCCCTTCAGAGGAGGGCTTCAGTAGATGAGCTATTTTATTTTCCTCTTTTGAGAGACTCATGTAGTGAGGACATGAAATGTATTGAGAGACTGTACACTGATGTATTTATTGGAGATACCTCCCTGTTGAGTTCTGAGTTTTGTATATGAGGATATTGTATGATTATCATTTTGGGAGATGGACATTGTTGTATTATTTCTAGTTCTACAGTGATTGATTTTAGTTTTATAGCAGATTTTCATTTATAGCACTGATATCTGTTAGATTTAGCACTTTTCTTGCAGGTAGGACGCTTCGCCTATGCGGAGTTTGGCATAGGTGGCGGATCTGTTGGCGAGCCCGGGTCGTAGTTTTGACCCCGGGGCGTGACAGATTAGGTTGGTATCAGAGCCTAGGTTGTAGGTCATGGTGGACTTAGAAACCCTAGGCTTATGGTTTGACCCTTGGATGACTTCGTGAGAGTCGTGATTTATAGCGAGAGTCCTGATTGAGTTTTATACCTCTCCCAGGGGACGGGACGAGTGATTGGCATGTTTATTCTCCTAAGTGATTATGTTGGCTGCAGACAACATAATGCTGTGGAATGGGTGACATGCTCTAGACTTTCGCTGGATTGGGTCGAGCGTTGTTGTGTGCTGTTTTGCAGTTTCGTCGTTGTGAGCGGTGTCTCTCCGACGCTGGGTTTCGACCCGTGTGCATCCTGTCATAGCAGATGAGATTAAGCGGTTGGTTTTGGGCCGGATACCCGGATTGAGGTCAGTGAGTTTCGGACCCAGATGACAGGATTGTCATAGGCTTACCAACGACAGAGTGAGCGAGCAGTTGGTATTAGTGACACAGTTGTCGAAGCAGCGGGTAGCTCGACAGTGCTTCCTTCTGAGACCACCCGGTTGTAGTATCCTCAGGGGCGGGGATTGCTGTGGCACCGATGGAGTGAGTAGCCCCCTCTGTGCCAATGTTTAGTGGCGAGGCACCGAGGCAGGGTGGATAGTTGACAGCTGGTGAGCTGAGGGGACGCGATCGATCTATTGAGCCAGATTTGGCAGATGAACCACCCCGACTCGTAAGATTAAGTTTGGAGCCTTTGGAGGCAGAGTCGTGGTTGGTGGTGATGGAGTAATCAATTGAGAGCCTCCCTGTGCTAGAGAGTTTATGTAGTTGTTGAACTGCGCGCTCCAGGTTTCGAGGGACGAGGCGCATAGGATATGTGAGACTGGGAGTGGATTGCGTCAGGATACTTTTCAGTTTATTCAGTCCCTCCGTTACAGGTTTTAACGCCTCGTTGGTGTAGGCGTTGTGTTGGAGCGTGGCGCTGCAGTTCCTTTGGATAGGGATCTGCCGCCAGAGGCGAGTTCTGGATTTTGGTGCTTGGCGCCAGGTGATGGAGGACAGATCGGCCGGCAGAGGCATTTCTGATTTCTTTTTCCATGGTAGTGGATTCCTGAGACGCCAGAGATCGGGTGGACCCTGATGGCAGTATCAGCGTCTTTATCAGAGTGGCGCAGCGGTAGCGTGGATTTGTTATCTGCGGAGGACCCTATTCGTCGCCTCAATGTGAGCAGAGACAGAGGTCGTGCTCCCTTGTGGATAGTCCTGATTTTCAGGCAGATTGAGCGACAACCACTTGCTTTGAGCGGATGAATCAGTGCCGCCCGGTTGGAGGGCGCCACGGTAGTGGATTGAGTGTCGCAGGTGGGATTTCATCACAGCAATCGGAGTTAGAGCATGTTGCATTCCTGCATGGACTAGAGGTAGATTTGTTACCACGTGCACTAGAGGTACAGGTTCCTGTTAGTGTTGTGCACGTGGAGGAGGCTTGTGGATCATGTCCAGTATAGTAGAGGCCGTGAGTTATGCCGGCAGACTTATTGGTAATTGTGGCAGTTCGATGTTTCGACCCAGTGCTTGGGTTTTGGTTGGCACAGTGCCACAGGATGTTTGACTGCAAAAAGAAAGGACTTTGATCTTCGGCAAGGCAGACAAGAGGAGGCTTGCTTATTGAGATTATTAGAGCACACAGGTTATAGCGACAGTGTGAGAGGTGCTTACGGCGGCACCGGGACTCAAGGATATCTCTATTGCCCATGAGATCCCGGGTGTGATTTCACCTGAGCTGTTGATGATGCCGCCGGTTAGGGAGAAAGCGATTGTGTTTGACGTGGTTCGGGGGACCGATCCACCCTCGACAGCACCTCATTGGATATCGCCCGTAGAGCTGAGAGAGCTAATGGCACAGTCGCAGGATCTGATGGATCTAGGGGTCTGTTTGACCTAGTGCCACGCCGTTGATACACGGTGGTGATGCCACATCGTTGATACACGACTGTGAGGGTTCTTTTATGGTTCGAGTGTAGACAGGTCCGGGTGGTATCTAGGACCTTTTGATGGAGCTATACTCCGGCAGTTATTGTATGATGCGAGTACCTACTTGGAATCAGACAGCCGAGGACCTTGCCTAGATGGCGTTCAGGACACGGTAGGGGCATTATGAGCTCATAGTAAGGCCAAATGGAATAATTAATGCCCTGTTGTCTTCAAGATTTGAGGAATTGTATGTCCCAGTTGTACTTGGACGGATTGGGAGTGGTGTTCCCCAAGGATATTATGATTTACTCCCAGAGCGACTTGGAGTATGTGGAGCACTTGTGGATGTGCTACCATGCCAGTGTGGATGAAGCTGTATGCCAAGTTATTGAGGTACAAGTTTTAGCTCCAAGTGCATGCCTTCTTGGGTCACCTTATTTTAGCCGTTGGAGCGGCGGTGGAACCCGACCAAATGGATGTTATTCGAGATTGGCTGAGACCAACATTTATACTTGAGGCGAGGAGCTTCTTGGGCTTGGCAGTGCCAGGAGAGCATGGCTGATGGATAATGAGACTGATACCAGCGCCAATGCTAGTACTTCTAGTGTTGGGAGATGGATTTGCGTGTTATAGTGATACCTCCCTTAGTGGCTGTGGAATTACCGTGGGTTTACCTTCGGTCCGTGCTTCATCAGTCCAACCCTATGAGTAATCTGGTAGGACGAACTGCTGTATTGTAGGCAGCTTGGATCCCACAGTTGAGCCTTTCAGTACGCCTATTATTTCCAGCTTTGATTGATATACCTGGGCGTAGGCTATGCCTGTTTGGCTATCAGTTCTGGTTACTCAGCGTTCCTGTTCTATACTATATGATAGATTAAGGGTTAAGCTTCAGTTTACAGTTTCTGTTATACGACACCAGTGGAAACTACAGCTTTCAACATCTTAGGTGGAATTTACTCAGATTGTCGTCGATGGTTCGGACTTTTTGTTAGTTGTATGCCCCAAAAGCCTATCAGGCTGACGCATTTTTTATATGGGACATATTTGTACTTGATCTTTATTATTATTTGGGCATCTTATGCCATTCATGTTTAATGTGTCCATGAATCGTCCTTTGAATTAATGAGATGATAATGTATATTCTTAACAGTTAAGAATTTGAGATACATATTATTGGTGATTAAGTCATAAATGCTCTCAATCGGAGGATCATCATGGGGACGATGATTGATCCGGTAAGATTGATGTATGTGCCGCTCTCTTTTAGGATGACGAGTCTCAAGTCATCAGTGTGTGGACACTGGAGCGAACGTGCAGGTGGTTGTTAGAGAACAAGGGCACTGAGCGTGACCAATTACGAATAGTTACATGGATGTCTACTCATTCGTCAGTAACTGATTCGATGTTGCAGTGGTACAATTGATCCTTAGACCTGCGACACCATGGGCATTTAATATGAGGCTATTATAGTTTGATTATGCAATAAACTCTGATCCGAGTCACGGGTCTTAGTAGTATATGTTGGCTGCAGTCGGTTCATATTAGGAATGGGTGTTTGTTTACAGGGGATCTATCGCTCTCGGTAGAGAGATAATTAGTCCTATGCTATTTGTAAGGCAAAGCTCAGAAATCCTCGGCCGGGGTAATATAGTTCATGGAAAGTTGTTTCCAAGAGTAACCATATGAGCTTCTGCCCTATCAATTGTCATATAACGGGTGATGGGGTTTGACGAGTATTCCATGACCTCCACTCAGTTGGGACTATGCAATAGAAGGATTGTATTGTACGGTAACTGCACCTTGAGGTTCAGTCCAATATTCACTTCTGACTGGATTGCCATTATATGCTGCTAGGCGTCACTGGTGGATTGTGGGAACCAATAAGAATAATTATAGGCGAATAATTATTATACGATGGAAGAATCAAAAGTGTTTGATCCATCAAAAAGAGTTTCGATGATGATGTCGATGGGGATCGCATCATATCTCACTACCAGACAGAATTGAACCTATTAGGTCACACACATAAGGAATCACACATGATCGATATTAAGGAGATGATAAAGAAGTTTATAGAATGGATTAATTATAATCACAATACTAAAGTTTACTAATTTATTAGTAAAAGGACTAATTTGTAGTTATTGTAAATTAGAGGTATTTAAGTGCAAAAGTTGCATGGTGTATTTACTAATCGTTAGTAAATATTTTGAGGACTTATGTGTAAATGTTACACACGAATCGAATTAGGATTCGGATTCGATTCATATTGAAACTAACTTAAGGATAATGGATAATCCAATCGGATTAGGATTCGATTAGGATTAGAATTAGGGTTAGGGTTTTCTCAATATAAATATATGTCGTATGTGACATATTTTGTACGAGAGAAATAAAGGAGAAAAAGAAAACCCTAGCCGCCTATCCTCTTCCTCAAGTCCTCCACAATTAATTCATTGTTCTCTATCTTCGGAAGATTGCTAGCACAATTAGAAGATTGATTCATCCTCCTTACATCGACGCGAGAGTTAATTCGTGATTGGATCGCGAATCAAGGCGATCGATTATTTCGATCAAGGGCGTGATTCCGTGTGGACACAAGTAGAGGCCAGGTGCGTGCGCGGCTATCAAGGACGAACAATTTTTACCAACGATCGTCGGCTTCGCGGTGATCTCGACCCGCGCAAGGTAAAAATTAAATCCTAATTGATAAGATCAATTAGATTACCTTTTTTGATCTAAAACAATACATGAGGTGATCTTTGTTTTTAAGAAAATTTTTAATTGCGTTTCTTTTTCCGCTGCGCATATCTGATTACTTTCTTACAGTGGTATTGGAGCCACCCTCATCGTTTGTTTTAGATCTAATCTTTTTCGATGTTGATTGGGTTTTCTGGAACGATCAAAATCAAAACAATGAAGATTGTTTTTGAGTATATTATTTTGATTGTTTTGAAATATTAATTAAATTAGCACACTTGCGGCCAAGGCGCCGCAATGCTAATTAATTAGCACACTTGCGGGCAAGGCGCCGCAATGCTGATTAATTAGCACACTTGCGGGCAAGGGGCCGCAATGCTAATTAATTAGCACACTTGCAGGCAAGGCGCCGCAATGCTGATTAATTAGCACACTTGCGGGCAAGGGGCCGCAATGCTAATTAAATTAGCACACTTGCCGGCAAGGGCCGCAATGCTAATTAAATTAGCACACTTGCGGGCAAGGCGCCGCAATGCTAATTAGATTGGCATTGCCTTGCATGATGAATTTTTACATGGTGTAGTCATGCGGGCCATGTGGTTGTTTTGTGCAAAATCGCAATTTAAAATTAATTCGAAACCCAATTAATTAGAAATCGAATTAGAGAATTTTATTTTATATTATATGCCTGTGATGTGTATGAGGTGATGATCATGGATAGCAACCTTGTGATGATGTGAATGGGTGTAATTTAATAAGGACCCAGTGTTAGATTTATTTTGAGTGCCTGCGTGCACCAATTAAATTATGTAATTTGGAGACCTGCGTGTCTCATTAATATTATGGGTTGTATTGTAATTGTTGCAAAATTAAAGGGTAAAGGGGTAGTTCAGGTTCCATGACGATTTGTTCCATTCAAGAGTTGATGCGGTGCAGATCAAGTTTGGACCAAATATTGATCGAGGGAGCCGACAAGAGTTGATCTACTCCAATCTGATCAAGATGCAGAGCAAGTTTTTGTGTGTAATACCCTCTGACCCGATTCCGGCCTGGTGGCTCTGGCCCGAATCAAATTAAAATCCATGATCATCACCGGTAGTTATTTTTTTATATATATGCGATATATGTGTGTATATGATGCGATGGTTTGCATGAGATGTAAATTTATAATGAATTAAAACTAATGAGATAACAAATCTCCCTAAATAAAATATTAAGTTAATGGTGTTATGAACCCATTAGTGGCCTTCCATCGTTGTAGGGTGTAGGCGTCTCTTTAGTTTTGATTGATGCACCCGGACACGGGGGTCAGTTGCATTAGGGAGCCGCAACCATTCTATTGGCATAAGATGCTATGTGGTAAGAAAGGGGTTGAATCCAAGAATCTGTCAGGATGAGGATTCAATGACTTTTTTATTTGCATGATGAACGGTGGGTCTAACTTAACCAAAAGATAAGGCCAAGAATCTGTTAGGATGAGGCCTATATTTTTGGAGGCCAAAGATAAAATTGCGATTTGCTTGAGAAGCATTGAACAAGAGTTGTTCACTCTTTTCTTTACTCATTGCCAAGAATCTGTCAGGATGAGGTAGTGTGCAAATAGATGGGACCGCAATTCCCACTAGAAACTTTTAGTAAAATTTCCGTTTTCTCCACTCGGGGAATGTGGAGATTCGCTAAAATTAGTGGGAGGCACCATTTAGATTTAATGACCCTAATCAAAATGGATTATGATTAAGTACACAACTAATTAGAATCTTAACCATCTGCAGAAAATGTCCCCCTCTAACCCACTTGTCAGAATACTTGATACTAATCGCTTAACTGGACCGAATTTCACCGATTGGCTGAGGAATTTGAGAATTGTTCTCAATTCTGAGAAATTAGCCTATGTGTTGGACACGGAGGCTCCAGCAGTGCCCGAAAATCCAACAGCTCAACAGAAAGATGCTAGAAAATCCAACAGCTCTGCAGGGCTTCTATAGTGTGACCAGCAGTTTCTGGAGGCCTTTGTGGCGTGTCGGTGGTGTTTGTGCACCAATTTGACACTAGTGATGGACTTCGGGCTTAAAATGGATCACGAGAGTAGTCAGATGACCCCGCTGAATGTTTAGAAGTGGTTTCGCACAAAACGGATATCAAAAATACCTTTCCGGATGCCTTCAGCAATTTTTAGAAATGGAATTTGGCAAAACGGACAGCGGATTTGGATTCAGCGCGCGAAAATGATAGAAATGGACTATTTACTTGTATTTTTCGGAGTCCGGATGCAAAGGTGTGTTTTTCGAGGCATGTGGGGCACTGTTCCGGCCGGCGGGCAGCGCCGGCGGCGGCAGAGCGCGGCGGGCAGAGGCGCGGGCCGCACGGTCCACGCGGCATGCGTGCACCGGGGGCTGGACGCGTGGCGGCTCGGGAGTGGGCCGGTCCGCGGGGCGCGGTTTACGGAGAACACGGTGTCACGGGGCTAGCTTTTTCGCCTTGAAATTACCCCGTGCGGCGCCCAAGTGTCGCACACCTGAGCCAGCCTTCCCGAGTCCCTTGCCACGGACACGTCCTCGAACTTAAACAGCGGGATCACAACTCAAGCAATAACCAAGCATGCTCCTCCACGAGCCTGACTGCCCAGCGCCGCGCCTTGCGTCGAACCCTTTGTCGAACTCCGCGAGTTCTGAACAAACAACCCCGCCCAAGAGGTTGGCCTTCAAGCCGAGTATATTCCGCCTAACCGGACAAACTCTCCTCGAGAGTGCTACTTAACCGAATGTCCCTTTGCCTCCGAAGCAAACATCCAGGACAATACAAGTTCTCACAACTTAGTCCATTTGAATGGGCCCGAGCGAGTTGCCCTTGCGCGTTCCGCTCGTCTGCTTAACCGAGCGACCCGTCCCACGCATCTCGCCCGTCCGCCAGCCCATTGCCTTGCCAAGGCGCCGCGCGCCCCGCAATTCCCACGACAGGATCCATAGTCTGGTCGGGCATGTCCCATTCCGCTGGCCACCTAGTTCCGTCATCGCTCCCGATTCGGTCCAAGGTCCGCTTCCCGAATACCCCACACTACTTGTTCCCGCGTGTGCTCCCTTCGCAAGGGTTTGCCAACCTAGCGAAATTCTCCCCGCGTCGCCAACCCCTTGGCACCTCCATTGCACGACCATGCTTGGCCGCCAACACACTCGGCCCAGCATCCAAGGTTGCTTGACGGATGTCGCCCACAATCGAATCAGCCTCGCTCCGCTTTGCTAACCATTCGGCACCTCCATTGCACGACCATGCTCGGCCGCCAACACACTCGGTCCCCTCCATGGCTCACTTTACGAAAACCAGCATCGATTGTCTCCCCTTACTTCGTGGGTCGCGCCGCACGAATCCCCGCTCGGCACCACTGCCTTTGCGAGCCTTGCCCATAACGGCGGACCGACCGTTCCTTCGCCTCGCGAACTTCGTAGGCCTCGCGCCTCACGAATCCCCGCTCGGCACCCACATGCCTTTGCAAGCCTTGTCCATTGAGGCGGACCGACCTTCGCAAGACTGTCCCTCATCCGCTCGTTCGCTCCACTACAGAGATCCGAAACGGCATAAGGTAGTGCAAGCGAACCTAGAGGTAAAACCTCTGGGCTTACCCCGCTCCGTAATGCCGTCGACCTCGTGTCTTTGGCATTACCCTAAGCCCGTGTGCTCTTCGACCATCGAATACCGCTCATACGAACCCCGGCTTGGCGACTCCGCTCGCCTAGGGATGGCCTATGTCCTATAGGCCAACGGGGGAGTCGGGGCCACTTCGCAAGTGTCCGACCCCTCCTCTATATAACCCACGAGGCATCCACCCCTTTGGCACCTCGGGGGTACAAAGGTGCTCACCGAGGGGTACGTTTTGAAACCCCGCATGCGGCACCATTTTCATGGTCATGGCATGGGCCGTTGCTAGGGAATTGCCCCCGTTGGTTCGCCCACGGCTCAACCCTGACGGATTGTCCCAACTTCGCAAACCCGTAACTCTGACAACTCAAATGCCTACCAAATGTCCTCCAAAAGTGGCCCCCAAGGATGTCACGGTCGAACCAACACGATCGACACGTGACAGACTCCCCCACCCAAGTTATCGACGCCCTCGTCGATGTCCATCCGTTCTCCAGCTTGGTTGATAGCTGCCAACCGCTACTCCAGATCAGAGCCGCCCTCGGTCTTGGCATCGCATGCCACGCTGACCCGCCCTTGAGCATGTCCGCTTCCCAACACGTTGCTTCTGTGCTTCCAGCTTGGTTGATAGCTGCCAACCACTACTCCAGATCAGAGCCGCCCTCGGCTTTGGTATCGCATGCCACGCTGACCCACCCTTGAGCATGTCCGCTACTCAACCTGTCGCTGAAGCTCCTTGGTCCTCTCGACCAACTCCAGATCAGAGCCATCCTCGGCCTTGGCATCGCATGCCACACTGACCCAATACTCTGTAGAAACCATTCTGTCCCCTTGAGTTGAAGCTCCCCAGCTCCGGATGCCTCCCCCGCACCACAAAACTCCTCCACGGAACTAGAATGTTAACCTTGTCGTCTGCTCACGACAACCCAGATGGCACTGGCACTCCTCTGCAACTCGGTCCTTTTCGAGGTGCTACTCGGCCCTTCTGTCCTTTTCGCCCCTACTTAACCCAAGTTTCCTGCATCTAGTAGCCAATCTTGTGCCTCCCTCGCAGGGAAAATCCTTTCCAGCTAGCGATCTCTTCCCAGAACGCTACCGGACCAACCAGTGCACTCGGTATACTCCGCGAATACACCCATCCCAAGCGCGCACAGGTTCCTTAGAAAATCAGTAGAGTGGCCCTCTCGTGCCATTCCTGCACACAACTTTTGCCTCACAAATGCCCCTACAATCACATAATGTCAAGCCATCACCATGGTCTCCACGAGTTTTCGAGTCTTTTACCGAGACACGCCTGTCCTCGGCTACTTCGCACATCTACTTGCTCCACCATGAACTCTTGTTATGCCTCCTGACTGCTCCGCACTTTCGCTACTCGTTGCTGCTTAGCACCTTAGGCTTCTATACTCCCGGTCGCTCAAGCCCACTCCCTCTAGGCTTTTGCTAAACCCGACTTCGGCTCCCCACCAAAGTCCTCGGCCAAGTTCGAGACTAACGACACCTCGTTTCTATTGCTCGAACTTGCCGTCTTCCATACCTCCAGCAATCACCTTCGCGATAGCCGCTGAACGGAACCCAAGCTTAACCCATCTGCTAGTCATTATCACAACTGCTGATAACGGTGATGTCGCCATCCAACGTCCACCCCCTCACAAATTGCGATACCTCGACCCTTTGAGTTGACAACTGAGTCTTTCCCCTCCCAGCAACCTGTCACTAGGCGATCCTGGACGACGGTCCACCCAAGTGTCATGACTTGTCTCTACGTCTACACTCGAGTCTAAGACTCTCTGCTCTAAAAGCTCAGGTTCTCGCACAACCTTTGCAATCTGCCAGCAGAGTCCACACGATCCGTCGCACGGATGCGTGCCCGCTATCTCGAGACCTTAGCACTGTCACTGCTTTTCCCGAACATAGCTCCGCCTTGTTCCTCTGAACAAAGTCCAATCTCTTCGTTTGATCCACTCGAATAGGGAGTCCCATTTGTCCAACCTGTGGCCACACCATCGAGAGCAACCGATCTCCCCATCGGCCTTCTCGCCCCAAGTGAGAAACACCAAACCATCCAGCAACCCTTGGCCCACTTCACAACCTAGCCCAAAGCTCAGCTTGTTACTGCCACGGTCCCGACCAGTCTTGGTTCCCAACTTGTGCTCCACGAAGTGAACTCTTCTGTCATGTGTGTTTTATCCACCACGTTCCTTAGACAAGATCCCTCTACCAAGTCACCAAACATCGGGGACACATTCTGCTCAAATGTGCTCCCCCACCCTGAGTCGCAAGCTCCGCCGAGCGCACTCAGACCAAATCCAGGCATTCGCAATGCCCACTTCCGCTGCGCGAGTTTCGGTTCTACAACAACCTTGACTACACCCATCAGCGGGATCCACGTCATTCGTCCATTGTACACGTGGATGCTGTTCTGAACAATCAACGCTGTCACCGCTCTGCCTAGATACAGACTCTTCTTCCTACCCGAAGAGTAAAGGTCCAATTGTGATCTCTTTCTCGCACCGAGATAACTCTATTCAATTCATGGGTACACACTCGAAGAGTAATCGACCTGCCCATCGATCTCCTTGTACTGAGACACTTAAACTCAGTCACTACAAGGTAACCCTTCTGCCGCGTGTGCTGCATCCCAATCCTTCCCTTCTAGAGATTCATCCGCTGCAAGACCACAAACTCGGAAGCACAATGCCGCGCAATGTGTTCCTCTCTTTTCCCAAGCCGCGAATGCCAATTCACGAGCTCAGGTTCCTTAGGCACCCGCCTAATTCCAGTATTGTACTAGAATCCACTGCACTCTGACTCCGCATCTCCCACAAGCGTAGTACCGCCACAGTGCCTCGCCGACGCCTAGTACCTTCGTTGGAGTGACTCCACTCACACCAACTTCGCCGCCAAGGTCGCACCTTTCAGCCAAATCTTCAACCCATGAGCTCTACTTAGCTCTGATACCACTTGTCACGGGGCTAGCTTTTTCGCCTTGAAATTACCCCGTGCGGCGCTCACGTGTCGCACACCTGAGCCAGCCTTCCCTAGTCCCTTGCCACGGACACGTCCTCGAACTTAAATAGCGGGATCACAACTCAAGCATTAACCAAGCATGCTCCTCCACGAGCCTGACTGCCCAGCGCCGCGCCTTGCGTCGAACCCTTTGTCGAACTCCGCGAGTTCTGAACAAACAACCCCGCCCACGAGGTTGGCCTTCAAGCCGAGTATATTCCGCCTAACCGGACAAACTCTCCTCGAGAGTGCTACTTAACCGAATGTCCCTTTGCCTCCGAAGCAAACATCCAGGACAATACAAGTTCTCACAACTTAGTCCATTTGAATGGGCCCGAGTGAGTTGCCCTTGCGCGTTCCGCTCGTCTGCTTAACCGAGCGACCCGTCCCACGCATCTCGCCCGTCCGCCAGCCCATTGCCTTGCCAAGGTGCCACACGCCCCGCAATTCCCACGACAGGATCCATAGTCAGGTCGGGCATGTCCCGTTCCGTCGGCCACCTAGTTCCGTCATCGCTCCCGATTCGGTCCAAGGTCCGCTTCCCGAATACCCCACACTACTTGTTCCCGCGTGTGCTCCCTTCGCAAGGGTTTGCCAACCTAGCGACATTCTCCCCGCGTCGCCAACCCACTGGCACCTCCATTGCACGACCATGCTTGGCCGCCAACACACTCGGCACAGCATCCAAGGTTGCTTGACGGATGTCGCCCACAATCGAATCAGCCTCGCTCCGCTTTGCTAACCATTCGGCACCTCCATTGCACGACTATGCTCGGCCGCCAACACACTCGGTCCCCTCCATGGCTCACTTTACGAAAACCAGCATCGATTGTCTCCTCTTACTTCGTGGGCCGCGCCGCACGAATCCCCGCTCGGCACCACTGCCTTTGCGAGCCTTGCCCATTACGGCAGACCGACCGTTCCTTCGCCTCGCGAACTTCGTAGGCCTCGCGCCTCACGAATCCCCGCTCGGCACCCACATGCCTTTGCAAGCCTTGTCCATTGAGGCGGACCAACCTTCGTAAGAATGTCCCTCATCCGCTCGTTCGCTCCACTACAGAGATCCGAAACGGCATAAGGTAGTGCAAGCGAACCTAGAGGTAAAACCTCTGGGCTTACCCCGCTCCGTAATGCCGTCGACCTTGTGTCTTTGGCATTACCCTAAGCCCGTGTGCTCTTTGACCATCGAATACCGCTCATACGAACCCAGGCTTGGCGACTCCGCTCGCCAAGGGATGGCCTATGTCCTATAGGCCAACGGGGGAGTTGGGGCCACTTCGCAAG
Organism: Tillandsia leiboldiana; assembly: GCA_029204045.2. Lineage (NCBI taxonomy): Eukaryota > Viridiplantae > Streptophyta > Magnoliopsida > Poales > Bromeliaceae > Tillandsia > Tillandsia leiboldiana. The sequence continues at coordinate 37,333,509 of CM055062.1, read as the reverse complement.
TGTCCAACCCCTCCTCTATATAACCCACGAGGCATCCACCCCTTTGGCACCCCGGGGGTACAAAGGTGCTCACCGAGGGGTACGTTTTGAAACCCCGCATGCGGCACCATTTTCATGGTCATGGCATGGGCCGTTGCTAGGGAATTGCCCCCGTTGGTTCGCCCACGGCTCAACCCTGACGGATTGTCCCAACTTCGCAAACTCGTAACTCTGACAACCCAAATGCCTACCAAATGTCCTCCAAAAGTGGCCCCCAAGGATGTCACGGTCGAACCAACACGATCGACATGTGACAGCTGGGTGTATGGTGCACCGGGGGCGGACACGTGGCAGCTAGCTACGAGTTCGGTGCGTCAGCGTGCGTGCACCGGGCGCAGCGAGTGGAGGGTCAGACACGTGGCGCCTCCCTATTGGTCGGGGTACTATGCAGGGCAGGTGGGCAGGTGGCCGTACGCGCGCGGGGAAGGCGCGCGACCTGCGCGGGGCAGGCACGGTCGGCGCCACGTGGCGCGACCGCAGCGGCCGGCGCCGCTGTGCCCTGTGCGGCGTGCCACATGGCAGGCAGGGATTGGCTGCCGCCGGTGTTTCCTGTTCTGGAGACACATCGGGTATTTTCCAAAATGTTTTTATGGTTTTCGCTCTTTGATGCTATTCGAGAAGGGATTCATGGAGGATTTCGACCCCTTCAAGCCCTCTGCTCGAAGGGGGCTGAGATGAAGAATTGATCTCCAAGCAGAGAAGATTGCACCTGTCGATTCCCGGATTTTTCGGCGGCATGCATTTCGAGATTTCCATTTTACCGGCGCGGCGCGACGTTTCTTCCTCGGTGTTCTTCTCCGTCGCATTTTGGTGTACGAGCTCCCTCGGCTTACTCCGACCTTCGTTTTCGGCGATTCTTGCGCCATTGGAACGGCAACAGACAGAGCTACGATCTTGGTATTTTTTACTTCCCCTCGTTTCATGCTTTTCGAGGAGTTTTTCCAAGCTTTCTGTGACCCTTTTTGCTATGATTGAGACTTGGACAGCGGCTCGATGTTTTGGCGATATCTCCGCACCCAGGCATCGGATCGGGACGTGCCTATACACTTTTTGCATCTACGCATCGCAAGGATTACCGTGTATTTTTTGGGGAATTTTCTGAGACCTGCCCGAAGGTATACTTCTTCCCCCTTTACTGTGCAGAGTATTACAGTTGTGTATGTTGTTGAGTTTCGCGTTCACCGCGTTGTGGAATTTGTAACTCGGCCTCCGGGACTCGGATTTTAACGTGCAGGTACTCGTTTCGAAGGGCTCGACGTGACGATCGCGATAGTATTTTTGTTGGATTTTTCAGAGTCCGTTCTACATGTGAAAATTGCACATCTTCGGGACTAGTTTCAGCAGATGGTGTATACTTGGATATTTTTAGCATAAAGTGTAACTTTGGACCTTTTGTTGTACCCATAAAGGTTCGCGAGTGTTTTTGGAGCACTGCAAGGAGCCGAGGTTTGCGCGACATGTATCGTGGATACGGGTTCATCAGATATGGTTAGCAAGTGGCCACACTCTTCACCGACCCAAGGTTTACCTTGGATTTGAGCACTTCAGGTGGGTAAGCTTAATATTGGTAACTGTGTAAGGAATGATAAGGCTTTCATGTTAGGGTGAATGTAAGTGCACTTGTGGGAATGTCACCCCTCTATGACTGATAGCATGCATATTTAATGTACAACCAATATTTAGCATTGAGATGAAAAGCTTGAGGAATGGCCTAGATCATACAGATTGATATACTTTAGTAATAATCTTTTAGCATGCCAGGTTGCACATAGTCTTTTATGATATGATTACTCGATGGAGTAGGGGGCTATATCTATGTTCGGGTATTATTCTGATCATTCTTTTGATGGACCCTGGATTGTGGACAGGTGTAGCTCTTTAGGGATTCCGGCATGTTGTTTATTCCTAGAGGATCTATTATATGCTTTACCCCCTTTCATTTCCTTGAGGACTTTTGCATGCTTGTATGGACATATAGTTAGGCCACCTTTTACTACTACACTACATATTGGAACTTGACTTAGGAGAAACCATGCTTTTCCTTTCCCCTTCTTTGTTAGTCAGGTGGTCAGTGTTGCTCGGGTTCAAGCAGGGGTCGTGACTTTGTGTCTGGGAAAGGTTGGATTAGTTTGTGGGGTTTTGCGGCGACCGCGGATATTGGGCGGTTGACCGGATATTTACTTATGCATCAGATTGGGTGTCAGTTTTCTCTAGTGGATGGAGTTTCCCACTTATCGTTTAGTTGCATCCGATTGAGGTCGGGCCTTTCTTTAGTGGTTGGGTTTTTCCACTTTGATCATAGCCGTGATCAAAGTCCTGCTATACAGAGATACTTGTTATAGAGATACTTTACTCGTGTGGGTTGCTCCCCTCGAGTGCCGCTCCGGAGTAGGCTTTTGACCGTGACGGGTACCGGTCCATCTTTTTGGGATTTCGAGCCTTGTGTGCTGTTCCCTTGGGATTTCGTGTGACGCCCCACTTCCCAGGGGGTCACCCATCCTAGAACTACTCTAGCTCTAGCACGCTTAACTCTCATGTTCCTCTTGGATTTTGCTACCATCCAAAATGCTATAGCCGGGTTAGAGATTTAGTCCTATTATATCATTTATATATAGGACTAATCCAAATTCCGGGAGTGTCACATTCTTCCCCTCTTTAAGCCCTGACGTCCACGTCAGGCTCAAGCACACTCACAAGCACCAGGCGATGTGAGACTCGTCTCGCTAGCCTTAGCCGACCTTGTGGGGAGCTGCACTCCACCCACAACGGTCATTAGCCGGGGAGCCTCGCTCTACCCGCTATATAACCCTGGCTCAGCCGAGACTCATCTCACATTTCCGGCTGGTGAATGGCTCTGATACCAACTGTGACGCCCCACTTCCCAGGGGGTCACCCATCCTAGAACTACTCTAGCTCTAGCACGCTTAACTCTCATGTTCCTCTTGGATTTTGCTACCATCCGAAATGCTATAGCCGGGTTAGAGATTTAGTCCTATTATATCATTTATATATAGGACTAATCCAAATTCCGGGGGTGTCACATTGTGATACCACTTTACCTGTCACGCCCCGAAACCGCTACCAATTTGTCGTGGACCGTGTGTTCAGGGAGTACTTGGACCGATTTGTCGTGGTCTTCATTGACGACATTTTGGTCTATTCGCGGAGCGACGTGGAGCACGCGGAGCTTTTGCGGATAGTGCTTCAAATCCTTCGGGAGGAGAAGCTATACTGTGACGCCCCACTTCCCAGGGGGTCACCCATCCTAGAACTACTCTAGCTCTAGCACGCTTAACTCTCATGTTCCTCTTGGATTTTGCTACCATCCAAAATGCTATATAGCCGGGTTAGAGATTTAGTCCTATTATATCATTTATATATAGGACTAATCCAAATTCCGGGGGTGTCACATTCTTCCCCCCTTTAAGCCCTGACGTCCACGTCAGGCTCAAGCACACTCACAAGCACCAGGCGATGTGAGACTCGTCTCGCTAGCCTTAGCCGACCTTGTGGGGAGCTGCACTCCACCCACAACGGTCATTAGCCGGGGAGCCTCGCTCTACCCGCTATATAACCCTGGCTTAGCCGAGACTCATCTCACATTTCCGGCTGGTGAATGGCTCTGATACCAACTGTGACGCCCCACTTCCCAGGGGGTCACCCATCCTAGAACTACTCTAGCTCTAGCACGCTTAACTCTCATGTTCCTCTTGGATTTTGCTACCATCCAAAATGCTATAGCCGGGTTAGAGATTTAGTCCTATTATATCATTTATATATAGGACTAATCCAAATTCCGGGGGTGTCACATTTCGAGCCTTGTGTGCTGATCCCGCGGTTTCGAGCCTTGTGTGCAGATTTCGCTGAGCAGGCAGTACCAGTTTTACTGGTGACACTAGATTGGGTTACTACCGGCATTTACCTTATTGTTGCGCTCGTGCCTGGGTGCCGAGTGGAGTCTAGTAGCTGTGTTTATAGCAGTGCTAGTGTTGTTGGGAGCCGTTTGGTTTGACGGTGGTCCCGTGTCGTTGAGAGTACTTTGACCGTTGTGTGTGAGGTTGAGCATGTTGAGTCTATCCGTTCTGAGAGAGAGCGTGGATTTCAACTATAGCCTGCATGAGCCATTATTCGATAGCGAGTTAGTCCGTTTGGACGCCCTACGTAATTCCTGCCCGTCAGCGGGAGGTGGTTGTAGGTGGGCGCAGGTTTGACTGGACCCGATGTGGCAGTCAGCTCGATTGGGTCGATTGAGCACCTCGTGTGCGAGTGTTGCATATCTTTAACAGAGTTTCCCCATTTGAGCCTTTAGATAGAGGCATGGTAGCTGTTGAGAGTCTCCAGCTTTCTTATTTCTGTCTTCACGGCTTTGGTTAGTTTATGTCTCTTGAGGACTTAGTGGGCAGACCGTCGAGTCTGGTGATGGTACCCACTGAGAACTCCCTTTTTGGTGTAGTTCTCACACCCGCTGGGGGTTTTCCCCCTCTTTTCCCCCTTATCTCCTTTGTTTTGCAGAGTCTTAGCGGGTGTTGCTGATTTTGCGGTTGTTGATCGAGGCGAGGGAGTCGCGTGCTAGATCCCTACCCTCGTTGGAGAGTAGCGGTACCCCTTCAGAGGAGGGCTTCAGTAGATTAGCTATTTTATTTTTCTCTTTTGAGAGACTCATGTAGTGAGGACATGATATGCATTGAGAGACTGTACACTGATGTATTTATTGGAGATACCTCCCTGTTGAGTTCTGAGTTTTGTATATGAGGATATTGTATGATTATCATTTTGGGAGATGGACATTGTTGTATTATTTCCAGTTGTACAGTGATTGATTTTAGTTTTACAGCAGATTTTCATTTATAGCTCTGATATCTGTTAGCTGTAGCACTTTTCTTGCAGGTAGGACGCTTCACCTATGCGGAGTTTGGCATAGGTGGCGGATCTTTTGGCGAGCCCGGGTCGTAGTTTCGACCCTGGGGCGTGACACGGACTGTCGTTGTTTTTCAGAGAACTCCTGAAAAAACAAGGTTCGGGGTCCGGAACGAAATACCTATGGTCCGGACTGTTCATGCAATTTCTGCAAAATCCACGTTCGGGGTCCGGACTGAACCAGGTGTGTTCCGGACTGGATTTGCGCATGAACTAACCTATGTTCGGGGTCCGGGCTGTAGTACCCTGATCCGGATCCTGAACATACAACATGTCAAGTTTTTGATTTTTATGCGATTAAAACCTATCCAAGTGTTTCTACACTATAAGAAGTATTCGGATCACCAAACTTATTTAGTTAAACGTACCTGATCCTTTTGAATTCTTCTTTCTTGAGATTGAGGTATATGATCCAAGCTTCTTCATCTTCAATCTTCAAGACTTAACCACTTTCACGAAATACGCCAAAACAAATTCCTTAACAAATTTTTCTTCTGTAGAATGTCTTGTAACTGATGTAAATCATTCATTCATTTTGAAAGGGGTTAGGTCACAGAACAATTGCTATGTAGTTCCTGGTAAAACAAGTCAAAATTGTAACCTAGTGTCACTTGATAATGAAACACTTTGGCATGAAAGACTAGGTCACATAAACTTTAAGGAACTATGTAGAATATCTAACAAAGACAAAGTTAGAGGTGTTCCCAAATTGAACTTCAAAGAAAACCTTGTGTGTGGTGGTTGCCAAAAGGGAAAACAAATGAGATCCACTCACAAGAATTTGAACCATGTAGGAACTAAACGCCCATTAGAATTATTGCATATGAATTTAATGGGGCCAACTCGTCAACCTAGTTTGGCTGGAAAATGGTATATTTTTCTTTTGGTTGATGATTTCTCTAGATATTGTTGGGTAGAATTTTTAAAAGAGAAAGCGGATACTTTTGACTCTTTTCATGATATATGTCATCGTCACTACTAGAAATTTGACATACAGCGGCACTATTCGTTGCAATATTTAAGTAAATATTGCTAAATATAAAATATACAGGCATTTATTAAAAATTATTGCTACATATATCATTTATCGATATTTACAAATTATTGTTGGTGAATATGACATACAGCGGCACTATTCGTTGCAATATTTAAGTAAATGTTGCTAAATACAAAATATACAGGCATTTATTAAAAATTGTTGCTAAATATATCATTTATCGATATTAACAAACTATTGTTGGTGAATATGACATAAAGCGGCACTATTCGTTGCAATATTTAAGTAAATGTTGCTAAATACAAAATATACAGGCATTTATTAAAAATTGTTACTAAATATATCATTTATCAATATTTACAAATTATTGTTGGTAAATATGAATATTTAGCTATATTTATTTTTAAATGCTGGTAAAAGATAGTTTAAATACCGGCAATTACTTTTAATGCCACTAAAAACTTTATTATGCAATTTAAAAACAGATATTGGTAAAAGATCTTAAATTCTTACTTAAGATATAAATAAATAATATTAGATTTATTCCTGCAAATTGCACATTTTTCAGAGCAATATTTGTTCACCTTTTAGATCCAAGTATGATCTCGAAAATCTGAAATCGCCATTATGACCGTCTCGTCGAACCGATTGAAAATGGTATAGACGGTTTTTCGATCAGATGGTCGGATTGTCCAGAAATCAGCGAAGTTGTTGGTGGGACCCGCAACTTAAGTTAATAGTACTGATGAATAGTAAGCCCTGATTCGGTTTTTTCGGCGGTGAACGTCAGCCGATTCACTGTCTAGTGACCGAATCTAACGGTTCAGGTAGTCGATTTTAACCGCTTCGTCATTCTGAGCGCAGTGGCGCTGTCGAAATTTACATTTGACGAACCTATAGCATCGTAAAGCATGCCAAACTGTATAAATTATAGTATTTTATGAATTTTAAATTTTTAGGGGATCAAATGCGACAAACCAAAATCACTATTTTATAGATTTCGTCGAGCCGGACGTCGTGGTGGTGTCCGTTTTTCAGTTTGACAACCCGATTGTCTCAAAATACGTGAAATATATAAAAATTTACAGTATTTTGCGAAAAAGTCCAATATTTTATGTGTCAAATTACACAAAACTTGTAGAGGAAGGGCTTCTCTGTGATTTTGTTCTACAGTAAAGGACCTAGGTTTTTATGTTGAGAGTTAAAGGACTATCTAGCATTTTGTACAAGTTCCTATGGTGTATGGAACCTAGGGCACTTGTAGTAATCTAGAAATTCAAAATTTAATTTGAAAAAGTTCAAATGTGAATATGAATGAGAAATGGCAAAGTTGAACCTATGGGTTGTATACCGATGTGCAAATTGCACAGTTTTCGGAGCACGATGTCTGCCTTTCAGATTCGAGTCTGATCTCGAAAACCTGAAATCGCCAGTGCAACCGTCTCGTCGAATCGATTGAAAACGATATAAACCGATTTTCGATCCGACGGTCGGATTGTTTAGAAATCAGTGAAGAAGCTAGTGGGGCCCACGACTTAAGTCGTGAATAGTAATCTCCTGTTTTAATTCCCCGCCGAGCGAACGTTGACCGATTCACTGTCTGGAGTCCGAATTTGACGGTCCAGGTAGTCGATTTTAACCGCTTTGTCATTCTAAGCGCAGTGGCGCTGACGAAATTTGCATTTGACGAGCCTAAAGCATCGTAAAATGTGCCGAACTGTATAATTTACAGTATAAGATGGAATTTAAAAATTATGGAGCTAAATTTAAGCGAACCAAAATCGCTATCTGATAGGTTTCGTCGAGCCGGACGTCGTGGTGGTGTCCATTTTTCAGTTTGACAGTCCGGTTGTCTCAAAAAGCGTGAAATTTGAGAAAAATCATAGTATTTTGCATCAAAGAGCTATATTTTATGTGTCAAGTTGATCCAAACTTTTTGGAGAGGGACTTCTCTGTGTTTTGGTTCTACAGTCAGGGACCCAGACCTAAATATTTATTGTAGAGGGACTTATTTGCATTTGTTGTCAAGTTTTATTGCAACTTGGTGTTGCTTCAGCAAACCCTAGCCGCAGCCCACCTGGTAACCGCAGCCACCCACGACTCCTCCTCTTCCTCTGCTACCTTTTCCGAGCACCTGCGCCGCCGGCCGCCTCCCTAGATCGCCGGAAAAGCAAGGACATTCTTGGAGCATTCTTGTTCCCGAGGTTGTTGGAGAAGGAGAGCACCAAAACCTTGTAAACTGTGCCTGGACCCTTCTGTGGTGGTGATATTCATCCAGAAGACAAGCCGTGGAGGCCGGTGCACCGCCGTGGCCGCCCGACGCCGGGAAGATCATTTACTCCCTTCTTCCTCGGATCCGGCGAAGGTGAGGTTCGTTTGTTCTTTGTTTTCTTGCTACCTAAACCCTTGGTGCACCTTCCTTACATCCTGGAGATCACCTCTACCGAATCCCAGCGCCCGAGATGCACCCGGTCGCCGGCGGGGGAGTTGCACCCGCCGGAGTCCATTTTTGCTCCGCCTCGGGCAAGTGATGCACCCGGGGTCTTGGGATCGGATCTAAATGTATGGGGACCTTCCTTTGGTCTCTGTGAAACTCTCCATGAAGTTTTAGGGCTTTCCGTTTAGGATGCGCGTTGCAGTTTGATGCCCTAGTTTTGGGCAGTTCTTGCATGGCCTTACGCCGCCGCCGCCGCTTGTTGCCGCCGGCCACCTGCCCAGTTTGCTTCATCATGTCACGACAGAGCCATTGGTACCCTTGCGGGCAACCCATGCTGGCCTGTGATGATTCCACCATTAATGGTGTTGCTCCGGCCGAGTTAGCGCCGCCGCCGTTGCTGATGCTCCTCGCCACCGGCCATGTGTCCGGCGAGATTCGTGGAGTCAGTTAGCACCTACTGGTGCTTGTGCTTGAGGCCCAGACCCTAGGTATAGGGATCCACCATTGTTGTCTTCAAGGGTTATGTGTTAAGCTTGATGCCCACCTTGTGTTCGGAGAAATGCCCGAGTGAGCCAAATTGGTTCTGGTCATCCAGAAAGTGAGCATTCGACTCCTGCATGACTCCTGAGCTTGATGCTCACTCTACTTCAGCAATTGACTGGGTAGATGGAGAGATCTTGCAAATTGAGCTCTATAAGTTTGTGTTTTGAGCCATGTTGCTCCGGCAATGTCTCTGGTTACCCCGCAGCACCTAGTTGGTGAGCTTCTGAACATTTGGGAGTCCCTGATCATGATGCTTGCATTTAAAATTGGTTTGGTCGAGTGTAGATATTAAATGTAGCAATGTGAGCCTTTATGTCAAGAAATTATTGGCCCGAAGTTTTACTCGGGTTTTGCATTGCTTCCAAAAGGTGAGCACGGTGTCCAGCAAGTCGAGGGCCACCTGCTGGTGGTGTCGGTTCGTTAAAATAGCACTCCAAAATTAAATGCAAGAGAAAAAGGCATGAAATTGCATGCTTTTATGCAATTTGGTAAAACCCTAGGGGTCATTTTGTAGATATAGCCTGGTAGGCTGCTGTAGATAGCGCGCACGTGGTCTCTAAACCTTTCGTTAGAGGTCCAACGGCTTTCGTTGAGCGGGGTTTGGATATCGAACCGTAAATCGGCAAAATCGCCGGTTTAACGGCGATTCGGCGGTAATCATGCAATTCAAGAAATTGCGGTGATTAATTTGTGATGCCAAATATCCGTGACTGTTCCCGGTGCTGTTCCAGAGAGCCCGGTGATAAATCATCTTATCTTTTTTTTTTTTTTTTGCAGAATGGTAATAATAATAACATTCCCTTTGAAGAACCGCCGAGTAATGAAATACAATCTTCTGAATCTAGCTTTGAAGTACCACGTGTTACGGCTTTTTGTGTTGGCATATTTCGTGAGTTGAGTAGTTGAGTTGTTGAGTTGAGTCGGAGTCTTGAAGTGATCAAATTGTCAATCAGCAATCGAAGACTTAGAGAAGATTCAACAGGAGCTCAAGTTGACACTCAGTGTTTTGAGTCTTGAAGATTGAAATAGAAGAATTGTGGATCAATTACATCAATCTTAAGGAAAATGGATTCGGATTGATCAGGTACGTTTAACTAAATAATTTTGGTGATCCGAATACATTTGAGTGGTTTAGAAACACTTGGATAAGTTTTCATTGCTTAAAAATAAAAAACTGGACAAAATGGATGTTTCAGAATTTCTGATCCTGAACCGATCCGGATCAGAATTCCGATCCGGATCAGAATTCCGATCCGGATCCCGAACTTTGTTTTTTCAGGAATTGCTGAAAAAAAGACGACGATCAGGATCGCCGTAAATCCGATCCGGATCGTCGTGCGGGAAAATTTCTGTTAAGTCAGTTTTTGATGCTTATCTCTTTCCAAAGGTTTCTAAACTATAAATAGACATTTAGGGTTTCTCGAAAACTACCGATTAATTAATTAAACACTTGAGAGCAACCCTAGAGGCTAGGTTTTCATCGTTCTTCTTAATAGCCTCTTTTAGGTCAATTCGACGGTTCTTTCAAGAACATATCTTTTGTCGAATTGATCTAATCTTTGCTTAGAGATTTCTTCTACGGTTCCTCAATGAGAATCTAAGCAAAGGATCACCATCGAAGCCAATATTCTTACCGGCTGAGTTTGCGTCGTGGATTCGACGTGGCATTGTGGATTCGGTGTGCTAAAGGCGTTTCGTGGATTCGAAACGTGTGCTCGTGGATTCGAGTGGCGTTCGTGGATTCGAACGTGTGCAGTGGACGTGCAATCGGTGAGCGCAAGGTCCGAAGAAGTTGAAGGAGGGGTTTGAGTCCGTGGAGTCGGTAATCACCTTGTTATTCTTCTTTTCTTAGTGGATTGTTATTGCGTGTTGGTCCCGTGGTTTTTCTCCTGGATTGGAGTTTCCACGTAAATCTCGGTGTGCTGTTTTTATTTTCCGCATTGGTTTTTATTTTGCACTGAGATTGGTTTTATAAGTATTACACCTATTCACCCCCCCCCCCCCCCCCCTCTAGTTGTTTGATAGTACCTATTTAGATCCTTGTGGATCCTTAAAAACCAACAATTGGTATCAGAGCGGGTTTTAGGTTTATCTATCATGTCGGGCGAAAGTGGTAATATTTTGACCTCCTCTTTTTGATGGGACTAATTATGCTTATTGGAAAGTGCGGATGAGGGCTTTTCTCATCGCAATTGATGAGCGGGTATGGCAATCCGTGGAATACGGTTGGGTGCATCCTGTTGAGGAAGTAGGAAATTCTACTACCCCAAAACCTCGCTCTAGATGGTCCAAAGAGGAACTCGGAAGATCTTCTTACAATGGGAAAGGTATGAACGCTCTATTTAACTCTCTTTCCTCGACTGAGTTCACAAGAATTTCCGCGTGTGAAACCGCGAAGGAAATTTGGGATATTCTCAAAATTACACATGAGGGTACTAATCTTGTAAAAATTCAAAAGCTCCAGATGCTTACAAGTCAATTTGACTCTATTCATATGGAAGAGCATGAATTGTTTACAGATTATTACACTAGACTTCAAGATGTGATCAATACTTGTGCTAATTTAGGAGAAAAGATCCCCGAGTCGAGAATTGTAAGAAAGATACTTCGGACTCTTCCGGAACGGTTTAGGGCAAAGGTTACCGCCATTGAAACCGTTAGTCATCCGGATGAGATGAGAGTAGAGGAATTAGTAGGTGCTTTGCAAACTTATGAAATGACTTTTCCTACTAATCAAGTTTCTTCCAAGTCTTCTTCTAAGCTTACAGGTATTGCATTCAAATCAACAAAGGAAGAAGATGGCGAATCAAGTTCCGATGATGAAATCTCTTTTGCCGATTTTGAAGAACAATTGGCGCGGATCACAAAGAAATTTCGTCGGAAATTTTGGAAGAATCGAACCGATGGGTCTCCATCCACGAAACCATCTAAAGGATCATCGGGTTCTAAATCCTCTAAACTCAAAGGCGTTGCAAAACCTTCTAAAGAAAAAGAAAAAGATGATTTCGAAGGGGAAATCCAATGCTATAGATGCAAAGGCTACGGCCATATTTCAACGGATTATCCTTCTCCGAAATCATATAAAAAGAAGGCTTTGCAAGCGAAAACTTGGGACGATTCTACTTCTAATGAATCGACCTCAAGTAAAGAGGAAAAAGTTGTTGCTTTTCATGCCTCTCAAATTCCCTCTTCTAATTTGTGTTTATCATCTTTAGTCACTGACTATACTCCTTTGATTTTGTATGAAACGTCAACAACCGGCGGAGAGTCATCAAGTGAGGGGGAGTCGGACGAAGAAGAACTCGTTGAGGCATATCAACAACTTCTTACGGAATCAAAGAAGATGGCCAAACATATTAAGAAGTTGAGGAAGCAACGACTTGAAGTTCAAGACGAGAATCAAGCTTTAAAGATAAAACTTCATGATCTCGAGGAGGAACAAGGACGTTTATTGGATAACAATAAAATCCTCCAAGAAAAGCTAAACCAATCGGAGACAAACGCTAAATCATATATGGACAAGATTGGTTTTCTAGAAAAACAGTTTGAGGAGATTCATGTCACCAACCAAGCATTGACCAAGCAAGTTCATGAACTCAAATCCGACATACAAAGGCTTTCAACCGTTTCCAAGAAACTAGATTGTATGTGCGGATTAGGTCAAACAAGCAAGGTTGGTTTGGGTTCTAAAAAGGATCAAACTGTGCATGCTTCAAGTTCCACAATCAAATTGAAAGGAAGAACGTGTTACCTTTGTGGACTTGAAGGACATTTGGTGAAGGATTGCCCGAAAAAGAGAAAGAAAAATCCTTCGGCAACTTCATCTATGGAGCGGACTCAAGGGACTCAAAAGATACATCAAGTCAAAGGAGTTCACTCATTCCACCAAAGGTCTGAGCCACAACATCAATCATACAAGTGGATCATTCCGAGGCAAAGACTTAAGGTGGATCAACAGTCAAAGCGGACAACCCCTGGCCACAACGAATCAAGACAACCCAAAATCCAGCGATTTTGGATTCGGAAAGGTGATATCTTTCCTTGTCTTAAGTTCTAAATAGCTTATGACTGTATGTAATGCTTTGATTGGTTTTCCTTTCATATTTTTCTGAATATCTGCATTACATGTTTTCAATGCTCTTTGTTTTTATGTTTTGTTTTTGAACAAAAGGGTTTTAACGAACAAGTGCATTGAATAAAAAGGGCTTCACGTTTATTCACTCCAAATTAATTTTATATGAATTATCAACTTTACTCCATAATCATAATTCTTGAAGATACTTCATTATAGGAGTTTTTGATAATTATATTCATCAAATTTTAGTAATCATGTGTGATCTTTAGATGATTATTCTATCTCGGTTGTGTGAGTTCTTTGTGATAAACATGAGACAACCGATTGACTAAAATTTGGGATTTAATTCTTTCACGTAAGAGATTACATTCTTACAAGGGTAAATAAATGAATTGTAAAAGATGTGGAAAGAGTTACATCCGAAAGGAGAGTGAAAACTACCACCACATGTTGGAAAGAGCTGCCACCCCGGTCGTCCGGTTTGTGTGTGAAGCTACCACATGTTATGGATGCTTGGAAAATATTTTATGAGAATTTTTAGTTGAAGCATTCGGAGATTTATATTCAAAGTTCCTATTTTGAACAATCTCCTGGTTGGTATAAGGTGGGATAGTTGAAAGATGCTCAAAGAGCCCCCCTTAGGTATTTTAGTGCTTATCTCAAATTTGAAAGGGTAAAATTCAAAATTGATGTCATTTGGAAATCTCTGTAAGTCATCTTTGTAAATCCGTTACATCTTGATAGAATTTGGATCTCAAGATTATTTTTGATGACTTGTGTTTGATGAATATAACATGAAAAACGGTTTATAATGTTTTACCTTTATTTTTCATGATTTTGGAGTAAATCTTTTTAATTTTTATAATTAATTGGATTGAATGACATCCATGTGATCTCATATTATTTTCAAGCACTTAAATTGTTTTCTTGATGGAATACAAATCGGTAATTCAATTATTTCAAAATCTGGATTTGTTTCAAGAAATTATTTGATTTTTGCTTTCGGCTACCGGTACGCAATCTGTGTTTTTGTTATATACCGGAACTGAGCTTTTATCTCTCTTTCTCTATGAACTAATGCTGTTAGTGATTTCCTTTTGTCTAGTATGTTCACTGTTTGACAATTTGTGACAAAAAGGGGGAGAACAGAAATAGGGGGAGAACAGAGATAGGGGGAGGAACAGAGATGCTCAAGAAAGGGGGAGACGGAGATGAGATCATCGAGATAGGGGGAGATGATGAAAAAGGAGCCGAAAAACAAAAAGAACCAAAAGGACGAATCAAATGTAGGATTTACATTTAATTTCTAACGACTAACGTTTGATTTAGTTTGGAGTTTTGTTTTGCAGGAATTACATCACTTTAAGACTCCAAGTCCTAAGTCATAGAGTTTGTTCTAAGACTGGTTCAATTATAATTTTTGTTTATTGGATCTTTCACGCAAAGAAAGTCAATGTTTTGGTGATGACATTGAGTTTCGATTTTTTGGTTTAAGATGAGTGTCTTGAGCGTTTTATGTATTTTTGGGTTTTGTCACGAAATTGCCAAAGGGGGAGATTGTTACGGCTTTTTGTGTTGGCATATTTCGTGAGTTGAGTAGTTGAGTTGTTGAGTTGAGTCGGAGTCTTGAAGTGATCAAATTGTCAATCAGCAATCGAAGACTTAGAGAAGATTCAACAAGAGCTCAAGTTGACACTCAGTGTTTTGAGTCTTGAAGATTGAAATAGAAGAATTGTGGATCAATTACATCAATCTTAAGAAAATGGATTTGGATTGATCAGATACGTTTAACTAAATAATTTTGGTGATCCGAATACATTTGAGTGGTTTAGAAACACTTGGATAAGTTTTCATTGCTTAAAAATAAAAAACTGGACAAATTGGATGTTTCAGAATTTCTGATCCTGAACCGATCCGGATCAGAATTCCGATCCGGATCCCGAACCTTGTTTTTTCAGGAATTGCTGAAAAAAAGACGACGATCAGGATCGCCGTAAATCCGATCCGGATCGTCGTGCGGGAAACCCAGCGTCGAAACCCAGCGTCGGGAAGACACAGCTCGCCACGACTGTTGGGTTATATGTAATAAGGATCTAAATAGGGGAAAAAACACCTAGAGGGGGGTGAATAGGTGTAAACGTATAAACACTCAAAAATCGTTGCGATAAAAACCCAATGCGGAAATAAAAAATAACTCGCAAGATTTTTACGTGGAAAACTCCATCACCGGAGTAAAAAACCACGGGACCGATAACACGGCAGAAATCCACTATAATTAAAACACGTACATGGTGATTTACCGTACACACTTACGACTCAACCTTTTCCATACGCTCCTAGAGGATCTTCTCCGCTCGCTCCGCGATGCTTCTCGAATCCACGATCTACGCCCAACGCCGAATCCACGGCGTCCAACGTCGAATCCACGACGTCCGACCGAGTCCACGGTCTTCACCCAATAGCACCCTTCGAATCCACGAATGTGCCTCGCTCCGAATCCACGAGAGCGGTTGAACCTTGAATCCACAAGGACACGCGAATCCACGCGCCGATTTTTGGGGTAAATCGTTGTTTTCGGTGGTGACGATCCGCCGAATACTTAGATCAAAGATAGATCGGAAATACCATCTAAGTATTCATTAGTTTGATTCAACTCAAAATGTGAGTATGAATACCTAGAATCAAACTAATCAATATAGATGAAGAAACATAGAGTATTCTCTAATGATTTCCTTTCTTCTCTATATGTGGATCTAGAGCCGTATAAGATGATATAAGAATATGACGGCTATTTGGATTAACCCTAGCAAAAGAGTCGTAGGGTCTATTTATAGGTTAGAAACCCTAGGAAGGAGATAAGAATCAAAAACCTAACATTTCTGGAAATTTTACGGACGGCGATCCGGATCGGATTAGCTGTGATCCGGATCGTCGTAACGAGTCAGGCAATTCCAGAAAAACGAAGGTTCGGGATCCGGATCGAAGTGCTTGATCCGGATCGTTCATACAGTTCACCAAACATCAACGTTCGGGATCCGGATTGCGAAGCCTGATCCGGATCGTTCAAGGAAGATGGTAAACTCAGTGTTCGGGATCCGGATCAAGAGAGGCTACGATCCGGATTGAACTGGTGTATGAACGAACCACCTTCGGGATCCGGATCGAACAACCTGATCCGGATCCTGAACATGTCCCAAGTCCAGTTTTTGATTTTTATGCAATGAAAGATTCTTCCAAGTGTTTCTACACTACAAGAAGTATTCGGATCACACAAAATCTTTAGTTAAACATACCTGATCCTTTTGAATTCTTCTTTCTTGAGATTGAGTTAAATGATCCAACTTTCTTCACCTTCAATCTTCAAGACTTGAGACTTTCACGAAACTACGCCAACTCAAATTCCGTAACAATCTCCCCCTTTGGCTGTTTCGTGACAAAACACAAATCCACTCAAGAAAATTCAAAAAGATATTTTTGTTGCTATCACCATACAACAAAAATTTACAATGGAGATCCAAAATTTTAAAAACATGAGATAAACTCCTAAAACAGACTCTAGACTTAGACATCTGTACTCTCTGCACAAAGAAATCATTCTTGACAAAAAGAGATCGTTAGATACCTCAAGAATATTTAGCATTCAAAAACTAGTACAGAGATAGAGTTTATCTGATCATCCTGACATTTGAGAATTCAGATATGTAAGAAAATCATAGTCAAAAACCAACATATCTTCTATGCAATTAAAAACCAAATGTCATAAAGTGTTAGTCCAACATCAACTTGTTAGTCATAATACATGCCCAAATAGTTAGTCGAATAGTTAGTAGAGACATGCAAACAATCACAAGATAAAAACCAAAGTTGAAGTTGAAGTGATACTTACCTTGATGTATACAAAATTTTCACATCAGCATTGTTCATCATTATACCTTGATGCAGTCATTGTTCATCATTGTACCTTGATGTATACAAGATTTTCACAATCATTGTTCAAGTTCTCTAAACTCTCTCCCCCTTTTTGTCACAAACAAAGCCAAAAATTACCAAAAATTGAAGGAGAGTTAAAAATTTCATAGAAAATGTTCCGAAGTTTAAGAACTAGAACTAAAAGTAAGTCCTAAAAACTGAAAAACCTGCACAAGAAAAGGTTAAAAATCTGCAAAAGAATAAAAAGAAAGGAATCAGTCATCAGATTCGGAGTCTTCAGAGCTCGTGCAGCCCATCTTAGAGAACATCTTTTTCACCAGCTTGTTCATGGAATTGACCTTCTTAGTTATGGTAATGTGAGCTGCCGTGATGAGCTCGAGCTCATTGGAAATTCTCGTCAGTGCCTTCGAAATCTGTTCCTGCTCAACAGATAATCGTTGTTGTTCTTTGTAGATGGATGAGACTGATGCTTCATCCGCTGGTGTGGGTGCTGGTTGTGATGGTGATGCGGAAGTGCCGCTACTAGGTTTTGTTCCGCATGGAGGGACTGGAGTGACGTGGGGCAATTTGTGAAGTGACTTCACAACGGTGGACTCATCGATCATACCCAAACATTGATAATAAGTCGGTGAAGTAATATCAACCTGAAATTTCTTCAAGATCCTCATTATAATCAGTGGAAATGGAATTCTTTCAGTGGGATGAGGGTGCTCAACATATCTTGTCATTCTATTCCAAATAATGTATGGAATGTTGATATTCAATTCCATTGCCTCAGACGGATGTCCTAAGAGATACAAAAATAGCATTCGATCCCATCTCAAGACTTTCGTCTGCAAATTTGGAAGGATATTGTAACACGTGATAAAGTTTAGAAACCGGTACTCAAGACGAAGTTCTTTGGATCTGATCGATTTCTCCGTTGATTGCGTTCCTTCCAAACAAATTCCCTTAATAACCATTTGCCACAAAGTGTTCGTCAAAACCTTTCCCTTCAAGTAATTAACTCCTGTCTTGCTGGCAGGCATTCCCAAAACCTCGCCAATCAATTGTGGAGTAATTTTGAATCTTGTGCCTTGGATGTTCGTGTAAAATTCCATTGGACCGTTTTCAATTTCTCGAAGGTGCCGTGCATTTGTATAGAAGGCCCTTACAAGATGCAGACAGTATCCAAGCACTTCTGGAAAACGACAAACTTGAATAAGATTTGCTTGTTCAATCAGAACGCCAAACTCAGGGGAGTGATCTCGTAGAGCCTCAATATTGACATGCCTCTCACCAATGCATTCACGATTCTCAAATGCCCTTAGGCGATCCGCATTAACGAACACTTGTTCCTCCCGAGGTGGAGAATCCGGAATAATCGGTTCGTTAGACATGAAATCTCGTGCTCGTCCAAACCGTCGAGCGAGTCGTTTCCTTTTCACCGAGATGGTTGGTGCAGTCATAGGTGCTTTACCTTTGTCCATGGGTGCTTTTTCTTTCGATGCATCGGACGCTTTTCCTTTTGAACCATCAGACGCCTTTTGTTCAGGCAATGAGTCATCATCATCTGTCAATTCAGTCCAATCTACCTCGTGACAATCTACTTCTGTGTCGCTGATCACATGAAACTCACCCATTTGTTGTGTTTTCTTAGCTCTCTTTAACTTGTTTGTGGCCCGAGTGTGCACCATAGTGACCAATAAAAGAATGATCCATGAGAATCCCATTGATCCAAGTGCCTTAAGAAGATTAAAATCCTATGAGCAACAACTCAAGAACACATGAAAAATTGTTAATTTTCAAAGATTTGAAAAATTGTACCCAAACAATCATAATCATGTAGAGAGACTAAGAATCAAATTAGTTTTGCAAAAGGACTTTTAAAAATAGATCAATTGCATGATTTTCGAAAATCCTTATTATATGCCCTAAGACCGAAATTTTAGAAATCGAAGCCTAAAAATCCGTTAATCAGGAGAATACCTAGCATATAATCAAAACTAATCTACCCAGAGTTCTTATTTCAAAAGAAATTTGATCAAAAACCATCCACAAACAAAGTTGATCCAAGAAATTCATCACGTTTGAGGAGGAAAAGAGAAAAACGGTGAAAACCGAGATTTTGATCAATAAAACTTACTTGGAGTTGAAGAACTTGAGTTTGAAGGCTTCCAGGAAGGATGAAATCTAGAGAGAGAGGCTCTGGAAACTTAGAAACAAAAGATTGGAGTAAAAGAAATCAAAACTCTTTTGTTCTTTATAAAACCCTAGCCGCGATCCGGATCAGTTCATGATTGCGATCCGGATCGGCTACCGGCAGTGAGAAACTGCGTTCGGGATCCGGATCGGCAGGTCCAATCCGGATCGTCAGCCCGCAGAAGAATACCTGCGTTCGGGATCCGGATCATCTTGCCCGATCCGGATCGGCTCCAACCTTTTCTTTAGAAAATTTCAGAGAAATTCAAGAAAAACCAGAAAAAGATTGTAAGCACAAATGTGTATCAACTTTAAACAGAAATCATCGTTTCATACAACAAGAATTAGATTATGCCAAATCTATCAATAATATCCAAAATGAAACGAGAATTTACAAAAATTAAATCCCTTAAAGTTGAACACCTTCAATTACATCTAACTTGATCTTATGAGTAATGCCTTTATCAAATCATCAATTCAGTAAAGAAAATGAAATACAAAGATCAATAGATGTTTGAAATCCCAAATATAGTAGATAATGTATCTAGACAATCTGTTGAAGAGAGTGGCTCTTTGAGCATCTTTCTTTAAAAACCCACCTTATACCAACCTTGAAATTTGACGGAGTCAAGTATTTCAACATGCATTTTACTTAATCAAAATTTGAACAACCATGCTTGGTATACATGTGGTAGCTGCACACAATACTCGACGACCGAGGTGGTAGCTCTTTCCTCCATGTGGTGGTAGTTTTCACACTCCTCATTGGGATGTAACTCTTTCCACATCTTTGAGCATTTTACATTTCTTTGACTCCCCCTCAATTGGCTATCAATTATTTAAGATATAAAGTATTCAACCAAAAATTGATCTCGATTTCATACTCGACTAAACAGTCAAATAAGATAATGACTATACCAAGAGATCATTGAGAGAGAGAATTGACTTTGATCACTCAGAAGATGATTTAATTAACATAAATGATCATTGCAACAGTGAAATATTATGATGGCAAAAGCATAATAAATTTCTAAATGTGCGAAAAGATGCAATTAAAGTCAATTATGATCTATGCTCAATTAATGTCCTATGTACAGACATAGATAATGAACAAAACAAACAAAGACAAAACCTATCCTAAGCAAAGGTTTCAAAAGAAGTTTATTTCAAGGAAAGCATTCTAATTGCTTTTCGCAAATGAATAAAACGTTTTTGATCCAAAGGTTTTGTTAGAATGTCAGCTAATTGATCCTCAGTTGAAATATATGAAAGTTGAAGAGTATTTGATTCACTAGCTCTCTAAGATAATGATATCTAAGTTCAATATGTTTTGTTCTAGAGTGCAACACAGGGTTTTTAGAAATGTTGATTGCACTTGTGTTGTCACAAGAATTGTTACCGAAGATGCTGAAATCCGGAAGTCGCTCAATACGCTTTTCATCCAAATGAGTTGAGTTGAGCAACTTCCAGCTGAAATGTATTCCGCTTCGGCAGTCGAGAGTGCTATGCAATTCTGCTTTTTACTGTGCCATGCAACAAGGCAATGGCCAAGATAGAAGCATGCACCACTCGTGCTTTTCCGATCATCCACTAATCCTGCCCAATCGGCATCTGAGTATCCAACAATATCCAAACTTGTTCCCATAGGATACCAAATTCCGAAATTAATTGATCCTTTGATATACCGGATGATCCTTTTCACCGCTTTCAGGTGAACCTCCTTTGGTGCAGATTGATATCTCGGCAGATCCCGACACCAAAAGATATATCCGGGCGACTAGCCGTGAGGTAAAGTAGACTTCCAATCATACTTCGATACAGTTTCTCGTCTACATTCTCACTTTGTGATTTCACTTCCAAGTCCCTTGTGGCTAGTTCCCATTGGAGTCGGAAAATCCTTCGAATTTTCAAGATCAAACTTTTTAACCAACTCCATTGCATACTTGGATTGACTCAAGTGAATACCTTCATCATTTTGTTTTAATTGCAATCCAAGGAAATAAGTCAATTCGCCCATCATGGACATCTCAAATTCGCTTTCCATGGTCTCCGCGAATTTAGAAGCATCATTATCTCTTGTTGCGCCAAATACAATGTCATCGACATAGATTTGTGCTACAATGAAATTGCTTTTGATAATGCTTCACAAAGAGAGTCCTGTCAGCTCCCCCTCGAGTATAGCCCTTCTCCAAAAGGTGCTTTGTTACCTTTCGTACCATGCTCGCGGTGCTTGTTTCAGACCGTAAAGAGCCTTTTTCAAACGAAAAACATGGTTAGGTTGTTTATGATCTACAAAACCTTTCGGTTGAGCCACATAAACTTCCTCATTTAAAAACCCATTTAGAAATGCGCTCTTAACGTCCATTTGAAATAATTTGATTTTAAAATGACAAGCAATAGCAAACAGTATACGAATGGACTCGAGTCTAGCTACAGGGGCGAATGTTTCGTCAAAGTCTATACCTTCTACTTGAGAGTAGCCTTGAGCAACTAATCGTGCCTTGTTCCTGATGATAGTACCATCCTCATTTTTCTTGTTCTTGAAGATCCATTTGGTACCTATCACATTATGTTGCTTTGGAGGCTTCGTTAATTCCCAGACTTTGTTTCGCTCAAATTGATGGAGCTCTTCCTGCATTGCTTTAATCCAGTAGTCATCCTGAAGAGCTTCATCTATGTTCTTTGGTTCGATTAAAGATACGTAGCAAGCGTCCACAAACCAACTGCCTCCGAGTTCTAACTCCTTCTTGGGATCTCCAATAATATTCGATTCCGGATGATCCTTGGAGATTCGTAACGTTTGTTGAAACGGAGTACTCGGAGATACATGAGATGATCCCTGCACATAGATAAACTTGAAGAACCATTAGATGCATCATTT
>CM055062.1:37279642-37311409 GCA_029204045.2 Tillandsia leiboldiana | reverse complement strand
GAGAAAACGGTGAAAACCGAGATTTTGATCAATAAAACTTACTTGGAGTTGAAGAACTTGAGTTTGAAGGCTTCCAGGAAGGATGAAATCTAGAGAGAGAGGCTCTGGAAACTTAGAAACAAAAGATTGGAGTAAAAGAAATCAAAACTCTTTTGTTCTTTATAAAACCCTAGCCGCGATCCGGATCAGTTCATGATTGCGATCCGGATCGGCTACCGGCAGTGAGAAACTGCGTTCGGGATCCGGATCGGCAGGTCCAATCCGGATCGTCAGCCCGCAGAAGAATACCTGCGTTCGGGATCCGGATCATCTTGCCCGATCCGGATCGGCTCCAACCTTTTCTTTAGAAAATTTCAGAGAAATTCAAGACAAACCAGAAAAAGATTGTAAGCACAAATGTGTATCAACTTTAAACAGAAATCATCGTTTCATACAACAAGAATTAGATTATGCCAAATCTATCAATAATATCCAAAAATGAAACGAGAATTTACAAAAATTAAATCCCTTAAAGTTGAACACCTTCAATTACATCTAACTTGATCTTATGAGTAATGCCTTTATCAAATCATCAATTCAGTAAAGAAAATGAAATACAAAGATCAATAGATGTTTGAAATCCCAAATATAGTAGATAATGTATCTAGACAATCTGTTGAAGAGAGTGGCTCTTTGAGCATCTTTCTTTAAAAACCCACCTTATACCAACCTTGAAATTTGACGGAGTCAAGTATTTCAACATGCATTTTACTTAATCAAAATTTGAACAACCATGCTTGGTATACATGTGGTAGCTGCACACAATACTCGGACGACCGAGGTGGTAGCTCTTTCCTCCATGTGGTGGTAGTTTTCACACTCCTCATTGGGATGTAACTCTTTCCACATCTTTTGAGCATTTTACATTTCTTTGACTCCCCCTCAATTGGCTATCAATTATTTAAGATATAAAGTATTCAACCAAAAATTGATCTCGATTTCATACTCGACTAAACAGTCAAATAAGATAATGACTATACCAAGAGATCATTGAGAGAGAGAAATTGACTTTGATCACTCAGAAGATGATTAATTAACATAAATGATCATTGCAACAGTGAAATATTATGATGGCAAAAGCATAATAAATTTCTAAATGTGCGAAAAGATGCAATTAAAGTCAATTATGATCTATGCTCAATTAATGTCCTATGTACAGACATAGATAATGAACAAAACAAAACAAAGACAAAACCTATCCTAAGCAAAGGTTTCAAAAAGAAGTTTATTTCAAGGAAAGCATTCTAATTGCTTTTCGCAAATGAATAAAACGTTTTTGATCCAAAGGTTTTGTTAGAATGTCAGCTAATTGATCCTCAGTTGAAATATATGAAAGTTGAAGAGTATTTGATTCAACTAGCTCTCTAAGATAATGATATCTAAGTTCAATATGTTTTGTTCTAGAGTGCAACACAGGGTTTTTAGAAATGTTGATTGCACTTGTGTTGTCACAAAGAATTGTTACCGAAGATGCTGAAATCCGGAAGTCGCTCAATACGCTTTTCATCCAAATGAGTTGAGTTGAGCAACTTCCAGCTGAAATGTATTCCGCTTCGGCAGTCGAGAGTGCTATGCAATTCTGCTTTTTACTGTGCCATGCAACAAGGCAATGGCCAAGATAGAAGCATGCACCACTCGTGCTTTTCCGATCATCCACTAATCCTGCCCAATCGGCATCTGAGTATCCAACAATATCCAAACTTGTTCCCATAGGATACCAAATTCCGAAATTAATTGATCCTTTGATATACCGGATGATCCTTTTCACCGCTTTCAGGTGAACCTCCTTTGGTGCAGATTGATATCTCGCGCAGATCCCGACACCAAAAGATATATCCGGGCGACTAGCCGTGAGGTAAAGTAGACTTCCAATCATACTTCGATACAGTTTCTCGTCTACATTCTCACTTTGTGATTCACTTCCAAGTCCCTTGTGGCTAGTTCCCATTGGAGTCGGAAAATCCTTCGAATTTTCAAGATCAAACTTTTTAACCAACTCCATTGCATACTTGGATTGACTCAAGTGAATACCTTCATCATTTTGTTTAATTTGCAATCCAAGGAAATAAGTCAATTCGCCCATCATGGACATCTCAAATTCGCTTTCCATGGTCTCCGCGAATTTAGAAGCATCATTATCTCTTGTTGCGCCAAATACTATGTCATCGACATATATTTGTGCTACAATGAAATTGTTTTGATAATGCTTCACAAAGAGAGTCCTGTCAGCTCCCCCTCGAGTATAGCCCTTCTCCAAAAGGTGCTTTGTCAACCTTTCGTACCATGCTCGCGGTGCTTGTTTCAGACCGTAAAGAGCCTTTTTCAAACGAAAAACATGGTTAGGTTGTTTATGGTCTACAAAACCTTTCGATTGAGCCACATAAACTTCCTCATTTAAAAACCCATTTAGAAATGCGCTCTTAACGTCCATTTGAAATAATTTGATTTTAAAATGACAAGCAATAGCAAACAGTATACGAATGGACTCGAGTCTAGCTACAGGGGCGAATGTTTCGTCAAAGTCTATACCTTCTACTTGAGAGTAGCCTTGAGCAACTAATCGTGCCTTGTTCCTGATGATAGTACCATCCTCATTTTTCTTGTTCTTGAAGATCCATTTGGTACCTATCACATTATGTTGCTGTGGAGGCTTCGTTAATTCCCAGACTTTGTTTCGCTCAAATTGATGGAGCTCTTCCTGCATTGCTTTAATCCAGTAGTCATCCTGAAGAGCTTCATCTATGTTCTTTGGTTCGATTAAAGATACGTAGCAAGCGAATCCACAAACCAACTGCCTCCGAGTTCTAACTCTTTCTTGTGGATCTCCAATAATATTCGATTCCGGATGATCCTTGGAGATTCGTAACATTTGTTGAAACGGAGTACTCGGAGATATATGAGATGATTCCTGCACATTAGATAAACTTGAAGAACCATTAGATGCATCATTAATATTGGAAGTATTATTATGAGAAGATGCAACAGCAGGAGAATCATCATCTAGAGAGATATCGAGGGTAGATTTTTCAGATGCAAAGTGAAAAGCTTCATCTACTTTAACATTTATAGATTGTACGATCGTCTTAGATTCCAAGTTAAATACTCGATATGCTCTACTATTAGTAGAATACCCCAAGAAAATCCCTTCGTCACTTCGTAAGTCAAACTTTCTAAGGTTTTCACGGTCACGTAAAATGTAACACCGACTCCCGAAGATGCGAAAATATTTGATGTTGGGTTTTCTACCACACTATAGTTCATATGGTGTATTTAACGTTCCCGGGCGCAAGAACACTCGATTAATGACATAGACAGCGGTGTTCACAGCTTCAGCCCAAAAATGTAGCGGTAAATTCCGGCTATGAAGCATCACACGCGCCATCTCTTGAACAACCCAGTTCTTGCGCTCGACAACACCATTCTGTTGAGGTGTATAGGGTGCAGAGAATTCATGCTTAATACCGTTTGAAGTACAAAAGTCAATGAATTTTGAATTAATGAATTCTCCACCTCTATCACTTCTAACACGAATGATCTTTTCATTCTTTTCAATCATAATACGAAGGCAAATCTCGTGAAAAGAATCAAAAGTATCAGCTTTCTCTTTTAAAAATGCTACCCAAGAATACCGAGAGAAATCATCAACCACTAAAAAATATACCATTTACCTCCCAAAGATGGTTGACGGGTCGGCCAAAAGAAAGGAAAAAAAAATAGTCTACATAAACTACACAACATTTAATCGTAGAACGATTAAAGACAAGGAGGGATTTCACCTTTGCATACCCAAACCTTTTGAGTTTTGGAGTATGTCGGCAATGGTTGAGAAATTTTCCTTGATGAAGACGTTTTGTCTGATTGATCTTTTTCTTTTGTCAACGTCTTGTTTGGAGTACTACCAACGTTCTTTTCTTTTGAAAAATCCTTCTTTGAATTCCGGGGAGTGAACTTGTTGGTAGCAGTTGTAAGATGTGGTTGATTTGATCTTTGAGCTCCAATCTTGCAATTTCTTTCAATGTGCCCTGCAAAATTACAACGAAAACATACCTTTGATCTTGACGATCCCAAAGAGGATGAAGTAGGTTTGTCGTCGTTGTTTGTCTTGAATTCCGGTGTCGGAGGAGGAGATACCGACTGAGGCACAAAAACTGTCCCACTCGAACTTGGACTGTTTCCAGTTTGAGTGTATCCGAGGCCGAACCGATTTGATTGACCAAGACCAAGAAGTCTATCCAACTTACTCCTTCCTGAAGAGAATCGCTGTAAGTCATCCTTGAGTTGGAAAATGGTCTTTGTCATTTCCAGGTTATCCTGTCGAGCCTCGTTGTAGAGCTTTGAGAAGTGATTCGCTTTATCCACCAGATTTGTATGTTCCTTCTCAAAACGCTCATTGGACTCTTGAAGGGAAACATTTACTTTTATCAGATTTTCCCTTTCCACTTCAAGAGCGTTTGAGAGAGAAGTTGCTCTTTTTGCTTCTTCTTCGAGATCATGCACTCTCCCTCTCAAACTCTTGTTTTGCTTAGCCACTTTCTTTGAATCCCTCAAAAGTCTGTGGTAGGCTAAAGTAAAATCTTCACCTTTCGAATCATCCGATTCATTGTCCGTTGCAATCTTTTCAACAGTGGAGTTGGACAACGACTCGGATGTACTTGCCATAAAGCACATGAAGGGTGAAGATACGGACGCGTGGAATGCCGTGGAGCTCTTTTCTTCATCACTTGAAGACGACTCATTTGACGTTGAGTTGTCATCCCAAGTGACGACTTGCATCGCCTTCTTCTTTGCCGGATACTTGTTGGGACACTCCGTTGCAATGTGGCCGTAGCCTCGACATTTGAAGCATTGTAGTTGTCCCTCTGAACTTTTCTTATCCTTTGAGAAGTTCTCTTGCTTTCTTGACTTGTAACTTGAAGTACCCTTGCCTTTGATCGACTTTCCGAAGGATGGAGATTTACTTGAATTACCCCTTCGAAAGTTGCGGCGAAACTTCCTTGTCAAGAGAGCGAGCTGCTTCTCAAATTCCTCCATAGAAAGGTTCTCGTCATCGTCTGAGGAGGATGTATCCGCGTCTTCTTCCTTAGTTGTTTTCAACGCATAACCTGAAGACTTAGAAGAGGATGCTTTTCCAGAAGAATTGTTAGTAGTAAATGTCATTTCATAAGTTTGTAATGAACCAACTAATTCTTCTACACGTATTTCGTCCGGGTGTTTAATAGTTTCAATGGCAGTAACCTTTGGGCGAAATCGTTCGGGAAGAGTTCTTAAGATCTTTCTTACAATCTTAAATTCTGGAATCTTCTCTCCCAGGTTAGCACATGAGTTTACGATGTCTTGCAATCGTGTATAGTAGTCCGTGAAAGATTCATTTTCTGCCATCAAGATAGAGTCAAACTTGCTCGTAAGCATTTGCAGTTTCTGAATCTTCACGAGGTTAGTTCCCTCATGTGTAACCTGAAGAACATCCCAGATTTCTTTCGCAGTCTCACATGCTGAGACGCGAGAGAACTCAGTTTGAGATAAGGCATTAAAAATAGCATTAATTCCCTTGCCATTGTAAGAAGATGAGTCTAACTCTTCCTTGGTCCATTTCGACCTAGGTTTTAAGGTGTGGACATCACCAATAAATTCAGTTGGATTAGACCATCCTAATTCAATTGATTGCCACACCCGTTCGTCGATGGAAACTAAAAAGGCTTTCATCCGCACTTTCCAGTACGCATAATTTGTTCCATCGAAGAACGGGGGTCGGTTGATGTTTCCACCTTCAACCATTGTTTACAACCCTATTCCCGCTCTGATACCACTTGTTAGGTTATATGTAATAAGGATCTAAATAGGGGAAAAAACACCTAGAGGGGGGTGAATAGGTGTAAACGTATAAACACTCAATTGTTGCGATAAAAACCCAATGCGGAAATAAAAAATAACTCGCAAGATTTTTACGTGGAAAACTCCATCACCGGAGTAAAAAACCACGGGACCGATAACACGGCAGAAATCCACTAGAATTAAAACACGTACAAGGTGATTTACCGTACACACTTACGACTCAACCTTTTCCATACGCTCCTAGAGGATCTTCTCCGCTCGCTCCGCGACGCTTCTCGAATCCACGATCTGCGCCCAACGCCGAATCCACGGCGTCAAACGTCGAATCCACGACGTCCGACCGAGTCCACGGTCTTCACCCAATAGCACCCTTCGAATCCACGAATGTGCCTCGCTCCGAATCCACGAGAGCGGTTGAACCTTGAATCCACAAGGACACGCGAATCCACGCGCCGATTTTTGAGGTAAATCGTTGTTTTTGGTGGTGATGATCCGCCGAATACTTAGATCAAAGATAGATCGGAAATACCATCTAAGTATTCATTAGTTTGATTCAACTCAAAATGTGAGTATGAATACCTAGAATCAAACTAATCAATATAGATGAAGAAACATAGAGTATTCTCTAATGATTTTCTTTCTTCTCTATATGTGGATCTAGAGCCGTATAAGATGATATAAGAATATGATGGCTATTTGGATTAACCCTAGCAAAAGAGTCGTAGGGTCTATTTATAGGTTAGAAACCCTAGGAAGGAGATAAGAATCAAAAACCTAACATTTCTGGAAATTTTACGGACGGCGATCCGGATCGGATTAGCTGTGATCCGGATCGTCGTAACGAGTCAGGCAATTCCAGAAAAACGAAGGTTCGGGATCCGGATCGAAGTACTTGATCCGGATCGTTCATACAGTTCACCAAACATCAACGTTCGGGATCCGGATTGCGAAGCCTGATCCGGATTGTTCAAGGAAGATGGTAAACTCAGTGTTCGGGATCCGGATCAAGAGAGGCTACGATCCGGATTGAACTGGTGTATGAACGAACCACCTTCAGGATCCGGATCGAACAACCTGATCCGGATCCTGAACATGTCCCAAGTCCAGTTTTGATTTTTATGCAATGAAAGATTCTTCCAAGTGTTTCTACACTACAAGAAGTATTCGGATCACACAAAATCTTTAGTTAAACATACCTGATCCTTTTGAATTCTTCTTTCTTGAGATTGAGTTAAATGATCCAACTTTCTTCACCTTCAATCTTCAAGACTTGAGACTTTCACGAAACTACGCCAACTCAAATTCGCTATGAACTAATGCTGTTAGTGATTTCCTTTTGTCTAGTATGTTCACTGTTTGACAATTTGTGACAAAAAGGGGGAGAACAGAAATAGGGGGAGAACAGAGATAGGGGGAGGAACAGAGATGCTCAAGAAAGGGGGAGACGGAGATGAGATCATCGAGATAGGGGGAGATGATGAAAAAGGAGCCGAAAAACAAAAAGAACCAAAAGGACGAATCAAATGTAGGATTTACATTTAATTTCTAACGACTAACGTTTGATTTAGTTTGGAGTTTTGTTTTGCAGGAATTACATCACTTTAAGACTCCAAGTCCTAAGTCATAGAGTTTGTTCTAAGACTGGTTCAATTATAATTTTTGTTTATTGGATCTTTCACGCAAAGAAAGTCAATGTTTTGGTGATGACATTGAGTTTTGATTTTTTGGTTTAAGATGAGTGTCTTGAGCGTTTTATGTATTTTTGGGTTTTGTCACGAAATTGCCAAAGGGGGAGATTGTTACGGCTTTTTGTGTTGGCATATTGTGTGAGTTGAGTAGTTGAGTTGTTGAGTTGAGTCGGAGTCTTGAAGTGATCAAATTGTCAATCAGCAATCGAAGACTTAGAGAAGATTCAACAAGAGCTCAAGTTGACACTCAGTGTTTTGAGTCTTGAAGATTGAAATAGAAGAATTGTGGATCAATTACATCAATCTTAAGGAAAATGGATTCGGATTGATCAGGTACGTTTAACTAAATAATTTTGGTGATCCGAATACATTTGAGTGGTTTAGAAACACTTGGATAAGTTTTCATTGCTTAAAAATAAAAAACTGGACAAATTAGATGTTTCAGAATTTCTGATCCTAAACCGATCCGGATCAGAATTCCGATCCGGATCAGAATTCCGATCCGGATCCCGAACCTTGTTTTTTCAGGAATTGCTGAAAAAAAGACGACGATCAGGATCGCCGTAAATCCGATCCGGATCGTCGTGCGGGAAAATTTCTGTTAAGTCAGTTTTTGATGCTTATCTCTTTCCAAAGGTTTCTAAACTATAAATAGACATTTAGGGTTTCTCAAAAACTACCGATTAATTAATTAAACACTTGAGGGCAACCCTAGAGGCTAGGTTTTCATCGTTCTTCTTAATAGCCTCTTTTAGGTCTATTCGACGGTTCTTTCAAGAACATATCTTTTGTCGAATTGATCTAATCTTTGCTTAGAGATTTCTTCTACGGTTCCTCAATGAGAATCTAAGCAAAGGATCACCATCGAAGCCAATATTCTTACCGGCTGAGTTTGCGTCGTGGATTCGACGTGGCATTGTGGATTCGGTGTGCTAAAGGCGTTTCGTGGATTCGAAACGTGTGCTCGTGGATTCGAGTGGCGTTCGTGGATTCGAACGTGTGCAGTGGACGTGCAATCGGTGAGCACAAGGTCCGAAGAAGTTGAAGGAGGGGTTTGAGTCCGTGGAGTCGGTAATCACCTTGTTATTCTTCTTTTCTTAGTGGATTGTTATTGCGTGTTGGTCCCGCGGTTTTTCTCCTGGATTGGAGTTTCCACGTAAATCTCGGTGTGCTGTTTTTATTTTCCGCATTGGTTTTTATTTTGCACTGAGATTGGTTTTATAAGTATTACACCTATTCACCCCCCCCCCCCCCTCTAGTTGTTTGATAGTACCTATTTAGATCCTTGTGGATCCTTAAAAACCAACACCACGAAATCAGGTAATTTTTTTGTAATTAATTTATCTTAATTTTTTTGTATAAATTTATATGTACTTAAGATCAATATAGATATCCAATATATACTATATTTGAATGCAGGGTTATCGAGCAAAAGTTGTTGGAAAGGATGCCCATACTTTAGATAATGGGGTACCTTCTATTTCTTATTCTGAATTTTCTTATTACTTATTTCTATTATATATAAATCACAAGTTTTATTTTATTTTTTTGTTATTATTTAATATTATTTCAATATAAAGACTAGTACAAATTACTTATTGCACTTTAAAAGTTTAACTGTATTTACTTATTTTTACTCAATATTAGGGCGGAATTGAAGTATATTTGAAGAGCTTGAGAAAACCTCACAAGTGCGCAAGGTTTTTTGTTGAGTACAAATCCAACAACGAAATTAGGTGGTGTCGAGTTAGGATCACAATGCTGGGAGGTGCAAATAAATGTTCCAATAGAGCATAACGAGCCATTATTAAGATCATATGGAGGTTTTCAAATAATTGGAGATGTTGTTGGAGCATATGTGGCTTGGCCCTTTACATTTGTATAAGACCTATATTTTTATCCTTTCGTCAATTTAATTATTTAATATATAGACTTTTGACTCGTTAAAACTAACTTTTAACGTGTTCTTTTTTTGACAGGTTCAACGCAGGTAATGCTACCTTTGGAATTCAAGACAATTTAAACAATTTTAAGCTGTATTGTTATATTCGCAAACAACTTTATATCGTGTACTGACCTATTTGGATGCGTTATTTATGTACGTATTGGTACTTTTGTGTTTAGAAATATTTTGTGGTCGTTTGTTATTTTTTTGGATGTTGAATGTACTGAAGATTTTAACTTATTGTTTATTTAATTGAAAATGAGCTTAGTAAATTATTTTTGTTATTTTGTTATGTACGATTTATGCATAAATATTGAAAATATTGAAATCTCATATTATCCATTGAATTTGTATTTTTTGAATTTGATAAGATTTAATTATTTTATGATAGTGCAAATAATAATTTACATTATTTTTATTTATTTAAAAATATAATTTAAAAATATTTAGAATTAGCGGCATTTATTAATGCCGGAATTAACAACAGATTACCAACATTTGTATAATATTGCAAATAAACTAATAATTACCGGCATTTATTAACAATAGATTACCAATATTTGTATAATATTGCAAATAAACTAATAATTACCGGCATTTATTAACAATAGATTACCAATATTTGTATAATATTGCAAATAAACTAATAATTACCGGCATTTATTAGTGTTGTAGATAATTAAAAAATACTGGCATTTAATAATATCGCTAATAACCATATCTATAACGGCATTTATTTAATGCTACTAATTATTTAATTTTAACGGCAATTTAATTAAACGCCGGTAGAAGAATCAGCAACACGACTTTAGGCGGCACTAATTGCTAAATGCCACTAATTATTTTTACGGCACTTTTTGACCTTTAGGCGGCAATTACAGAATGCCGCTAAATCACATTTTTTTTGTAGTACGTATTATGATTGAGAAAAATGAAAAGATTGTACGTATTCACAGTGATAGAGGTGGAGAATTCATTAATTCAAAATTCATTGATTTTTGCTCTTCAAATGGCATAAAACATGAATTCTCTGCACCTTATACACCGCAACAAAACGGTGTAGTCGAGCGCAAAAATAGAGTTGTTCAAGAGATGGCACGTGTTATGCTTCATAGCCAGAAACTCCCTTTATATTTTTGGGCTGAAGCAATTAACATTGCGATCTATGTAATCAATCGCATCTATTTGCGCCCGGGTACTTTGAATACCCCATATGAGCTATGGTTTTGTAGAAAACCTAATATCAAGTATTTCCGTATCTTCGGGAGTCGCTGTTACATTTTACGCGATCGAAAAAATCTTGGAAAATTCGACTCTCGAAGTGATGATGAAATTTTTGTGGGTTATTCTACAAACAGTAGAGCATATCGTGTATACAATCTTGAATCTAAGACGATGATTGAATTAATTAATGTTAAAGTAGACGAAGCTTTTCATTTGTCTTCTGGTAAATCTACTCTTGATATGTCTCTTGATGATGAATCTCCTGCTAATGAAATTGCATCTTTGCATGATAAATCTTCTAAAAATTTTGATGCATCTCATGGTTCTTCTAGTTCATCTAATGTGCAGGAATCATCACAATTACCCCCGAGTACTCCGTTACCTCAAACGCTTCGAATCTCCAAGGACCATCCGGAATCAAACATCATTGGAGATCCTCAAGAAAGATTTAGAACTCGGAGACAATTGGAATGTGGAGTCGCATGGTACGTCTCCATGGTAGAACCAAGGAATAGTGATGAAGCTCTTCAGGACGACTACTGGATAGAAGCTATGCAAGAAGAGCTCAACCAATTTGAAAGGAACAAAGTCTGGGAATTAACGAAGCCCCCGAAGCAACAACATATTATCGGTACAAAATAGATTTTCAAGAACAAGAAAAATGAAGAAGGTACTGTAGTGGTCAAGGTTCCCATGCTATATTTCCCGTGAATCCAATGTGTAAAACACCTGTTGATGGTGTGTCTGTTCCATAGTGTATCGAAGGGATAGCACAGATGGACCCATTGAGGTATTTATTGTCATATTGGCCTTCGGCTGCATTTGCCGAATTTTAGAAAAGGTTTTGGGCCAAACAGAGGTTGGATTTGGATTCAGCGCGGAAAAATGCTTGAAAACGGCTATTTGCTTGTTAATTTCGGAGTCGGGATGACCAAAAACGGGCTTCCGGAAGTTTTCGAGGTTTTTCGGTGCATGGGAGGTGACTATGGACCGCCGGCTGCCACGTGGCGGCCTGTCATTGGCCGGTTCGCGGCGTTCGGTCCACGGAGCGGCGCGGCGGGGTGCGTGAGCCCGGCGCAGGACACGTGGCAGGCGGGGATAGGCTGGCTCTCGGTGCGCGGTCCACGAGAATTTGAGCAGCGGTGCACGGTTTGAGCGGTAGCGCAGGGTTCTGAGCGGGAACCACGTGTCGCGCCCTGGTTGGTGGGCGCACACGGCGCGGTCCACGGAACCCAAAAGTGGGTGCGTGGACCCGGTGTATGGGAGGCGTGGCAGCTTCCTATAGGTGGGCTCAGCTAGTGCGGCGCAGCGAAAGGCGTGGAAGCCCGCCTCGGGAAAGAGCGCGCAGAGGCGCCTGACGCGGCGGTCGGCCGCACTCGAGTGCGCCACGCGTCGCGACGCGAGAGGCTAGCCGTACTCGAGTGCGCCACGCGTCGCGACGCGAGTGGCGGGCCGTACCTACCCCGCTGACCGCGGGGGGGGGGGGGGCGCGTGGCGCGCGGCGGGGCCACTTGCATGGCTGTCCCGTGTTATGTGTACACGTGGCGTCACCTCAGGATTTCGGGCGCGTCGGACGGGCAGCGTGCAACCCATGTTGGCGGATTCGGGCACCCGAAAATCCGCGCCCGAATCTGGCCCAACACAGTAATGGGCTGAGCCTATAAATAGGCTTCCTTGTTTTTCTTTTGGGCTTTTTTAGACTCCTTTTCACTGTGGTGTCTTCAGAGGAAATTTCCCTCACATAGTGCACTATCCATTGGAGGACTTTGAGGAGTTTTGGAGGCACGCATCCCGAAGTTCGCGATTTTACCGCGCGACGCGACACTTGTTCTCCGGCGACCCGCTTCGTCCCTTCTCAGTGTTTGGGCTCCTCCGGCTCACCCCGACCTTCTTTTCCGACGATTCTTGCGCCATTCGACTCGCGACAGGTAGGACTCCAAGTTCTGTGTTTTGAGTTTCCTCGTTTTCCATGCTGACCTTGGAGTTTCCCGAGCTTCCATTTGACCCCCTTTTCTTCGCGGATTTTTGGACAGCAGTGCGGTGTTCTAGCTGTATCTTTTCGTACATACGTCCGATCGAGGCGATTCAAAAGGCATTTTTCATCTACACGACGCAAGGAACGCCCTAAAATTTTCTGGGAATTTTCTGAATATTTTTTCGAAGGTGAAAATCCTATTATCCCTGAGTTCGTGGACACTAAAATTTTGTACAGTTTTGTTTGGGGTGTTTCCCTTGCCGGATTTATATCTCAGCGTCGGAAACTCGGATTTGAGCGTCCAGGTACTCGTTTCGACGGGTTCATCGCGAGGATCGTGACAGTATTTATCTTGGATTTTTCCGGGCATTTTTCACAGGTGAAAACAGGCAAATAGTGGATTGTTGTAATTTGGGACAGATTTTGTGATGTGTTGTGTGATTAAATGTTGTATGTTCTTTTGGGGAATGTTGTGCAGTTTTGTGGAAGTTGTTTGGACCGAGCGTGGACATCACTTTTGGGACCAGGATTTAGCGCTCGAGGTGGGTGTTGTTGTAAACCTCCTACTTTTGATTTCCCACTAGGCATATTAGAGTGTTGCTTGATCATGCTGCTAGTTAGAATTGTGAAATGGACCTAGCATGCTTGTATGAGATCACGGATTCATTGTTACTACTTGCATGGTTAGAGAACTAAATGTTAGTAAGTTGTGTTTCCTTGCTTTAGATGTGTAGTTTAAACACTTGGAATCATTGTAAATCCATATCATGTTGTATGTATAATGGAAGGTTTGGGCATGTGGTTAGAGTTCATATTTTGGAAAGATTATTTGTTAGTGAGTTCCTATCTTTGCAACAACATATTGAAAGTGATTGTATCTTGAAAAGCAAGGTGTTAGGGAAATTCATTATTCTTGGGAAAGCATGTGGTTAGGGCTCGCATCTTGAAAAGCTTATTGTTAGTCGATCATGTATCAAGATTGTATCATGTATCATGTATTATGCATCATGTACATTGGAGGTTCCATGCACTTAGTTTTGTAAAAGTTAGAATACTTGTAATTGTTTTATCAAGTAAAGGACTTTGCATGCTTGTATGGTCATCTAGCTAGGCCACCTTTTTCTGCTACACAACATATTGGGACATGACTTAGGAGAAACCATGTTTAGCCGTTCTCCTTTCTTTTCAGTTGCATATTGCTCGAGTTAGAGCAGGTGTATGGGATAGTGTAGTCGAGGTCATCGAGTCGGGGTCAGAGTAGACTCGATTATGGATCGTGGGGCATTGTGGTAACCGCGGATAGTAGGCGGTTAGCCAGATGTTGATTACTTTATCAGATTTGCAATTGTGGGTTGTTGCGGCGACCGCGGACATTGGGCGGTTGACCGGATGTTTTACTTATGCATCAGATTGGGTATCAGATTTCTCTAGTGGATGGAGTTTCCCACTTATTGAGTATTATTGCACCAGATTGGGGATCGGGGTTTCATTAGTGGATGGATTTTCCCACTTTGATCATAGTCATGATCAAAGTCCTGCTATACTGAGATACTTGTTACTGAGATACTTTACTCGTGTGGGTCGCTCCTTTCGAGTGCCACTCCGGAGGTAGGCTTTTCGGACCCAGCCTTGTGTGCCGGTCTGATACTTATTTTGGGATGCGAGCCGAGCGGGCCGATCCCGCGGTTTCGAGCCTTGTGTGCAGATTTCGCTGAGCAGGCAATGCCAGTTCTACTGGTGGCACATCAGATTGGGTTATTTGGACAGACAC
Source organism: Tillandsia leiboldiana (assembly GCA_029204045.2). NCBI lineage: Eukaryota > Viridiplantae > Streptophyta > Magnoliopsida > Poales > Bromeliaceae > Tillandsia > Tillandsia leiboldiana. The sequence goes on along the minus strand of CM055062.1, from coordinate 37,296,935 downwards.
GGTTTTCTGATGCATTCATATGGTCATCTCTTTTGATACTGCATTTAGAGGCATAGTAGTGATAGTTTCCCTTATTAGTAGCCTTTATAGCTTACTACTGTTTTTCCCTTTTTGCCTCTAGTAGTCCTAGTGGGCCGTCAGGGTTTGAGGTTTTGCCCACTAGGGGAGACTACTGTTTTATATAGTAGTTCTCACCCCCCACTGTCTTTCTTTTCTTTTCCCCCTTTGTTTTGCAGAGTCTTTTGCGGGAGTTGCAGGGCCGTCTCGGGCAGATCGAGGTAAGCGGATAGCAGATTAGATAGTTCTTCTACCCGACTGCGAGCGTAGCGGTGTACCAGTTGTACCCTTTTCATTTCTCAGACAGTTGTAGTTTATTTTGGGTCTGGCTCTTGCCAGCTGTTTGTACTTATTTGGTGAGCTGGGAGAGACACTTGTATATTTTGAGAGTTTTTTTCTATGCTTTTACTTTCCAGCTGTAGTCTGAGATATAGTAGTTTTATTTTAGCTCTGTTCTATGCTCCTTTATTATATCTTTTATATCTGAGCAGGTTACCAGCGCTTCGTGTACACGGGAAATTCTGTGTGCACGACGGATCTGTGGATGGGCCTGGGTTATTATTTACACTCGGGGCGTGACAGATTAGTTTGGTATCAGAGCATAGGGATAGGTCAGTTGGGACTTAGGAAAACCCTAAGCTTTTGGCAGACCCTAGGATGATAGGGCGTGAGTGGCGTGATATTTTGCGAAAGTCGGTGATTTTGGTCAGTTGACTCTTCCAGTGAGTGAAGAGGGATCGACATACCTTATTTCTGTTGAACAATTATGTTGGCTGCAGACAACATAAAGTTGCAGAAATAGGGTGATGTCTTTGACTTTCGCTAGATTGGGTCTTGTGGGGTTTTGTTGCTGATTTTTTTTGGTTTACTGTGGTAGGATGTCTCCGCGTCGTCGTTCACTCACCCGGGGTACCCCCGCACCTTCCGAGGAGTCTGAGCGGGCGGTATCCGCCGAGTTGGGAGAACTGCGGGCTTTGATGACCCAGTTAGTGGCAAGGAGCTTTCGTCAGGAGCAGCGCCTGGAGCAGTTACTGGCACAGAGGGGTGACTTGGCGGTTGGTGAGGGGGCCGGGCCTTCAGAGCAACGTTGTGATAACCGCAGTTTTATCTTACCTTTCCGGGCTTCCTATTAATTTTATTGAACCGTTCTGCTGACAATAAGGGTTCGAGGGTAACTTTTCCTTATTTTCTGGACAGATGATCGGGGCTCGCGGGTATTTTTGGTTAATAAAGCTCGTGAAACGGAGACCGGCGGTGCGATCGGTTTTGGATTCCGACCCCCGGATCTCCCAGAATAAATTTCGGAAGTTGGTACCGCAGCCTAGGTGACATACACAATTACCGGGGGCAGACCGAACTCTGGTCCGCAATCAGATCGATTCTGGTCGATCAGTTGAGGTATGGGATTTAAACACCCCTTTTCCCAGTCGCTCGTGTGGTTGATCTTAATTTCGGGTCCAAAATCCACTACGCCCAACGACTAAATAGTCGGCCTTGGGAATTAGGTTTTCATATACCTCGCCTCCCCTCACCTTGGCGTACGATATCCGAGCGTGGACGAGGAGCGGTTCCCCAAAAGCCTCGCCTTTCCCATCGGCCGGCGTGGAAGAGAAGAGATTGATCGCCTCCTCGCAAAGATCCGACGAACGCTACAAGGACGATCCCTCTCCTTCGCCCGGTACCGACGAAAACAAGGTGAGCCGTGCTTTCATTTTCTTTCCTTGTCGTTTCTCGTTACGAACGAGGGGGGAGGGGGGGCTTTCTTGATCCGTCGGAGATGGAAGGGGAGGGGCGAGCCCGCGCATGCGGGGGCGCCGCGCGGGGCAACCCGCGCATGCGGGGGCGCCGCGCGGGGCACCCGCATGCGGGGCGCCGCGCCGGGCAGCCCGCGCATGCGGGGGCGCCGCGCGGGGCACCCGCATGCGGGGCGCCGCGCCGGGCAGCCCGCGCATGCGGGGGCGAGACGCGGGGCAGCCCGCGCATGCGGGGGCGCCGCACGGGGCACCCGCATACGGGGCGCCGCGCGGGGCAGCCCGCGCATGCGGGGGCGCCGCGCGGGGCACCCGAATGCGGGGCGCCGCGCGGGGCAGCCGCATGCGGGGGCGACGCGCGGGGCAGCCCGCGCATGCGGGGGCGCCGCGCGGGGCAGCCCGCGCATGCGGGGGCGCCGCGCGGGGCGCCCGCATGCGGCGCGCCGCGCCGGGCAGCCCGCGCATGCGGGGGCACCGTGCGGGGCCGCCCGCGCATGCGGGGGCGCCGCGCAGGGCACCCGCATGAGGGGCGCCTCACGGGGCAGCCCGCGCATGCGGGGGCGCCGCGCGGGGCACCCGCATGCGGGGCGCCGCGGGGGCACCCGCATGCGGGGCGCCGCGCGGGGCAGCCCCCGCATGCGGGGGCGACGCGCGGGGCAGCCCGCGCATGCGGGGGCGCCGCACGGGGCACCCGCATGCGGGGCGCCGCGCGGGGCACCCGCATGCGGGGCGCCGCGCGGGGCAGCCCCCGCATGCGGGGGCGCCGCGCGGGGCACCCGCATGCGGGGCGCCGCGCCGGGCAGCCCGCGCATGCGGGGGCGACGCGCGGGGCAGCCCGCGCATGCGGGGGCGCCGCGCGGGGCAGCCCGCGCATGCGGGGGCGCCGCGCGGGCACCCGCATGCGGGGCGCCGCGCGGGGTAGCCCGCGCATGCGGGGGCGCCGCGCGGGGCGCCCGCATGCGGGCGCCCGCATGCGGCGCGCCGCGCGGGGCAGCCCGCGCATGCGGGGGCACCGCGCGGGGCCGCCCGCGCATGCGGGGGCTCCGCGCAGGGCACCCGCATGAGGGGCGCCTCACGGGGCAGCCCGCGCATGCGGGGGCGCCGCGCGGGGCACCCGCATGCGGGGCGCCGCCCGGGGCAGCCCGCGCATGCGGGGGTACCGCGCGGGGCCGCCCGCGCATACGCGGGGCGCCGCGCGGGGCAGCCCGCGCATGCGGGGGCGCCGCGCGGGCAGCCCACACATGCGGGGGCGCCACGCGGGGCACCCGCATGCGGGGCGCCGCGCGGGGTAACCCGCACATGCGGGTGCACCGCGCGGGGCCGCCCGCGCATACGGGGGCGCCGCGCGGGCAGCATGGCAGCGCGCGGGGGGTTTGGTCGCTGCCGTCAGAGGCCGGTTGGCGTTGGGGCTTTCCTTTACTTCGCGTTTAAATGTTCTTGATCTCCCCGCCCGGGGATCCCGTTTTTGCAGCTTCGGGGAGCGCGCCGGGACGCGGGGAGCCGAGCGTGGTTTTCTACTAGCGACAGGTGGGTTGAATGTGTTAATTAGCATCGATTTTCGACGACCGTTTATTCTAGATATTACATGTTAGCGTTTCACTTTACCTGCCGCCTATTATCGTATCTTAAATGCTACATGTAATCGCCGCACTTGGGTAGTTAGGTGTATTATGCTCCTGATGTTACATGTTGTTGCTTTATCTTCGATTATACTTGTTAGTAGAGTACCTTGATTACACATGTTATTATCTTACTCTTGTTCATGCATTGTGGCTACTGTGCTCGAGGCTGCAACACGCGCACCCGCGGTTTGGCCACCGCGAAGGGTGCGCTTTTCCGGAAAAGTGGTCTATGACCCGTGTATACCCATGAGATGACGTAGTGGGGCCCCTTATTAGTTGTGGGGTTTGAGGCGCCGAGGTGCGAGCGGGCGACCCGTCGGTTTAGTTGTCCGACGTGGTCAGGTTTCTGCAGGTACGGTATGGGCCGTCGGTTTAGTTGTCCGACGTGGCCGGGTATTACAGGATACAGGTGTACAGGTTACCTCTCCACCTTGAGAGGGTGGTTGCTCCGGTTGTCTTCACGGTTTGTTTTATTATATTCTCCTGCTCTACTATTTTTACGTCACTGACTTCCCACTTCGTGACAGGGTTCAGTCGGGGGGAGAGGTAGGCGGCGGTGAGGACGGGACAGGAGCAGCTGGGTCGCTGGGGACCCTGGACTGTATTTGTTCTTTCATTCTTGCATTTCATTTACATTGTAGTTATGTGAGAGGTTCTCGATACCCTCGTGAGGTCGGCGTGGATATCGGTATGGGTTGCATTTAGTTACCCTCTTATACGTTACTCTTCCTTTTATTTCTGTTGGCCATTTGAAAACGAAAAAGGCAAAAGCCAAAGAAAAGATTGCGAAAACCATTTTTAAAATCTAAGTGTCGTGTGGGCACTGGTTTCAAAACCCTGTGGCTTTATGGATTGCGAAAGGGATTTCAAAAACTTGGGTGTCGGGTGGGCACCGTTTTCAAAACCTTGTGGATTTATGCTGATTTCGAAACTCGCTTTCAAAACGTAAGCGCCGGGTAGGCGCTCTTTTAAAACTGTGGATTTATCCTTTCCAAATTGATCGGCCATACGTTTTAAATAGATTAGAATGCTGGTTGTATGTTAATAATTGTCGTGATTGAATGGTTGTGTATGTTTGGAACATGTACTGAACGCCACGCCGTGCATATACAGGGGAGACTCTGTCCGTTTACAGAGTGATCCTATATGTGTGGCGGGTCTGGGCATGCGCCGGGGAAGAAGGGTTCTCTTTTACAAAAAAAAATAGTACGTCAAATGTTCGACTTTTGTGAATCGTTTCCGCTAAAACAAACCCCCCCGGGGCGTGACAGATTAAATGGTATCAGAGACTTCTTCCAATCACAACAGTTAGTGCCGACATCCGTGGGAACACCTCACTTGCCTACACACGAATGAAATGGGCTTTCAAAACGTAAGCGCCGGGTAGGCGCTCTTTTAAAACTGTGGATTTATCCTTTCCAAATTGATCGGCCATACGTTTTAAATAGATTAGAATGCTGGTTGTATGTTAATAATTGTCGTGATTGAATGGTTGTGTATGTTTGGAACAAGTACTGAACGCCACGCCGTGCATATACAGGGGAGACTCTGTCCGTTTACAGAGTGATCCTGTATGTGTGGCGGGTCTGGGCATGCGCCGGGGAAGAAGGGTTCTCTTTTACAAAAAAAATTAGTATGTCAAATGTTCGACTTTTGTGAATCGTTTCTGCTAAAACAAACCCCCCCGGGGCGTGACAGATTAAATGGTATCAGAGACTTCTTTCAATCACAACAGTTAGTGCCGACATCCGTGGGAACACCTCACTTGCCTACACACGAATGAAATGGGTAGGGCATAGGACTGTAGAACGTGAGTGACCGAGGGGGGGAAAATGTCGAGTCCTTTCTCTCACTTTAGGGTTGTGGTTGGTAGGGTAGTCTAAAGTTGACTCTTGTGATGTGTGACAGACATGGCCCGTACTAGATCATCGGCCGGAGACACAGAGGCAGACGCGACGACGTCGACGACCGCGGAGAACCAACTCCTGCGGCAGCAATTGCGGGAGATGGCGGGGAATCTGGCCAACCTCACCGAGCACGTGCGTCAGTTGACGCAACAGCAGCAGGCCGCGACGGTGACGGTCGCCCCGGTTTCCCCACAGGGGCCGACAGCACCGGCCGCGGCGCCACCGACAGTGCCACCGCCGGCGGCGGCGACGGGACCGGCGCCGAGGACAGCCAGCAGGGTTACTCTGGAGGAGACTGTAGTCACACCTGCCCCTACCGTGGTTGCCGCCGCCGTGAGGGAGGGGACGGTTGCGATGACCGAACGGGATCGGGTGCGGGCCAACCTGAAAGACTTCAAGAAATACGACCCACCCACGTTCGAAGGGGATACGACCGACCCATGGGTCGTCGAGAAATGGGTGGGGTCGATGGAGAAACTTTTCGAAGACCTACTCATGGAGGATGACGAGCGGGTTCCCCTAGCCGTCCACTACTTGGAGGGGAACGCCCGCTTGTGGTGGAAGACGGTACGCCCCGATCCTGCTAAGGGTACCGCACTTCCGTCCTGGACAACCTTCAAACAGGAGCTGTTCGGGGCCTTCTTCACCAACAGTGTCAAGAAGAAGTTGGAGGACGACCTGAACCACATCCAGCAGGGGAACCGGACGGTCATGGAGTATCAGCGGGAGTTCGTCCGGCTAGCAAACTGCGTCCCGTTCGTCATAAGGGACGAGGCTCACAAGGCGCAACTCTTTGTGGATGGCTTGCGGAGTAATATCTTCGAGGTGGTGCAAGCAGCCGAACTGCACACCTTCCAGAAAGTGGTTGATAGAGCCACTACGGTGGAGCGGGGTTTTGCGATCACCCGCGCCAGAAGGGAGAACTCGACGCGGCTAGAGGACCGGAAGCGGCAACAGCAGAACTCGGGGGGAGGCTCTTGGAGTGGGGGCGGAGCCCCGAAATGGTGGAGACCGCAGGCGGGGTCCCGGAGTGCGCCAGCAGGAGGGCCGAGGCCGGGGAATAGGCCGTGCGTCATATGCGGGGGAGGGCACATTCCGGGAGAGTGCCCCCAAAGAGGCGACCACTGCTTCAGGTGCGGCAAACGGGGGCACTTCCGCCGCAACTGCCCCTTAGGCGGGGGATCTGCGTCCTCTGCAGCTTCTACGCCCACGACACAGCCCTCAGGGCGGGGGAAAGCTCCTATGGCGTCGACGTCTAGACCCCCTGCACCACGGCGCGAGGAGGACAGGCAGCCACAACCAGGCGGGAGAGTCTTCTCAATGACCCGCCAAGAGGCAGATCCGCCGGAGGACGCACTTGCAGGTACTACTTCCGTTTAAAATTCCCATGCTAGAACTCTTTTCGACACCGGAGCAACACACTCTTTCATTTCCCGTGACTTCGTGTTTCTGTATGGTCTCGAGGAGACACCCCTCCAAAATTTCTTGACGGTGCAAACGGCGGGAGGGACCTTGGAGGCGGTCAGCGTTGTGACCGCCTGCCCGATTAAGCTAGGGCGGCTGGCATGTCCTTGGGATTTGGTGGTAATCCCCCTGAAGGAGTACGACGTGGTGCTGGGCATGAACTGGCTCACGAGGTACCAGGCGCTCATCGATTGCGACAAGCGACAGCTGCGTTTACAAGAACTGGGTTTCCCTGAGCATGTGTACATGATGGGCAAGAGCATCTCCTTCCCGGCGATTATTTCAGCGGCACGGGCCAGAAGACTGGTGGAGGGTGGTTGCGTGGCCTATTTAGCATCGGTGGATTTGGCCACCCGACCCCCGACGACGCCTGCCGATATCCCAGTGGTGAGGGACTTCCCCGACGTTTTTCCCACGGAACTGCCTGGGATGCCCCCTGAACGGGAGGTGGGGTTCCCTATTGAACTACTACCGGGCACGCAGCCTATTACGAAGGCGCCTTACCGAATGGCCTTCGCAGAGCTAAAGGAGCTTAAAGCACAACTGGAAGACCTCTTGGATAAGGGGTTCATAAGACCGAGTGTATCACCCTGGGGTGCCCCGGTACTCTTTGTGCGGAAGAAAGACGGAAGCCTGCGTCTCTGCATCGATTACAGAGGAATAAACAAAGTCACAGTGAAGAATAAGTACCCCCTGCCCAGAATAGACGACCTCCTCGACCAGCTGAGAGGGGCGACGGTCTTCTCCAAAATCGATCTGCAATCGGGCTACCACCAACTCCGGGTTCGGGACGAGGACATCCCGAAGACCGCTTTCCGGACCCGGTATGGCCACTACGAGTTCACGGTCATGCCCTTCGGACTCACGAACGCCCCCGCAGTCTTCATGGACATGATGAACCGGATCTTCAGACCCTTCCTGGATCGGTTCGTGGTGGTTTTCATCGACGACATCCAGATTTACTCCACTACCGACGGGGAGCATGAGGACCATCTGCGAACGATCCTCCAAACTCTCAGAGAGCAGGAGCTGTTCGCTAAACTCAAGAAGTGTGAGTTCTGGCTGCGCGAAGTCGGTTTCCTAGGACATGTGATCTCGGCACAGGGAATTGCCGTGGACCCCAAGAAGGTGGAATCAGTGGTCGACTGGCAACCGCCGACGACGGTGACAGAGGTCCGCTGTTTCCTAGGGTTGGCAGGATATTACAGGCGGTTCGTAGAGGGTTTCGCGAAGATTGCTACCCCCTTAAATCGGTTAACCAGAAAAGGGGAGAAGTTCATATGGACGGCCAAATGCCATGAGAGCTTTGAGGAACTCAAGAGGAGGTTAACCAGGGCACTGATACTTGTGCTGCCGACACCCGGAGAGGATTATGAAGTGTACTGCGACGCATCGAGGATCGGTCTGGGTGGTGTCCTGATGCAACAGGGGAAAGTGATTGCCTACGCGTCCAGGCAACTGAAGGATTACGAAAAAAACTACCCGATACACGACTTAGAACTGGCCGCAGTAGTCTTCGTTTTAAAACTGTGGAGGCACTATCTCTTCGGAGTCCACTGTAACGTCTTCTCGGATCATCAAAGTCTTAAGTACATCTTTACCCAAAAAGAATTAAACTTGCGGCAGAGACGATGGCTAGAGCTGTTGAAAGATTACGACTTGACGATTCAATACCATCCCGGGAAGGCAAACGTGGTGGCCGATGCATTGAGCAGGAAAGGGCATCAGGAAGGGGCGTCTGGGAGCGCGATAACGGAGGAGAACCACTTGATCGCGGAGTTCGCACGATTGCAGATGGAGGTGGTGTGATGACCCGGATCTTTGCAGGGCTTCTACAGTGTGACCGGCAGCTTCTGGAGGCCGATGGGGCATGTCGGCGGTGTTTGTGAGCCAATTTGGACACAAGTGATGGACTCCGGGCTTAAAATGGATCGCGTGGGTAATCGGAGGACCCCATCGGATGGTTAGAGGTGTTTTCGCGCAAAATGGATATCAAATTTAGACTCAGCGTGAAATTCGGATTAAAAATGCCTTTCCGGGAGCCTTCGGCAATTTGTAGGATTGGAATTTGGCAAAATGGACGCCGGATTTGGACTCAGCGCGCAAAAACGGTCAAAATGGGCTATTTACATGTATTTTTCGGAGTAAAGTTACTGTTCACCGCCGGAACAGTAACTACGGCGACCGGCCGGCGACGCGGCGGCGGCGGGCAGTGGCGGAGAGCGGCGACGCGGCCTCGGGCAGGCGGAAAGCGGCAGCGGGCAGGGCGCGCGGGCGCGGGCAGGGCGCGCGGGCAGGCGCGCGGTCCACACGGCCATCGTGCACCGGAGAGGGGGGCCACGTGGTGGCTTCCCACTGGGTGGTTCACGGGACGCGGTCTACGGAGCAGCGCGGTGTTTGGTGGACTTGGCGGGAGACACGTGGCAGATTCTGGTTCGTCGGGTGCACGGAGTATGTGCACCGGGTTCAGCGAGCGCGGAGCCCTGACACGTGGCACACGAGGATTGGGCGAGCTACTATGCGCGTGCAGGCGGCAGGTGGCGTGGCAGGCGGCGTGGCAGCGGTGGCAGGCGGCATTGGCAGGCGGCCGGCGGGCGTGGCGGGCACGGCGCCGACGTGGCGCACGCGGGCGCCACATGGCGGCCCCCCATTGGCGGGCGCCACATTCCGCGTTGACCACGCGGGCCACGCGGCAGGACGGGAGCTGCCGAGTTTGCTGTCCCGTGTTCGGGGGACACGTGGCGCAATCTCGTGGAATCGGGCGCTCGATCGACGGCCCGGATCGACGCACTGTGCGCGCCCAAAAGATTCGGGCGCCCGAAATTTGGGACACAGTCGGCATTTTGGATTTGTTTGGAATGGGCCTTTAAATACCTCCTTTTCTCCCTCTTTCTTTCCCTTTTCCGAGCCTTAGAGTGAGAATGGGAGGGAGAGCTCTAAATGGAATTTGTTCCCCTTGATATTCTTGAGCTCCTGGTGGATCGCCGGAATTTTTGGAAGCTCGGCAACTGCGATATCGATTTTACAGTTCACCTCGGTTTTCCCCCATTTCGGCCCATTACCGTCGCAGTTCAGTCGGAAATTCGCTGTGAGCAAACCATGAGGAGTTTTTGGGCGATTTCTTCGACAGCATGTTCCTAAGAGGTAAGGCTTCGATTTCTGTGTTGATCGCTTCGCTCTGTTTCGCACTTTTGGCATGTTTCCCAAGGCATCTTTGACCCCCATTTTTCTGTGATGGATTTTGGACAGCACCGGCTTGTCGATTTTATATCTCAGCCTAGGAACATCGGATCAAGGCGTTTCAGGACTCGATTTTGATCTACTCGTCGTGAGGATCACAGTGGTGATTTTTCTGAGATTTTTGGAAATTGTTTCGAAGGTGATAATTAAGCTTTTCTTGGACTGATTGCTACAGGAATTCTGATTTGGAAGGTTTTGAGGTGCAGCGATGTTTTATTTTTATCTTGGTCTACAGGTATCAGATCTGGGTGTTTAAATAGTCGTTTTGGGGCTACTCTTCGCGAGGAACGCGATCGTGAATTTTCTGGATTTTCTTGAGGACTGGACAGAGGTGATATTTAGCCTTTTTGGGGGCTGATTTTGGACTGCGGTTAATTGTACAGTTTTGAGTTTAATTGTGCGCGTTGTTCTGTGCAGTAGGACACAGATTTTTGGTGGATTGCTGTGTTAGAGGACCGCGGGCAGCGAGAGGTCTCTTTTGGTGTTGTGCGCGCTTTTCGAGGTGGGTGGTTGTTGCATACCTCTACTTCTGACTTGCTCACTAAGTTTATTAGAGAAGCCCACTATTGAACATATTGATTGATTGCGATGCATGTTTGACTGATATAAATGTGAGCCTATCATCTGAGATTAATTTTGTGGATATAGCATGTTGGGGTTATTATGGGGATAATATTGCTGTTGGAACATGATCAGTGGAATAATTTAATAGTGATAGTTAACATGCCGTATCAGCACATAAATTCTACGGAAATTGGTTAAATGGACTAATTATCGGGACATGATGACTTATCTATGTGCGGGTTCCACCTTGGGATTTATCATGGATCAGGGATCTTATACATGTGTAGTTGACTGAAGATTTTAGCATAATTGTTATATTTATTTGGAGATTATTAATTGTTACACATGTTGAACTGTTATTTGACATTCTCTCTCTTTCACATTGCATGAGGACTTTTGCATGCGTGTGTGGACATCTAGATAGGCCACTATTTATTGCTACACTACCATATTGGGATTTGACTTAGGAGAAACCATGATTGCTTTCTTTCTCCTTCTTATTTAGACTTTCGAGTCATGTTGCTCGGGTTCGAGCAGAGGTTTGGGATAGTGTAGCCGGGACCTTAGGGTCAGAGACAGGGTGTACTTGATGTTGGATCATGGGTTATTGCGGCAACCGCGGACAGTAGACGGTTGACGGGATCTTGTTTATTTTACCCGATTGTGGGTTGTGGGTTATTGCGGTGACCGCGGACATTGGGCGGTTGACCGGATGTTTACTATTGCATCAGATTGGGTATCAGATTTCTCTAGTGTATGGAGTTTCCCACTTGTTGAGTACTATTGCATCTGATTGGGGATTGGGGTTTCTTTAGTGGACGGAGTTTCCCACTTTGATCATAGTCTTGATCCAGCCCTGCTATATTGAGATATGTGCTACAGAGATACTTGTGATACTGATGACAGAGATACTTTACTCGTGTGGGTCGCTCCCCTCGAGTGCCACTCCGGAGGTAGGCTTTTCGGACCCAGCCTTGTGTGCCGGTCTGATACTTGTTTTGGGATGCGAGCCGTGCGGGCCGATCCCGTGGTTTCGAGCCTTGTGTGCAGATTCCGCTGAGCAGGCAGTACCAGTTTTACTGGTGGTACCAGATAGGGTTTATTTGGTCTTATACTGTTTCCTGATGCATTCATACAGTCATTTCTTCCAGTTTTGCATTTAGAGGCATACTAGTAGTGGTTTCCCTTTTATTCAGTAGTTCTGTTTATAGCTTTACCACTTGTCCCTTTTCTTGCCTCTGGTAGACTTAGTGGGTACGCCGGAGTTTGAGGCTTTACCCACAGGGGGAGGCTACTGGTTTACTAGTGGTTCTCACCCCCATTATTGTTTCCCTCTTTTTTTTCTCCTGTTTTGCAGAGTCCTCTGCGGGAGTTGCTGATCTACTGTCGTTATCCGAGGCGAGGGAGTCACGAGCTAGATCTTTACTACCCGAGGAGTGTAGCTGTATCCCCTGGTTGGAGATTCCTTGTAGCTGACAGCTGGTTTTTATTGTTTACTTTGAGAGGGATCTTTTGTATCTTGAGAGACTGATGTACTTTGGTTTTAGTTTACCTCCTTTTTTATAGTTGAGAGATGCTGTACTGAGGACATTGTATGATGATTATCTGTATTCGAGGGAATGGATATTGTACCCTATTTCATGTTGTACAGTGATTGGATTTTATTTTACAGCATTTTATTTCCTCTCTGATATTTGCGTAGCTATAGTACTATCTTTTGCAGGTTAGACGCTTCGCCTATGCGGGTTTTTGCATAGGTGGCGGATCTGTTGGCGAGCCCGGGTCGCAGTTTCGACCCCGGGGCGTGACAGATTAGGTGGTATCAGAGCTTAGGGATAGGTCAGTTGGGACTGTAGAAACCCTAGGCTTGTGGTTGGACCCTAGGATGACTTCGTGAGATTCGCGATTTTTAGCGAGAGTCCTGATTGAGTTTTATACCTCTCCCAAGTGATGGGATGGGTGATTGGCATGTTTATTCTCCTAAGCAATTATGTTGGCTGCAGACAACATAATGCGGCGGAACGGTTGACATGCTCTAGACTCTCGCCGGAGTGGGTCGAGTTTTGTTTTGTGTTGTGGTGCAGTTGGTCGTGGTGAGCGGTGTCTCCCCGACGCGTTGTGCGGATTGGTGTGCACTCGTCGCAGCAGTGGAGCTTGAGCGGATTATTTTGGGGCCGGATACCTGGATTGAGGTCAGAGAGCTTCAGGCCCCGATGGCAGGACTGTCCGAGGTTTATCAGCGGCAAAGTGAGCAGCTGGTCTGGGTGACACAGTTGTCGGAGCAGTGGGCAGCCCGACAGTGCTTTTCTCCTGAGGCCATATGGTTGTAGTATCCTCGGCGGTAGTGGTTTCTGTGGCACCGATTGAGCGGGTAGCCCCCTCCGTGCCGAGGCACCGAGGCGGGGTGGATTGCTAACAGTTGATGAGCTGTGGGACGTCTTTGACCAATGGAGCCAGTTTTGGCGGATGAACCACCCTGATTTATGGGATTGAGTTGGAGCCTTTGGAGACAGAATGGTGGTTGGTGGTGATGAAGTGATCAATTGAGAGTCTCCCTGTACTAGAGAGTTTATGCAGTTATTGAACTGCGTGCTCCAAGTTTTGAGGGACGAGGCGCATAGGGTATGTGTGATTGGGAGTGGATTGCGCCAGGATACCCTTTTAGTTTATCTGATCCCTCTGTTTGGATTTTAGATTTTGGATGCCTTAATGGAGAAGGCATTGTGTATGGAGCGTACTGTTGCAGTTCCTTTGGATAGGGATCTGCCGCCGGAGGCGAGTTCTGGATAGAGGCGCCAGGCGCTAAGTGTTGGGGGACAGATCAGCTGGCAGCGGCACTTTCGTTTTCCTTCTAGGATGGTGGATATCCTTATGGACGGATTAAGTAAAGCTTACCCAAGGAATGTTACCCTTTGTGATTGATAACATGCATGTTTGGGGTGCAATATAGGGATTGAGGGGTGAGCTTAATAAGGATAATTGTATAAGGAATTGGAAGGGATTAATTGTGTTTTGTCGTATGACGGTTACCATAATGGATTTTCTGAGATGTTAGGGGTCGGTGGACCCCGATGGCAACATCAGCATCTTTATCAGAGTAGCGCAGTGGAAGCGTGGATTGGTTGTCTGCGGAGGGCCTTAATTGTCGCCTCAGTGTGAGCAAAGGCAGAGATCGTGCTCTTTGTGGATAGTCTTGATTTTCAGGCAGACTAAGCTACGACCACTTGCGTCAAGCGGATGAGACTGTGATGCCTGAGTGGAGGGCACCAAGGCAGTGGATCGGGTCGTCGCAAGTGTGATTTTATCACAGCAGTCGGAGTTAGAGCATGTTGCATTCCTGTATGGACTAGAGGCAGATTTGTTACCACATGCACTAGAGGTACAGGTTCCTGTTGGGATGGTGCATGTGGAGGAGGCTTGTGGGTCATGTCCAGTGCAGTATGAGACCTCGAGTGTATCGGCAGACTTATTGGTAGTTGTACCTGGTCAGTGTTTGGACCCAGTGCGTGGGTTTGGTTGGCATAGTGCCACATGGTGTATGACTGCGGAGAGAGAAGGTTATGATCTTCTGCAAGCAGACATTAGAACTTGTTCATTGAGACAGTCAGAGCGCACTGGTTTGTAGCGACTATGAGCGAGGTGTCTACGGCGGCACCGAGACGCGAGGATATCCCCGTTATCGTGAGATCCCAGATGTGATTCCACCGGAGCTGATAACGATGCCGCCGGTTAGGGAGACTGAGATGGCGATTGACGTGGTTCAGGGAACCACGCCAACCCCGATAGCACCTCATTGGATATCACCTGTAGAGCTGAGGAGAGCTGATGGCGCAGGTCGAAGGATCGTGAGTGATCGAGGGTCTGTTCGACCTAGTGCCACCCCATTGATACACGGTGGTGATGCCACACCGTTGATAACACGGTGGTGATGCCACGTCGTTGACAAACGACAGTGAGGGTCCTTGTGTGGTGTGCCCGCAGGCAAGGTTGGATATTATTTAGGACCTTTTGATGGAGTTATACTCCAGCAGTCGTTTTGCTTATGATGCATGTATCTTTTTGGAATCATGCAGCTGTGTATTTTCGCCAAGAGGGTGTTCAGGACACGGTAGGGGCATTATGAGTATAGTGAGGCCAGAGGGAATGACTAATGCCCTGTGCCTTTAAGATTTGAGGAATTGTGTATTCCTGTTGCACCTGGAAGAATTATTTGAGATATTCTTCTGGGATATTTTGATTTTACCCCATCTCTGTATGGTTAGAGCTGGTGGAGTACTTATAGATGGTGTGTAACAAGGTCTGTGAGAAGAAGTTGTATGCCAAGTTGTTGTGGTGCAAGTTTTAGCTTCGAGAGCATATCTTCTTGGATTACTTATTCTAGCCATAAGGGGCGGTGGTGGAAATCTGGCCAAAATGGATGCTATTTGAGACGGGCTGAGACCGGCAGTTATTGTTGAGGTGAAGAGCTTTTGGACCGGATAGTGCCAGCAGAGCTCGACGAATAGGTGATGAGACTGATACCAGCGCCGATTTTAGCATCGCCAGTGATGGGAGATGGATTTGTGAGATACAGTGATGCCTCCCATAATGGCTACGAAGTTACAGTTGGATTATTGGCGAGCATCCAGTATCACCCGGACAAGGCCACTGTGGTGGCGGATACTCGGAGCAGGAGAGCTATTTGGGGTTGAGTTTGATGATTTCGTAGCTGGCGCTGTGTAGGACCGTTAAGGTGACCAGGGCCGAGGTGTGTCCCTGGGGGTTCCTTTTGATGGTAGACTGCGGTGGAGCAGTCCAGGATGGTCAGGATTCGAGAGTGACCGAGCGAAGACCCTGGCTTGTTAAGGCTTCTTCCCTCCTTGGATGATCGCGTGGAGATGTTTTGGGTTGCACTGGTCGAGTTGGCACCAGGGTGTGGTGTTGATGTGTGTTGTACTGTTCTTTCCCCCTTTTTCCCCAAGCCTTTTGTTGGAGTCCCTGAGGTTTGTTTTCACATCTCAGCACGGGAGTGATGTGCTTTCGATCCCTCGCCCGTGATTGACTCGCTCCATTGGAGATTTGTGAGTGTTTGGAGTACGAGGGACGCCCGTTGCAATTCTGGCTCGTGTGATGAAAGGATTGTGCAATCGGGCCATGCCGTACTGGTTGTTGTTTTGTTGTGGGGAGTAATCACGGGGAGTGAGTAGCGACTTGGGAGCTGGAGACGGTGTTGATGGATATCTACCCTAGTTTTGAGACTCATTTTTTGAGTTGTTTAGTTTCGAGGACGAAACTTTCTTTTAGTGGGGGGGATGTGATGACCCGGATCTTTGTAGGGCTTCTACAGTGTGACCGGCAGCTTCTGGAGGCCGATGGGGCATGTCGGCGGTGTTTGTGCGCCAATTTGGACACAAGTGATGGACTCCGGGCTTAAAATGGATCGCGTGGGTATCGGAGGACCCCATCGGATGGTTAGAGGTGTTTTCGCGCAAAATGGATATCAAATTTAGACTCAGCGTGAAATTCGGATTAAAAATGCCTTTCCGGGAGCCTTCGGCAATTTGTAGGATTGGAATTGGCAAAATGGACGCCGGATTTGGACTCAGCGCGCGGGAAAACGGTCAAAATGGGCTATTTACATGTATTTTTCGGAGTAAAGTTACTGTTCACCGCCGGAACAGTAACTCCGGCGACCGGCCGGCGCGCGGCGCCGGCGGGCAGCGGCGCGCCTCGGGCAGGCGCGGAAAGCGGCGGCGGGCAGGCGCGCGGGCGCGGGCAGGGCGCCGCGGGCAGGCGCGCGGTCCACACGGCCGTCGTGCACCGGAGAGGGGGGCCACGTGGCGGCTTCCCACTGGGTGGTTCACGGGACCGCGGTCTACGGAGCAGCGCGGTGTTTGTGGACTTGGCGGGAGACACGTGGCAGATTCTGGTTCGTCGGGTGCACGGAGTATGTGCACCGGGTTCAGCGAGCGCGGAGCCCTGACACGTGCACGCGAGGATTGGGCGAGCTACTGTGCGCGTGCAGGCGGCAGGTTTGCGTGGCAGGCGGCGTGGCAGCGGTGGCAGGCGGCGTTGGCAGGCGGCCGGCGGGCGCGTGGCGTGGGGCACGGCGCCGACGTGGCGCACGGGGCGCCACGTGGCGGCCCGCCATTGGCGGGCGCCACATTCCGCGTTGACCACGCGGGCCACGCGGCAGGACGGGAGCTGCCGAGTTTGCTGTCCCGTGTCGGGGGACACGTGGCGCAATCTGGTGGATTGGGCGCTCGATCGATCGGCGCACTGTGCGCGCCCGAAAGATTCGGGCGCCCGGAATTTGGGACACAGTGGCATTTTGGATTTGTTTGGAATGGGCCTTTAAATACCTCCTTTTCTCCCTCTTTCTTTCCCTTTTCCGAGCCTTAGATGAGAATGGGAGGGAGAGCTCTATATGAATTTGTTCCCCTTGATATTCTTGAGTCCTGGTGGATCGCCGGAATTTTTGGAAGCTCGGCAACGGCGATATCGATTTTACAGTTCGCTCTCGGTTTTCCCCATTTCGGCCCATTACCGTCGCAGTTCAGTCGGAATTCGCTGTGAGCAAACCAGGAGGAGTTTTTGGGCAATTTCTTCGACAGCATGTTCCTAAGAGGTAAGGCTTCGATTTCCGTGTTGACCGCTTCACTCTGTTTCGCACTTTTGGCACGTTTCCCGAGGCATCTTTGACCCCCAT
>CM055062.1:37183982-37279542 GCA_029204045.2 Tillandsia leiboldiana | reverse complement strand
ATCTATGTGCGGGTTCCACCTGGGATTTCTCATTGGATCAGGGATCTTATCCTCGTTATTGACTGTGTTTTAGCATATTGTTTATATTTATTTGGAGATTATTAATTTTTTACACATTTTGAAACTGTTATTTGAACATTCCTCTCTCTTTCACATTGCATGAGGACTTTGTGCATGCTTAGTGTGGACATCTAGATAGGCCACTATTTTATTGCTACACTTACATATTGGGATTTTGACTTTGGAGAAACCATGATTGCTTTCTTTCTCCTTCTTATTTAGACTTTCGAGTCATGTTGCTCGGGTTCGAGCAGAGGTTTGGATAGTGTATTCGGGACCTTTAGTCAGAGACAGGGTGTACTTGATGTTGGATCATGGTTATGCGGCACCCGAGACAGTAGACGGTTGACCGGATCTTGATTATTTTACCCGATTGTGGGTTGTGGGTTATTGCGGTGACCGGGACATTGGGCGGTTGACCGGATGTTTACTATTGCATCAGATTGGGTATCAGATTTCTCTAGTGTTATAGAGTTTCCCACTTGTTGAGTACTCTTGCATCTGATTGGGATTGGGGTTTCTTTAGTGGACGGAGTTTCCCACTTTGATCATAGTCTTGATCCAGTCCTGCTATCTTGAGATATGTGCTACAGAGATACTTGAGATACTGATGACAGAGATACTTTACTCGTGTGGGTCGCTCCCCTCGAGTGCCACTCCGGAGGTAGGCTTTTCGGACCCAGCCTTGTGTGCCGGTCTGATACTTGTTTTGGGATGCGAGCCGTGCGGGCCGATCCCGCGGTTTGCGAGCCTTGTGTGCAGATTCCACTGAGCAGGCAGTACCAGTTTACTGGTGGTAACCAGATTGGGTTTATTTGGTCTTATACTGTTTCCTGATACATTCTTACAGTCATTTCTTCCAGTATGCATTTAGAGGCATACTAGTAGTGGTTTCCCTTTTATTCAGTAGTTCTGTTTACAGCTTTACCACTTGTCCCTTTTCTTGCCTCTGGTAGACTTAGTGGGTACGCCGGAGTTTGAGGCTTTACCCACAGGGGGAGGCTATTGGTTTACTAGTGGTTCACACCCCCATTGTTGTTCCCTCTTTTCTTCTCCTGTTTTGCAGAGTCCTCTGCGGGAGTTGCTAATCTACGGTCGTTATCCGAGGCGAGGGAGTCACGAGCTAGTCTTTACTACCCGAGAGTGTAGCTGTATCCCCTGGTTGGAGATTCCTTGTAGCTGATAGCTGGTTTTTATTGTTTACTTTGAGAGGATCTTTTGTATCTTGAGAGACTGATGTACTTTGGTTTAGTTTACCTCCTTTTTTATAGTTGAGAGATGCTGTACTGAGGACATGTATGATGATTATCTGTATTCGAGGGAATGGATATTGTACCTATTTCATGTTGTACAGTGATTGGATTTTATTTTACAGCATTTTATTTCCGCTCTGATATTTGCGTAGCTATAGTACTATCTTTGCAGGTTAGACGCTTCGCCTATGCGGGTTTTGCATAGGTGGCGGATCTGTTGGCGAGCCGGGTCGCAGTTTTGACCCCGGGGCGTGACAGATTAGGTGGTATCAAGCTTAGGGATAGGTCAGTTGGGACTGTAGAAACCCTAGGCTTGTGGTTGGACCCTAGGATGACTTCGTGAGAGTCGCGATTTTTAGCGAGAGTCCTGATTGAGTTTTATACCTCTCCCAAGTGATGGGATGGGTGATTGGCATGTTTATTCTCCTAAGCAATTATGTTGGCTGCAGACAACATAATGCGGCGGAACGGTTGACATGCTCTAGACTCTCGCCGGAGTGGGTCGAGTTTGTTTTGTGTTGTGGTGCAGTTGGTCGTGGTGAGCGGTGTCTCCCCGACGCGTTGTGCGGATTGGTGTGCACTCGTCGCAGCAGTGGAGCTTGAGCGGATTATTTTGGGGCCGGATACCTGGATTGAGGTCAGAGAGCTTCAGGCCCCGATGGCAGGACTGTCCGAGGTTTATCAGCGGCAAAGTGAGCAGCTGGTCTGGGTGACACAGTTGTCGGAGCAGTGGGCAGCCCGACAGTGCTTTTCCTCCTGAGGCCATATGGTTGTAGTATCCTCGGCGGTAGTGAGTTTCTGTGGCACCGATTGAGCGGGTAGCCCCCTCCGTGCCGAGGTACCGAGGCGGGGTGGATTGCTAACAGTTGATGAGCTGTGGGACGTCTTTGACCAATGGAGCCAGTTTTGGCGGATGAACCACCCTGATTTATGGGATTGAGTTGGAGCCTTTGGAGGCAGAATGGTGGTTGGTGGTGATGAAGTGATCAATTGAGAGTCTCCCTGTGCTAGAGAGTTTATGCAGTTATTGAACTACGTGCTCCATGTTTTGAGGGACGAGGCGCATAGGGTATGTGTGATTGGGGAGTGGATTGCGCCAGGATACCCTTTTAGTTTATCTGATCCCTCTGTTTGGATTTTAGATTTTGGATGCCTTGATGGAGAAGGCATTGTGTATGGAGCGTACTGTTGCAGTTCCTTTGGATAGGGATCTGCCGCCAGAGGCGAGTTCTGGATAGAGGCGCCTGGCGCTAAGTGTTGGGGGACAGATCAGCTGGCAGCGGCAACTTTCGTTTTCCTTTCTAGGATGGTGGATATCCTTGTGGACGGATTAAGTAAAGCTTACCCAAGGAATGTTACCCTTTGTGATTGATAACATGCATGTTTGGGGTGCAATATAGGGATTGAGGGGTGAGCTTAATAAGGATAATTGTATAAGGAATTGCAAGGGATTAATTGTGTTTTGTCGTATGACGGTTACCATAATGGATTTTCTAAGATGTTAGGGGTCGGGTGGACCCCGATGGCACATCAGCATCTTTATCAGAGTAGCGCAGCGGAAGCGGGATTGGTTGTCTGCGGAGGGCCTTAATTGTCGCCTCAGTGTGAGCAAAGGCAGAGATCGTGCTCTTTGTGGATAGTCTTGATTTTCAGGCAGACTAAGCTACGACCACTTGCGTCAAGCGGATGAGACTGTGATACCTGAGTGGAGGGCACCAAGGCAGTGGATCGGTCGTCGCAAGTGTGATTTTATCACAAGCAGTCGGAGTTGGAGCATGTTGCATTCCTGTATGGACTAGAGGCAGATTGTTACCACATGCACTAGAGGTACAGGTTCCTGTTGGGATGATGCATGTGGAGGAGGCTTGTGGTCATGTCCAGTGCAGTTGAGACCTCGAGTGGTATCGGCGGACTTATTGGTAGTTGTACCTGGTCAGTGTTTGACCAGTGCGTGGGTTTGGTTGGCATAGTGCCACATGGTGTATGACTGCGGAGAGATAAGGTTATGATCTTCTGCAAGCAGACTGTGACAACCCCACTTCCCAGGGGGTCACCCATCCTAGAACTACTCTAGCTCTAGCACGCTTAACTCTCATGTTCCTCTTGGATTTTGCTACCATCCAAAAATGCTATAGCCGGGTTAGAGATTTAGTCCTATTATATCATTTATATATAGGACTAATCCAAATTCCAGGGGTGTCACATTCTTCCCCCTTTTAAGCCCTGACGTCCACGTCAGGCTCAAGCACACTCACAAGCACCAGGCGATGTGAGACTCGTTTCGCTAGCCTTAGCCGACCTTGTGAGGAGCTGCACTCCACTCACAACGGTCATTAGCCGGGGAGCCTCGCTCTACCCGTTATATAACCCTGGCTCAGCCGAGACTCATCTCACATTTCCGGCTGGTGAATGGCTCTGATACCAACTGTGACACCCCACTTCCCAGGGGGTCACCCATCCTAGAACTACTCTAGCTCTAGCACGCTAACTCTCATGTTCCTCTTGGATTTTGCTACCATCCAAAATGCTATAGCCGGGTTAGAGATTTAGTCCTATTATATCATTTATATATAGGACTAATCCAAATTCCAGGGGTGTCACACAGACATTAGAAACTTGTTCATTGAGACAGTCAGAGCGCAGATGTTGTAGCGACTATGAGCGAGGTGTCTACGGCGGCACCGAGACGCGAGGATATCCCGTTATCGTGAGATCCCAGATGTGATTCCACCGGAGCTGATAACGATGCCGCCGGTTAGGGAGATTGAGATGGCGATTGACGTGGTTCAGGGAACCACGCCAACCCCGATAGCACCTCATTGGATATCACCTGTAGAGCCGAGAGAGCTAATGGCGCAGTCGCAGGATCTGAGTGATCGAGGGTCTGTTCGACCTAGTGCCACCCCATTGATACACGGTGGTGATGCCACACCGTTGATACACGGTGGTGACGCCACGTCGTTGACAGGCGATAGTGAGGGTCCTTGTGTGGTGTGACCGCAGGCAAGTTTGGATATTATTTAGGACCTTTTGATGGAGTTATACTCCAGCAGTCGTTTGCTTATGATGCACGTATCTTTTTGGAATCATGCAGCTGTGTATTTTCAGCCAAGAGGGTGTTCAGGACACGGTAGGGGCATTATGAGTATAGTGAGGCCAGAGGGAATGACTAATGCCCTGTTGCCTTTAAGATTTGAGGAATTGTGTATTCCTGTTGCACCTGGAAGAATTATTTGAGATATTCTTCTGGGATATTTGATTTTTATCCCATCTCTGTATGGTTAGAGCTGGTGGAGTACTTATAGATGGTGTAACAAGGTCTGTGAGGAAGAAGTTGTATGCCAAGTTGTTGTGGTGCAAGTTTTAGCTTCGAGAGCATATCTTCTTGGATTACTTATTCTAGCCATAAGGGGCGGTGGTGGAAATCTGGCCAAAATGGATGCTATTTGAGACGGGCTGAGACCGGCAGTTATTGTTGAGGTGAAGAGCTTTTGGACCAGATAGTGCCAGCAGAGCTCGACGAATAGGTGATGAGACTGATACCAGCGTCGATTTTAGCATCGCCAGTGATGGGAGATGGATTTGTGAGATACAGTGATGCCTCCCATAATGGCTACGAAGTTACAGTTGGATTATTGGCGAGCATCCAGTATCACCCGGACAAGGCCACTGTGGTGGCGGATACTCGGAGCAGGAGAGCAATTTGGGGTTGAGTTTGATGATTTCGTAGCTGGCGCTGTGTAGGACCGTTAAGGTGACCAGGGCTCGAGGTTGTGTCCCTGGGGGTTCCTTTTGATGGTAGACTGCGGTGGAGCAGTCCATCGGATGGTCAGGATTCGAGAGTGACCGAGCGAAGACCCTGGCTTGTTAAGGCTTCATCCCTCCTTGGATGATCGCGTGGAGATGTTTTGGGTTGCATTGGTCGAGTTGGCACCAGGGTGTGGTGTTGATGTGTGTTGTACTATTCTTTCCCCCTTTTTCCCCAAGCCTTTTGTGGAGTCCCTGAGGTTTGTTTTCACATCTCAGCACGGGAGTGATGTGCTTTCGGATCCCTCGCCCGTGATTGACTTGCTCCATTGGAGATTAGTGAGTGTTTGGAGTACGAGGGACGCCCGTTGCAAATTCTGGCTCGTGTGATGAGAGGATTGTGCAATCGGGCCATGCCGTACTGGTTGTTGTTTTGTTGTGGCGGAGTAATCACGGGGAGTGAGTAGCGACTTGGGAGCTGGAGACGGTGTTGATGGATATCTACCCTAGTTTTGAGACTCATTTTTTGAGTTGTTTAGTTTCGAGGACGAAACTTTCTTTAGTGGGGGGGGATGTGATGACCCGGATCTTTGCAGGGCTTCTACAGTGTGACCGGCAGCTTCTGGAGGCCGATGGGGCATGTCGGCGGTGTTTGTGCGCCAATTTGGACACAAGTGATGGACTCCGGGCTTAAAATAGATCGCGTGGGTAATTGGAGGACCCCATCGGATGGTTAGAGGTGTTTTCGCGCAAAATGGATATCAAATTTAGACTCAGCGTGAAATTCGGGTTAAAAATGCCTTTCCGGGAGCCTTCGGCAATTTGTAGGATTGGAATTTGGCAAAATGGACGCCGGATTTGGACTCAGCGCGCGAAAACGGTCAAAATGGGCTATTTACATGTATTTTTCGGAGTAAAGTTACTGTTCACCGCCGGAACAGTAACTCCGGCGACCGGCCGGCGACGCGGCGGCGGCGGGCAGCGGCGGAGAGCGGCGGCGCGGCCTCGGGCAGGCGAAAAGCGGCGGCGGGCAGGGCGCGCTGGCGCGGGCAGGCGCGCGGTCCACACGGCCGTCGTGCACCGGAGAGGGGGGCCACGTGGCGGCTTCCCACTGGGTGGTTCACGGGACGCGGTCTACGGAGCAGCGCGGTGTTTGGTGGACTTGGCGGGAGACACGTGGCAGATTCTGGTTCGTCGGGTGCACGGAGTATGTGCACCGGGTTCAGCGAGCGCGGAGCCCTGACACGTGGCACGCGAGGATTGGGCGAGCCACTGTGCGCGTGCAGGCGGCAGGTGGCGTGGCAGGCGGCGTGGCAGCGGTGGCAGGCGGCGTTGGCAGGCGGCCGGCGGGCGTGGCGGGCACGGCGCCGACGTGGCGCACGCGGGCGCCACGTGGCGGTCCGCCATTGGCGGGCGCCACATTCCGCGTTGACCACGCGGGCCACGCGGCAGGACGGGAGCTGCCGAGTTTGCTGTCCCGTGTTCGGGGGACACGTGGCGCAATCTCGTGGATTCGGGCGCTCGATCGACGGCCCGGATCGGCGCACTGTGCGCGCCCGAAAGATTCGGGCGCCCGGAATTTGGGACACAGTGGGGATTTTGGATTTGTTTGGAATGGGCCTTTAAATACCTCCTTTTCTCCCTCATTCTTTCCCTTTTCCGAGCCTTAGAGTGAGAATGGGAGGGAGAGCTCTATATGGAATTTGTTCCCCTTGATATTCTTGAGCTCCTGGTGGATCGCCGGAATTTTTGGAAGCTCGGCAACGTCGATATCGATTTTACAGTTCGCCTCGGTTTTCCCCCATTTCGGCCCATTACCGTCGCAGTTCAGTCGGAAATTCGCTGTGAGCAAACCAGGAGGAGTTTTTGGGCGATTTCTTCGATAGCATGTTCCTAAGAGGTAAGGCTTCGATTTTCTTGTTGATCGCTTCGCTCTGTTTCGCACTTTTGGCATGTTTCCCTTGGCATCTTTGACCCCATTTTTTTGTGATGGATTTTGGACAGCACCGGCTTGTCGATTTTATATCTCAGCCTAGGTACATCGGATCAAGGCGTTTCAGGACTCGATTTTGATCTACTCGTCGCGAGGATCACAGTGGTGATTTTTCTGAGATTTTTGGAAATTGTTTCGAAGGTGATAATTAAGCTTTTCTTGGACTGATTGCTACAGGAATTCTGATTTGGAAGGTTTTGAGGTGCAGCGATGTTTTATTTTTATCTTGGTCTACAGTTATCAGATCTGGGCGTTTAAACAGTCGTTTTGGGGCTACTCTTCGCGAGGAACACGACCGTGAATTTTATGGATTTTCTTGAGGACTGGACAGAGGTGATATTTAGCCTTTTTGGGGGCTGATTTTGGACTGTGGTTAATTGTACAGTTTTGAGTTTAATTGTGCGCGTTGTTCTGTGCAGTGGGACACAGATTTTTGGTGGATTGCTGTGTTAGAGGACCGCGGGCAGCGAGAGGTCTCTTTTGGTGTTGTGCGCGCTTTTCGAGGTGGGTCCCCATTTTTCTGTGATGGATTTTGGACAGCACCGGCTTGTCGATTTTATATCTCAGCCTAGGAACATCGGATCAAGGCGTTTCAGGACTCGATTTTGATCTACTCGTCGCGAGGATCACAGTGGTGATTTTTCTGAGATTTTTGGAAATTGTTTCGAAGGTGATAATTAAGCTTTTCTTGGACTGATTGCTACAGGAATTCTGATTTGGAAGGTTTTGAGGTGCAGCGATGTTTTATTTTTATCTTGGTCTACAGGTATCAGATCTGGGCGTTTAAACAGTCATTTTGGGGCTACTCTTCGCGAGGAACGCGACCGTTAATTTTCTGGATTTTCTTGAGGACCGGACAGAGGTGATATTTAGCCTTTTTGGGGGCTGATTTTGGACTGCGGTTAATTGTACAGTTTTGAGTTTAATTGTGCGCGTTGTTCTGTGCAGTGGGACACAGATTTTTGGTGGATTGCTATGTTAGAGGACCGCGGGCAGCGAGAGGTCTCTTTTGGTGTTGTGCGCGCTTTTCGAGGTGGGTGGTTGTTGCATACCTCTACTTCTGACTTGCTCACTAAGTTTATTAGAGAAGCCCACTATTGAACATATTGATTGATTGCGATGCATGTTTGACTGATATAAATGTGAGCCTATCATCTGAGATTAATTTTGTGGATATAGCATGTTGGGGTTATTATGGGGATAATATTGTTGTTGGAACATGATCAGTGGAATAATTTAATAGCGATAGTTAACATGCCGTATCAGCACATAAATTCTACGAAAATTGGTTAAATGGACTAATTATCGGGACATGATGACTTATCTATGTGCGGGTTCCACCTTGGGATTTATCATGGATCAGGGATCTTATACATGTGTAGTTGACTGATGATTTTAGCATGATTGTTATATTTATTTGGAGATTATTAATTGTTACACATGTTGAACTGTTATTTGACATTCTCTCTCTTTCACATTGCATGAGGACTTTTGCATGCTTGTGTGGACATCTAGATAGGCCACTATTTATTGCTACACTACCATATTGGGATTTGACTTAGGAGAAACCATGATTGCTTTCTTTCTCCTTCTTATTTAGACTTTCGAGTCATGTTGCTCGGGTTCGAGCAGAGGTTTGGGATAGTGTAGCCGGGACCTTAGGGTCAGAGACAGGGTGTACTTGATGTTGGATCATGGGTTATTGCGGCAACCGCGGACAGTAGATGGTTGACCGGATCTTGATTATTTTACCCGATTGTGGATTGTGGGTTATTGCGGTGACCGCGGACATTGGGCGGTTGACCGGATGTTTACTATTGCATCAGATTGGGTATCAGATTTCTCTAGTGGATGGAGTTTCCCACTTGTTGAGTACTATTGCATCTGATTGGGGATTGGGGTTTCTTTAGTGGACGGAGTTTCCCACTTTGATCATAGTCTTGATCCAGCCATGCTATATTGAGATATGTGCTACAGAGATACTTGTGATACTGATGACAGAGATACTTTACTCGTGTGGGTCGCTCCCCTCGAGTGCCACTCCGGAGGTAGGCTTTTCGGACCCAGCCTTGTGTGCCGGTCTGATACTTGTTTTGGGATGCGAGCCGTGTGGGCCGATCTCGCGGTTTCGAGCCTTGTGTGCAGATTCCGCTGAGCAGGCAGTACCAGTTTTACTGGTGGTACCAGATTGGGTTTATTTGGTCTTATACTGTTTCTTGATGCATTCATACAGTCATTTCTTCCAGTATTGCATTTAGAGGCATACTAGTAGTGGTTTCCCTTTTATTCAGTAGTTCTGTTTACAGCTTTACCACTTGTCCCTTTTCTTGCCTCTGGTAGACTTAGTGGGTACGCCGGAGTTTGAGGCTTTACCCACAGGGGGAGGCTACTAGTTTACTAGTGGTTCTCACCCCCATTGTTGTTTCCCTCTTTTCTTTCTCCTATTTTGCAGAGTCCTCTGCGGGAGTTGCTGATCTACGGTCGTTATCCGAGGCGAGGGAGTCACGAGCTAGATCTTTACTACCCGAGGAGTGTAGCGGTATCCCCTGGTTGGAGATTCCTTGTAGCTGACAGCTGGTTTTTATTGTTTACTTTGAGAGGGATCTTTTGTATCTTGAGAGACTGATGTACTTTGGTTTTAGTTTACCTCCTTTTTTATAGTTGAGAGATGCTATACTGAGGACATTGTATGATGATTATCTGTATTCGAGGGAATGGATATTGTACCCTATTTCATGTTGTACAGTGATTGGATTTTATTTTACAGCATTTTATTTCCGCTCTGATATTTGCGTAGCTATAGTACTATCTTTTGCAGGTTAGACGCTTCGCCTATGCGGGTTTTTGCATAGGTGGCGGATCTGTTGGCGAGCCCGGGTCGCAGTTTCGACCCCGGGGCGTGACAGGTGGTGCCAGCAGGCACGGTTATGCGACTTCTAACCTTGGTGGTCAGGCCGGCGTTACTTGAGAAAATCCAGGAGGGACAGCAGACCGACGCACATTTACAGCGCATACGAGACAGAAGCTCACCCTACGGTTCCGCGGGGAGAACGACGGCACATTTGCAGTGGAGAACGACGGCACCCTACGGTTCCGCGGACGTATCTGCGTGCCGGAGTCGTCGGAGTTAAAGGAGGAAATCTTGACAGAGGCTCACCGGGCCCCTTATGCGGCACATCCAGGGGGCACGAAGATGTACAGGGACCTCAAACAGACCTACTGGTGGCCCAACATGAAGGGGGACGTCACCCGACACGTAGCTCACTGCCTAGTGTGCCAACAGATAAAGGCCGAGCACCAGCGACCAGCAGGGAAGCTACAGCCGCTACCTGTGCCGGAGTGGAAGTGGGATCAGATCACCATGGACTTTGTCACGGGTTTTCCGCGCTCTCAGTAGGGTCACGACGCGATTTGGGTCGTAGTCGACCGGTTGACCAAGTCAGCACACTTTCTGCCAATTCATACGACCTAGACCCGAGAACGGTTAGCTCAAGCTTACATTAGCGAGATCGTGAGACTACATGGAGTGCCGGCATCGATCACCTCGGACAGAGACACGCGCTTTGTCTCGAAGTTTTGGCAGAGCCTTCAGCGGGCCCTGGGGACCAAACTACAGTTCAGCACAGCCTTCCACCCGCAGACGGACGGACAGTCGGAGCGCGTGATACAAACCCTCGAAGACCTACTTCGCGCCTGTGTGCTAGATTGGGGAATCGGATGGTCACGCTACCTACCTCTCGTGGAATTCGCCTACAACAACAGCTACCAGGCCAGCATCCAGATGGCGCCCTACGAAGCCTTATATGGAAGGCGCTGCCGATCCCCGATTTGTTGGGACGATCTGGGAGAACGGAAGTTTTTGGGACCCGATCTAGTGGAGGAAACGGAGGAGAAGGTACGCCTTATCAGACAGCGCCTGCTGACCGCCCAGAGTCGCCAGAAGAGCTGCGCGGACCAAAGGCGCCGCGACCTGGAATTCCAAGTGGGAGAGCATGTTTTCTTGCGGGTCTCGCCCTCCAGAGGAGTCAAGCGGTTCGGGCTAAAAGGGAAACTGAGCCCACGGTTTGTAGGGCCCTTCGAGATTTTGGAACGCATCGGCCCAGTGGCGTACCGCCTTGACCTACCACCGAACCTCGACCGAGTCCACGACGTCTTCCACGTCTCGATGCTCCGTAAATACCTCTCCGATCCATCACATATCCTGGATGTCGCTATACTCGACCTTAAAGAGGACCTAAGCTTCGAGGAAACCCCCGTGAGAATCCTAGCAAGGGAAAGCAAATCACTGCGAAATCGAACCATCCCCTACGTGAAGGTACTCTGGAGCAACCACGAGGAGCGAGAAGCAACCTGGGAGCTAGAATCTAAAATGAGGGAGAACTACCCGAACCTGTTCACCACCTTCCGGGTTTGAGTTTCGAGGACGAGACTCGTTTTTAGAGGTGAGTGGTGTGATAACCGCGGTTTTATCTTACCTTTCCGGGCTTCCTATTAATTTTATTGAACCATTCTGCTGACAATAGGGGTCCGAGGGTAACTTTTCCTTGTTTTCTCGACAGATGATCGGGGCTCACGGGTATTTTTGGTTAATAAAGCACGCGAAACGGAGACCGACGATGCGATCGGTTTTGGATTCCGACCCCCGGATCTCCCAGAATAAATTTCGG
This sequence comes from Tillandsia leiboldiana, assembly GCA_029204045.2. Lineage (NCBI taxonomy): Eukaryota > Viridiplantae > Streptophyta > Magnoliopsida > Poales > Bromeliaceae > Tillandsia > Tillandsia leiboldiana. Next base: position 37,267,822 of record CM055062.1, on the reverse strand, counting down.
AAGTTGGTACCGCAGCCCAGGTGACATACACAATTACCGGGGGCAGACCGAACTCTGGTCCGCAATCAGATCGATTCTGGTCGATCAGTTGAGGTATGGGATTTAAACACCCCTTTTCCCAATCGCTCGTGTGGTTGATCTTAATTTGGGGTCCAAAATCCACTACTCCCAAACGACTAAATAGTCGGCCTTGGGAATTAGGTTTTCATATACATCGCCTCCCCTCACCTTGGCGTACGATATCCGAGCGTGGACGAGGAGCGGTTCCCCAAAACCCTCGCCTTTCCCATCGGCCGGCGTGGAAGAGAAGAGATTGATCGCCTCCCCGCAAAGATCCGACGAACGCTACAAGGACAATCCCTCTCCTTCGCCCGGTACCGACGAAAACAAGGTGAGCCGTGCTTTCATTTTCTTTCCTTATCGTTTCTCGTTACGAACGAGGGGGGAGGTGGGGCTTTCGTGATCCGTCGGAGATGGAAGGAGAGGGGCGAGCCCACGCATGCGGGGGCGCCGCGCGGGGCAACCCGCGCATGCGGGGGCGCCGCGCGGGGCACCCGCATGCGGGGCGCCGCGCCGGGCAGCCCGCGCATGCTGGGGCGACGCGAGGGGCAGCCCGCGCATGCGGGGGCGCCGCGCGGGGCACCCGCATGCGGGGCGCCGCGCAGGGCAGCCCGCGCATGCGGGGGAGCCGCGCGGGGCACCCGCATGCGGGGCGCCGCGCCGGGCAGCCCGCGCATGCGGGGGCGACGCGCGGGGCAGCCCGCGCATGCGGGGGCGCCGCGCGGGGCACCCGCATGCGGGGCGCCGCGCGGGGCAGCCCGCGCATGCGGGGGCACCGCGCGGGGCAGCCCGCGCATGCGGGGCCACCATGCGGGGCAGCCCGCGCAAGCGAGGGCACCACGCGGGGCCGCCCGCGCATGCGGGGGCGCCGCGCGGAGCACCCGCATGCGGGGCGCCGCGCGGGGCAGCCCGCGCATGCGGGGGCGCCGCGCGGGGCACCCGCATGCGGGGGCGCCGCGCGGGGCACCCGCATGCGGGGCGCCGCGCGGGGTAGCCCGCGCATGCGGGGGCACCGCTCGGGGCCGCCCGCGCATACGCGGGGCGCCGCGCGGGGCACCCGCATGCGGGGCGCCGCGCGGGGCAGCCCGCGCATGCGGGGGCGCCGCGCGGGGCACCCGCATGCGGGCACCGCGCGGGGTAGCCCGCGCATGCGGGGGCACCGCGCGGGGCCGCCCGCGCATACGGGGGCGCCGCGCGGGCAGCACGGCAGCGCGCGGGGGGTTTGATCGCTGCCGTCAGAGGCCGGTTGGCGTTGGGGCTTTCCTTTACTTCGCGTTTAAAGGTTCTTGATCTCCCCGCCCGGGGATCCCGTTTTTGCAGCTTCGGGGAGCGCGCCGGGACGCGGGGAGCCGAGCGTGGTTTTCTACTAGCGACAGGTGGGTTGAATGTGTTAATTAGCATCGATTTCCGACGACCATTTATTCTAGATATTACATGTTATCGTTTCACTTTACCTGCCGCCTATTATCGTATCTTAAATGCTACATGTAATCGCCGCACTTGGGTAGTTAGGTGTATTATGCTCCTGATGTTACATGTTGTTGCTTTATCTTCGATTATACTTGTTAGTAGAGTACCTTGATTACACATGTTATTATCTTACTCTTGTTCATGCATTGTGGCTACTGTGCTCGAGGCTGCAACACGCGCACCCGCGGTTTGGCCACCGCGAAGGGTGCGCTTTTCCGGAAAAGTGGTCTATAACCCGTGTATACCCACGAGGTGACGTAGTGGGGCCCCTTATTAGTTGTGGGGTTTGAGGCGCCGAGGTGCGAGCGGGCGACCCGTCGGTTTAGTTGTCCGACGTGGTCAGGTTTCTGCAGGTACGGTATGGGCCGTCGGTTTAGTTGTCCGACGTGGCCGGGTATTACAGGATACAGGTGTACAGGTTACCTCTCCACCTTGAGAGGGTGGTTGCTCCGGTTGTCTTCACGGTTTGTTTTATTATATTCTCCTGCTCTACTATTTTTACGTCACTGACTTCCCACTTCGTGACAGGGTTCAGTCGGGGGGAGAGGTAGGCGGCGGTGAGGACGGGACAGGAGCAGCTGGGTCGCTGGGGACCCTGGACTGTATTTGTTCTTTCATTCTTGCATTTCATTTACATTGTAGTTATGTGAGAGGTTCTCGATACCCTCGTGGGGTCGGCGTGGATGTCGGTATGGGTTGCATTTAGTTACCCTCTTATACGTTACTCTTCCTTTTATTTCTGTTGGCCATTTGAAAACGAAAAAGGCAAAAGCCAAAGAAAAGATTGCGAAAACTATTTTTAAAATCTAAGTGTCGTGTGGGCACTGGTTTCAAAACCCTGTGGCTTTATGGATTGCGAAAGGGATTTCAAAAACTTGGGTGTCGGGTGGGCACCGTTTTCAAAACCTTGTGGATTTATGCTGATTTCGAAACTCGCTTTCAAAACGTAAGTGCCGGGTAGGCGCTCTTTTAAAACTGTGGATTTATCCTTTCCAAATTGATCGGCCATACGTTTTAAATAGATTAGAATGCTGATTGTATGTTAATAATTGTCGTGATTGAATGGTTGTGTATGTTTGGAACATGTACTGAAAGCCACGCCGTGCATATACAGGGGAGACTCTGTCCGTTTACAGAGTGATCTTGTATGTGTGGCGGGTCTGGGCATGCGCCGGGGAAGAAGGGTTCTCTTTTACAAAAAAAATTAGTACGTCAAATGTTCGACTTTTGTGAATCGTTTCCGCTAAAACAAACCCCCCCGGGGCGTGACAAACGTCCAGACAGGAAACGCCCAGCCCCAGATGATGATGGACAGGCCAGTTTAGGGAGACCATCACGACCCCCGCGGCCCCAGCCTCCTGGCCGTAGGCGTCTTGATCGACGAGGACCTGGTAGGACTCAGAGGCCACCGCAGCAGCAGTCTCGACAGTCTCGGGCGTCGAACCGATGCGTTTTTTGTAGTGGGCAACATCCATCTGATACCTGTAGCTTGAGGGAGGGTCGATGTTTCCGATGTGGGCAGCCAGGCCACATCCGATCTACGTGCCCTTTTCGTACCTTGATAGCACCGTCTTCAGCATTGGCCCTTATCGCGTCCCAGCAGAGGCCGCGATCACGGCTACAGAGATGGCAGCGGCAGCAGAGGCAGCCTCAGCAGGCAGGCAGGTGCATCATCTGTGGAGGTCAGCACTTCGTCAGTACTTGTGATCAGCGGCAGGGACGCTGCTATCTTTGTGGCCAGTTTGGACATTTGCGGGCTTCATGCCCCCAGTCGGCATGTGCAGCATCGACTTCGGCATCTGTTCCTACCACTTCCCAGCTACGACCGGGAGCTTCACCAACAGGTCTCCAGGCAGACCGAGTTTCGCCTCCACACCCTGCTGGTGAGAGACAGCCGTTGTGGGGCGATTGGGATGGCTCAGCGTAGGCGGGGGATTCTGCTACGGCTGACTGTGGGGTGGCAGGTATGATTTATTTCTGGCATTTGGACGCATATCTTATTTGTTATACGAGCATCGCATTCTTTCTTTAGTAGATCAGTTGCATCATCATATGGGTTAGAGGTAGGGCTTTTACCACGTGCACGAGGGGTTTAGTTTCCCCGATCATTTTGCACGTGGAAGAGTGTTGTTGGTCCTGCCCGATGCAGATCGAGTTCTGGATTATGTTAGTGGACCTGTTGGTCTTGAGACAGCTAAGGGACTTTGATGTGGTTCTTGGGTTGGATTGGCTGGCTCGATACTTTGCGATTTTTGATGATGCCGCGAGGACTGTTACCTTTAGTGAGCCAGGACAGGAGGTGTTTTGTGACACCCCCGGAATTTGGATTAGTCCTCTATATAAATGATATAATAGGACTAAATCTCTAACCCGGCTATAGCATTTTGGATGGTAGCAAGATCCAAGAGGAACATGAGAGTTAAGCGTGCTAGAGCTAGAGTAGTTCTAGGATGGGTGACCCCCTGGGAAGTGGGGCGTCAAAATTGGTATCAGAGCCATTCACCAGCCGGAAATATGAGATGAGTCTCGGCTGAGCCAGGGTTATATAGCGGGTAGAGCGAGGCTCCCCGGCTAATGACCGTTGTGAGTGGAGTGCAGCTCCTCACAAGGTCGGCTAAGGCTAGCGAGACGAGTCTCACATCGCCTGGTGCTTGTGAGTGTGCTTGAGCCTGACGTGGACGTCAGGGCTTAAAGGGGGGAAGAATGTGACACCCCCGAAATTTGGATTAGTCCTCTATATAAATGATATAATAGGACTAAAATCTCTAACCCGGCTATAGCATTTTGGATGGTAGCAAGATCCAAGAGGAACATGAGAGTTAAGCGTGCTAGAGCTAGAGTAGTTCTAGGATGGGTGACCCCCTGGGAAGTGGGGCGTCACAGTGTATCAGAGAACTACTGTGTGACGCCCCACTTCCCAGGGGGTCACCCATCCTAGAACTACTCTAGCTCTAGCACGCTTAACTCTCATGTTCCTCTTGGATCTTGCTACCATCCAAAATGCTATAGCCGGGTTAGAGATTTAGTCCTATTATATCATTTATATAGAGGACTAATCCAAATTCCGGGGGTGTCACATTCTTCCCCCCTTTAAGCCCTGACGTCCACGTCAGGCTCAAGCACATTCACAAGCACCAGGCGATGTGAGACTCGTCTCGCTAGCCTTAGCCGACCTTGTGAGGAGCTACACTCCACTCACAACGGTCATTAGCCGGGGAGCCTCGCTCTACCCGCTATATAACCCTGGCTCAGCCGAGACTCATTTCACATTTCCGGCTGGTGAATGTCTCTGATACCAACTGTGACGCCCCACTTCCCAGGGGGTCACCCATCCTAGAACTACTCTAGCTCTAGCACGCTTAACTCTCATGTTCCTCTTGGATCTTGCTACCATCCAAAATGTTATAGCCGGGTTAGAGATTTTAGTCCTATTATATCATTTATATAGAGGACTAATCCAAATTCCGGGGGTGTCACATGTTTGTGTATAGAGGGTGTCAGAATGCTTCTTTTACCTCAGTAGTTTCGACTTCCCGAGCGAGGCGGATGATCCGCAGTGGATGCATAGCCTTTTTGGCTAGTGTGGTGGAGGAGCCTACGACGGCATCGGAACTCGCGGATATCCCTATTGTCCACAAGTTCCCGGATGTTTTCCCCCGGAGTTGGTTAGTATGCCGCCGGATAGGGAGATCGAGTTTTGATTGACGTAGTTCCAGGAGCTGCGTCAATCTCTAAGGCTCCTTATCGAATAGCACCGGCTGGGCTACGTGAGTTAATGGCGCAACTTTAGGATTTAATGGACAAGGTTTTGTGAGGCTAAGTGTATCATCTTGGGGAGCGCCGGTGCTATTTGTGAAAAAGAATGATGGTTCACTTCGGCTTTGTGTGGATTACCGAGAGTTGAATATAGTGACCATCAAGAACAAGTTCCCTTTCGCCGCGCATTGATGGCTTAGTGATCAGCTGCAAGGGGCTTGTGTCTTCTCGAGGATTGATCTACAATCAGGTTACCACCAGCAGAAAGTGAAGGCCGAGGATATTCCGAAGACGGCATTCAGGTCACGGTACGGGCATTATAAGTTTACCGTCATGCCTTTTTGGATTGACTAATGCCCCTGCCGCTTTTATGGATTTGGTGAGCAGGATATTTTGACCTTACCTGGAACGGGTTGATGTAGTATGCAAAGATGATATCCTGATTTATTCCCGGAGCGATGTGGAGCGTGAGGAGCACTGGAGGATAGTGCTGCAGCTTCTGCGAGAGAAGAAGCTGTATGCCAAGTTTAAAAGTGCGGGTTTTGGCTTCGGGAGGTTGTCTTTTTGGGCCACGTGATTTCAGCCGCAGGAGTGGCATTGGACCCGGCGAAGATTGAGGCAGTCCGAGATTGGCCCCGACCGACGACCGTAACAGAGGTCCGCAGTTTTATGGGCGTGGCCGGTTATTACCGTCGGCTTGTGGAAGGTTTTGCAAAACTTTCCACACCCCTCACTCGTCTGACGCGTAAAGGAGTTAAGTTTATCTGGAGTGAGGATTGTCAGAGGAGCTTCGAGGATTTGAAGAGTAGATTGATGTCGGCTCCTATCCTTTCCCTCCCTGTTATGGGGAAAGGATACGTGATTTACAGTGATGCATCGCATAGTGGACTTGGTTGCGTGCTGATGCAGGAGGGAAGGGTAATCGCTTATGCTTCTCGGCAACTGAAGGATTATGAAAAGAATTACCCTACCCATGACTTGGAGCTTGTTGCTGTGATTTTCGCACTGAGTTGTGGCGCTACTACCTGTATGGGAATACTGCGAGATTTATACTGGCCACCAGAGCTTGATGTACCTGTTTACACTGAAGGAGCTCAACTTGAGGCAGCGTAGATGGTTAGAATTGTTAAAGGACTACGATATGGACATACTTTACCATCTTGGCAAGGCCAATGTGGGTGCTGATGCCCTGTGTAGGATAGCAGTGCAAAGCTTATCGCTGATGATTATCGACCAGGCGCCACTGCGTGAGGTGGTGAGGTGACATGGAGTGCCCGCCTCCATTGTATCAGATCGAGATTCGAGATGTGCGTCCCGTTGATGGAGGAGCTTACATGACGCCTAGGGCACGCAGCTTAGATTCAGTACAGCTTTCCACCCACTGACGGATGGGCAGTCGGAGCGCACCATACAGATCCCCGAGGACATGCTCAGAGCTTGCATATTGGATTTTGGCGGTGAATGGATTCGACACCTATCTCTGGCTGAGTTTGCGAACAACAATAGCTTTCTGGCGAGCATCCAGAGGGCTCCGTTTGAAGCATTATTTGGACGCAGGTGTCGATCACCGCTTTATTGGAGCGATGTGTATGAGAAGCAGACATTGGGGCCAGAGTTACTGCGAGAGGCAGAGGAAAAGGTCATAGTGATCAGGCAGCATCTTCAGACCGCTCAGAGCAAGCGGAGGGGTTATACCGATGTGCGGCGACGAGACCTAGAGTTTCAAGTGGGAGATCTTATTTTTCTAAAGGTCTCGCCGTCCAAGGGAGTCATGAGATTCGGCATTTGTGGGAAGTATAGCTCCGGTTTTATTGGCCCCTTCAGCGTATTGGAGCGTATAGGGCCAGTTGCCTACAGACGTGCGGGCGTTCACGATGTGTTTCGGGTGTCCACTTTGAGGAGTTATGTGTTTGATCCATCGCACGCCATCGACCTCACACCGTTGGAGATCAGCGAGGACTCGAGCTTTGTTGGGCGGCCACTGCGAGTTATGGATCGAGAGGCGAGAGAACTACGCAGTCGGACCATCCCGTTTGTGAAGATCTTGTGGAGCAATCACGAGGAGCGTGAGGCTACTTGGGAGCTGGAGACAGTGATGAGTGGCATCTACCCTTTTCTGTTCGAGGCTTCCGATTGAGGTACGTCTGTGTTGTTTTCTTAGTTTCGTGGACGAAACTCCTTTTAGTGGGGGAGGATGTAGTGGTCCAGGTTCCCATGCTATATTTCCCGTGAATCCAATGTGTAAAACACCTGTTGACGGTGTGTCTGATCCATAGTGTATCGAAGGGATAGCACAGATGGACCCATTGAGGTATTTATTGTCATATTGGCCTTAGGCTGCATTTGCCGAATTTTAGAAAAGGTTTTGGGCCAAACAGAGGTTGGATTTGGATTCAGTGCAGAAAAATGCTTGAAAACGGCTATTTGCTTGTTAATTTCGGAGTCCGGATGACCAAAAACGGGCTTCCGGAAGTTTTCGGGGTTTTTCGGTGCATGGGAGGTGACTGTGGACCGCCGGCTGCCATGTGGCGGCCTGTCATTGGCCGGTTCGTGGCGTTCGGTACACGGAGCGGCGCGGCGGGGTGCATGAGCCCGGCGCAGGACACGTGGCAGGCGGGGATAGGCTGGCTCTCGGTGCGCGGTCCACGGGAATTTGAGCAGCGGTGCACGGTTTGAGCGGTGGCGCAGGGTTCTGAGCGGGAACCACGTGTCGCGCCCTGGTTGGTGGGCGCACACGGCGCGGTCCACGGAACCCAAAAGTGGGTGCGTGGACCCGGTGTATGGGACGCGTGGCAGCTTCCTATAGGTGGGCTCAGCTAGCGCGGCGTAGCGAAAGGCATGGAAGCCCACATTGGGACGGAGCGCGCAGAGGAACCTGACGCGGCGGTCGGCCACACTCGAGTGCGCCACGCGTCGCGACGCGAGAGGCTGGCCGTACTCGAGTGCGCCACGCGTCGCGACGCGAGTGGCGGGCCGTACCTACCCCGCTAACCGCGCGGGGGGGGGCGCATGGCGCGCGGCGGGGCCACTTGCATGGCTGTCCCGTGTTATGTGTACACGTGGCGTCACCTCAGGATTTCGGGCGCGTCGGACGAGCAGCGTGCAACCCATGTTGGCGGATTCGGGCGCCCGAAAATTCGCGCCCGAATCCGGCCCAACACAGTAATGGGCTGAGCCTATAAATAGGCTTCCTTGTTTTTCTTTTGGGCTTTTTTAGACTCCTTTTCACTGTGGTGTCTTCAGAGGAAATTTCCCTCACACAGTGCACTATCCATTGGAGGACTTTGAGGATTTTTGGAGGCACGCATCCCAAAGTTTGCGATTTTACGGCGCGGCGCGACACTTGTTCTCCGGCGACCCACTTCGTCCCTTTTCAGTGTTTGGGCTCCTCCGGCTCACCCCGACCTCCTTTTCCAACGATTCTTGCGTCATTGGACTCGCGACAGGTAGGACTCCAACTTCTGTGTTTTGAGTTTCCTCGTTTTCCATGCTTACCCTGGAGTTTCCCGAGCTTCCATTTGACCCCTTTTTCTTCGCGGATTTTTGGACAGCACTGCGGTGTTCTAGCTGTATCTCTTCGTCCATACGCCGGATCGAGGCGATTCAAGAGGCATTTTTCATCTACACGGCGCAAGGAACGCCCTCGAATTTTTTGGTAATTTTCTGAATAGTTTTCGAAGGTGAAAATCCTCTTCTCCCTGAGTTCATGGACACTGAAATTTTGTACAGTTTTTTTTGGGGTGTTTCCCTTGTCGGATTTATATCTCAGCGTAGGAAACTCGGATATGAGCGTACAGGTACTAGTTTCGACGGGTTCATCGCGAGGATCGTGACAGTATTTATCTTGGATTTTTCTGGGCGTTTCTCACAGGTGAAAATAGGCAAATAGTGGACTGCTGTAATTTTTGACAGATTTTGTGATGTGTTGTGTGATTAAATGTTGTATGTTCTTTTGGGGAATGTTGTGCAATTTTGTGGAAGTTGTTTGGACCGAGCGTGGACATCACTTTTGGTACCAGGATTTAGCGCTCGAGGTGGGTGTGGTTGTAAACCTCCTACTTTTGATTTCCCACTAGGCATATTAGAGTGTTGCTTGATCATGTTGCTAGTTAGAATTGTGAAATGGACCTAGCATGCTTGTATGAGATCACGGATTCATTGTTACTACTTGCATGGTTAGAGAACTAAATGTTCGTAAGTTGTGTTTCCTTGCTTTAGATGTGTAGTTTAAACACTTGGAATCATGCTAAATCCATATCATGTTGTATGTATAATGGAAGGTTTGGGCATGTGGTTAGAGTTCATATTTTGGAAAGATTATTTGTTAGTGAGTTCCTATCTTTGCAACAATATATTGAAAGTGATTGTATCTTGAAAAGCAAGGTGTTAGGGAAATTCATTATTCTTGTGAAAGCATGTGGTTAGGGCTCGCATCTTGAAAAGCTTATTGTTAGTCAATCATGTATCAAGATTGTATCATGTATCATGTATTATGCATCATGTACATTGGAGGTTCCATGCACTTAGTTTTGTAAAAGTTAGAATACTTGTAATTGTTTTATCAAGTAAAGGACTTTGCATGCTTGTATGGTCATCTAGCTAGGCCACCTTTTTCTGCTACACAACATATTGGGACATGACTTAGGAGAAACCATGTTTAGCCGTTCTCCTTTCTTTTCAGTTGCATATTGCTCGAGTTAGAGCAGGGGTATGGGATAGTATAGTCGAGGTCATCGAGTCGGGGTTAGAGTAGACTCGATTATGGATCGTGGGGCATTGTGGTAACCGCGGACAGTAGGCGGTTAGCCAGATGTTGATTACTTTATCAGATTTGGAGTTGTGGGTTGTTGCGGCGACCGCGGACATTGGGCGGTTGACCGGATGTTTTACTTATGCATCAGATTGGGTATCAGATTTCTCTAATGGATGGAGTTTCCCACTTATTGAGTATTATTGCACCAGATTCGGGATCGGGGTTTCATTAGTGGATGGATTTTCCCACTTTGATCATAGTCATGATCAAAGTCCTGCTATACTGAGATACTTGTTACTGAGATACTTTACTCGTGTGGGTCGCTCCCCTCGAGTGCCACTCCGGAGGTAGGCTTTTCGGACCCAGCCTTGTGTGCTGGTCTGATACTTATTTTGGGATGCGAGCCGTGCGGGCCGGTCCCGCGGTTTCGAGCCTTGTGTGCAGATTCCGCTGAGCAGGAAATGCCAGTTCTACTGGTGGCACATCAGATTGGGTTTTTTGGACAGACACGGTTTTCTGATGCATTCATACGGTCATCTCTTTTGATACTGCATTTAGAGGCATAGTAGTGATAGTTTCCCTTATCAGTAGCCTTTATAGCTTACTAATGTTTTTCCCTTTTTGCCTCTAGTAGTCCTAGTGGGCCGTCAGGGTTTGAGGTTTTGCCCACTAGGGGAGACTACTGTTTTATATAGTAGTTCTCACCCCCTATTGTCTTCGTTTTCTTTTCCCCCTTTGTTTTGCAGAGCCTTCTACGGGAGTTGCAGGGCCATCTCGGGCAGATCGAGGTAAGCGGATAGCGGATTAGATAGTTCTTCTACCCGACTGCGAGCGTAGCGGTGTACCACTTGTACCCTTTTCATTTCTCAGACAGTTGTAGTTTATTTTGGGTCTGGCTCTTGCCAGCTGTTTGTACTTATTTGGTGAGCTGGGAGAGACACTTGTATATTTTGAGAGTTTCTTTCTATGCTTTTACTTTCCAGCTGTAGTCTGAGATGTAGTAGTTTTATTTTAGCTCTGTTCTATGCTCCTTTATTATATCTTTTATATCTGAGCCGGTTACTAGCGCTTCGTGTACACGGGAAATTCTGTGTGCACGGCGGATTTGTGGACGGGCCCGGGTTATGGTTTACACCCGGGGCGTGACAGGTACCGTTATTCAGAACAAAGCACGATTAGTTGCTCAAGGCTATTCACAAGTTGAAGGTATAGACTTTGATGAAACTTTTGCCCCGGTAGCCCGTCTCGAGTCAATTCATATTTTATTTGCTATTGCTTGTCATTTTAAAATAAAACTTTTTCAAATGGACGTTAAGAGCGCGTTTTTAAATGGTTTTCTAAATGAAGAAGTTTATGTTGCACAACCGAAAGGTTTCATTGATCATAAACTTCCAAACCATGTTTTTCGATTGAAAAAGGCTCTTTACGGTCTAAAACAAGCACCGCGAGCATGGTACGAAAGACTGACAAAGCACCTCTTGGAAAAGGGCTATACTCGAGGGGGAGCCGATCGGACACTCTTTGTGAAGCACTTTCAAGATAATTTTATTGTTGCACAAATCTATGTTGACGACATTGTGTTTGGTGCTACAAGGAATAATGATGCTTCAAAATTCGCTGAAACAATGAAAAGCGAATTTGAGATGTCCATGATGGGCGAGTTGACATACTTTCTTGGATTGCAAGTAAAACAAACTGAAGATGGCATTCATTTATGTCAATCCAAGTATGCAATGGAGTTGGTCAAGAAATTCAGAATAGAGAACTCTAAAGACTTTCCGACTCCCATGGGAACTAGCAATAAGGGACTTGGATGTGAATCTCACGGAGAAAAAGTAGACGAGAAACTCTATCGAAGCATGATTGGAAGTCTACTTTACCTTACGGCTAGTCGCCCGGACATTGCCTTCAGTGTTGGGATTTGCGTGAGATATCAATCAGCACCGAAGGAAATTCACCTGAAAGCGGTGAAACGGATCATCCGGTACATCAAAGGTACGTTAAATTTCGGAATTTGGTATCCTATGGGCACATCTCTCGACATAATAGGATATTCGGATGCCGATTGGGCTGGATCAGTGGATGATCGAAAGAGCACGAGTGGTGCATGCTTTTACCTTGGCCATTGTCTTGTTGCAAGGCATAGTAAGAAGCAAAACTGCATTGCACTCTCGACTGCCGAAGCAGAATACATTTCAGCGGGAAGTTGTGCAACTATATTGATTTGGATGAAAAGCGTATTGAGTGACTTCCGAATTTCTGCGACTTCGGTAACAATTCTTTGTGACAACACTAGTGCCATTAACATTTCTAAAAACCCTATGTTGCACTCAAGAACAAAACACATTGAACTTAGATATCATTTTCTTAGAGTGCTAGTTGAATCAAGTTGTCACACCCCGGAGGTTCTAAATGAGCGAAAAAGCGTGTATCTTTTTTTTTTCTGTGAAATCCACCTTACCACCGGTGCGCGCCAGACCCGCCACATATACAAATTCACTCCACTAACGGACGGAGTCTCCTTTGTATCTGTACGGCGTTTAAAACACGACTCATACTTTAACCATGCAGTCACAATGATACCAAAAGAAGAGATCATTATTAATTACATTCACAATCAAGAGAGAAAGGATAAATCCACAGGTTTGGAAAGCAGTGTCCACACGACACTCGGTTTTAAAAATGGTTTCGCAAATCTCTTTTAGGCGGCAACATAACTTTAAAGGATAAATCCACAGGTTTGGAAACCAGTGCCCACACGACACTTAGTTTTAAAAATGTTTTCGAAATCAATTTGCTATTTGAAAACATGCCACATCCAAGTATAAGATAAACACGATAAAAGTTGTTACCACTAAGTTAGGATCTCAACCCAACATCCACATTGTTCCACTAACAAGTAAACACTAGCTTACTAACCAAAAGCAATAGTAAGATAACCGAAGGTAAATAAGACGTTCGTCAGCCTCAAACGGCTAAGGTCCACCAAACGCAGTCTCACCATCGTCCCGGTTCCCACCCCTGTTTTGACCTGTCACAGTGTGGGGAGTCAGTGACAAATAAAGTAGATGAAAGCAGGTAATGCTATAAAAACTGTAGTAACAAACCGATACACCAGAGCATTCCACTTCCCCCTCATGAATCACCATATAATCCCTGTCAAAATCATGCTGGGCACCTACCCCGGAACTACTCCGCTCGCCTCTTGGTGCTTTTAACCCCTCCACTGCCCAAGTAGTAGTCGCCTCACCGTGAGGGGTGCCCATCATCACACATTGTGGGGTACACGGGTCAACATACCATCTTTCCGGAAAAATACACCCTGTGCGGTGGCCAGACCGCCGGTGTGCGTGTAAGCAATCGTGAGCATAAATGCCGAAACCTGCGTGTAATAAGGCACCGCAACCTTCGTCGCCACAGTTAGAAATAAAAGCGTGGGATTCTCATGCAATGGGGTTAGATAGTTCACAAAAGATACATCTACTTTATTTTCACAAGTCACAACGGGAACAACCATACACCGAAATACAATAAAGTACCCACCTCAAATCGCGTCGACCGGAACTCCGAAAATCGACCCGTACCATCGGACGACACCCGGACCTAAAAGAAAGTCCCCCAACAGGCCATAATAGGTAAGATACGACTCTCATAAGGGAAACACGACTCCAAAAGCGCAAACAAAAGGACTAACGACTCGCGGAGGCGGCGGCGACGAAACGGCCCCCCGGCGAGGCACGCGCGCCGCGTGCGGTGCAGCCGCGCGGGCGCCTGCCCTGCGAGGCGCATGCGGCGGCCGCACGTGCACTAGCCCCGCACGGTGCATGCGGCGCGGCCGCGCGGGCTCCAGCCCCGCGTGGCGCATGCGGCGGCCTCGCGGGCTCCAGCCCCGCGCGGCGCATGCGGCGGCCGCGCGGGCACCAGACCCGCGCGCGCATGCGGCGGCCGCGCGGGCACCAGACCCGCGTGGCGCATGCGACGCGGCCGCGCGGGCTCCAGCCCCGCGCGGCGCATGCGGCGGCCATGCGTGCACCAGCTCCACGCGGCGCATACGGCGCGGCCGCGCGGGCTCTTGCCCCGCGCGGCACGCGCGCGCCGCGTGTGGTGCGGCCGCGCGGGCGTCTGCCCCGCGCGGCGCCGCATGCGGTGTGGCCACGCGGGCTCCTGCCCCGCGCGGCGCCTGCGCTGCGTGCTGTGCGGCAGCGCGGGTCCCTGCCCCGCGCGGCGCCGCACAAGGTGCGGCAGCGCTGGCGCCTGCGCCGCACGGCACTTGCGCGACGCGTGCGGTGTGGCCGCGCGGGCGGTGCGCCGCACGCGGTGTGGCGGCGGCGGCGATGCCCTAGGGTCTTCCGGCGGCGGCGGCGGCGATAAGAGCAAACAAGAACGGCGAAAGACTCAAAAACGTCAAACCCTTGAACGATGAAATCGTAAGAATAACGGCGCTAACCTCGATCTATCGGGGACGATGATCCGATCTCGTTCTTCGCGGCGCTGAGAATCCGGATCCGCTCCCCGTAGATGGTGGCGTCTCGTTCTCCGGTCTCCGGCACGTTGATCGGGAACGATCGGGTTCCTCCGCTTTATCATTCTCTCTTTCTTCTTCCTCCGGTTAGGGTTTTCTTTTCTTTTTCTCTTTTCTCTCTTTTCTCTCCGGCTAGGGTTTTCTCTTTTCTTTCGGGAAACAGATTTCTCCCTTGGTACGTACGATAAAATCCACATCCGGATGTTTATTATTAAAAATAAATATCTATTCCCACGAGATAATTCTATAATTCCTCAAAAAGCGTGCCAGATCTTTAACACGGATTCCGATGCACACTATAGTTATCGCAACCTTCAAAACCCCATTCCGGAGAACCCGTAAGTCGAATTTTAGATCCGATTGCACCGCCGTTCATCATTTTTCAAGCTCTATCACAGAAAAATACCCGCACCGTGTGATAGTCAACTCAAGAAAACTTGATAATTAGATTTTTCCTAACATGTAATTTATTAGGAAGAGGGTAAAAAGATACACGAAAAGTCGTGATATTACACAAGTACTTTACAACTTTCTTATGTTTCAACTGAAGATAAATTAGCCGGTATTTTGACAAAACCTCTGGATCAAAAACGTTTTATTCATTTGCGTAAAGCAATTGGAATGCTTTCTTTGAAATAACCTCTTTTGAACCATTGCTTAGGTTAGGTTTTGTTTTGTGTCTTTGTTCTTTCTTTTTGTTCGTATAGAACATTAACTGAGCATTTGTTAAATTGACTTTAATTGCATCTTTTGGTGTTTTGAGAAATCTATTATGATTTGAATATCATTATAATACATTTGATGCAATGATCATTTATATTATTTATTTCATCTTTAATTGATCAAAGTCAATTTCTCTCTCAGTGATCTCTTGGTATAGTTTTTATCTTATTTGATAGTTAAGTCAAGTATGAACACGAGATCAATTTTTGGTTGAATACTTCATATTTTAAATAATTGATAGCCAATTGAGAGGGAGTTTATTTATTAAAGTTTCATGCTCAAAAGATGTTGAAAGAGTTACATCCTTAAGTGGAGTGTGAAAACTACCACCACATAGAGGAAAGAGCTACCACCTCGGTCGTCCGAGTACTATGTGCAGCTACCACATGTTTAGCAAGCATGGTGAGTTTTGGTTATTAAAATGCCTTTTGGAATACTTGACTTTGTCGAATTCCAAGATTGGTATAAGGTGGGATTTTTATTGAAAGATGCTCAAAGAGCCACTCTCTACAATAAATTGACTAGATACATTATCTAATTTATTTGGGATTTCAAACATCTATCAATCTTTGTGCTTCATTTTCTTTACTAAATTGATGATTTGATAAACGCATTACTCATTAGATCGTGATTGATGTTTTGAACTTGTTCAACTTTAAAGGATTTAATTTCTATAAATTTTCGTTTTATTATTTGGATATTATTGATAGATTTAGCATAATCTATTTCTTTTGATTTGAAATGATAATTTTTGTTTAAAGTTGATATACAAAAATGCTTACATTCATTTTCTGGATTTTCTGGAATTTTTACAAGTTTTTCTGGAGAAAAAGTTGAATCCGATCCGGACTGGATGAATCCGATCCGGATCCCGCACGAGGGATTTTCCTGCGCATAGCCGATCCAGACTGAACTCCAACCCGATCCGGACCGCGGCTAGGTTTTAATTGAAACGAATGGGTTTTTCGAATTCTATTCTCTTCAATCTTTTATTTCTAGCTTCCTAGAGTTTCTCTCTCTAGAATCCAGGAGGTTTGGACTTTTCTCAACTTGATTTCTCTTGATTCAAGTAAGTTCATTTGATCGAAACCTCTGTTCTTCACTGTTTTTGTTTTTTGTTCATCAAAATGTGAGAGATTTCTTGGCTTAATCATCAATTTTGCCTGGTTGTTGATCAAATTTCTTTTGAAATAAGAACTCTGGATACATTAGTTTTGTTTTTATGCCTTGTATTCATTTGATTAACGAACTTTTGGGCTTCGATTTCTAAAAATTCGGTTTTAGGGCAAAATTCTGAAATTTTCGAAAATCATGTGATTGATATATTTTTAAAATTCTTTTTACAAAACTAACTTGATTCCTAGTCTCTATACATGATAAGGATTGTTTGGGTAAGATTTTTCAAATTTTTGGAAATTAAACGATTTTTCATGTTCTTTGAGTTCTTGCTCACAGACGGCTTCTTCAACATCCTCAACCAAGATGATGTTTGGTTGGATAATAGCGCTAATTGTTGCGATGGTTGGCACACGAGCGTCGATTAAAAAGGAGCAAGATAAAGCAAGTCAGGAAGAGATGAAGAATGTCCTTCAAAATGACTCAGAATCAGACGAAGAAGATTGGGAAGAAATTTGCAGAGAAATACAACAGGATGTTGATGAAGAAGACAGGTTCGACTTAAAGAACAAAAAGCTGATGAAGTCTTGCTCAACGACCAAGCAGTATACTAGGCGAAAGAATCCAAGGGGCAGTGGAATTCAGATTAATGAACCCCTCGCCAGAGAACAATCTCTTCATAGAGAATCTTCATGAATTGAAGGTAGAAATGCGCCATCTGCATGCTCCCTACCTCCTTCAACCTCCAAGAAAAACACCACAGAGGATAATATATTTATGTCCTCCATCCGACAAGAACAGAGGAGATTGTCTGTAGAACAAGAAAGAATGTCCATGGACATACAACGTATCACTTCTGAACAACAACAGAGGAAAAGAAAATGTTCAAAAATATCACAACTGCTCAAGGGAATTTTTCACAAACTTGGATGCAGCAGTTCGGATGAAAATGACACTGATTAATGTTAAGTTTTCATTTTGTTTTGTTCTAATGTCTTCTCCTGCAGGTTTTTCATTTATGTTTGTAACTTCTTTAAACTTTGCACTCCCTTCTTTTTAATTTTGGCTAATTTTTGTGACAAAAAGGGGGAGAGAGAGACTCATGTTACAATGTTTGAACTTGATCATGGTAAGGTAAGAAAGTTCTAAGTTGAACTTGATCATGCCCCGACTAACTATTTGACTAACTATTTGGGCATGTAATATTACTAACAAGTTGCTTGATAACTGACACATTTATTTGCTTGTTAAATGTTTTGACATGACATGTGGATTTTTAATGATTAAGGATATGTGAATGTTTGTTTGCTAAATATTTCATACATATCTGATAATTAATGTCATGGTGAGTATAAACTCTATCTCTCTAACTGTTCATTTGAATTCTTGAGGCATCTAACGATTTCTTTTGTCAAGAATTATTTTTTTGCACAGAGTACAAACGTTTAAGTCTAGAGTCTGTTTTAGGAGTTTATCTCTTATATTCATTTCCTTTGGATCTTACTTGTAAATTTTTATTGTATGGTGATAACAATAAAAATATCTTTTAGAATTTTTTTAAGTGGATTTTTGTTTTGTCACGAAACCGCCAAAGGGGCAGATTGTTAAGAATTTTGTATTGGCGTATTTCGTGAAGTGATATAAGTCTTGAAGATTGAAGATAAAGAATTGTGGATCAACTACATCAATCTCAAGAAGAATGCATTCGGAATGATCAGGTACGTTTAACTAAATAATTTTGGTGATCCAAATACATTTGAGTAGTTTAGAAACACTTGGATAAGTTTTCATTGCATAAAAATAAAAATCCAGACAAGTTATGTGTTCAGGATCCGGATCAGACCATTCCAGTCTGGACCCCGAACATAGTTTAGTTCATGCGGTTTTCCAGTCTGGACCATCCCTGTTCCAGTCCGGACCCCGAACCTTAATTCTGCAAAATTGTATGAACAGTCCGGACCTCCCCTGTTTCAGTCCGGACCCCGAACTGCGTTTTTCAGAAAATCTTCTGAAAAAGACGACAGTCCGGATCAGACTTAATCCAGTCTGGACCGTCGTGCGGAAAAAATTCTGTTAAGTCAGTTTTTGATTCTTATCTCTTTCCAAAGGTTTCTAACCTATAAATAAACCCTAATTTCATCTTTTGGGGTTAATGAAAATTAATCAATTTTAATCGAAAATCGATCGGGAAAAATAATAGAAAAATCCATAAATATAGAGAAGAAAGGAAAACACGATTAAACTCGTGTTTCTTCATCTATATTGTTCAATTTGATTCTAGGGTTTTCAAACTCCTACTTTTCGTAGAATCAAATTGAAGAATACTTAGATGGTATTTTCTTATCTATTTTTGATCTAAGTATTCTGAGGATCATCACCAAGCAAAACAACGATTTATCAAAAATCGGCGCGAGGATTCGCGTGGCCTTGTGGATTCAAGGTGTGATCGCTCTCGTGGATTCAAAGCGAGGCGCGTTCGTGTGATCGAGGCGTGCCGCATTGGTGAAGACCGTGGATATGGTTGGACGTCGTGGATTCGACGTTGGACTTCGTGGATTCGAAGTTGGACGCAAATCGTGGATTCGAGGCGCGTCGTGGAGCGAGCGGAGAAGATCAACTAGGAGCGTATGGAAAAGGTTGAGTCGTAGGTTTACGGTAAATCACCTTGTACGTGTTTTAATTCTAGTGGATTTCGCCGTGTTATCGGTCCCGTGGTTTTTTACTCTTGTGACGGAGTTTTCCACGTAAATCTTGCGTACTTTATTTATTTTCCGCATTGGGTTATTTTTACGCAACGATTTGGTGTGTTTATTGTTTACACCTATTCACCCCCCCTCTAGGTGGTTTTTTCCCCCTATTCAGATCCATATAATCCATAACCCACACGAATGATGGAGTACTGTAGCCGCTGAACCGGGCCGCCTTTCCACGCGTCGCGGCGCGATTAGCCTGGGCGAGCCACGTGGCGCAGTGCCATTGGCTGGGCGTGTGGGCGCGATAGACCCGGCGCAATTAGCGCCGCGTGCACCCCGCCGTGTGCCGCGCCTTTCCATGTGGCTGGCCCCTATTGGCTGGCGCCAACCACCTGTCGGGGCGGGGACGTGTGGCGCGCTGCAGGCGATTCGGGCATTGCTCGGATGCTTGCCACGTGTCCGGGCATGGCATTGTGGATTTCAGGCGCCCGAATGTTGGCCCTCAACCCGAAAGTTGGGAAATTTTCTGGTTTTTTTATAAATTGGCCCCTTCCTCCTCATTTTCTGGTTTTTTTGGAAGGCACCTTGGAGCCCCCTTTGGCTGAGAGTTAGCTCATCAAGTCCTCTTCAATTCTTGGAATATTTGGAGGATTTTGGAGACCGTTTAATCATCTTCTTCCTCGACTCCGCGAGCTCCGACGTTCCTTCGACTGCGGTCTCTTTCGTCGACGGTTCGTCTGCGGACTCCCCTGAGCTAACCCCTTGGAGTTTCCAGCTAAATTTTTGTTTGGGATCTTCACGAGAGGTAGCACTTCAACTTTGGTATGTATCACTCCTCTCTATTTTGGGTTTTTATGGGGTTTCTTGCAACATCTTTGGACCCCTTATATACTGTAACTTTTATTGGACAGCATGGAGTATTTGTGCATTTTCTCCGCTGTTTGTTAGCGGATTTGGAAGCTTAAGGTCTTGATCGCCATCTATACTTCGAGAGGATCGTAGATGTACACTTCCTTGGAATTTTTGAAGGTGTTTCAAATGTGAACATTTCCTATTTCTGGAGCTCTATGACAGAATTGTGCTTGCTGTTTTTGGTTTGGCTAACACTTGGTGTTTTGGCCGTTGTCGACTATCCGGGAGGAGTTTTTGCAAGTTTCTTGGTTCGTTGGAACCGTGGGAGCCTAAGGAACGCGCACGTCCAGTTTCAGCCCGATCGGACTTCGGATCGACGTCTTCCAGGTTGGTTGGATTTTCCTCCAAGATTGCGGACTCCCTACTAATTCTAGTATTGTAGTTCTCAGCATGCTAATATAGGTGCTATTATTGATGTATCATGATATTTGTAGAGTTGTGGAACTCTGACTAGCACCCTGTCATATATTGCATGATATCTGACCACACTTTAGAAAATTTGGGTATTTTTGCTATGTTCGTACTTCCTACACACTGTTTTATTTTCTCCCTTGACTTAGAGTTTCTTCTCGCCCGGATAGTGGGCTGAGTGGTCGGGATAGTGTAGGATGCATGTTGTGCTCGTGCCTGGAGGCTGAGTGGAGTCTTGTAGCTGAGGATAGATCAGTGCTTGTTTTGGGAGCCGTCTGAGTCGACGGTGGTCCCGGCTGTTGAGTACCTCCGGCCAGTGAGTTAGTGTTGTGAGTTGGATATTGTCGATCTGATTGGTCGTGGATTTGGACTATAGCCTGTATGAGCCATATTGATCTCAACAGAGATGCGTGGATATTCCTCGGTGGGTTCGCTCCCCTCGAGTGCCGCTCTGGAGCTGGGCCTGTTATTTTGCTATTGCGAGTTGTCGACGCGGTCCGTGTGGGACACCCTACGTAATTCCCGTCCCAGCGGGGATGTGTGGTAGTAGGTGAGCGCAGGTTTGATTGGACCCTATGTGGTAGTCAGTGTGATTGGGTTGACTGATCATATCGAGTAGATGCATTTTATCATCTGTATCATTCCTTTAGTATGATAGATAGAGGGATGATAGCTGTAGAGTTATTTTTAGCTTTTTATCACCAGTTTTACAGCATTGTTATCTTATGCCTCTAGTAGACTTAGTTGGCAGACCGTTAGTCTTGGAGACGGTACCCACTAAGAACTACTGTTGGAATCTGACTTACGAGAAACTATGTTTGTTCTTTCTCCTTTCTTTCTAGATTCTAGATTCGTGTTGCTCGGGTTCGAGCAGGGGTTTGGGATAGTGTAGTCGGGACTTTGTGTCTGGGACAGGTTGGATTAGTTTGTGGACATGTGGGGTTTTACGGCGACCGCGGATATTGGGCGGTTGACCGGATATGTACTTGTGTATTAGATTAGGGATCGAGTTTCCCTTTAGTGGATGGGTTTTCCCACTTTGATCAGAGTCGTGATCCAGTCCTGCTATATTATGATACATATGATACTGGTTACAGTGATACTTTACTCGTGTGGGTCGCTCCCCTCGAGTGCCACTCCGGAGTGTGCGACCGTGTCGGTCAGGAGCCGGTCTGTTACTTATTTTGGGTGCGACCGTACCGGTCAGTAGTCGGTCTGTCACCTATTTCGGGATGCGACCGTACCGGTCAGTAGTCGGTCAGTAT
The DNA here is from genome assembly GCA_029204045.2 of Tillandsia leiboldiana. Classification (NCBI taxonomy): domain Eukaryota; kingdom Viridiplantae; phylum Streptophyta; class Magnoliopsida; order Poales; family Bromeliaceae; genus Tillandsia; species Tillandsia leiboldiana. Next base: position 37,246,141 of record CM055062.1, on the reverse strand, counting down.
TCCCGCAGATGAGTTCTTGAGTTCGACAACAGAGCAGGCAGTACTGGGTTTTATACCGGTTCATTTGATTGGGTTTATTCGGTCAGATACCTTTGTTGTTGCACTCGTGCCTGGGGGCCGAGTGGAGTCTAGTAGCTGTGTTTAGACAAGTGCTAGTGTTGTTGGGAACCGTTTGGGGTTAACGGTGGTCCCGTGGTTGTTGTGAGTATTTCGACCGTTGTGCGAGAGGCTGAGGATTTTGAGTCTATCCGTTCTGAGAGAGAGCGTGGATTTCGACTATAGCCTGCATGAGCCACTATTCGATAGCGAGTTAGTCCGTTTGGACACCCTACGTAATTCCTGCCCGGCAGTGGGAGGTGGTTGTAGGTGGGCGCAGGTTTCACTGGACCAGATGTGGCAGTCAGCTCGATTGAGTCGATTGTGCACTTCATGTGCTAGTGGTGGCATGTCCTTCATTGGTTCTCCTCTTTTGAGCATCTAGATAGAGGCATGGTGGCTGTTGAGGGTCTCCAGCTTTCTTGTTCAGTTTTTACTGTTTTGTATCTAATGCCTCTAGTAGTCTTAGTGGACAGACCGTCGGGCTTGGTGGCGGTACCCACTGAGAACTACGTGTTGATGTAGTTCTCACACCCGTTGGGGGTTTTCCCCCTCCCTTTCTTTTCTCTCCTTTGTTTTGCAGAGTCTTAGTGGGTGTTACTGATTCTGAGGTTGTTGATCGAGGCAAGGGAGTCGCGAGCTAGATCCCTACCCATCGTTGGAGAGTAGCGGTACCCTTCAGAGGAGATTTTCAGTAGATTAGTTATTTTATTTCCGCGTTTGAGAGACTGATGTAGTAAGGATATGATATGTATTGAGAGCCTGTACACTGATGTATTTATTGGAGATACCTCCCTGTTGAGTTTTGAGTTTTGTATATGAGGATATTGTATGATTATCATTTTGGGGAGATGGATATTGTTGTATTATTTCCAGTTGTACAGTGGTTGATTTAGTTATACAGCTGATTTTTATTTTTAGCTCTGATATCTGTTAGCTGTAGTACATTTTCTTGCAGGTTGGACGCTTCGCCTGTGCGGGGTTTTGCATAGGCGGCGGATCTGTTGGTGAGCCCGGGTCGCAGTTTCGACCCCGGGGCGTGACAGATTAGAGTGGTATCAGAGCCTAGGTTGTAGGTCATGGTGGACTTAGAAACCCTAGGCTTAGGCTATAACTTTCCCCTGTTGCATCAGTACACCCCCCAATCCGATTCGTGATGCATCGCAGTAAACCTCAAAGTCCTCTCCAGGCGTCGGTAGCGCAAGTACAGGTGCTCTTGTTAGCCTCTTCTTGAGTTCCTCAAAACTTTCTTGGCATTGGGCCGTCCAAATGAATTTTTCTCCTTTTCGAGTCAGGCGGTTTAGGGGGGTCGCAATCTTCGAGAACCCCTCGACAAAATGTCTATAATATCGGGGGGTCGCAATCTTCGAGAACCCCTCGACAAAACGTATATAATATCCTGCAAGGCCCATGAAGCTGCGGACTTTCGTTATCGTAGTCGGTTGGGGCCAGTCGGTCACCGACTCCACCTTCTTGGGATCCACCGCAATTCCCGCTGCTGAGATGATGTGCCCCAGAAACCCCACCTCGCGAAGCCAAAACTCGCATTTCTTAAGTTTGGCAAACAACCTCTGTTCCCTGAGAGTCTGCAGAACAATCCGTAGGTGCTCCTCGTGTTCCTCATCGGTGGGCGAGTAGATCAGGATGTCGTCGATAAAGACCACTACGAACTGATCCAGGAAGGGCCTGAAAACTCGGTTCATCATGTCCATAAATACCGCTGGGGCGTTGGTATGCCCGAACGGCATTACAGTAAACTCGTAGTGGCCATACCGGGTCCGGAAAGCCGTCTTCGGAATATCCTCATCTTGCACTCTGAGCTGATGGTAGCCTGACTACAAATCAATCTTTGAGAAAACCGTTGCTCCCCGCAGCTGATCAAAGAGGTCATCAATCCTGGGTAAGGGGTACTTGTTCTTCACTGTGACCTTGTTTATTTCCCTGTAGTCGATGCACAGCCGCAAGCTTCCGTCTTTCATTCGCACGAAAAGTACCGTTGCGCCCCAAGGTGACACGCTCGGTCTGATGAATCCTTTGTCCAGAAGATCTTCGAGCTGCGCTTTAAGTTCTTTCAGTTCTGCAAAGGCCATTCTGTAGGGGGCCTTCGTGATCGGTCGGGTGCCGGGTAGAAGCTCGATCGGGTGCCGGGTAGAAGCTCGATCGGAAAAACAACCTCCCGTTCGGGGGGCATCCCCGGCAGTTCGGTAGGGAAGACATATGGGAAGTCCCTCACAATCGGGATGTCGGAGAGTGCCGCAGAGGGTCTCGTGGTGTAAGACCTGGCCTTTCCTTGACCCTTCCCATTATCCCTTTTCTTATGACTGTCCGACTGTGGGACAAATTTTGGTGTTTTTCCGGAAAGTCCGTCGGGGCACGCGGACATTTTTAGGCGGAAGGGCTCGCGAAACGGAGAACGGGGACGCGATCGGTTTCAGATTCCGACTCCCGGTTCTCCCAGAATAAAATTTTGAAGTCCGGGCCCCTTTTAGGCGCCCCGGGATCCGTGCGAACGATCGGCACGTTTCTCGGGGTAATTCTAGCCGCCGGATCTGTTCCTATTATTTCTTTACTATTCCTTTGAGAACCTAGGGTTTTAGGTTTTCCCTCTTAGGTTCCTTCGTCCGGCGGCTAGGGTTTTTAAGAGTCGCTACGAGAGGGAAAAAGAGAAAAAAAAAAGAGAGAAAAAAAAAGGGGACCCAACCCCTTTTTCGCTCTCGTTACGACCGACGGCGGGGCATTCGGGAGAGGGACGGGGGTTTCTTGTTCGCGGGATCAACCGGACAACGATAGGACGATCCTCTTCTTCTCTTTTCCCGGCGGATCGAAGGTGAGTTTTTCCGTTAGGTTTTTGGTTTCGCGTTTCGGGGTGGAGTTTTCGCGGAGGGGGTTGCCGTCGCCGCCGCCGTCGCCGCCGCCGCCGGGCCGGCCGCAGGTGGGGCGCCGCACGGCAGGAGCGCCGCGCGGGCACCACCCGCAGGCGGGCACCGCGTGGACAAATGCCGCGCGGGCCGCCTGCAGGCGGGGCACCGCGCGGCAGACGCGCCGCGCGGGCACCGCCCGCAGGCGGGCACCGCGCGGACAGGTGCCGCGCGGGCCGCCTGCAGGCGGGGCACCGCGCGGCAGGGGCGCCGCGCGGGCACCGCCCCAGGCGTGCACCGCGCGGGCAGGTGCCGCGCGGGCCGCCTGCAGGCAGGGCACCGCGCTGCAGGGGTGCTGCTCGGGCACCGCCCGCAAGCGGGCACCGCGCGGACAGATGCCGCGCGGGCCGCCTGCAGGCGGGGCACCGCGCGGCAGACGCGCCGCGCGGGCACCGCCCGCAGGCGGGCACCGCGCGGACAGGTGCCGCGCGGTCCGCCTGCAGGCGGGGCACCGCGCGCCAGGGGCGCCGCGCGGGCACCGCCCGCAGGCGGGCACCGCGCGGCAGGGGCGCCGCGCGGGCACCGCCCGCAGGCGAGCACCGCGCGGACAGGTGCCACGCGGGCCGCCTGCAGGCGGGGCTCCGCGCGGCATGCGCGCCGTGCGGACGCCGCCTGCACGAGGCCACCGCGCGGGCTGGGGCCGCGCGGGCCGCCTGCAGGCTGCACGCCGCACGGCAAGCGCGCCGCACAGGTCGGTGCCGTGCGGGGAACTTCGCCGCGCGGAGTCCTGGGATCGCGTCGGGCCTCCCGTTTTCGATGTTTTAATCGACGTTTGGCGTTAGTCACCTAGTCTTAGCTTTCTGTCGTTCATTCAGGGGCGCGGGACGATGCAAGCTCGGCAGACGTGCGACCGCGGACGAACCGATCGCCTGTCCTCTTTCAAGGTGGGTACTTTCGCCAAGGTTAATTGGGTAAGGGCGTACATATGTAAGGTGTTAGCATGAGCAAAGGTGTTATCACCCTTAAGTTGTTCCTCGTGAGCAAAGGTGTTTTCCCTTTAAGTTATTCCTCATGAGCAAAGGTGTTTTCTTTTTAAGTTATTCCTCATGAGCAAAGGTGTTTTCTCTTTAAGTTATTCCTCATGAGCAAAGGTGTTTTCTCTTTAAGTTATTCCTCATGAGCAAAGGTGTTTTCTCTTTAAGTTATTCCTCATGAGCAAAGGTGTTTTCTCTTTAAGTTATTCCTCAGGAGCAAAGGTGTTTTCTCTTTAAGTTATTCCTCATGAGCAAAGGTGTTTTCTCTTTAAGTTATTCCTCATGAGCAAAGGTGTTTTCCCTTTAAGTTATTCTTCATGAGCAAAGGTGTTTTTCCCTTCTAAGTTATCCTTTATGAGCAATGCTGACCCCGCTTTTACTTCATTCGATTTATCATCTATACATATCTGGTTATAAGGCTCTGGTGTTACTACACGCACACCGGCGTTTGGCCACCGCAAGGGTGTGCTTTTCCGAAAAAGTGGTACGTTGACCCGTGTACCCCACGCGACGGTGGCGTTAGGAATGGGGGCCCTCATGGGTGGAGGGTGTGAGCGGTGACGCCGAGGCTGGTGCTCGGCGGCCGAGACAGGTGCTCGGCGGCCGAGACAGGTGCTCGGCAGAGAGGGGCACCGGGGCAGGGGCCCGGTGCGGTGTTCGGGAAGGGTGCCCGATTTTTGTTTGGTGCAGGATATGATCGTTGTTGACGGTGTATGAGGGGTGACAGTTGCTCTGGTTACAGTGGTTTGCTTTACTTTAGCTTTCTTTTGCTCATTATGATATTTCTAGTCACTGACTCTCCACTCTGTGACAGGTTCGTCCAGGGGCGAGTGCTAGAGCACCGGTGAGGCCACGAGGGAACTGTTCTGACTTTTAGTGACTTCAGATACAGTGACTCTTCTTTCCCTTTTCTTTTATTACTCATGCTAGCTAGTTGTGGATTGCGACACCCCCGTGGGGTCGAAGTGGATGTTGCCTTTTCCCTTTTTCGAATAAACGAATGATTGTTACATTCTTTCTTACTTGGCCATTTTAAACAACGAAAAGCAAAGAAAACCGTTTGCGAAAACTACTTTTAAAACGTGGGTGTCGTGTGGGCACCGAATTTTACAAACCTTTTGGAATTTATGTGTTTGCGAACTGTTTTCACAAAGTTCGGCATCGAGTGGGTGCCGTTTTCAAACCCTGTGGATTTATGTGGCTTTCAAACGGTCTTTCCTAAAACGATGGCATCGTGTGGATGCCGCTTTCAAAACCTTGTGATTATTTATCCTTTCAAAACATCGGCCTCTATGTTCTAAGTGAATACTAGAATGTTATGTGAGTTGTTTGGTTGTATGTGTACGAGACCCCAACTGATGTGGTTAGAGATTGTACGTGCTACACCTTGTGAGACACTTTGTAATTGAGACGCCGTGCATATACAAAGGAGACTCTGCCCGTTTGCAGAGTGAATTTGTGTATGTGGCGGGTCTGACACGCACCGGGGAGCATTGGTTTACAAAAAAAAAATATATGGCTAAATTAGGGGCATCGGTGGCTCCTCTTTCGCGCGATTCGAACCCCCGGGGCGTGACACGTGGCCGAGTCCACCGACGCCAAGTAGTCCACGCACCCTCCCTCGATCAGTTTCCTGGCACGCGACGCTGGAATGATGGAGGAAAAGGAAATGCTCTTGCATGCTAAGTACACGTTCTCTGGAAACTCTGGATACTGTAGTCGCACCTGGCGCTTCTCACAGTCGATCACCGCTTGATACCACGTGAGCCAATCCATTCCAAGTACCACATCGTACTCCTTCAATGGAATGACTACCAAATCCCAGGGGCAAGAAAGCCTCCCCAAGCTTATCGGGCAGGAAGGTATAAGGTTGCAGGCCTCCAAGGGTCCCCCCGCGGTTTGGACTGACAAAACACTTGGTAGGGGTCTCTCCTCAAAACCGTGTGACAGTACAAAATCGTAAGAAATAAATGAGTGGGTTGCTCCGGTATCAAAAAGAGTTCTAGCACGGTAAACTGAAATAAGAGTGATACCTGCTACGACGTCCTCGTGTGGGTCTGCCTGCTGGTAGGACATCGAATCGACCCTACCTCCTGACTGTGGTGATCTCTCCTCTGGTGGTCGAGGTGCTGGAAGTCTGGGGGCCGATGCCATCGGGGCTTTCCCTTACCACGCATGCTGTGGTGCTGGCGCGGAAACTGCAGACGAAGCTGCTCCATGGTTCATTGGGCAGTTGAAGCGGAATGCCCCTGCTTGCCACACCGGAAACAGTGGTCCTGCCTCCTGGAGCACTCTGTCACTTGGTGCGCCCCGCCGCAGATAATGCAGGGCCTATCCTCCGATCTCTGTCCTCCCCCTGACGCGCTCCTGGTCTTCTGCTGGTGTCTCCACCGTTTTGAGGGTCGACTCCCGCTGGAAGAGCCTCCCCCGGAATACGGCTGAGACCGCTTGTCACGCCCCGGGTCGAAACTGCGACCCGGGCTCGCCAACAGATCCGCCGCCCATACGGGAAGCCCCGTATAGACGTAGCGACTAACCTGCAAAAGAGATCTACACTAAACAGATATCAGAGCTGATAAGGTAAAAGCTGGATAAAATAAATACAACTCTAACAAAATATACAACCAGAGTCCTCACCAAAATACAAATATCTCTCAAATAAGAAGAGTACAACTCAATCCTCACTACAAGGTCACTCGAAAAGAACTCTCAAAAAGTAGGGAGGTACATCTACACTCAAGCGACAACTGGTAGGGATCTATCTCGCGACTCCCTTACCTCGATCAGTCGGGTCAGCAACAGGTGCGGCAGGAACTGGAGCAGAAGAAGAAGTCCCTGGGGAAAAATACACCACGACGGGTGTGAGAACTACATCCCAAGTAGTTCTCAGTGGGTGCCGCCAACAAGCCCGACGGTCTGCCCACTAAGTCTACTAGAGGCAAAAAGTAACAATGCAGTGCGGAAAGGGAAAAGCTGGTAAAGTAATCACTACAGCAACTATGCCTCTATCTAGATGCTCAAAAGTGGGACAGAAAGAACATGATGCTACAACTAGCTCTCGACTCAAATCACCCAATCTCAACTGACTGCCGCATAGGGTCCAGTCAAACTTGCGCCTACCTACTGCCGTCACGTCCCGGGGGACCGGACTTACGTAGGGCGTCCGTGACTGCCACTAACTGGCCCAGCCAGAGGGACTGTGTCCGTGACTGCCACTAAATGGCCCAGCCAGAGGGAACACTGCGTCGACAAGTCGCGATAGAAGAACAGGCCCAACTCCGGAGTGGCTCTCGAGGGGAGCGACCCCACCGAGGAAAGTATCCGCGTATCTCTGTCGAGCTCAAATGTGGCTCATGCAGGCTATAATCCAAATCCTCGATCAACAAGATCGACTGTAACCAAAGGAACACTGTCTCACACACAGGCTGGAAAACTGCACAGCCGAGACTCACGGTCACTCAAAAGTAGCTCTCAAGATCTCAAGTCTACAACCCAAGTCACTCTCCCGAAGAAACCTGGTCTACAGACTGCTAACAACTCCACTCGGTCCCCAGACACGAGTGTAAATGCATCCCACGATAATCCGACCTCTCGGCCCACTACTTAGGCGAGGAAAACTCTAAGTCCAGAGTGATAAAAAGAATAGTGCAGTGGGAAAGTCTAGAGCAATAAAAACCTAGCCCAAGTCGAGGTTTTCTACAGTCTGGCTGAACATGCAACATATGGCAGTGGTGCTAGGTCAAGTTCCAAAATAATTAATAATCAACAGCTTGAAGGGAGCAAGATAATAAACTCAGGATCATCTAACTACAACAGGATCATCAATTCATACATTCTAGCATGCTGTACAACAAACATTAAAATATGCAAGTCCCTAAAGCTAGAATTAGTACACAGTCCGCTGATCTTGACAAAGAGGTCACCCACCTGATGCGCTGATCTGTCCAAGTCCTAAAGCTGATAATACCAGAACAACAGCAACTCACTATCCAGTATATCCAGTACAGTCCAAAATTCCACCTGGGTTCAACATAGGCTACAGTCATACACAAATTCCCAAAAATCTGCCCAAAAGTCTCATGCTGAATTTCAGCTGTACAGATGCCAAAATATCACCTGCAGAAAGTGTCCAATAAATTCCAATAAAAATATCCCGGCGTTCTTCGCGTCGATAGCTTCGAAACAAGTACCTGCACGCCCAAATCGGAGTTCCGTAGGCCAAGATATAATTTCCACAACACGGGCGCGCGAAGACATACAACCACATAACTGTAAAATCTTGCACAGATAAAAAGGAAGATGTATACCTCCGGGAAGATCTCAGGAAATTCCAAAAAAAAATACCACGATGATCCTTGCGTCGAGTAGATGAAAAAAGTCTATAAGCACGTCCTGATCCGAGATTTGCGCGCGAAGACCTCTTCAAAAGAAGCTGCTGTCCTCACCAAAAACTCACAGCAAGAAGGGTCCAAATGAGCACGAGAAAACACATCGAAAAACGCGAAATCTGAAAATGTACAAAACCCAAAATCGTAGCCTCACCTGTTACGAATCCAGCAGCGAAGAAAACGCTCGAAAAGATGGTCGGAGTAGGTCGGGGGAGCTCATACACCGAAGAGCGACGGAAGAAACACCGAAGAAAGAGCGTCGCGCCGCGCCAAGAAAATGAGAATCTCGAAAAGCGTGCCCCCAAAAATCCCCAAACTCTGCAGATGGAAGCTTGACAGTGTGAGGATCAACTTTGGTGAAGAACTCCCTTCGGTTTGAGGCTCGGAAGTGCCAAAAAAATGAAGGAGAAAGGATTTCGGGCTATTTATAGGCCGCAGAAAACAATTGGAAGAATTCCCAATAAGTCCCCACTTTCGGGCGCAGGGGGGATTTCGGGCGGCTACAGTGTTGGGCCTGGCCCAACACTGTGCGCGCCCGAATTCTTCCCGTGCGGCCAAGTAGCCCAGCAAACAGGCGGCAGCGGGCGGAGCTACTCAGCGGCGGCCACGTCGCGCGCCTCCCCGCCCGACACGCGTCCCGCACAGCGAACAGCTGTGCGGGGCGCGCCAAACGCCGCCACGCGTCCCTCCCCGCGGTCAAAGCGGGTAGGTGGCGCCCGCCAGTGGCAGGGCGACACGTGGCCCTGCCACTGTCGCGGTCACACGTGCGGGCAGAGCGCCGCCCTTGCCGCCTGCCACGCACGCGCCCCGAGGCGCCCGTCCGCCGTTCCGTGCGCCGCGCCTCGTGAGCCCGCGAATGGGGTGACGACACGTGTCCTGTGCACCCGATCCACGCAACCAATTAAGGTTTCGTGGACCGCGCCGCTTGCACCGACCAACCGCGGGATGCCACGTGTCCCCCCGCCCCGGTCCATGCACCGCCGCGCAAACTCTGTAGACCGCGCCTCACGGGCCCGCCAATCAGGCGGCGCCACGTGTCATGCGCCGGGTCCGTGCACCCAGCCGCGGCGCTCTGTGGACCGCGCACTGCGGACCGGCCAATCATGGGCTGCCACATGGCAGCCGGCGGTCCACGGCCCCTCCCATGCACCGAATTTCAGCGAAAACTTCCGGGAGTCCGTTTTTGGGCATCCGGACTCAGAATTTAACAAGCAAATAGCCGTTTTCAAGCGTTTTTCCGCGCTGAATCCATTTCCAAGGTCAGTTTGGCCAAAAACCTTTTCAAAACTTCGGCAAACACAGCCGAAGGCCAACACAGCTGAAGATAACTCACCGGGTCCATCTGTAGCATCCCCTTGATGCACAATGGGCCAGACACACCGACAATAGGTGTTCTAAACAATGGATTCACCAGAAAAAGCTGCATGGGAATCTGGGCCACCACATCCTCCCCCACTAAAAGGGAGTTTCGTCCCCGAAACAAGAAACAACCAGACATACCTCAACCAGAAGTCTCGAACAGGAAAGGATAGGTATCCCGCATCACCGTCTCCAGCTCCCAAGTAGCCTCCCGCTCCTCGTGATTGCTCCACAAAACCTTCACATAAGGTATGGCCCGGTTGCGCAATTCTCTCGCCTCTCGAGCGAGAATTCACAACGGGCGCTCCTTATTTAGAGGGAAGAGAAGTCGATCACGTGCGAGGGGTCGAAAACATATCTCCTCAAAGCTGAGACGTGGAAGACGTCATGAACTTCGGCCAGGCGGGGTGGAAGAGCAACTTTATAAGCCACAGGGCCAATCCTCTCAAGTACCTCGAAGGGTCCAATAAAGCGGGGACTGAGCTTTCCCCGAACTCCAAATCTTCTGACCCCTTTCGAAGGTGAGACCTTCAAAAAGACATGATCACCAACCTGAAACTCAAGGTCTCGCCGCCGAGTATCAGCGTAGCTCCTCTGGCGACTCTGGGCTATCTCAAGATGTCGGCGAACCAATCTGACTTTCTCTTCTGCCTCCAGCAGTAAGTCCGGTCCCAAAGTCCTCCTCTCACCCACGTCACTCCAATACAGGGGTGACCGACACTTGCGTCCATACAACGCCTCAAACGGAGCCATCTGGATGCTTGCTTTCTGGCTACGAACTGATCAAGGCGGATGTTTCGCAGTGGATGAGTAGCCTTTTTGGCTGGTGTGGTTGAGGGACCTACGGCAGCGCCGGGACTCGAGGATACCCCCCTTTGGATTGCGAGTTCCTGGCTGTTCTCCTATCAGAGTTGCCTTGCATGTCACTAGTTTGGGAGTTGAGGACACAACTCCGGGATTTGATGGATAGGGAATTTTGTCTGACCAAGTGTGGCGCCTTTGGGGGCGCCGGTGCTATTCGAGTTGTGGATGGTTGGTTCACTTCGGCTTTGTGTGGACCCCCGGGAATTAGATGAAGTGACCATCTGGAGCTAGCACCCTTGTCGAGCATGGAGGATTTGATTTACCAGCTGTAAGGGTCCCGGGTCTTCCTGAGGGTGGACTTGTAATCTAGTTTTCTCGACTGCTTATGGCTGTGTGTTGATGCCGGAGAGTTGGGGAGTAGCTTCTACATCCCGACGGTTAACAGATTTGAGAGATCAGAGTCTACGTAATCAGTTGGGGGACTTATATCGGATACCTTGGGAGTACAGAGGTACTTGGATCAAGCTTTCGTGCCGATGGACTTGTGGTTGGATTATCGGGGCCCGGGGAGGAGCGGATGCTTGTACCGATGCAGACTACTTGGTAGCTCGAGCGGTTAGCCCAGCTGTACTTGGTTGAGATGGTGCATTTTTCTGGAGTGCTTGCCTCTATTTTGTTCTGGTTAGAGACCCGAGGATTGCATCGCATCTCTGGAGGAGGTATTAGTCAGCCTTGGGATCTTGAGTGGTTGATGATTGGATATTTAACCCCTCTACTTAGTTGAGGTTCCGGGTTGAGGAATGACTTTAGTTTCGAGGATGAAACTTTCTTTTAGTGGGGGAGGATGTGATGACCTGGATCTCCGCAGAGCTGTTGCAGTGCGTTGGGTGGCTTCTGGAGGCCTACGTGGTGTGTCGGCGGTGATTGTGCACAATTTGGACATAAGTATCGGACCTTGGGCTTAAATGGATCACGTGGGTGATCGATTGACTCCATCGGATCTTTAGAAGTGGTTTTGCGCGAAACGGATATTAAAATTGAGCTCAACGCGAAGTTTGGACAAAGGAACACCTTTCCGGATGCATTCGGCAAATTTTAGGAATGGAATTTGGCAAATCGGACACCGGATTTGGACTCAGCGCGCGAAAACGATCAAAATAGGCTATTTACTTGCATTTTTCGGAATTTGGAACAGTAAAGTTACTGTTCACGGCCGGAACAGTGTTTCCGGCGACCGGCCGGCGGCGCGGCGGTGGCGGAGGGCGGCGGGGCAGGCTCGGGCAGGCGGCGCGTGGCCGCGGGCAGGCGCTCAGGGCCTTGGGCAGGCGCTCAGGGGCGCGGGCAGGCGCGCGGTCCACGCGATCGGGGTGCACCAGAGGGAGGCCACGTGGCGGTTGGTGATTGGACGGTTCTGGCGGCGCGGTCCACGGAGGTTTTGCGGGTGCACGGTGGACCTGTGTGGGACACGTGGCAGCTTGTGATTCACGGGTGTTGTGGACCCGGTCCACGGAACTGGAGCTGGTTGCCTCGGGATGCGTGCGCGGCATGGGCGCGGCAGCGGCGACGTGCGCGCACGTGGGCACGAATCCCGAGGTGGTGGCGCGCGAGGCAGCGGCGCGGGTGAGGCCACGTTTCTTCTTCGGTATTCTTCTCCGTCGTATTTCGGTGTACGAGCTCCCCCGGCCTACCCCGAGCACCTTTTTCTGTGATTTTTTCTCCGTTGGCTTCACAACAGGTAGGGCTTCAACTTTTGTGTTTTGAGCTCCCCCTATTTCAGAGATATTGTTGGAGTTTTTCGAGCTTCTATTTGACCCATTTTCCACTGCAGAGTTTTGGACAGCACATCGGTATTTCGGCGATATCTTTGCGCACAGGCGTCGGATTGAGGCGTGCCAAGAGGCGTTTTTCATCTACACATCGCAAGAAGCATCCTCAAATTTCCTTGGATTTTTCTGGGTTTTCACCGAAGGTGAAAAATGCCTGTTCCCAGAGATAAGTGCTACAGATTTTGGTTCAGGATTCTTTCGAGAGGGTCAACTTGCCGATTTTATATCTCGGCCTACATGTATCGGATTTGGGCATGCGAGTACTCGTTTCGATCGTCTCGACGCGAGGATCGCAGCGGCAATTTTTCTGGAATTTTTGGTCTCCATCTCGCAGGTAAAAATAGGGCATCTTTGGGACTAAATTCTGGACAGCTTGTATTTGAATACTTGTGTGCTTATCTGTGTGTATGTTGGGGATATTTTTGTACAGTGATCGCGGCAGTTGATCTTTTGGGCCAGAGTACTTTTCGGACTTGGATTTAGCGATCGAGGTGGGTGGTTGCTATACTCCTCATTTTCTGACATAACCCTAGGAATATTAGAGAGATCCTCTCATTGGTTACATTGAATGATCAACTATGGATATGCACGCTTAAATTAAAATAATTGTGAGCCTATCATATGGAAATTACAATTGTGGAAATCTGATAGTGGTTGGATTTATACATGTTTGTATGGATATAGTATTGGCACTTAACCTTGCATGTGGAATTTACTTTCATGTTGGGATAAAATGAAACGTCTTGTGGGAGGATACCACTTGAGGATCTTTTGGGACATGCATAGGTGGATGATTTAGGTGAAGGAAAATTGTGGATTTTAGACATGTGTGGATGGATAATGATTTTAGCAAGATGGTTATATCTATGCGGAGCTATTAAATGATACACATGTGGAACCACTATTTGGCACACTCTCTTTATCTTTCATGAGGACATATGCATGCTTGTTTGGACATCTAGATAGGCCATCTTTTATCGCTACACTTTCATGCTGGAACTTGACTTAGGAGAAACCATGTTTGCTTCCTTTCTCCTTTTCGTTAGTCAGGTGGTTATTGTTGCTCGGGTTTGAGCAGGGGTACGGGATAGTGTAGCCGGGACCTTGGGGTCGGGGACAGGTGGTATTTGATTATGGGTTGTGGGGTATAGCGGCTATCGCGGACAGCAGGCGGTTGACCGGATGTCGGATGTGGGACATGTTGTGATTATGGGTTATTCCGGCGACCGCGGATATTGGGCGGTTGACCGGAGGTCGGTTGTGAGACCTGGTTGTATATTGTGAGGTATTGCGGCGATCGCGGATTTTGGGCGATTGACCGGATGTTTATTTGTGCATCAGATTGGGGATCGGTATTCTTTTAGTGGAGGGGTGTGTTCCATTGGGGCTTTATAGTTGTGATCCAGTCCTGCTTTTGATACTTATCACACCGGCGCGGTTATTGCCCGGTGATGCTTTCCTCGTGTGGGTCGCTCCCCTCGAGTTCCCCTCCGGAGGCCGGGGCCAGACAGTTATTGACAGTTTTGCTATCACATCGGCGCGGCTTATTTGCCCGATGATGAGGATGGCAGCAGGAGTTTTGCTATCACATCGGCGCGGCTTATTTGCCCGATGATGAGGGCGGTACAGATTGGGTTCATCTGGGACGGTTGATTACTGTTGCATACGGTTATTCCAGTCTAGGACTGCATTTTAGAGGCATAGTAGTGGTAGTTTCCTTTCTTCAGCAGTCATTATTGCTTACCACTCTTCTTCCCCTCTTTGCCTCTGGTAGACCTAGTGGGTGCGTCAGAGTTTGAGGTTTTACCCACTAGGGGAGGCTACTGGTTTACTAGTAGTTCTCACCCCCATTCTTCTTTCCTTTTTTTTCTTCTCCCTTGTTTTGCAGTGTCTTCTGCGGGTGCTACTGGGCTTTCAGTGGCGGGTCGAGAAGAGAGGACGGCTGAGTAGATAGATCTCGAGGCAGGATGAGCGTGTTAGCTGGACTGTTGGTGTACCCAAGTTTCCTCAGACGGTTGTACTTTTACCTTTGGGACTGGCTTTTGCCAGCAGGTTGTATTTATTTTGGTGAGCTGGGAGAGACAGATGTACCATTTATACAGATGTATTGTATTTTATTTCCAGCTTCAGTCTGAGATGTATTAGTTTTTTGTCCAACTCTGTTTTTATTGCTCTTTTATTATATCTCTTATATCTGAGCAGGTAGTTGGCGCTTCGTGTACGCAGGAAATTCTGCGTGCACGGCGGATCTGTAGACGGGCCCGGGTTCTGGTTTTCACCCGGGGCGTGACAGAAGGAAAGTAACGAAATTCAAGCTCAAAATCCTACTCAAAATCCAAGGAAGAAACCAAAAATCCAAAGCTTGGAGAAGCATCAAACTCACCTTGGGTGCTGCCAGCCGTGCGCGCGCAACTCCGCTCGATCTCCTCTCAGCAGGACAAGAACCTCCCACTTGATCTCTCTTCTCTTCTCTTCTCTTCTCTTCCTCTGGTTGTAATGGAGAAGATGAGTGGTGGCTGGGCTATTTAATGAAGGTGGCGAGGTGTAATGACGGTGCAGAGGGTAGCTGGGGAGTGAAAAGGCGCAAATGCCCTCACTCAAACAGGGCAAATACCAAAATCCCCAACATTCTGGAGGCTGGGGTACTGGTACCCACTCCCCAGTACCGGTACCCACCCCCTAGTTCCGGAACACAAAGCCCAGTTTCGGAACACAACCCTCAGTTCCGGAACACAATGCCCAGTTCCGGAACACAATGCCTCCCAGGCTGATTCGCAGGCTGAAGCTTCCAATGTCGACGCCGCCAACTCACTTTTCGCCCCGGAGGTTCCCGCCTCGATCCGAAACCTCCCGAACTCCACTGTAATCATAAAATACACATGTCCCAAGTGGTATCCACCAACCATGCTCAACTGCGGAGTCGGTGCTCTACACCTAACCCCGGTACTCTACAACCACGGGCGAGGGATCCAAAAGCATAACACCTATGAGCTGAGACGTGGAAAAACATCAGGGACTCCAACAAGAAGGCTAGGGTGAAAAGAAAGAAAAACTAGTGCAACACGCACCAAAACCACACCCTGGTGCCAACTCAACCAAGGCGACCCGAAACACACCCACACGATCATCCATGAAGGAAAGGAGCCCAACAAGCCGAGGTCCTCACTCAGTCACTCTCGGATCCTATCCATCCGAGTGGACTGCTCCACCGCAGGTTACCATAAAAAGGGGACCCCCAGGGACACAATCTCAAGCCTTGTTCACCTCAACAATTCCATACATCGCCAGCTGTGGAATCATCAAACTCAACCCCAGACAGCTCTCCCGCTCAAGGTATCCGCCATCATAGTGGCTTTGTTGGGGTGATACAGAATGCTCAACAATAACCCAACGGTAACTCCACAGCCACTATGGGAGGCATCACTATAACTCGCAACTCCATCTCCCATCACTGGCAATACAAAAATTTGCGCTGGCATCCGTCTCACGATCCGTTCGTCAAACTCTGCTGGCACTGCCCAGTCCAAGAAGCTCCTCAGCTAAACAATTCGGCATACAGCTTCTTCCTCACAGACGTCGTAGCACCATCCACAAGTTCTCCTCATACTCCAAGTCACTCAGGGAGTAAATCAAAATATTCCTGGAAAATACCGCTACCAATCCGTCCAATTACAGCTGGAACATACAATTCCTCAAATCATAAAGGCGGCAGGGCATTAGTCAATCCGCTTGGCCTCACTATGAGCTTATAATGCCCATACCGTGTCCTGAATGCCGTCTTGGCAAAGTCCTCGGCTGTATGATCCCAAATAGATACTTGCATCATAAACAAACAATTGTCGAAGTATAACTCCATCAAAAGGTCCTAAATAATACCAAGACCTTCCTGTGCTCAAACGACAAAAGAATCCTCACCGTCGTGTTTCAACGATGTGGCATCACCACCGTGTATCAACGGCATGGCACTAGGTCAAACAGACCCCTCGATCCATCAGATCCTGCAATTGCGCTAACAGCTCTCTCAGCTTTACTGGTGATATCCAATGAGGTCCTATCGAGGTTGGCACGGTTCCCAGAACCACGTCATCGCAATCTCAATCTCCCTAACCGGCGGCATCATCATCAGCTCAGGTGGACTCACACCTGGGATCTCACGGGCAATAGGGATATCCTTGAGTCCCGGTGCCGCCGTAGGCACCTCTCACACTGTCGCGGTAACCTGTGTGCTCTAACTGTCTATACAAACAAGCCTCCTCTTGTCTGCCTCGCAGAAGGTCATATTCTTTTCTCTTTGTAGTCCAACATCACGTGGTACCGTACCAACCAAACTTAAGCACTAGGTCTGACACAAATACCAATAAGTTTGCTGGCATAACACGCGGTCTCAACTGCACTAGACATGATCCACAAGCCTCCTCCACATGCACAACACCAACAGAAACCTGTACCTCTAGTGCACATGGTAACGACTCTGCCTCTAGTCCATGCAGGAATGCACAATGCTCTAACTCAGACCGCTATAATGAAACCATACTTGTGACAACCTAATCCACAGTCGTGACGCCCTCCAGCCGGGCGGCACAAACTCATCCGCTCAATGCAGGTGGTCGTCGCTCAGTCTGCCTAAAAATATTTTAACTAACCACATAGGGAGCACGACCTCTGCCTCTGCTCACACTGGGGTGACGAATGCGGCCCTCCGCAGCTAACACATCCATGCTACCGCCGCTGCTGGTACTAATGCTGATGCTGCCATCGGGGTCCACCCGACCTCTGGCGTCTCAGAAATCCAAAACCCTGGGGAAGGAAATCGGGAATGCCTCTACCGGCCGATCTGTCCTCCATCCTCTAGCACCAAGCGCCTCTATCTAGCACTCGCCTCTGGCGGCAGATCCCTATCCAAAGGAACTTCAGCGCCACGCTCTAAGTAAAGTACCACGCCTACTCCATCGAGGCATCCAAAATCTGTAACGGAGGGGCCGAATGAGCTGAAAAATATCCTAGCGCAATCCACTCCAGACACACATATCCTATGCGCCTCGTCCCTCTAAATAAGGAGCGCGTAGTTCAGCAATTGCGTAAACTCTCTGGCACTGGGAGGCTCTCAAATAGTCTCTCCATCACCACCAACCACGACTCTGCCTCTAAAGGCTCCAGACTCAATCCTAAGAATCGGGGTGGTTCATCTGGCCAAAACTGGCTCAATCAATTGATGATGTCCCACAACTCATATGCTGTCAACTGTCCACCCTGCCTCTGTGCCTCGGCATTAAGTGTTGGCACGGAGGGGGCAACTCAGTGTTCCGACAACTGTGTCACCTAAACCAGCTGCCCACTCCGTCGCTGATCTACCTCTAACAACCCTGCCATATGGGTCCGGAGTTCTGACCTCAATCTGGGTATCCGGCCAGAATCTAACAGCTCTGGCTCAACTGCTGCAACGGGGTGCACACGGGTTAGAACCCAGCGTCAGGGAGACACCGCTCACCACGACAAAAACCGCAAATCAGCACACAACAAACACTTGACCCAAAATAGCGAAAGTCTAGAGCATGTCACCCATTCCACAGCATTATGTTGTCTACAGCCAACATAATCACTTTGGAGAATAAACATGCCGATCACTCATCCCGTCCCTTGGGAGAGATATAAAACTCAATCAGGACTCTCGCTATAAATCACGACTCTCACGAAGTCATCCTAGGGTCCAACCACAAGCCTAGGGTTTCTAAGTCCACAATGACCTACATCCTAGGCTCTGATACCACTCTAATCTGTCATGCCGCGTGGTCGAAACTGCGACCCGGGCTCGCCAACAGATCTGCCGCCTATACAAAACCCCGCATAGGCGAAGCGTCCAACCTGCAAGAAAGGGTACTACAGCTAAACAGATATCAGAGCTATAAAGAAAACTACTGTAAAACTAAAATCCAACCATCTGTACAACTGGAAATAATGATACAATATCCATCTCCAAATATGATCATAAACAAAATCCTCTGATATAATAACCCAGAACTCAATAGGGAGGTAAACTGAAATAATACATCAGTGTACAGGCTCTCAGTACAAGTCGGATCCTCACAATACAATAATCTCTCAAAAGTGGAAATAAAACTAGTATATTGATTGTACTACAAATCTCCAATGTGGGGGTACAGCTACTCTCCAAAGACATGTAGGGATCTAGCTCGCGACTCCCTCTCCTCGGCCAGCAACAGCAGAATCAGCATCTCCCGCAATGACTCTGCAAAACAAAGGGGAGGAAAGAAAAAGGAGGGGAAAAACCCCCAACGGGTGTGAGAACTACACCAACACGTAGTTCTCAGTGGGTACCGCCACCAGGCCCGACGGTCTGCCCACCAAGTCTACTAGAGGCAAAAGATAACGATACAGTAAAAATTGAAAAGAAAAGCTCGAGATACTCAACAACTACCATGCCTCTATCAAAATGTTCAATGGAGAAAACCGATGAAAGATATGCAAACCCTCGCATACGAGGTTCTCAATTGACCCAATCGAGCTGACTGGCATATCTGGCCCAGTCAAGCCTGCGCCTCCCTAGTATATCAACGTAGGGTGTCCAATCGGACTATCTCGCTATCGAATAATGGCACATGCAGGCTATAGTCGAAATCCACGCTCTCACTCAGAACGGATATACTCAAGATCGTCAAACATATCGTACAACGGTCGAAGTACTCTCAACGACTCGGGACCACCGTCAACCCAAACGGTTCCCGACAATACTAGCACTGGTCTAATCACCGCTACCAGACTCTACTCAGACCCCAGGCACGAGTGCAATAATAATAAAAAAAAAATCTGCCTGAATAAACCCAATCTAACCACCAGTAAAAACTTGCACTGCCTGCTCTGCTGTCGAACTCAAGAACTCATTCGCGGGATACATACCGGCTCCTGACCGGCACGGTCGCATCCCAAAATAAGTAACAGACCGGCTCCTGTCCGGCACGGTCGCACACTCCGGAGTGGAACTCGAGGGAAGCAACCCACACGAGTAAAGTATTTATGTAACAAGTATCACGATATAGCAGGACTGGATCACGACTATGATCATGTCACGCCTCGGGAGTGGATAAACAGCGAAAAACAGTACTTTTTTTTTTTTTTTTTTTTTTTTTGAGAGGCTCCCGCGAGGCACGTGCACAGACCCGCCACATACACCAGTTCTCTCTGTACAACGGACAGAGCCTTACTTGCGTATGTACGGCGTAGCTATCACGACCATACTTTAACCACAACAATCGATGAGTAAGGTAGAAAATGCTTAAGTAGTAAAACAATGTTTATTTAACGCGATAAAATAATTGAAAGGATAAAACCACGGGTTTTAAAGATTGTGCCTAGGCGACACCCGATTTTGAAATACTTTTCGCAATCCCTTTTATTTTCGAAAACCGCATTCGGAAAACATAATAAAAAGTCCTACCATACAGCTATCCAACACAAGTCATGAATCCATCTCAACATCCACAATAACTAAAATCACATGCGAAGAAAACTAACAAACTGAAATAAGCAAATAAAGTGAAGGAAAAGTATCACCAATCAGAAGATTGGCTAATACTCTCTAGTCGCAACCTCATCGCCGTCCCGGACCCCACCCCAGACCGAACCTGTCACATAGTGGGAGTCAGTGACATGAAAAGAAAGTAAGACTACTAACAGATGTAAGAAAGGAGCTGATCAAAAGATGGTAATAATAAAACGAACCGTAACCCGAAACATCCACAATCCTATGCTGCTACTCATCGTACCCTCCTCGAGAACCACAGCACAACACCGCCATGTCGGTCGGGGGACCTCAGGCAAAAAGAATAATCCCTCTCTCACCTTGGTGCATTTTAACCCCCCACTTCACAAGTGCAGCACCGTAAATAGCTGCAAGGGGCCCCCACCAATGTCACCTCGTGGGGTCAACGGGTCATATCAGACCACCTCTCTGGAAAAGTACACCGACACGGTGGCCAAACCGCTGGTGTGCGTGCAAGCGCCGTGAGCATGTCGTCGAACAAGTGCTGTAAATCTCCTGTGACTCCCAGTCGCTCCGATGTAGCATAAGCATCATTCAACCAATTTTACCAAACTCAATTATTAAAGATTTACCAATATTTAAAGGAACGACAATCAAGAGAAAACACCGGAGGGGAGCCATCTAGCAGTATCCCCTTCCACAGATGAGGGTACCCACCTCGAAACGCGTCGACCGAACCGCCAGAAACCGCCCTACGTCTTCGCACGACTTCCGGACCTAAAGAAAAAGTCCCAAGAACACAACAATAAGACTAGGCCTTGCCCTGCGAAAACAGTGGATCAAACCGCTGTCTAGAAATAGATAGACGGCACACGAAAAGACGCACCACGAAATTCTAGTCACCGGGTACACAAGACACGCGCCCAAAAAATGAGCGGCGAAGGAGAAACCAACCTGTCGCTGTTCAAACAGCAGCATGGCACGGCAGCCCTGCGCGGCACGGGCGGCGCGGCGTGTGCAGCAACCCCGCGCGGGTCCTGTCCCCGCGCAGCTGCGAGCGGCGCGGCGCAGCGCGGTAGCCCCGCGCGGGAACCTGCCCCGCACCGGTGCGTGCGGCCCGGCAGCCCCGCGCGGATCCTTCAGCGGTGCGCGCTGTCCACGCGGCGGCAGCGCGGTGGTGGCGCGGCGGTGGCTAGGGCATCTTAGCTGTCACGTCCCGGGGTCGAAACTGCGACCCGGGCCCACCAACAGATCCGCCGCCCATACGGGAAGCCCCGTATAGACGAAGCGTCTAACCTGCAAAAAGAAGGATACTGTAGCTATACAAATATCAGAGCTAAAAACAAATTAAACTACTGAAATAAGAAATAATACAACTCCAAAAGTACAAGTCTGAACCACACTACAAAAGTCTCTCAAAAATAACTAACAACAATAATCCAGCAGACTGTACTACTAAGCTCCAAAAGGGGTACAGCTATACTCCAAGGACGGGTAGGGAACTAGCTCGCGACTCCCTCACCTCGATCAGCAACAGAAGGGTCAGAAACTGGAGCAGTAGGAACTGGAAAAGGGGTCCCTGGGAAAAGTCACCACGGCGGGTGTGAGAGCTACATCCCATAGTAGTTCTCAGTGGGTACCGTAACCAAGCCCGATGCTCTGCCCACTAAGTCTACTAGAGGCATAAGATAACAGGAAACTATACTAATGTAAAGATAAGCTGGAAAGAAATCTACATCTGTCATGCCTCTATCTACAATGCTCAAAGGGTGATACAGATGAAAATGATGCATCGACTCTAACCCAAATACTCAATCAACCCAATCATAGTGACTGCCACATGGGGTCCAGTCAAACCTGCGCCTACCTACTGCCAGTACATCCACGGAGGACTGGACTTACGTAGGGCGTCCGTGACTGCCAAAACTGGCCCAGCCAGAAGGACTGCGTCCGTGACTGCCTAAAAAAGCCCCAGCCAGAGGGACAGCATCGACAAGTCGCGATAGCAAAGTAACAGGCCCAGCTCCACAGTGGCACTCGAGGGGCACGACTCCACTGAGGAAAGTATCCGCGCATCTCTGTCGAGCTCAATATGGCTCATGCAGGCTATAATCCAAATCCACGATCAATCAGATCGACAATGGCCAACTCACAATACTAACCCACTGGCTGGAGGTACTCAACAGCCGGGACCGTCGTTAACCCAACGGCTCCCAAAACAGGACATCCAACTCACAGACGAGAAAGAACCAACCGACACAGTAAGGGTCCGAGAATCCCAAAAGGTCGGTGTCTAGAATCCCAATCAAACAAGAATAGACTCCAGACTCAACCTTTCGAAGTTCTCGACCCCTTACAGTTCGGGAAAACAACTCCCTTGGTAAAACATGCGGAAGAAACCAACCAGGGTCCGAAAGTTCCGGGAGACCAACACCTACAACCCTATCAAACAAGAACAAGTTCTAGGTACAGCCCCCATAGCTTTCGTCCCGAAATAAGGGAACGACCCCTAGAACCCAGGTCACCCAAACTCTCTCGGGTGAGGAAGTTTGTAATAAAAGATGGCAGTTATTACTGAAAACTATTTTAATCTGAGAAACCCAATTTAATATATTTTAGTTCTTTAATAAAAGCAGTTCAAATAAGTTTTATTTTCCAAACCCCGAAGGGCTATTGCCTTCACCCAAATCAAACAAGTACAGGCTCCGGCGACCCCTCGAAGTTTGGAAGGACAAACATTAGTTTATAGAAATTATGTGTGTCCAAAAACAGTCTGGGTTCTAGGCCCTGCTATCACTAGTATATCCCTGTCACTAACATAGTGACGACAAATAAAACAGAGAAATACGACAACCCGGGAGCATCGTTTACCCAACGGCTCCCGCCACAGATATAAGACCAGCTACATCTACCAGACTCCACTCTGCCCCCAAGCATGAGTGTAACATGCATCCCACACTAAGAGAAATTTCGACCACTCAGCCCACTACCCGGGCGAGGAAAACACTATGTCCAGGAATGGAATGTACAGTGTGGATGTCTAAAGCATAAATGAACCTAGCCCAAGTGAGGGTTTTCTACTGGTCTGGTTATATATGCAACATATGACAGGGTGCTAGGTCAAGTCCAATACTAACATTTAATCAACACATATAGGAAGTAATAATCAACATGATCAGAATCACCACACTAGAAAATCCTATCTGATACAACATGTTTTCTAATACTGCTCACATAATGCATGCTCACTAACAATATAGAGTTAGAGAACCGTCCACCGGTTTTGGAGACGAAGCAACCCACCTGAAGCGCGCGTCAATCCAAGATCCAAATAGGCTGAAACTGAACGGGGATAATCCTCGGATTCCCATGATTCCAACGAGTCCAAAAACTCCAGAAAACTCCCCCTGGGTACAAAGATATGGTCCAACATTGCAATAAGTCAAAATTCTCATAACATACACACTACTGAAAAAATCTGTCCCAAAGAAGCTTAATTACCACCTGCGAGATCATCTCCAAAAATTCAAATAAAAATACGACAGCGATCCTCGCGAAGAGTAGATGTCAATCGAGTCCGCACAGGAAGAAATCCGATACCCGAGTGCAGAGATAAAAATCCAACAAGCCTCCGCTGTCTAGAAAAACCACCAGCAGGAAAGGGGTTTAAAAATGTCTCGTAAACAGTGCCAAGAATTCAGAATGAAGCAAGGTAATCGGCACGGAAATCGAAGGCCTATCTCTCATGAAACTGACGCCGCAAAAATTGTCGAAAAATTCCTTCGGAGTAGCTCTATGGACCTCGTGGAGAAATGGGCCACCGAAGAAGAAACGTCGAACTGCGCCGAATCGCCAAAGCCGTCGATGCCGCACCCTCCAAAAATTCCGAAACTCCTTCGCAAGGTGCAGGACAAGATGAGGATCAACTTTGCTATATGGTTCAGTAGCAGAAGGCCTCGGGAAAATAGGCTAAAGGCCCAAGAAACCGGCCTATTTATAGGCCCCCACCAAAAGAAACCAAAAAAACAAAGCTATTGGGCTTTCGGGCCCCAATTTCGGGCGCCCGAAACAATTCGGGCAGCTACAGTGCGCAAAAGCGCGACCCGGCCCGGCCCACGACCAGCGCCCAAATCACCCTGGCCCCGACACGTGTCCCGAACAGCGGACAACGTGTGCGGGGCCAGTGGATTCGCGCCACCTGGCCTGCCCGGGGTCGGTGGGGCGGGTGGCGCCGGCCAATCGCATGGCGCCACGTGGCGCCCCGCGTATGGCCGCCACCTGCCCCCACCTGCCCCGCCTGCTCCCCACGTCGAGTGGACCGCACGTTCCAGAGCCGGCCACTCACAGGCTGCCACGTGGCCCACCCCGGTCCATGCGCCAACCCGCTCGACGCCGTGGACCGTGCCGCGTGAGCCCGCGAATCCAAGGCTGCCACGCGTCCCCCGCGCCCTGTCCATGCACCAGCGCAATTCTCTGTGGATTGTGCTGCATGCACTGGCCAATCAAAGGCCGCCACGTGGCATCCAGTCGGTCCACGGCTTCCCCCATGCACAAAAATGCGCAGAGAACTTTCCGGGGTTCCTTTTTGGGCATCCGGACTCCGAAAAATACAAGTAAATAGCCGATTTTCAGCGTTTTTCCGCGCTGAATCCAAATCCGGTCTCGGATTAGCTTGAAACCCTTTCTAAAATTCGGTGAAAGCAGCCGAAGGACAGGCTTGATGCAAAAACCTAACCGAGTCCATCCAATGCGTCCATTTGACGCGTTGCGGGTCCGACACACCACTAATAGGTGTTTCACTGCATGGGTCATGGGGAAAGCTGAACGGGGATCGGGGTCACCACACTAGCGCCGTACGATCAACAAAGATGCAAAACTCAAAACCCTAGACGGCCAAAGACGCAAAACAAAACAACGAAAAAGAGAAAAAGAGAGAGAGAGAGAGATAGGCCGCTAACCTTGATCTGACGGAAAAGACGACCCGATCTCGTTTCTCGCAGGCAGTGAGAATCCGGATCCGCTCCCCGTTGACGGTGACGTTTCTGTTCCTGGTCCCCGGCACCACGAGAAGGAACGAGAAGGAAGTAAAGAGACCACAGATGGGATGTGGTAAATTTAATAGTTTAGTTCTTGTGTACGTACCGCCCCCAAATCTCAGGTATAAAAAGAAGGGAACACCCCAACCGACTTCTCGATAAGCGTGCCACCTACACATTATTTTAGAAACAGTCGGCACGGATTTTAAAGCACCGACAATATAATGGGCTCGACTTACCTGATCGTAACCGTTAACCCTAAACGGCCCATTTCGGAAGATCCGTAAGTCAGATTCTCTCCCCGATCGCGCCGTTGTTCAAGGTTAAACGAGCTCTACTGCAAAATAGTATTCACACCCGAAAACACACGAAGGATAAAATGTCACGCCCCGGGGTCGAAACTGCTCCCTAGGCTCGCCAACAGATCCGCCGTCGACACGGGAAGCCCCGCACTGACTAAGCGTCTAACCTGCAAAAGATAGAACTACAGCTACACAGATATCAGAGCGGAAAATAAAAGCTGTAATATAAAATCAAACTACTAATAAGCTGAAAATAAATACAAAGTCCATCTCCCAAATACCTGAATAATACAAGGTCAGATACAAATTAAAAAAAACCCCACCTATACAATATCTAAGAATCCAAAAAGGGAGATAATTAAAAACTAGAAATATACCAATACACAGTGAATCCCACAGTCCGGGATGGTACATCTACCTCACTCTAAAGGAACTATGCTGGTAGGGAACTATCTCGTGACTCTCTGTCCTCGGTCCGTCGCGCCAGCTAGGGCAAGAACGGAAAGAAAAGCCTCAGCAACCTGTCACCGACAGAGGGTGTGAGAACTACATCCTACAATAGTTCTCAATGGGTACCGTCTCCAAGACCCACGGTCTGCCCACTAAGTCTACTAGAGGCATAAGATAACAGAAAAATACTGTGATAATGAAAACTAAGCTGGAAAAGTATCTACAACTATCATGACTCTATCTACTATGCTCAAAGGGGAAAAACACAGATAATGGTATGCATCCACTCGATACTGCTAATACACATGCTATGCAACCACTCACTCACAGTAACCCAAATATCAGCGACTGCCACATAGGGTCCAGTCAAGCCTGCGCCCCCTAGTGTATCAACCAGGGCGTCCCATCGGACTATCTCAATCTCACGCAAAGTGACCCCACGGTAACTCGGCCAGGGGTATCAAGCGACCACTAGTATATCCACTAGGCGCATCATCATCGCATCCGGAGCGTAACTCGAGGGGAGTGACCCCTCCGAGCTCAAGCGTGTCTCATCTGTCTCAACAAGCGGCTCATGCATGCTATAATCCACGATCAAACAGATCGGAAACTCGAACACACAAAAAACCATCACTAAAAGAAAGTACACAACCACTGGGACCGCCGTCCGCCCAAACGGCTCCCAAAACGACACCCCACTCATAGACGAGAAGAACCGTCTGACGCAGCAAGGGTCCGAAAATCTCGTTAGGCCGGTGCCTAGAACCCCAATCAAACAAGAACAGACTCTAGGCTTAGCCTATCGAAGTTCTCGATCCCTTACCGTTCAGGGATTTGGCTCCCTCGGTTAAAGTGGGAAAACCAACACAATACGCTAAACTCGCGGGCTGGAGATGCTCTACAGCCAAATAGCGGAGGGTCCGAAAACCCCGGGAGACTAATACCTACGACCCCAATTAAACAAGAACAGGCTATAGGCGTAGCCTCACGTTGCTTTCGACCCCAGAAGGAAAATCAGCCCTTAGAACCCAGACCACTCGAATCATCTCGAGTGGGTAAGTTTATAAGAAACAGTGACATTTATTACAGAAAACCATTTGATCTAAGAGAAATACATTTTTTTAATGTTTTTTAGTCTTTTTAGGAAACAATTTAAAAACAAGTTTTATGTCCAAACCTCGAAGAGCTAATGCCCTCATCCTATCAAACAAGAACAGACTCAGGCGACCCTGCGAGGCTTGGAAGAAAACATTGGCTGACTAATATCATGTGTGCGTCCAAAAAGGATCTGGGTTCAAGGTCCTGCTGTCACTAGTACACTACTACCACTACCACTGTAGTGACAACCAACTCGAAGAACACAACGTCTCGGGTGTAGAGTTATGAATCCCAAAGGATCTAAATAGGTACTATCAAACAACTAGAGGGGGGGGTGAATAGGTGTAATACTTAAAAACTCAATCTCAGTGCAAAATAAAAACCAATGCGGAAAATAAAAACAGCACACCGAGATATACGTGGAAACTCCAATCCAGGAGAAAAACCACGGGACCAACACACAATAACAATCCACTAAGAATAGAAGAATAACAAGGTGATTACCGACTCCACGGACTCAACCCCTCCTTCAGCTTCTTCGGACCTCGCGCTGACCGGTTGGATATCCACGCAATAACAATCCCTAAGAAAAGAAGAATAACAAGGTGATTACCGTCTCCACGGATTTAACCCCTCCTTCAATTTCTTGGACCTCGCGCTCCACCGTTTTGCCCGTCCACTGCTCACGTTCGAATCCACGAACGCACGCTTCGAATCCACGAAACGCCTTTAGCACACCGAATCCACGATGCCACGTCGAATCCACGACGCAAACTCAGTCGATAAGAATATTGACTTCGATGGTGATCCTTTGCTTAGATTCTCAATGAGGAACCGTAGAAGAAATCTCTAAGCAAAGATTAGATCAATTCGACAAAAGATATGTTCTTGAAAGAACCATCGAATTGACCTAAAAGAGGCTATAAAGAAGATCGATGAAAACCTCGCCTCTAGGGTTGCTCTCAAGTGTTTTATAAATTGATCGGCCGTAGCTCCCACGTTTTTGAGAAACCCTAAACGTCTATTTATAGTTTAGAAACCTTTGGAAAGAGATAAGAATCAAAAACATACCTTATCTGGAAATTTTCAGGACGGCGATCCGGATCAGATTTATTGCGATCCGGATCGTCGTAACGAGATTGCCGATTCCAGAAAACCAAGGGTTCGGGATCCGGATTGCAAGGCCCGATCCGGATCGTTCATACAAATCAGAAAACTTAACATTCGGGATCCGGATCAGAAATTGCAAGGATCCGGATCGAAGTCTTGTATGAAGCAACAACCTTCGGGATCCGGATCGTTGGCTCTGATCCGGATCCTGAACAAGTCCGAACACCAGTTTTTGATTATTATGCAATTAAAAGTTCATCCAAGTGTTTCTACACTATAAGAAAGTATTCGGATCACCACAATTATTTAGTTAAACATACCTGATCCGCTTGAATACTTTCTTCTTGAGATTGATGTAACTGATCCACAATTCTTCAACTTCAATCTTCAAGATTCAAGACACTGAGTGTCAACTTGAGCTCTTGTTGAATCTTCTCTAAGTCTTTGATTGCTGATTGACAATTTGATCCCTTTAAGACTCCGACTCAACTCACTGACTTGACTCACGAAATATGCCAACACCAAAATGCCGTAACAATCTCCCCCTTTGGCAATTTCGTGACAAAACCCAAAATACATAAAAACGCTCAAGTCACTCATCTTAAACCAAAAAATCGAAACTCAATGTCATCACCAAAACATTGATTTTCTTTGCGTGAAAGATCCAATAAATACAAAATTACATTTGAACCAAACAGTCCTAGAACATACTCTATGACTTAGGACTTGGAGTCTTAAAGTGATGTAATTCCTGCAAAACAAAACTCCAAACAAAATCAAACGTTAGTCGTTAGAAATTACAATCCTACATTTGATCCGTCTTCCTTTTGGTTCTTTTGTTTTTCTGCTCTTTCAATTTTTTCGTTGTCTCCCCCTATCTTGAGCATCTCTAACATGTTTTCCATGTTCTCCATGTTCTTGAGCATCTATGTTCTCCCCCTTTGTGATACGATCATCATTTTCCGTTCTCCCCCATTTTTCCATTTTCGTTTCGTTTATCCTCTCTTGATGATCTCATCTCCGTCTCATTTCTCTTCTCCCCCTTTTTGTCACAAATTGTCAAACAGTGAACATACTAGACAAAAGGAAATCACTAACAATATTAGTTCATAGAGAAAGAGAGATAAAAGCTCAGTTCTGGTATATAACAAAAATGCAGATTCCGTACCTGTACCAGAAAGCAAAAATCAAATAATTTCTTGAAACAAATCCAGATTTTAGAATCTTTTCAAATACCGATTTGTATTCCATCAAGAAATCAATTTAAGTGCTTTAAACAGTGAATTCACACAGATGTCATTCAATCCAATTAATTTCACAAAATTAAAAAGATTTACTCCAAAATCATGAAAAATAAAGGTAAAACATTATAAACCGTTTTTCATGTTATATTCATCAAACACAAGTCATCAAAAATAATCTTGAGA
Organism: Tillandsia leiboldiana; assembly: GCA_029204045.2. Lineage (NCBI taxonomy): Eukaryota > Viridiplantae > Streptophyta > Magnoliopsida > Poales > Bromeliaceae > Tillandsia > Tillandsia leiboldiana. The sequence continues at coordinate 37,216,855 of CM055062.1, read as the reverse complement.
TCCAAAGTCTATCAAGATGTAACGGATTTACAAAGATGACATACGGAGATTTCCAAACGACATCAATCTTGAATTCTACCCTTTCAAATTGAGATAATCACTAAAATACCTAAGGGTGGCTCTTTGAGCATCTTTCAACTATCCCACCTTATACCAACCAGGAGATTGTTCAAAATATAAGAGTTTTGTATATAAATCTCCAAATGCTTCAACTAAAGATTTTCTCATAAAATACTATCAAGCATCCATAACATGTGGTAGCTTCACACACAAACCGGACGACCGGGGTGGCAGCTCTTTCCAGCATGTGGTGGTAGTTTTCACACTCCTTTCGGATGTAACTCTTTCCACATCTTTTGCAAATCATTTCAATACCCTTGTAAGAATGCAATCTCTTACGTGAAAGAATTAAATCCCAAATTTTAGTCTATCGGTTGTCTCACGTTTATCACAATGAACTCACACAACCGAGATAGATTAAGCATCTAAAGATCACACATGATTTCTAAAATTTGATGCTTATAATATCAAAAACTCCTATAATGAAGTATCTTCAAGATTATGATTATGGAGTAAAGTTGATAATCCATATAAAATTAAATTGGAGTGATTGAAAGTGAAAACCCTTTTCATTCAATGCACTTGTTCATTAAAAACCCTTTTGTTCAAAAACAAAGTATAAAAACGAAGAGCATTGAAAAACATGTAATGCAAAGATTAAGAAAGATATGAAGGGAAAACCAATCAAAGCATTACATACAGTCATAAGCTATTTAGAACTTAAGACAAGGAAAGATATCACCTTTCCGAATCCAAAATCGCTGGATTTTGGGTTGTCTTGATTCGTTGTGGCCGGGGGTTGTCCGCTTTGACTGTTGGTCCACCTTAGGTCTTTGCCTCGCAATGATCCACTTGTATGATTGATGATGTGGCTCGGACCTTTGGTGGGTTGAGTGAAGTCCTTTGACTTGATGTGTCTTTTGATTCCATTGAGTTCGCTCTGTAGATGAAGTTGCCGAAGGACTCTTCTTTCTCTTTTTCGGGCAATTCTTCACCAAATGTCCTTCAAGTCCACATAGGTGACAAGTTCTTCCTTTCAATTTAGTTGTGGAACTTGAAGCCTTCACAGTTTGGTTCTTTTTAAATCCCAAACCAACCTTGCTTAATTGACCTAATCCGGACATACAATCAAGTTTCTTGGAACCAGTTGAAAGCCTTTGTATGTCGGATTTGAGTTGATGAACTTGCTTGGTCAAAGCTTGGTTGGTGACATGAATTTCCTCAAACTGCTTTTCTAGAAAACCAATCTTGTCCATATATGATGTAGCGTTTGTGTAAGACCTGGCTTTTTCGTGACCCTTCCCGTTACCCCTTTCTCTTTGACTGCCCGCCTGAGGGACAATTTTTGGGTGTTTTTCCAGAGAATCCGTCGGGGCTCGCGGACATTCTTAGGCGGAAGGGCTCGCGAAATGGAGAACGGGGGCGCGATCGGTTTCAGATTCCGACTCCGGGTTCACCCGGAATAATTTTTCCAAATTTCGGACCCCACTTAGGCGCCCCGGGATCCGTGCGGACGATCGGCACGTTTCTCGAGGTAATTCTAGCCGCCGGATCTGTCCCTATTATTTAATTATTCTTTAACCCTTTGAGGAACCTAGGGTTTTAGGCGTTCCCTCCTAGGTCGCTTCGTTCGGCGGCTAGGGTTTTCTCTTTAAGAGACGCCACGAGAAGGGAAAAGAGAAGAGAGAAAAAAAAGACGGCTAGGGTTTTCTCTTTAAGAGACGCCACGAGAAGGGAAAAGAGAAGAGAGAAAAAGACGGCTAGGGTTTTCTCTTTAAGAGACGCCACGAGGGGGAAAAAGAGAAGAATTAAACGGGGCTTTCGGGAAAAGGACGGAGGTAGCTTGCTCGCGGGATCAACCGGGCAACGTTAGGACGATCCCCTCCCTCTCTTTTCCGGCGTTTCAAAGGTGAGTTTTTATTAGTTTTGTTGAGTAGGCGTTTCGGGGGTGGAGTCTTCACGGGGAACACCGCCGCCGCCGCCGCCGGACCGACCGCGGGCCGGGCGCCGCGCGGCGGGAGCGTCGCGCGGGCACCACCCGCAGGCGAGCACCGCGCGACGCTTGGCCGCGCGGGGCCGCCCGCAGGTGGGGCGCCCGCGCGGGCTAAGGCCGCGCGGAGTCGCCCCCGCACCGCGGGCATGCGCCGCGCGGCGCTTGGCCGCGCGGGGCCGCCCGCAGATGGGGCGCCCGCGCGGGCTAAGGCCGCGCGGAGTCGCCCCCGCACCGCGGGCAATGCACCCGCGCGGCGCTTGGCCGCGCGGGGCCGCCCGCAGGTGGGGCGCCCGCGCGGGCTGGTGCCACGCGGGGTCGCCCCCGCACCACGGGCAACGCGCCCGCGCGGCGCTTGGCCGCGCGGGGCCGCCCGCAGGTGGGGCGCCCGCGCGGGCTAAGGCCGCGCGGAGTCGCCCCCGCACCGCGGGCAACGCGCCCGCGCGGCGCTTGGCCGCGCGGGGCCGCCCGCAGGTGGGGCGCCCGCGCGGGCTGGTGCCGCGCGGGGTCGCCCCCGCACCGTGGGCAACGCGCCCGCGCGGCGCTTGGCCGCGCGGGGCCGCCCGCAGGTGGGCCGCCCGCGCGGGCTGGTGCCGCGCGGGGTCGCCCCCGCACCGCGGGCAACGCGCCGCGCGGCGCTTGGCCGCGCGGGGCCGCTCGCAGGTGGGGCGCCCGCGCGGGCTGGTGCCGCGCGGGGTCGCCCCCGCACCGCGGACAGCGCGCCCGTGCGGCCCTTGCCCGCGCAGGGGCGCCCGCGCGGGCTGGGGCCACGGGGTGCTGTGCCCGGGCGGAGTGTGCGCTGCACTGGCCGGTGCCGGGCGGGGAACTCCGCCGCACATGGGAGGGAGTCGGTGTGAGTTTCGGATTCTTAGTCTTGACTTGCCCTTATACCTTCAGGAGTGCAGGACATTGTTGGCAGCGGACGCACAATCTCGGACGTACCGAACGCCGGACGACACACACACAAGGTGGGTAAATTCGCCGAGGTAAATTGGGTAAGGGCGGACATGAGCAAAGGTGTTTCTCTCTACGTTGCTCCTCGTGAGCAAAGGTGGGTTTCTCTCTAAGTTGCTCCTCGTGAGCAAACGTGGGTTTCTCTCTAAGTTGCTCTTCGTGAGCAAAGGTGTGTTCCTCTTCCAGTTGCTCTCAATGAGCAACGGTGTTTCCCTCTTTAAGATTTTCTCATGAGCAAAGGTGTTCACCCTTCTGTTTGTCCTTATGAGCAACGCTGACCCCGATTCTTATTTTATTCGCTTTATCATCTGAGGCTCAAGTTTTACTACACGCACACCAGCGGTTTGGCCACCGCAAGGGTGTGCTTTTCCGGAAAAGTGGTACGTTGACCCGTGTACCCCACGCGGAGGTGGCGTTAGGGATGGGGGCCCTCATGGGTGGAGGGTGTGAGCGGTGACGCCGAGGTTGGTGCTCGGCGGCCGAGGCAGGTGCTCGGCAGAGAGGGGAGGGGCACCGGGGTAGGGGCCCGGTGCGGTGTCCGGGGAGTGTGCCCGGTTTATGTTTGGTGCAGGTTGTGATCATTGTTGACGGTGTATGGGAGGGGGGGTGACAGTTGCTCTGGTTACAGTGGTTTGTTTTATTATAGTATTCTTGCTCATTATGTTTATTTCTAGTCACTGACTTCCCACTCCGTGACAGGTTCGTCCAGGGGCGAGTGCTAGGGCGCCGGTGAGGACGCGAGGGTGCTGATCTGATTTTTGGGTGACTTCAGATACAGTGACTCTTTTTCCCTTTTCTTTTATTATTCATGGTAGCTAGTTGTGGATTGCGACACCCCCGTGGGGTCGAAGTGGATGTTGCCCTTTTTTTTTTCCTTTTCGAATAATTGAATGAATTCTACGTTCTCTCTTACTTGGCCGTTTTGAACGATGGAAAGCAAAGAAAACCGATTGCGAAAACTACTTTTAAAACGTGGGTGTCGAGTGGGCACCGAGCTTTACAAACCTTATGGGATTTATGTGTTTGCGAACTGTTTTCATAAACGATGGCGTCGTGTGGATGCCGCTTTCAAAACCTTGTGATTATTTATCCTTTCAAAACACCGGCCTCTATGCTCTAAGTGAATGCTAGAATATCATGTGTATTGTTTGGTTGTATGTGTACGAGACTCCAACTGATGTGGTTAGAGATTGTGTGTGCTACGCCTTGTGAGACACTTTGTAGTTGAGACGCCGTGCATATACAAAGGAGACTCTGCCCATTTGCAGAATGAATTTGTGTATGCGGCGGGTCTGGGCACGCGCCGGGGAGTAATGTTTTACAAAAAAAAATATATGGCTGATTCAGGGGCATCGGTGGCTCCTCTTCCGCGCGATCCGAACCCCCGGGGCGTGACAGATTAAGATGGTATCAGAGACGGTAAACTCTAACCACAACAGTCGGGGCCTAACATCCACGGGCGCAATACTCTGGCTGCTAAGTAATAAAGTGAACACGGGATAAATAAATAGAACACGAGTGTACGTGGGGGAGGGTAGAGATTAAGTAGAACCCTTTAGGAGCCAGGTTACCTGGACAGTTATGTCTCTATGTTTTGTGATGATCGGTATGCTTTCATTATGTACGCAGATACAATAGCAGTCCAACACAGTGAGCGACGACCGACGGAAATGGACGCCGCAGCCGGAGCGAACCGCTTGCTGCGCAACCAACTGCGCGATGTGGCAGGACAGCTGCTGACTCTCACGGAGCGTCTGTGCATGCTGACGCGGGATCTTGAGAGCGTTGACCACTTCCAGCACGGCCCATGGGACGGTACCCCTCGCGGGATGCCACCAGCGGGATTTCCCACCTATCACGATGCAGTCAATTTGGCCATGCGTGCGGAGCAAGAGTACGCCCGGCAAGGGTTCCCCTACCCTGACCCGGCGGAGGACCCCTATCTGGCGAGCCGCGCGACCAAACGTCCGAAGGTAGAACCGGAGTCTGGACCAGTGAAGAAGGAGGGGCCCGACCCATTGAAGCCGTGCGTCATTTGTGGCGGCGCACATCGAATGATGGGCTGCCCCTGGCGGGATGATCACTGTTTCCGGTGTGGTAGACCGGGTCACACGCGTTACACGTGCCCCCAGAAGCCAGGCGTCACTAGGCCCCCGGCGCCGGGACCTGTCGAAGCAGAGAAAGCCGCCACCCCCGCCTTGCAGGGGAGCCCCAAACCAAGGTACCGGGCGAACCAACACCTGGAAAATGCAAGGAAGGGTGGGCAGGTACCAACAGGAACCCCGGAGTCGCTACAAGGGCCCTGCGTCATCTGCGGAAAGGCGCATCGAGTGACGAACTGCCTTTGGAGGTACTCCCACTGCAATGGTTGCGGCAAACCAGATCACACCCGCGCTTCATGTCCGCGAGAACGGGCCGCTACAGCCGCAACGCCACAACCGGAGGGACGAGAGGATGCCGCGGCTCCCAGCCCGCAGAAGGACCGACCCGACGGCTCGCCGTCGGCGGACTCGTACGATACCAGGACCCTGCCCAACCACGCAGTGCGGCGCTGGCCCAGGGGTTGCGGGAGGGCTACCCCAGCCGCCCCAGCAGACGGTGCAACGTCCCGAACCGAGTGACGACAGGTAATACTTGAACTACTTCTTTTTAGTTGGGGACATCCGTCGAACCTGAGTAAACCATCCCTGACTGACCCCGACCAAACCCCCCCCCTGGTCGTGTGAGTTATACCATCCTTTCTTTATCTGTTGTGGGATTCGGCTATGTCCCATCGTTAGTAATAGCTTCGTTGTTTTCCTGTTCGTTTTTTTTTTTTTTTTTTTTTTTTTTTTTTTTTCCTCGGATCTTTCGGGGAGGGGCGAACGCCTTTAAGAGGGACTGCGGGAATCCGCCGTTGGCGTAGTCCGCAGATACTCCCTTTTCTTTTCTAAGATCCCTCCTTTTCTTTCATCCAAAACCAACCGGATTTGGCCTTGATCTACTTAGGCACGCACTCTTTTGTTTCTTCCTTCTTGGGGACCGCGCACTTAGTAGCGAAAAGTAAAGGGCGCCGAGTTCCTTTGGACGGCCCAACGCTAAGGAAAGCTGTGAAGAGTCTAAAAAGCGATTAACAAGGGCGCCCGTGCTCGCCGTACCAACGCCCGGGGAAGACTTCGAGTTATGCCGCACTGCATCGCGAATTGGACTGGAGGGAGTACTAAGGCAGCAAGGAAGAGTCGTGGCCTATGCGACAAGGCAACTCAAGGACTACATGTAGAACTAACCGGCACACGACCTGGGGCTCGCCGCAGTCGACCTCGTCCTGAGACTGTTGAGGCACTATCTCTTCGGGGCCCACGGTAACGTACCCACGGACCACCGAAGCCTTAAACGCCCTTCCACCCAGAAGGAGCCGAACCTACGGCGGGGACGGTGGTTGGGGCTATTGAAGGATCACGACCTGGACACGAGACCGACTGACCAAGTATACATCGATGAGTTGCGAGGCTACACGGGACGCCGACACCTACCACTTCGGGCCAAACTACACTTCAGCCCGGCCTTGCACCTCAGATGGATGGGCGATCCGAACGAGTGATCCAGATCCTCGAGGGCATACTCCGAGCGTGCATATTGGTTTTGAAGGGGTGGATGGTCATGCTACCTACCCCTCGTCGAGTTCGCCTACGGCGTCAAATACCAGACAAGCAACCGGGTGACGCCATACAAAGCATCATACGGTAGGCGCTGCAAACCCCCCCGCCCCCCGACCTGTTGGGACGATCAGAGGCGAGGCGGGTCGGGTCGAGAGGCTAGTTGCGCCACAGTGCGTGGGACTTTTTGGGATTCCGGAGTGCGACGGCCCCGTGGCCCATCGCCCCGCCCTACCACCGAATCACGACCGAGCTCTGGTCGTGTCCGCGCATTCATGCTTCGGAAGTATCCCCCAATCCGTCGCGAGTGCTTGACGACTCTGCAAATCGAGTTCAAAGAAAACTTGAACTACGAGGAAGAGCCGGTGCGGACCCTAGCGCGGGAGGACTGAAAAGCTACGAAATCGGACTCCTCCCTACGTGAAGGTGAGTTGGAGCAATCAGGAAGAACGTGAGACGACCTGGGGACTCGAATCAAGGAATGAAGGAGTGCTACCCGGAACCCCTTCGCAGCAGGCGGGAGTTAAGTTTCGAGGACGAAACTTGTTTTTATTAGTGAGTGATGTAAGACCTGGCTTTTTCGTGACCCTTCCCGTTACCCCTTTCTCTTCGACTGCCCGCCTGAGGGACAATTTTTGGGTGTTTTTTCGGAGAATCCGTCGGGGCTCGCGGACATTCTTAGGCGGAAGGGCTCGCGAAATGGAGAACGGGGGCGCGATCGGTTTCAGATTCCGACTCCGGGTTCACCCGGAATAATTTTTCCAAATTTCGGACCCCACTTAGGCGCCCCGGGATCCGTGCGGACGATCGGCACATTTCTCGAGGTAATTCTAGCCGCCGGATCTGTCCCTATTATTTAATTATTCTTTAACCCTTTGAGGAACCTAGGGTTTTAGGCGTTCCCTCCTAGGTCGCTTCGTTCGGCGGCTAGGGTTTTCTCTTTAAGAGACGCCACGAGAAGGGAAAAGAGAAGAGAGAAAAAAAAGACGGCTAGGGTTTTCTCTTTAAGAGACGCCACGAGAAGGGAAAAGAGAAGAGAGAAAAAGACGGCTAGGGTTTTCTCTTTAAGAGACGCCACGAGGGGGAAAAAGAGAAGAATTAAACGGGGCTTTCGGGAAAAGGACGGAGGTAGCTTGCTCGCGGGATCAACCGGGCAACGTTAGGACGATCCCCTCCCTCTCTTTTCCGGCGTTTCAAAGGTGAGTTTTTATTAGTTTTGTTGAGTAGGCGTTTCGGGGGTGGAGTCTTCACGGGGAACACCGCCGCCGCCGCCGCCGGACCGACCGCGGGCGGGGCGCCGCGCGGCGGGAGCGTCGCGCGGGCACCACCCGCAGGCGAGCACCGCGCGACGCTTGGCCGCGCGGGGCCGCCCCCAGGTGGGGCGCCCGCGTGGGCTAAGGCCGCGCGGAGTCGCCCCCGCACCGCGGGCATGCGCCACGCGGCGCTTAGCCGCGCGGGGCCGCCCGCAGATGGGGCGCCCGCGCGGGCTAAGGCCGCGCGGAGTCGCCCCCGCACCGCGGGCAATGCACCCGCGCGGCGCTTGGCCGCGCGGGGCCGCCCGCAGGTGGGGCGCCCGCGCGGGCTGGTGCCGCGCGGGGTCGCCCCTGCACCGCGGGCAACGCGCCCGCGCGGCGCTTGGCCGCGCGGGGCCGCCCGCAGGTGGGGCGCCCGCGCGGGCTGGTGCCGCGCGGGGTCGCCCCCGCACCGCGGGCAACGCGCCCGCGCGGCGCTTGGCCGCGCGGGGCCGCCCGCAGGTGGGGCGCCCGCGCGGGCTAAGGCCGCGCGGAGTCGCCCCGGCACCGCGGGCAACGCGCCCGCGCGGCGCTTGGCCGCGCGGGGCCGCCCGCAGGTGGGGCGCCCGCGCGGGCTGGTGCCGCGCGGGGTCGCCCCCGCACCGCGGGCAACGCGCGCGCGCGGCGCTTGGCCGCGCGGGGCCGCCCGCAGGTGGGGCGCCCGCGCGGGCTGGTGCCGCGCGGGGTCGCCCCCGCACCGCGGGCAACGCGCCGCGCGGCGCTTGGCCGCGCGGGGCCGCCCGCAGGTGGGGCGCCCGCGCGGGCTGGTGCCGCGCGGGGTCGCCCCCGCACCGCGGACAGCGCGCCCGTGCGGCCCTTGCCCGCGCAGGGGCGCCCGCGCGGGCTGGGGCCACGGGGTGCTGTGCCCGGGCGGAGTGTGCGCTGCATGGGCCGGTGCCGGGCGGGGAACTCCGCCGCACATGGGAGGGAGTCGGTGTGAGTTTCGGATCCTTAGTCTTGACTTGCCCTTATACCTTCAGGAGTGCAGGACATTGTTGGCAGCGGACGCACAATCTCGGACGTACCGAACGCCGGACGACACACACACAAGGTGGGTAAATTCGCCGAGGTAAATTGGGTAAGGGCGGACATGAGCAAAGGTGTTTCTCTCTAAGTTGCTCCTCGTGAGCAAAGGTGGGTTTCTCTCTAAGTTGCTCCTCGTGAGCAAAGGTGGGTTTCTCTCTAAGTTGCTCCTCGTGAGCAAAGGTGGGTTTCTCTCTAAGTTGCTCTTCGTGAGCAAAGGTGTGTTCCTCTTCCAGTTGCTCTCAATGAGCAACGGTGTTTCCCTCTTTAAGATTTTCTCATGAGCAAAGGTGTTCACCCTTCTGTTTGTCCTTATGAGCAACGCTGACCCCGATTCTTATTTTATTCGCTTTATTATCTGAGGCTCAAGTTTTACTACACGCACACCAGCGGTTTGGCCACCACAAGGGTGTGCTTTTCCGGAAAAGTGGTACGTTGACCCGTGTACCCCACGCGGAGGTGGCGTTAGGGATGGGGGCCCTCATGGGTGGAGGGTGTGAGCGGTGACGCCGAGGTTGGTGCTCGGCGGCCGAGGCAGGTGCTCGGCAGAGAGGGGAGGGGCACCGGGGTAGGGGCCCGGTGCGGTGTCCGGGGAGGGTGCCCGGTGTAGAGTACCGGTTTTTGTGTTGAGCTTTCTGACTCCACCGGCGAGCCTTTTTGCGGGAAAAAGGCGTGAGCGCGTGTACTTTTGTTTTACAGCGGGGTTCGGGTGGTTCCGGGCGGCGGCGGAGGTGCCGGGGTCGAAAAGTGAGTTATCGTGACCCTATTGATTATTTTATTCATTTAATTTTCCTTAATTTGATTAAGTGATTTTGTTTCCTTAGTGCTGTGGTGGAGAGAGTGGTGCTGACTGGGGGGGGGGAGTGCTAATTAATTGGCTGGCTGGAGCTAATTAATTAGTAAGAGGGAGTAGGTGGGAAATTTATTTCCTTTCTCCTTTTATTTAACTCCCTCTCACTCTCTCTCTCTCGAACCACCTCACCACTCACCTCCGTGCCTTTCTTTTTGTGGTCTGAAGCAAAGGGTGAGGAAGAAGAGGAAGAAGAAGAGGAGTTGGAGGAGGGTTCTTGGACTTGTTTTTTTCCCTCGCTGCGACGGCGTGGAGTCGAGCGGAGCTTGCGGGCCGACAATAACAAGGTTGGTGTTTCGTTATTGTTGCATGTGGGTTTTGGCTTCTCCTCTCCTCTCCTTTTATTTGCTTTCTTTTCTTCTGCGCTGCGTCGTGTGGGCTGAGTGCCGAGGCGGTGCGCTACTCGCGCCGCTTGCGCATTTGCGGCGGCGCGATCTGAGTGGGCTGGGGCTGCGCGTGCGCGCATGCTCGTCGCGCGCAGGCGCGCGCCCTGCTGCCACATTGAGCAGCAGGGCGCCGGCGGCCGGGCTGGGGCGCTGCTCGCGGCAGGCGCTGCTGCGCGTGCGCGCAGGAGCGCCACGCGCAGCAGGTGCCCTGCCGCTGTGGTCGTGCAGCGGAGCGCCAGGCCGCAGCGGCCCCTGGGCGCCCCGCAAGGGGGGGGGTGTGCGGTGCGTGCGCAGTGCCGCGGGCACTGCGCGGACCCCGCGCAGTGCCGCGGGCCCCGCGCGGGCCGCGCGCGGCACTGCGGTGCGTGCGCAGTGCCGCGGGCACTGCGCGGACCGCGCGCAGTGCCGCGGGCCCCGCGCGGGCCGCGCGCGGCACTGCGGTGCGTGCGCAGTGCCGCGGGCACTGCGCCGGCCGCGCGCAGTGCCGCGGGCCCCGCGCGGGCCGCGCGCGGCACTGCGGTGCGCGCGCAGTGCCGCGGGCCCCGCGCGGGCCGCGCGCGGCACTGCGGTGCGTGCGCAGGCCGCGGGCGGCCCTGGTGCCGCGGCGGGCCCTGCAGGCCGCGCGCAAGGCGCGTGGGCCTGCCAGGCCGCGCGGGCGCCCTGGGGCCGCGGCGGGGCCTGCAGGCCGCGCGCAAGGCGCGCGGGCCTGCCAGGCCGCGCGGGCGGCCTAGTTGCCGCGGCGGGCCTGCCAGGCCGCGCGGGCGGCCTTGTGCCGTGCGGCCGCGGGCAGCGCTGTTGCCGCGCGGGCTGCGGCCCGGCCGCGCGCCGCGGCGTGGGTGCGATGGGCTTTCCGCGCCACACGCCCGACGCTCGTCGTCGCTGGTTGGGTTTTCCGCCGTTTGAGGGCGGATCGTTATCTAGGGTTTTCCTTCTGACCCCGGTTTTCTCCGATTTTGCAGTATGACTTAGTGATGGCCCGATAGCGAGGTCGGCGGTGCGCGTTGTATTACTTCTAGCTGTAGGATCGCACCGGGACTTCTATTGGCGCACGATTTTGCGACCTCTTCGCAGGTGGGTTGGTTTCCTCCGAGAGTGCTACTGAATGTCCATTTGACTTGCAAATGCAAGGGTGATGGGTCCTTGGAATGTCAGGTAAGTGCGCAGCAGCCGTGTGAGTCGATGGTTATGATTCCGACCAAGACACGAGTTATGCTCTTAGGAGTGCGTTCTGGGATACACAGCGGTATTCGACGCCCCTGGCTGAGTTACCAGGAGGGTGTTTCTCCCGGCCGAGTTACCGGGAAGCTTTGTTCCCTGGCTGAGTTACCAGGAGGTGGGTTGCCCTGGCCGAGCTACCGGGTGGGTTTTCCTGGCCGAGATACCAGGCGTGAGTTCGCCCTTGGCCGAGTTACCAGGTGGCTGCGGGAGAAATGGCATGAGCGGGTGGTCATCGTGGATGATTTTTAGATGTCATTTCATATTGCATTGCATTACTGCGTACAGTGATAGATGTATTTACAGCTTTCCTTTCTGTATTTATCTATCTATCTATCTATCTATCTATCTATCTGCTCTACTTCCAGGGGGCTTGGTGGGTTACCGTGGATTGGATACCGGTACCCACTGAGATCTGACTTTTCAGTTGATCTCACACCCGCTGTGTGTGGCAGGTGCTTCTGAGGCGGCCGCTTCTGGGTCGGTTCGTGCGGAGTCTTCCGACCGCGGCAAGGGCTTGGCCGACTAGTGCCGTTTGGGTCTGTAGTGTCAGGTAGAGCTACTCGGGTGTTTTTGGTTCCCACTTTTGTATCTGTTAGTGGTGTTGTACCCCTTTTTGGGAAGTAGCGGATGTTGTACCTGGATTATGTACTTAGTGACTCTTGTATGCAGTTCACTTCCTTTTAGTGTTGCTTCTCCTTTGCTCTGATACTTGTATGGCTAGATCCCTTCTTGCAGGTTAGACGCTTCGTCTGTGCGGCAGTTTCCGCACAGACGGCGGGTCTGTTGGCGAGCCCGGGTCGCAGGTTCGACCCCGGGGCGTGACAGATTAAGGTGGTATCAGAGCCTAGGTGTTTAGGTCTTTGGGGACTTAGGGACCCTAGGCTTTTGGGGCAGTTGTGTGACTGCCGTGAGAGTTTGGTGGTAGCGAGAGTCTTGGTTGTGTTGTGACTCCCCCGGGATTTCGGGCGAGTGACTTTACATGTTAGCTCTCTAAAGTAGTTCTGTTGGCTGCAGACAACACAACACTTTAGAGCTGGAAACATGTTTTGGACTCTCGCTGGCTTTGAGTTGTGAGGTTTTGGTTCTCTGACACCCTGTTTTTCCCTTGTCGCAGTTGCCTGACATGCCTCCTAGACGTCGTGTAGCGACGAGGGCGCACTCCGCGTCGGAGGACAGGCCCGAGCGGGAGGAGGCTGCGCAGGGTGAGGTTCTTGAGCTGCGGGCCCAAGTGGCCCAGTTGACTGAGGCGTTGCGGCGCCAGGAGGAGGCTGCCAAACGCCATGAGGAAAACTTGGAGCGGATGATGAGGTTATTTGAGCAGAGGACATCGGCGGCACCACCAGCTGCGACTTTGTCGACCTCGTCACAGATTGTCCCACTGACGGAGGCAGAGCAGAGGGAGCTCACAGACCGACTAGCTTATGTCAGCCAGTTCCGTCCTCCACGTTTTGCCGGGCAGAGTACTGAGCCACGGGAAGTAGAAAACTGGATTTCTGCTATCGAAAAGTTGTTCGAGAACCTGTTCGTTAAGGAGCAGCATCAGGTGTTCATAGCCACTCACTTTCTGGAGGGAGACGCCGAGACCTGGTGGCGTCGGGTCCGACCGGTTGGACCGCCGGGATCTCAGTTGATGTCTTGGCAGGATTTCCGTGCTTTGCTACTCGGGGCTTACTTTCCCGATAGCGCAAAGCATAAGTTAGAGGGGGATCTTCGCCGACTGCAGCAGGGCAGTCGGCCTCTTCCTGACTATATTCGAGAGTTCCAGAGACTTTTGAGCAGTGTACCGCATGTTGCCCCTGACGAGGCTCAGCGCGTGGATTTATTTGAGAGGGGGCTTCACCCTGATATCTATCACCTTGTTCACGCACACCGATCTCCCACACTTGACGCAGCCATGGAGCATGCACGGTGGGTCTCTCGGGGGAGGGTGATCATGGCGGAGAGGGGCGGAGCGCCTGGGAGTAGTTCCGGTGAGAAGCGCTCCGCACCGCAGGACCTTGGGCAGACGAGCAGGCCGAGGCCCCCGAGACCGCCAGAGACACCGTCTCGGGGCCGCGGGACCCAGAGGAGACAGAAATCGGGGGGCTCCCGATCTTCTAGGCGGCAGCAGCAGCAGCAGATTCGCGCGGATAGCTGTGTGATTTGTGGCGGGCCCCACGCCCCTCAGCAGTGTGATCAGCGACAGGGCCGGTGTTACCGGTGTGGACAGGCAGGGCACAGGTCATGGTCTTGTCCTTCAGCTGGGGCATCAGCAGCTTCGGCAGTTCCGGCACTTCCTCCACCGCCCTATCAGACGGGCGGATCTTCGGCAGGCGCTGGCCAGGTGGACAGGGCCACTTCGACGCGGCAGTCTGACAGACGACCACCCTCGAGCGGCAGGGTGTACACCGCCCAGGTTGATGATGTGGAGGCAGCGGGCCACGTGGTGGCAGGTATTATCCTTATTTCCTCTACTCGCACTAGAGCCTTATTTGATACAGGAGCATCTCATTCATTCATCAGTAGGACATTTGCATTCATGCATGGGCTAGAGGTAGGACTATTGCCTTGTGCTCTTGAGGTTCAGGTACCCGATCATGTTCTACACGTTGATGAGTGTTGTTGGTCCTGCCCTGTGCAGTTAGGGCCTTGGATTTTACCTGTAGATCTTTTGGCCCTTCGCCAGCTTCAGGATTTTGATGTAGTTTTGGGGATGGATTGGTTGACTCGGTACTACGCTGCTATCGATTGTCGGGCGAGGACTGTGACCCTCAGGGAGCCGGATCAGGAGGAGTATGTGTTCAGAGGTTGTCAGAGTACGCTGTTTGCGGCGACGATCTCTTCTGCTAGAGCCCGACAGCTGATGAGTCATGGTTGTGTTGCCTTCTTGGCCACTGTTGTTGAGGCGCCTTCGGCGATGCCTGGACTCGAGGACATTCCTATCGTCCGAGAGTATCCAGATGTGTTTCCTCCCGAGCTATCGACTATGCCGCCGGATCGAGAGATTGAGTTCGTGATTGACGTGGTCCCTGGAACCACGCCAATCTCTAAGGCACCCTACAGAATGGCACCAGCAGAATTGAGAGAGTTAAAGGCTCAGCTTCAGGATCTCTTGGATCGCGGGTTTGTGCGTCCTAGTGTTTCTCCTTGGGGAGCCCCGATTCTTTTTGTGAAGAAAAAGGACGGGTCACTTAGGCTTTGTGTGGACTACAGGGAATTGAATAAAGTGACCGTCAAGAACAAGTATCCACTTCCTCGGATTGATGATTTATTTGATCAGCTTCAGGGAGCCACGGTTTTCTCGAAGATAGATCTGCAGTCCGGTTACCACCAGCTGAGGGTGAGGGCCGAGGATGTGTCCAAGACGGCGTTCCGATCTCGGTATGGGCATTACGAGTTTACAGTGCTACCTTTTGGTTTGACGAATGCCCCGGCGGCGTTCATGGATTTGATGAACCGAGTCTTTCAACCGTACTTGGACCGTTTCGTGGTGGTTTTTATTGATGACATCCTGATTTACTCCCGTAGCGACCTTGAGCACGAGGAGCACTTGAGGTTAGTGCTGCAGCTTCTGAGGGAGAAAAAGCTGTATGCGAAGTTAAAGAAGTGCGCCTTTTGGCTTCGGGAGGTTTCTTTTCTTGGCCATATTGTTTCAGCCGCAGGAGTGGCAGTGGACCCGGCAAAGATAGCTTCGGTTCGGGATTGGCCTAGACCTACGACGGTGACAGAGATTCGGAGCTTCGTGGGCCTTGCGGGCTACTACCGTCGTTTTGTTGAGGGCTTTGCGAAGCTCTCTTCTCCCCTCACCAAGTTGACCAAGAAAGGGGTAAAATTTGTTTGGACAGAGCAATGCCAGCAAAGCTTCGAGGATTTGAAGCAGAGGTTGATTTCAGCTCCAGTTCTTGCACTACCGGTTATGGGAGAGGGGTATGTGGTTTACAGTGATGCCTCCCACAGCGGCCTTGGTTGCGTGTTGATGCAACATGGGAGGGTGATTGCCTATGCTTCTCGCCAGTTAAAGGACTATGAGAGGAATTACCCTACCCATGACCTTGAGCTCGCTGCTGTGGTTTTTGCCTTGAAGCTCTGGCGGCACTATTTGTATGGCGAGCGCTGTGAGATTTTTACCGATCATCAGAGTTTGAAGTACCTGTTTACCCAGAAGGAACTCAACCTGAGGCAGCGCCGGTGGCTTGAGTTACTGAAGGACTTTGACTTGAGCATTCTCTATCATCCCGGCAAGGCTAACGTGGTCGCGGATGCTTTGAGCAGGCGAGCAGGGCAGACCTTGAGTATGCTTATTACCCAGCAGAGACCACTGAGAGAGCAGCTGAGGAGTTTGGATATAGAGGTTGTGTCCCCGGGGGTTTCGGCAAGACTTATGTCTATGGTCTTGCAGCCCACTCTACTGGACCGGATTAGAGAGAAGCAGAGTGGGGACCCCTATCTTCTCAGGATTCGAGACCAGATGCAGCTTGGTCAGAGCGGGGACTTTTCTGTGGATGTCGCAGGAGTACTCAGGTACAGGGACCGCATTTGTGTACCGGCGGATGTGGATATTAGAGAGCTGATCCTGAGGGAGGCTCACTATACACCTTACACCCTCCATCCTGGGGGGACTAAGATGTATAGGGATTTGAAGACTCAGTTTTGGTGGCAGGGCTTGAAGAGGGATGTTGGTAGGTTTGTGGCTCGTTGTCTAACTTGCCAACAGGTTAAAGCAGAACATCAGGTTCCTGCTGGCAAGTTGCAAAGCCTACCAATCCCTGAGTGGAAGTGGGAGTGTGTCACCATGGACTTTATTGTGGGCCTGCCGAGGACTCAGGGAGGAGCCGATGCCATTTGGGTGATCGTTGACCGGTTGACTAAATCTGCTCATTTTCTGCCGATTCAGTCAGGTTGGGCCTTGGAGAGATTAGCACAGTTATACCTTGACGAGATCGTGAGGCTTCATGGAGTGCCAGCTTCTATTGTATCGGATAGGGATCCCAGGTTTACCTCTCAGTTTTGGAGGAGCTTGCAGACGGCTATGGGGACCCAGCTTCAGTTCAGCACTGCCTTTCACCCACAGACCGACGGACAGTCTGAGCGGACGATTCAGACCTTGGAGGACATGTTGAGAGCTTGTGTCCTGAGTTTTAGTGGCAGTTGGGATCGACACTTGAAACTTGCAGAGTTCGCCTACAACAATAGCTTCCAGGCGAGTATCAAGATGGCGCCCTTTGAAGCGTTGTATGGTAGGAAGTGTCGATCGCCTCTTTGTTGGAGCGATGTGGGTGAAAGAAAAACCTTGGGGCCTGACTTGCTCTTGGAGGCTGAGGAGAAAGTTAAGGTTGTGCGGCGCCACTTGGTCACTGCTCAGAGCCGACAAAAGAGCTACGCCGACAAAAGGAGGCGAGACTTAGTGTTTCTGGTGGGAGACCATGTGTTTTTGAAAGTCTCGCCCTCTCGAGGGATTCGGCGCTTTGGGGTGCGCGGGAAGTTGAGCCCGCGTTTTATTGGCCCTTTTGAAGTTCTAGAGCGTGTGGGACCTGTCGCCTATCGTGTTGCTCTACCGCCGCGGCTAGCCGGTACTCATGATGTTTTTCATGTGTCAGTTTTGAGGAGGTATGTCTATGATCCCTCTCACATTGTGGACTTCACTGCTTTGGAGCTGGACGAGGAGCTGCATTTCCGCGAGCGCCCGATTCGAATTCTTGCTCGAGAGACGAGAGAATTGCGAAGTCGGGTCATACCTTATGTGAAGGTATTGTGGAGCCACCATGATGAGAGAGAGGCTACGTGGGAGCCCGAGGATGAGTTGAAGACTACCTACCCGCACTTATTTGAGGCCCCCTCCTGACTTTTGAGCTTTTGGGGTTTCGAGGTCGAAACCGTTTGAAGGGGGGGAGAGTGTAGAGTACCGGTTTTTGTGTTGAGCTTTCTGACTCCACCGGCGAGCCTTTTTGCGGGAAAAAGGCGTGAGCGCGTGTACTTTTGTTTTACAGCGGGGTTCGGGTGGTTCCGGGCGGCGGCGGAGGTGCCGGGGTCGAAAAGTGAGTTATCGTGACCCTATTGATTATTTTATTCATTTAATTTTCCTTAATTTGATTAAGTGATTTTGTTTCCTTAGTGCTGTGGTGGAGAGAGTGGTGCTGACTGGGGGGGGGGGAGTGCTAATTAATTGGCTGGCTGGAGCTAATTAATTAGTAAGAGGGAGTAGGTGGGAAATTTATTTCCTTTCTCCTTTTATTTAACTCCCTCTCACTCTCTCTCTCTCGAACCACCTCACCACTCACCTCCCTGCCTTTCTTTTTGTGGTCTGAAGCAAAGGGTGAGGAAGAAGAGGAAGAAGAAGAGGAGTTGGAGGAGGGTTCTTGGACTTGTTTTTTTCCCTCGCTGCGACGGCGTGGAGTCGAGCGGAGCTTGCGGGCCGACAATAACAAGGTTGGTGTTTCGTTATTGTTGCATGTGGGTTTTGGCTTCTCCTCTCCTCTCCTTTTATTTGCTTTCTTTTCTTCTGCGCTGCGTCGTGTGGGCTGAGTGCCGAGGCGGTGCGCTACTCGCGCCGCTTGCGCATTTGCGGCGGCGCGATCTGAGTGGGCTGGGGCTGCGCGTGCGCGCATGCTCGTCGCGCGCAGGCGCGCGCCCTGCTGCCACATTGAGCAGCAGGGCGCCGGCGGCCGGGCTGGGGCGCTGCTCGCGGCAGGCGCCGCTGCGCGTGCGCGCAGGAGCGCCACGCGCAGCAGGTGCCCTGCCGCTGTGGTCGTGCAGCGGAGCGCCAGGCCGCAGCGGCCCCTGGGCGCCCCGCAAGGGGGGGGGTGTGCGGTGCGTGCGCAGTGCCGCGGGCACTGCGCGGACCCCGCGCAGTGCCGCGGGCCCCGCGCGGGCCGCGCGCGGCACTGCGGTGCGTGCGCAGTGCCGCGGGCACTGCGCGGACCGCGCGCAGTGCCGCGGGCCCCGCGCGGGCCGCGCGCGGCACTGCGGTGCGTGCGCAGTGCCGCGGGCACTGCGCGGGCCGCGCGCAGTGCCGCGGGCCCCGCGCGGGCCGCGCGCGGCACTGCGGTGCGCGCGCAGTGCCGCGGGCCCCGCGCGGGCCGCGCGCGGCACTGCGGTGCGTGCGCAGGCCGCGGACGGCCCTGGTGCCGCGGCGGGCCCTGCAGGCCGCGCGCAAGGCGCGCGGGCCTGCCAGGCCGCGCGGGCGCCCTGGGGCCGCGGCGGGGCCTGCAGGCCGCGCGCAAGGCGCGCGGGCCTGCCAGGCCGCGCGGGCGGCCTAGTTGCCGCGGCGGGCCTGCCAGGCCGCGCGGGCGGCCTTGTGCCGTGCGGCCGCGGGCAGCGCTGTTGCCGCGCGGGCTGCGGCCCGGCCGCGCGCCGCGGCGTGGGTGCGATGGGCTTTCCGCGCCACACGCCCGACGCTCGTCGTCGCTGGTTGGGTTTTCCGCCGTTTGAGGGCGGATCGTTATCTAGGGTTTTCCTTCTGACCCCGGTTTTCTCCGATTTTGCAGTATGACTTAGTGATGGCCCGATAGCGAGGTCGGCGGTGCGCGTTGTATTACTTCTAGCTGTAGGATCGCACCGGGACTTCTATTGGCGCACGATTTTGCGACCTCTTCGCAGGTGGGTTGGTTTCCTCCGAGAGTGCTACTGAATGTCCATTTGACTTGCAAATGCAAGGGTGATGGGTCCTTGGAATGTCAGGTAAGTGCGCAGCAGCCGTGTGAGTCGATGGTTATGATTCCGACCAAGACACGAGTTATGCTCTTAGGAGTGCGTTCTGGGATACACAGCGGTATTCGACGCCCCTGGCTGAGTTACCAGGAGGGTGTTTCTCCCGGCCGAGTTACCGGGAAGCTTTGTTCCCTGGCTGAGTTACCAGGAGGTGGGTTGCCCTGGCCGAGCTACCGGGTGGGTTTTCCTGGCCGAGATACCAGGCGTGAGTTCGCCCCTGGCCGAGTTACCAGGTGGCTGCGGGAGAAATGGCATGAGCGGGTGGTCATCGTGGATGATTTTTAGATGTCATTTCATATTGCATTGCATTACTGCGTACAGTGATAGATGTATTTACAGCTTTCCTTTCTGTATTTATCTATCTATCTATCTATCTATCTATCTATCTGCTCTACTTCCAGGGGGCTTGGTGGGTTACCGTGGATTGGATACCGGTACCCACTGAGATCTGACTTTTCAGTTGATCTCACACCCGCTGTGTGTGGCAGGTGCTTCTGAGGCGGCCGCTTCTGGGTCGGTTCGTGCGGAGTCTTCCGACCGCGGCAAGGGCTTGGCCGACTAGTGCCGTTTGGGTCTGTAGTGTCAGGTAGAGCTACTCGGGTGTTTTTGGTTCCCACTTTTGTATCTGTTAGTGGTGTTGTACCCCTTTTTGGGAAGTAGCGGATGTTGTACCTGGATTATGTACTTAGTGACTCTTGTATGCAGTTCACTTCCTTTTAGTGTTGCTTCTCCTTTGCTCTGATACTTGTATGGCTAGATCCCTTCTTGCAGGTTAGACGCTTCGTCTGTGCGGCAGTTTCCGCACAGACGGCGGGTCTGTTGGCGAGCCCGGGTCGCAGGTTCGACCCCGGGGCGTGACACCCGGTTTATGTTTGGTGCAGGTTGTGATCATTGTTGACGTTGTATGGGAGGGGGGGTGACAGTTGCTCTGGTTACAGTGGTTTGTTTTATTATAGTATTCTTGCTCATTATGTTTATTTCTAGTCACTGACTTCCCACTCCGTGACAGGTTCGTCCAGGGGCGAGTGCTAGGGCGCCGGTGAGGACGCGAGGGTGCTGATCTGATTTTTGGGTGACTTCAGATACAGTGACTCTTTTTCCCTTTTCTTTTATTATTCATGGTAGCTAGTTGTGGATTGCGACACCCCCGTGGGGTCGAAGTGGATGTTGCCCTTTTTTTTTCCTTTTCGAATAATTGAATGAATTCTACGTTCTCTCTTACTTGGCCGTTTTGAACGATGGAAAGCAAAGAAAACCGATTGCGAAAACTACTTTTAAAACGTGGGTGTCGAGTGGGCACCGAGCTTTACAAACCTTATGGGATTTATGTGTTTGCGAACTGTTTTCATAAACGATGGCGTCGTGTGGATGCCGCTTTCAAAACCTTGTGATTATTTATCCTTTCAAATCACCGGCCTCTATGCTCTAAGTGAATGCTAGAATATCATGTGTATTGTTTGGTTGTATGTGTACGAGACTCCAACTGATGTGGTTAGAGATTGTGTGTGCTACGCCTTGTGAGACACTTTGTAGTTGAGACGCCGTGCATATACAAAGGAGACTCTGCCCATTTGCAGAATGAATTTGTGTATGCGGCGGGTCTGGGCACGCGCCGGGGAGTAATGTTTTACAAAAAAAAATATATGGCTGATTCAGGGGCATCGGTGGCTCCTCTTCCGCGCGATCCGAACCCCCGGGGCGTGACAGTTTGTCTCCGATTGGTTTATCTTTTCTTGGAGGATTTTATTATTATCCAATAAAAGCTCTCGTTCCTCCTCGAGATCATGAAGATTGATCT
The DNA here is from genome assembly GCA_029204045.2 of Tillandsia leiboldiana. NCBI lineage: Eukaryota > Viridiplantae > Streptophyta > Magnoliopsida > Poales > Bromeliaceae > Tillandsia > Tillandsia leiboldiana. The sequence goes on along the minus strand of CM055062.1, from coordinate 37,195,963 downwards.
TTAAAGCATGATTCTCGTCTTGAATCTCAAGTCGTTGCTTCCTCAACTTCTTAATATGTTTGGCCATCTTCTTTGATTCCGAAAGAAGTTGTTGATATGCCTCAACGAGTTCTTCTTCGTTCGACTCCCCCTCACTTGATGACTCTCCGCCGGATGTTGATGTTTCATGCAAAATCAAAGGAATAGAGTCAGTGATTAAAGATGATAAGCAACCATTAGAAGAGGGAATATGAGAGGCATGAGAGGCAACAACTTTTTCCTCTTTACTTGAGGTCGATTCATTAGAAGTAGAATCGTCCCAAGTTTTCGCTTGCAAAGCCTTCTTTTTATATGATTTCTTAGAAGGACAATCCATTGAAAAATGGCCGTAGCCTTTGCATCGATAGCATTGGATTTCCCCTTCGAAATCATCTTTTTCTTTTTCTTTAGAAGTTTTTGCAAAGCTTTTGAGTTTAGAGGATTTAGAACCCGATGATCCTTTAGAAGATTTCGTGGATGAAGATCCATCGGTTCGATTCTTCCAAAACTTCCGACGAAATTTCTTTGTGATCCGCGCCAATTGTTCTTCAAAATCGGCAAAAGAGATTTCATCGTCGGAACTCGATTTGCTATCTTCTTCCTTTGTTGATTTGAATGCAATACCTGTAAGCTTAGAAGAAGACTTGGAAGAAACTTGATTAGTAGGAAAAGTCATTTCATAAGTTTGCAAAGCACCTACTAATTCCTCTATACTCATCTCATCCGGATGACTAACGGTTTCAATGGCGGTAACCTTTGCCATAAACCGTTCCGGAAGAGTCCGAAGTATCTTTCTTACAATTTTCGACTCCGGGATCTTTTCTCCTAAATTAGCACATGTGTTGATTAAATCTTGAAGTCTTGTGTAATAATCTGTAAACAATTCATGCTCTTCCATATGAATAGAATCAAATTGACTTGTAAGCATCTGGAGCTTTTGAATTTTTACAAGATTAGTACCCTCATGTGTAATTTTGAGAATATCCCAAATTTCCTTCGCGGTTTCACACGCGGACTCAGTCGAGGAAAGAGAATTGAATAAAGCGTTCATACCTTTCCCATTGTAAGAAGATCTTTCAAATTCCTCTTTGGACCATCTAGAGCGAGGTTTTGGGGTAGTAGAATTTCCTACTTCCTCAACAGGATGCACCCAACCGCATTCCACGGATTGCCATACTCGCTCATCAATTGCGATGAGAAAAGCTCTCATCCGCACTTTCCAATAAGCATAATTAGTCCCATCAAAAAGAGGAGGTCTATAAATATTACCACTTTCACCCATCATGATAGATAAACCTAAAACCCGCTCTGATACCAATTGTAGAGTTATGAATCCCAAAGGATCTAAATAGGTACTATCAAACAACTAGAGGGGGGGGGTGAATAGGTGTAATACTTAAAAACTCAATCTCAGTGCAAAATAAAAACCAATGCGGAAAATAAAAACAGCACACCGAGATATACGTGGAAACTCCAATCCAGGAGAAAAACCACGGGACCAACACGCAATAACAATCCACTAAGAATAGAAGAATAACAAGGTGATTACCGACTCCACGGACTCAACCCCTCCTTCAGCTTCTTCGGACCTCGCGCTGACCGGTTGGATATCCACGCAATAACAATCCCTAAGAAAAGAAGAATAACAAGGTGATTACCGTCTCCACGGATTTAACCCCTCCTTCAATTTCTTGGACCTCGCGCTCCACCGTTTTGCCCGTCCACTGCTCACGTTCGAATCCACGAACGCACGCTTCGAATCCACGAAACGCCTTTAGCACACCGAATCCACGATGCCACGTCGAATCCACGACGCAAACTCAGTCGATAAGAATATTGACTTCGATGGTGATCCTTTGCTTAGATTCTCAATGAGGAACCGTAGAAGAAATCTCTAAGCAAAGATTAGATCAATTCGACAAAAGATATGTTCTTGAAAGAACCATCGAATTGACCTAAAAGAGGCTATAAAGAAGATCGATGAAAACCTCGCCTCTAGGGTTGCTCTCAAGTGTTTTATAAATTGATCGGCCGTAGCTCCCACGTTTTTGAGAAACCCTAAACGTCTATTTATAGTTTAGAAACCTTTGGAAAGAGATAAGAATAAAAAACATACCTTATCTGGAAATTTTCAGGACGGCGATCCGGATCAGATTTATTGCGATCCGGATCGTCGTAACGAGATTGCCGATTCCAGAAAACCAAGGGTTCGGGATCCGGATTGCAAGGCCCGATCCGGATCGTTCATACAAATCAGAAAACTTAACATTCGGGATCCGGATCAGAAATTGCAAGGATCCGGATCGAAGTCTTGTATGAAGCAACAACCTTCGGGATCCGGATCGTTGGCTCTGATCCGGATCCTGAACAAGTCCGAACACCAGTTTTTGATTATTATGCAATTAAAAGTTCATCCAAGTGTTTCTACACTATAAGAAAGTATTCGGATCACCATAATTATTTAGTTAAACATACCTGATCCGCTTGAATACTTTCTTCTTGAGATTGATGTAACTGATCCACAATTCTTCAACTTCAATCTTCAAGATTCAAGACACTGAGTGTCAACTTGAGCTCTTGTTGAATCTTCTCTAAGTCTTTGATTGCTGATTGACAATTTGATCCCTTTAAGACTCCGACTCAACTCACTGACTTGACTCACGAAATATGCCAACACCAAAATGCCGTAACAATCTCCCCCTTTGGCAATTTCGTGACAAAACCCAAAATACATAAAAACGCTCAAGTCACTCATCTTAAACCAAAAAATCGAAACTCAATGTCATCACCAAAACATTGATTTTCTTTGCGTGAAAGATCCAATAAATACAAAATTACATTTGAACCAAACAGTCCTAGAACATACTCTATGACTTAGGACTTGGAGTCTTAAAGTGATGTAATTCCTGCAAAACAAAACTCCAAACAAAATCAAACGTTAGTCGTTAGAAATTACAATCCTACATTTGATCCGTCTTCCTTTTGGTTCTTTTGTTTTTCTGCTCTTTCAATTTTTTCGTTGTCTCCCCCTATCTTGAGCATCTCTAACATGTTTTCCATGTTCTCCATGTTCTTGAGCATCTATGTTCTCCCCCTTTGTGATACGATCATCATTTTCCGTTCTCCCCCATTTTTCCATTTTCGTTTCGTTTATCCTCTCTTGATGATCTCATCTCCGTCTCATTTCTCTTCTCCCCCTTTTTGTCACAAATTGTCAAACAGTGAACATACTAGACAAAAGGAAATCACTAACAATATTAGTTCATAGAGAAAGAGAGATAAAAGCTCAGTTCTGGTATATAACAAAAATGCAGATTCCGTACCTGTACCAGAAAGCAAAAATCAAATAATTTCTTGAAACAAATCCAGATTTTAGAATCTTTTCAAATACCGATTTGTATTCCATCAAGAAATCAATTTAAGTGCTTTAAACAGTGAATTCACACAGATGTCATTCAATCCAATTAATTTCACAAAATTAAAAAGATTTACTCCAAAATCATGAAAAATAAAGGTAAAACATTATAAACCGTTTTTCATGTTATATTCATCAAACACAAGTCATCAAAAATAATCTTGAGATCCAAAGTCTATCAAGATGTAACGGATTTACAAAGATGACATACGGAGATTTCCAAACGACATCAATCTTGAATTCTACCCTTTCAAATTGAGATAATCACTAAAATACCTAAGGGTGGCTCTTTGAGCATCTTTCAACTATCCCACCTTATACCAACCAGGAGATTGTTCAAAATATAAGAGTTTTGTATATAAATCTCCAAATGCTTCAACTAAAGATTTTCTCATAAAATACTATCAAGCATCCATAACATGTGGTAGCTTCACACACAAACCGGACGACCGGGGTGGCAGCTCTTTCCAGCATGTGGTGGTAGTTTTCACACTCCTTTCGGATGTAACTCTTTCCACATCTTTTGCAAATCATTTCAATACCCTTGTAAGAATGCAATCTCTTACGTGAAATAATTAAATCCCAAATTTTAGTCTATCGGTTGTCTCACGTTTATCACAATGAACTCACACAACCGAGATAGATTAAGCATCTAAAGATCACACATGATTTCTAAAATTTGATGCTTATAATATCAAAAACTCCTATAATGAAGTATCTTCAAGATTATGATTATGGAGTAAAGTTGATAATCCATATAAAATTAAATTGGAGTGATTGAAAGTGAAAACCCTTTTCATTCAATGCACTTGTTCATTAAAAACCCTTTTGTTCAAAAACAAAGTATAAAAACGAAGAGCATTGAAAAACATGTAATGCAAAGATTAAGAAAGATATGAAGGGAAAACCAATCAAAGCATTACATACAGTCATAAGCTATTTAGAACTTAAGACAAGGAAAGATATCACCTTTCCGAATCCAAAATCGCTGGATTTTGGGTTGTCTTGATTCGTTGTGGCCGGGGGTTGTCCGCTTTGACTGTTGGTCCACCTTAGGTCTTTGCCTCGCAATGATCCACTTGTATGATTGATGATGTGGCTCGGACCTTTGGTGGGTTGAGTGAAGTCCTTTGACTTGATGTGTCTTTTGATTCCAATGAGTTCGCTCTGTAGATGAAGTTGCCGAAGGACTCTTCTTTCTCTTTTTCGGGCAATTCTTCACCAAATGTCCTTCAAGTCCACATAGGTGACAAGTTCTTCCTTTCAATTTAGTTGTGGAACTTGAAGCCTTCACAGTTTGGTTCTTTTTAAATCCCAAACCAACCTTGCTTAATTGACCTAATCCGGACATACAATCAAGTTTCTTGGAACCAGTTGAAAGCCTTTGTATGTCGGATTTGAGTTGATGAACTTGCTTGGTCAAAGCTTGGTTGGTGACATGAATTTCCTCAAACTGCTTTTCTAGAAAACCAATCTTGTCCATATATGATGTAGCGTTTGTGTAAGACCTGGCTTTTTCGTGACCCTTCCCGTTACCCCTTTCTCTTTGACTGCCCGCCTGAGGGACAATTTTTGGGTGTTTTTCCAGAGAATCCGTCGGGGCTCGCGGACATTCTTAGGCGGAAGGGCTCGCGAAATGGAGAACGGGGGCGCGATCGGTTTCAGATTCCGACTCCGGGTTCACCCGGAATAATTTTTCCAAATTTCGGACCCCACTTAGGCGCCCCGGGATCCGTGCGGACGATCGGCACGTTTCTCGAGGTAATTCTAGCCGCCGGATCTGTCCCTATTATTTAATTATTCTTTAACCCTTTGAGGAACCTAGGGTTTTAGGCGTTCCCTCCTAGGTCGCTTCGTTCGGCGGCTAGGGTTTTCTCTTTAAGAGACGCCACGAGAAGGGAAAAGAGAAGAGAGAAAAAAAAGACGGCTAGGGTTTTCTCTTTAAGAGACGCCACGAGAAGGGAAAAGAGAAGAGAGAAAAAGACGGCTAGGGTTTTCTCTTTAAGAGACGCCACGAGGGGGAAAAAGAGAAGAATTAAACGGGGCTTTCGGGAAAAGGACGGAGGTAGCTTGCTCGCGGGATCAACCGGGCAACGTTAGGACGATCCCCTCCCTCTCTTTTCCGGCGTTTCAAAGGTGAGTTTTTATTAGTTTTGTTGAGTAGGCGTTTCGGGGGTGGAGTCTTCACGGGGAACACCGCCGCCGCCGCCGCCGGACCGACCGCGGGCGGGGCGCCGCGCGGCGGGAGCGTCGCGCGGGCACCACCCGCAGGCGAGCACCGCGCGACGCTTGGCCGCGCGGGGCCGCCCGCAGGTGGGCGCCCGCGCGGGCTAAGGCCGCGCGGAGTCGCCCCCGCACCGCGGGCATGCGCCGCGCGGCGCTTGGCCGCGCGGGGCCGCCCGCAGATGGGGCGCCCGCGCGGGCTAAGGCCGCGCGGAGTCGCCCCCGCACCGCGGGCAATGCACCCGCGCGGCGCTTGGCCGCGCGGGGCCGCCCGCAGGTGGGGCGCCCGCGCGGGCTGGTGCCACGCGGGGTCGCCCCCGCACCACGGGCAACGCGCCCGCGCGGCGCTTGGCCGTGCGGGGCCGCCCGCAGGTGGGGCGCCCGCGCGGGCTAAGGCCGCGCGGAGTCGCCCCCGCACCGCGGGCAACGCGCCCGCGCGGCGCTTGGCCGCGCGGGGCCGCCCGCAGGTGGGGCGCCCGCGCGGGCTGGTGCCGCGCGGGGTCGCCCCCGCACCGTGGGCAACGCGCCCGCGCGGCGCTTGGCCGCGCGGGGCCGCCCGCAGGTGGGCCGCCCGCGCGGGCTGGTGTCGCGCGGGGTCGCCCCCGCACCGCGGGCAACGCGCCGCGCGGCGCTTGGCCGCGCGGGGCCGCTAGCAGGTGGGGCGCCCGCGCGGGCTGGTGCAGCGCGGGGTCGCCCCCGCACCGCGGACAGCGCGCCCGTGCGGCCCTTGCCCGCGCAGGGGCGCCCGCGCGGGCTGGGGCCACGGGGTGCTGTGCCCGGGCGGAGTGTGCGCTGCACTGGCCGGTGCCGGGCGGGGAACTCCGCCGCACATGGGAGGGAGTCGGTGTGAGTTTCGGATTCTTAGTCTTGACTTGCCCTTATGCCTTCAGGAGTGCAGGACATTGTTGGCAGCGGACGCACAATCTCGGACGTACCGAACGCCGGACGACACACACACAAGGTGGGTAAATTCGCCGAGGTAAATTGGGTAAGGGCGGACATGAGCAAAGGTGTTTCTCTCTAAGTTGCTCCTCGTGAGCAAAGGTGGGTTTCTCTCTAAGTTGCTCCTCGTGAGCAAAGGTGGGTTTCTCTCTAAGTTGCTCCTCGTGAGCAAAGGTGGGTTTCTCTCTAAGTTGCTCTTCGTGAGCAAAGGTGTGTTCCTCTTCCAGTTGCTCTCAATGAGCAACGGTGTTTCCCTCTTTAAGATTTTCTCATGAGCAAAGGTGTTCACCCTTCTGTTTGTCCTTATGAGCAACGCTGACCCCGATTCTTATTTTATTCGCTTTATCATCTGAGGCTCAAGTTTTACTACACGCACACCAGCGGTTTGGCCACCGCAAGGGTGTGCTTTTCCGGAAAAGTGGTACGTTGACCCGTGTACCCCACGCGGAGGTGGCGTTAGGGATGGGGGCCCTCATGGGTGGAGGGTGTGAGCGGTGACGCCGAGGTTGGTGCTCGGCGGCCGAGGCAGGTGCTCGGCAGAGAGGGGAGGGGCACCGGGGTAGGGGCCCGGTGCGGTGTCCGGGGAGTGTGCCCGGTTTATGTTTGGTGCAGGTTGTGATCATTGTTGACGGTGTATGGGAGGGGGGGGTGACAGTTGCTCTGGTTACAGTGGTTTGTTTTATTATAGTATTCTTGCTCATTATGTTTATTTCTAGTCACTGACTTCCCACTCCGTGACAGGTTCGTCCAGGGGCGAGTGCTAGGGCGCCGGTGAGGACGCGAGGGTGCTGATCTGATTTTTGGGTGACTTCAGATACAGTGACTCTTTTTTCCCTTTTCTTTTATTATTCATGGTAGCTAGTTGTGGATTGCGACACCCCCGTGGGGTCGAAGTGGATGTTGCCCTTTTTTTTTTCCTTTTCGAATAATTGAATGAATTCTACGTTCTCTCTTACTTGGCCGTTTTGAACGATGGAAAGCAAAGAAAACCGATTGCGAAAACTACTTTTAAAACGTGGGTGTCGAGTGGGCACCGAGCTTTACAAACCTTATGGGATTTATGTGTTTGCGAACTGTTTTCATAAACGATGGCGTCGTGTGGATGCCGCTTTCAAAACCTTGTGATTATTTATCCTTTCAAAACACCGGCCTCTATGCTCTAAGTGAATGCTAGAATATCATGTGTATTGTTTGGTTGTATGTGTACGAGACTCCAACTGATGTGGTTAGAGATTGTGTGTGCTACGCCTTGTGAGACACTTTGTAGTTGAGACGCCGTGCATATACAAAGGAGACTCTGCCCATTTGCAGAATGAATTTGTGTATGCGGCGGGTCTGGGCACGCGCCGGGGAGTAATGTTTTACAAAAAAAATATATGGCTGATTCAGGGGCATCGGTGGCTCCTCTTCCGCGCGATCCGAACCCCCGGGGCGTGACAGATTAAGATGGTATCAGAGACGGTAAACTCTAACCACAACAGTCGGGGCCTAACATCCACGGGCGCAATACTCTGGCTGCTAAGTAAAAAAGTGAACACGGGATAAATAAATAGAACACGAGTGTACGTGGGGGAGGGTAGAGATTAAGTAGAACCCTTTAGGAGCCAGGTTACCTGGACAGTTATGTCTCTATGTTTTGTGATGATCGGTATGCTTTCATTATGTACGCAGATACAATAGCAGTCCAACACAGTGAGCGACGACCGACGGAAATGGACGCCGCAGCCGGAGCGAACCGCTTGCTGCGCAACCAACTGCGCGATGTGGCAGGGACAGCTGCTGACCTCTCACGGAGCGTCTGTGCATGCTGACGCGGGATCTTGAGAGCGTTGACCACTTCCAGCACGGCCCATGGGACGGTACCCCTCGCGGGATGCCACCAGCGGGATTTCCCACCTATCACGATGCAGTCAATTTGGCCATGCGTGCGGAGCAAGAGTACGCCCGGCAAGGGTGCCCCTACCCTGACCCGGCGGAGGACCCCTATCTGGCGAGCCGCGCGACCAAACGTCCGAAGGTAGAACCGGAGTCTGGACCAGTGAAGAAGGAGGGGCCCGACCCATTGAAGCCGTGCGTCATTTGTGGCGGCGCACATCGAATGATGGGCTTGCCCCTGGCGGGATGATCACTGTTTCCGGTGTGGTAGACCGGGTCACACGCGTTACACGTGCCCCCAGAAGCCAGGCGTCACTAGGCCCCCGGCGGCCGGGACCTGTCGAAGCAGAGAAAGCCGCCACCCCCGCCTTGCAGGGGAGCCCCAAACCAAGGTACCGGGCGAACCAACACCTGGAAAATGCAAGGAAGGGTGGGCAGGTACCAACAGGAACCCGGAGTCGCTACAAGGGCCCTGCGTCATCTGCGGAAAGGCGCATCGAGTGACGAACTGCCTTTGGAGGTACTCCCACTGCAATGGTTGCGGCAAACCAGAATCACACCCGCGCTTCATGTCCGCGAGAACGGGCCGCTACAGCCGCAACGCCACAACCGGAGGGAACGAGAGGATGCCGCGGCTCCCAGCCCGCAGAAGGACCGACCCGACGGCTCGCCGTCGGCGGACTCGTACGATACCAGGACCCTGCCCAACCACGCAGTGCGGCGCTGGCCCAGGGGTTGCGGGAGGGCTACCCCCAGCCGCCCCAGCAGACGGTGCAACGTCCCGAACCGAGTGACGACAGGTAATACTTGAACTACTTCTTTTAGTTGGGGACATCCGTCGAACCTGAGTAAACCATCCCTGACTGACCCCGACCAAACCCCCCCCCTGGTCGTGGGAGTTATACCATCCTTCTTTATCTGTTGTGGGATTCGGCTATGTCCCATCGTTAGTAATAGCTTCGTTGTTTTCCTGTTCGTTTTTTTTTTTTTTTTTTTTTTTTTTTTTTTTTTTCCTCGGATCTTTCGGGGAGGGGCGAACGCCTTTAAGAGGGACTGCGGGAATCCGCCGTTGGCGTAGTCCGCAGATACTCCACTTTTCTTTTCTAAGATCCCCTCCTTTTCTTGTCATCCAAAACCAACCGGATTTTGGCCTTGTATCTCCTTAGGCACGCACTCTTTTGTTTCTTCCTTCTTGGGGACCGCGCCACTTAGTAGCTGAAACGTTTAACGGGCGCCGAGTTCACTTTGGACGGCCCCAACGCTTAAGGGAAAGCTGTGAAGAGTCTAAAAAGCGATTAACAAGGGCGCCCGTGCTCGCCGTACCAACGCCGGGGAAGACTTCGAGTTATGCCGCACTGCATCGCGAATTGGACTGGAGGGAGTACTAAGGCAGCAAGGAAGAGTCGTGGCCTATGCGACAAGGCAACTCAAGGACTACATGTAGAACTAACCGGCACACGACCTGGGGCTCGCCGCAGTCGACCTCGTCCTGAGACTGTTGAGGCACTATCTCTTCGGGGCCCACGGTAACGTACCCACGGACCACCGAAGCCTTAAACGCCCTTCCACCCAGAAGGAGCCGAACCTACGGCGGGGGCGGTGGTTGGGGCTATTGAAGGATCACGACCTGGACACGAGACCGACTGACCAAGTATACATCGATGAGTTGCGAGGCTACACGGGACGCCGACACCTACCACTTCGGGCCAAACTACACTTCAGCCCGGCCTTGCACCTCAGATGGATGGGCGATCCGAACGAGTGATCCAGATCCTCGAGGGCATACTCCGAGCGTGCATATTGGTTTTGAAGGGGTGGATGGTCATGCTACTACCCCTCGTCGAGTTCGCCTACGGCGTCAAATACCAGACAAGCAACCGGGTGACGCCATACAAAGCATCATACGGTAGGCGCTGCAAACCCCCCCCCCCCGACTGTTGGGACGATCAGGGGCGAGGCGGGTGGGTCGAGAGGCTAGTTGCGCCACAGTGCGTGGGACTTTTTGGGATTCCGGAGTGCGACGGCCCGTGGCCCATCGCCCCGCCCTACCACCGAATCACGACCGAGCTTGGTCGTGTGCGCATTCATGCTTCGGAAGTATCCCCCAATCCGTCGCGAGTGCTTGACGACTCTGCAAATCGAGTTCAAAGAAAACTTGAATACGAGGAAGAGCCGGTGCGGACCCTAGCGCGGGAGGACTGAAAAGCTACGAAATCGGACTCTCCCTACGTGAAGGTGAGTTGGAGCATCAAGAAGAAAGAACGTGAGACGACCTGGGGACTCGAATCAAGGAATGAAGGAGTGCTACCGGAACCCCTTCGCAGCAGGCGGGAGTTAAGTTTCGAGGACGAAAATGTTTTTATTAGTGAGTGATGTAAGACCTGGCTTTTTTCGTGACCCTTCCCGTTACCCCTTTCTCTTCGACTGCCCGCCTGAGGGACAATTTTTGGGTGTTTTTCCGGAGAATACGTCGGGGCTCGCGGACATCTTAGGCGGAAGGGCTCGCGAAATGGAGAACGGGGGCGCGATCGGTTTCAGATTCCGACTCCGGGTTCACCCGGAATAATTTTTCCAAATTTCGGACCCACTTAGGCGCCCCGGGATCCGTGCGGACGATCGGCACATTTCTCGAGGTAATTCTAGCCGCCGGATCTGTCCTATTATTTAATTATTCTTTAACCCTTTGAGGAACCTCGGGTTTTAGGCGTTCCCTCCTAGGTTCGCTTCGTTCGGCGGCTAGGGTTTTTCTCTTTAAGAGACGCCATGAGAAGGGAAAGAGAAGAGAGAAAAAAAGACGGCTAGGGTTTTCCTCTTTAAGAGACGCCACGAGAAGGGGAAAAGAGAAGAGAGAAAAAGACGGCTAGGGTTTTCTCTTAAGAGACGCCACGAGGGGGAAAAAAAGAGAAGAATTAAACGGGGCTTTCGGGAAAAAGGACGGAGGTAGCTTGCGACCGGGATCAACCGGGCCACGTCTAGACGATCCCCTCCCTCTCTTTTCCGGCGTTTCAAAGGTGAGTTTTTATTAGTTTGTTGAGTAGGCGTTCTCGGGGGTGGAGTCTTCACGGGGGAACACCGCCGCCGCCGCCGCCTGACGAGCGGGCGGGGCGCCGCGCGGCGGGAGCGTCGCGCGGGCAACCACCGCAGGCGAGCACCGCGCGACGCTTTGGCCGCGCGGGGCCCGCCCCCAGGTGGGGCGCCCGCGCGGGCTAAGGCCGCGCGGAGTCGCCCCCGCACCGCGGGAATGCGCCACGCGGCGCTTAGCCGCGCGGGGCCGCCCGCAGATGGGGCGCCGCGCGGGCTAAGGTGCAGCGCGGGGTCGCCCCCGCACCGGGGCAATGCAACCCGCGCGGCGCTTGGCCCGCGCGGGGCGCCCGCAGGTGGGCACCCGCGCGGGCTGGTGCGCGCGGGGTCGCCCCCGCACCGCGGGCAACGCGCCCGCGCGGCGCTTGCCGCGCGGGGCCGCCCGCAGGTGGGGCGCCCGCGCGGGTGGTGCCCGGCGGGGTCGCCC
>CM055062.1:37076478-37183882 GCA_029204045.2 Tillandsia leiboldiana | reverse complement strand
GGCGCCGGTGAGCGCGAGGGTGCTGATCTGATTTTTGGGTGACTTAAGATACGTTGACTCTTTTTCCCTTTTCTTTATTATTCATGGTAGCTATTGTGGATTGCGACACCCCGTGGGGTCGAAGTGGATTTTGCCCTTTTTTTTTTTTCCTTTTCGAATAATTGAATGATTTCTACGTCTCTCTTTCTTTGCCGTTTGAACGATGGAAGCAAGAAAACCGATTGCGAAACTACTTTTAAAACGTGGGTGTCGAGTGGGCACCGAGCTTTACAAACCTTATGGATTTATGATGTTTGCGAACTGTTTTCATAAAGCGGGGCGTCGTGTGGATGCCGCGTTCAAACCTTGTGATTATTTATCCTTTCAAAACACCGGCCTCTATGCTCTAAGTGATGCTAGAATATCATGTGTATTGTTTGGTTGTATGTGTACGAGACTCCACTGTGTGGTTGAGATTGTGTGTGCTACGCCTTGTGAGACACTTTGGAGTTGAGACGCCGTGCTATACAAAGGGACTCTGCCCATTTGCAGATGAATTGTGTATGGGGCGGGTCTGGGCACGCGCCGGGGAAGTGATGTTTTGCAAAAAATGTTGGCTGTTCAGGGCATCGGTGGCTCCCTTCCGCGCGATCCGAGCCCCCGGTGCGTGGACAGATTAAGATGGTATCGGACGGTAAACTCTAACCACATAGGCGGGCCTAACATTCCACGGTGCTCGTACTCTGGCTGCTAAGTAAAGTGAACCGGGATAAATAGTAAAACGAGTGTACGTGGGGGAGGGTAAGATTAAGTAGAACCCTTTAGGGCCGGTTACCTGACAGTTATGTCTCTATGTTTTGTGATGATCGGTATGCTTTCATTATGTACGCATACAATAGTCGTCCAGCCCCGTGGCGACGACCGACGGAAATGGACGCCGCGCCGGAGCGAACCGCTTGCTGCGCAACCAACTGCTCGATGTGGCAGGACGGCTGCTGACTCTCACGGAGCGTCTGTGCATGCTGGCTGCTGGATCCTTGAGAGCGTTGAACCCTTCCAGCACGCCCAGGGAAGTGCCCCTCGCGGGATGCCACCACGGATTTCCCCACCTATCCATGCAGTCATTTTGGCCTGCGTGCGGAGCAAGATACGCCGCGGCAAGGGTGCCCCTACCCTGACCCGGCGGGAGGACCCCTATCTGGCGCCCGCGCGACCAACTTCCGAGGTGGAAACCGGAGTCTGGCCAGTGAGAGGAGGGGCCCTCCCATTGAAGCCGTGCGTATTTGTGGCTGCGCACATCGAATGTGGGCTGGCCCCTGGCGGGATGATCACTGTTTCCGGTGTGGTAGACCTGGTCACACGCGTTACACGTGCCCCCAGAAGCCAGGGTCACTAGGCCCCCGGCGCCGGGACCTGTCGAAGCAGAGAAAGAGCCGCCACCCCGCCTTGCAGGGGACCCCCAAACCAAGGTACCGGGGCGAACCAACACTTGAAAATGCAAGGAGGGTGGCAGGTACCAACAGGACGCCGGAGTCGCTACAGGGCCCTGCGTCCTCTGCGGAAAGGCGCATTCGAGTGACGAACTGCCTGGAGGTACTCCCTGCAATGGTTGCGGCAAACCAGATCACACCCGCGCTTCATTCCGCGATGAACGGGCCGCTACAGCCGCAACGCCACAACCGATAGGTACGAGAGGATGCCGCGGCTCCCGCAGCCCCAGCAGGACCGACCCGACGGCTCGCCGTCGCGGACTCGTACGATACCAGGACCCTCCCAACCGCAGTGCGGCGCTTGGCCCCAGGGGTTTCGGAGGGCTACCCCAGCCGCCCCCAGCAGACGGTGCAACGTCCCGAACCGAGTGACGACAGGTAATACTTGAACTACTTCTTTTAGTTGGGGACATCCGTCGAACCTGAGTAAACCATCCCTGACTGACCCCGACCAAACCCCCCCCTGTGCGTGTGAGTTTAACCATCCTTTCTTTATCTGTTGTGTATTCGGGCGTGGCTATGTCCCATCGTTAGTAATAGCTTCGTTGTTTTCCTGTTCGTAATTTTTTTTTTTTTTTTTTTTTTTTTTTTTTTTTTTCCTCGGATCTTTCGGGGAAGGGGCGAACGCCTTTTAAGAGGGACTGCGGGAATCCGCCGTTGGCCGTAGTCCGCAGATACTCCCTTTTCTTTTTAAGATCCCTCCTTTTCTTTCATCCAAAACCAACGATTTGGCCCTTGTCTACTTAGGCACGCACTCTTTTGTTTTTCCTTCTGGGGACCGCGCACTTAGTAGCGAAAAGTAAAGGCGCCGAGTTCCTTTGGACGGCCCAACGCTAAGGAACTGTGAAGAGTCTAAAAAGCGATTAACAATGCGCCCGTGCTCGCCGTACCAACGCCCGGGGAAGACTTCGAGTTATGCCGCACTGCATCGCGAATTGGACTGGAGGGAGTACTAAGGCAGCAAGGAAGAGTCGTGGCCTATGCGACAAGGCAACTCAAGGACTACATGTAGAACTAACCGGCACACGACCTGGGGCTCGCCGCAGTCGACCTCGTCCTGAGACTGTTGAGGCACTATCTCTTCGGGGCCCACTGTAACGTACCCACGACCACCGAAGCCTTAAACGCCCTTCCACCCAGAAGGAGCCGAACCTACGGCGGGGACGGTGGTTGGGGGCTATTGAAGGATCACGACCTGGACACGAGACCGACTGACCAAGTATACATCGATGAGTTGCGAGGCTACACGGGACGCCGACACCTACCACTTCGGGCCAAACTACACTTCAGCCCGGCCTTGCACCTCAGATGGATGGGGCGATCCGAACGAGTGATCCAGATCCTCGAGGGCATAGCTCCGAGCGGCATATTGGTTTTGAAGGGGCGGATGGTCATGCTACCTACCCCTCGTCGAGTTCGCCTACGGCGTCAAATACCAGACAAGCAACCGTGTGACGCCATACAAAGCATCAATACGGTAGGCGCTGCAAACCCCCCCGCCCCCCGACCTGTTGGGACGATCAGGGGCGAGGCGGGTCGGGTCGAGAGGCTAGTTGCGCCACAGTGCGTGGGACTTTTTGGGATTCCGGAGTGCGACGGCCCCGTGGCCCATCGCCCCGCCCTACCACCGAATCACGACCGAGCTCTGGTCGTGTCCGCGCATTCATGCTTCGGAAGTATCCCCCAATCCGTCGCGAGTGCTTGACGACTCTGCAAATCGAGTTCAAAGAAAACTTGAACTACGAGGAAGAGCCGGTGCGGACCCTAGCGCGGGAGGACTGAAAAGCTACGAAATCGGACTCCTCCCTACGTGAAGGTGAGTTGGAGCAATCAGGAAGAACGTGAGACGACCTGGGGACTCGAATCAAGGAATGAAGGAGTGCTACCCGGAACCCCTTCGCAGCAGGCGGGAGTTAAGTTTCGAGGACGAAACTTGTTTTATTAGTGAGTGATGTAAGACCTGGCTTTTTCGTGACCCTTCCCGTTACCCCTTTCTCTTCGACTGCCCGCCTGAGGGACAATTTTTGGGTGTTTTTCCGGAGAATCCGTCGGGGGCTCGCGGACATTCTTAGGCGGAAGGGCTCGCGAAATGGAGAACGGGGGCGCGATCGGTTTCAGATTCCGACTCACGGGTTCACCCGGAATAATTTTTCCCAAATTTCGGACCCCACTTAGGCGCCCCGGGATCCGTGCGGACGATCGGCACATTTCTCGAGGTAATTCTAGCCGCCGGATCTGTCCCTATTATTTAATTATTCTTTAACCCTTTGAGAACCTAGGGTTTTAGGCGTTCCCTCCTAGGTCGCTTCGTTCGGCGGCTAGGTTTTCTCTTTAAGAGACGCCATGAGAAGGGAAAAGAGAAGAGAGAAAAAAAAGACGGCTAGGGTTTTCTCTTTAAGAGACGCCACGAGAAGGGAAAAGAGAAGAGAGAAAAAGACGGCTAGGGTTTCTCTTTAAGAGACGCCACGAGGGGGAAAAAGAGAAGAATTAAACGGGGCTTTCGGGAAAAGGACGGAGGTAGCTTGCTCGCGGGATCAACCGGGCAACGTTAGGACGATCCCCTCCCTCTCTTTTCCGGCGTTTCAAAGGTGAGTTTTTATTAGTTTTGTTGAGTAGGCGTTTCGGGGGTGGAGTCTTCACGGGGAACACCGCCGCCGCCGCCGCCGGACCGACCGCGGGCGGGGCGCCGCGCGGCGGGAGCGTCGCGCGGGCACCACCCGCAGGCGAGCACCGCGCGACGCTTGGCCGCGCGGGGCCGCCCCCAGGTGGGGCGCCCGCGCGGGCTAAGGCCGCGCGGAGTCGCCCCCGCACCGCGGGCATGCGCCACGCGGCGCTTAGCCGCGCGGGGCCCGCCCGCAGATGGGGCGCCCGCGCGGGCTAAGGCCGCGCGGAGTCGCCCCCGCACCGCGGGCAATGCACCCGCGCGGCGCTTGGCCGCGCGGGGCCGCCCGCAGGTGGGGCACCCGCGCGGGCTGGTGCCGCGCGGGGTCGCCCCCCGCACCGCGGGCAACGCGCCCGCGCGGCGCTTGGCCGCGCGGGGCCGCCCGCAGGTGGGGCGCCCGCGCGGGCTGGTGCCGCGCGGGGTCGCCCCCGCACCGCGGGCAACGCGCCCGCGCGGCGCTTGGGCCGCGCGGGGCCGCCCGTAGGTGGGGCGCCCGCGCGGGCTAAGGCCGCGCGGAGTCGCCCCGGCACCGCGGGCAACGCGCCCGCGCGGCGCTTGGCCGCGCGGGGCCGCCCGCAGGTGGGGCGCCCGCGCGGGCTGGTGCCGCGCGGGGTCGCCCCCGCACCGCGGGCAACGCGCCCGCGCGGCGCTTGGCCGCGCGGGGCCGCCCGCAGGTGGGGCGCCCGCGCGGGCTGGTGCCGCGCGGGGTCGCCCCCGCACCGCGGGCAACGCGCCGCGCGGCGCTTGGCCGCGCGGGGCCGCCCGCAGGTGGGGCGCCCGCGCGGGCTGGTGCCGCGCGGGGTCGCCCCACGCACCGCGGACAGCCCGCCCGTGCGGCCCTTGCCCGCGCAGGGGCGCCCGCGCGGGCTGGGGCCACGGGGTGCTGTGCCCGGGCGGAGTGTGCGCTGCATGGGCCGGTGCCGGGCGGGGAACTCCGCCGCACATGGGAGGGAGTCGGTGTGAGTTTCGGATCCTTAGTCTTGACTTGCCCTTATACCTTCAGGAGTGCAGGACATTGTTGGCAGCGGACGCACAATCTCGGACGTACCGAACGCCGGACGACACACACACAAGGTGGGTAAATTCGCCGAGGTAAATTGGGTAAGGGCGGACATGAGCAAAGGTGTTTCTCTCTAAGTTGCTCCTCGTGAGCAAAGGTGGGTTTCTCTCTAAGTTGCTCCTCGTGAGCAAAGGTGGGTTTCTCTCTAAGTTGCTCCTCGTGAGCAAAGGTGGGTTTCTCTCTAAGTTGCTCTTCGTGAGCAAAGGTGTGTTCCTCTTCCAGTTGCTCTCAATGAGCAACGGTGTTTCCCTCTTTAAGATTTTCTCATGAGCAAAGGTGTTCACCCTTCTGTTTGTCCTTATGAGCAACGCTGACCCCGATTCTTATTTTATTCGCTTTATTATCTGAGGCTCAAGTTTTACTACACGCACACCAGCGGTTTGGCCACCACAAGGGTGTGCTTTTCCGGAAAAGTGGTACGTTGACCCGTGTACCCCACGCGGAGGTGGCGTTAGGGATGGGGGCCCTCATGGGTGGAGGGTGTGAGCGGTGACGCCGAGGTTGGTGCTCGGCGGCCGAGGCAGGTCCTCGGCAGAGAGGGGAGGGGCACCGGGGTAGGGGCCCGGTGCGGTGTCCGGGGAGGGTGCCCGGTTTATGTTTGGTGCAGGTTGTGATCATTGTTGACGGTGTATGGGAGGGGGGGTGACAGTTGCTCTGGTTACAGTGGTTTGTTTTATTATAGTATTTTTGCTCATTATGTTTATTTCTAGTCACTGACTTCCCACTCCGTGACAGGTTCGTCCAGGGGCGAGTGCTAGGGCGCCGGTGAGGACGCGAGGGTGCTGATCTGATTTTTGGGTGACTTCAGATACAGTGACTCTTTTTCCCTTTTCTTTTATTATTCATGGTAGCTAGTTGTGGATTGCGACACCCCCGTGGGGTCGAAGTGGATGTTGCCCTTTTTTTTTCCTTTTCGAATAATTGAATGAATTCTACGTTCTCTCTTACTTGGCCGTTTTGAACGATGGAAAGCAAAGAAAACCGATTGCGAAAACTACTTTTAAAACGTGGGTGTCGAGTGGGCACCGAGCTTTACAAACCTTATGGGATTTATGTGTTTGCGAACTGTTTTCATAAACGATGGCGTCGTGTGGATGCCGCTTTCAAAACCTTGTGATTATTTATCCTTTCAAATCACCGGCCTCTATGCTCTAAGTGAATGCTAGAATATCATGTGTATTGTTTGGTTGTATGTGTACGAGACTCCAACTGATGTGGTTAGAGATTGTGTGTGCTACGCCTGTGAGACACTTTGTAGTTGAGACGCCGTGCATATACAAAGGAGACTCTGCCCATTTGCAGAATGAATTTGTGTATGCGGCGGGTCTGGGCACGCGCCGGGGAGTAATGTTTTACAAAAAAAAATATATGGCTGATTCAGGGGCATCGGTGGCTCCTCTTCCGCGCGATCCGAACCCCCGGGGCGTGACAGTTTGTCTCCGATTGGTTTATCTTTTCTTGGAGGATTTTATTATTATCCAATAAAAGCTCTCGTTCCTCCTCGAGATCATGAAGATTGATCTTTAAAGCATGATTCTCGTCTTGAATCTCAAGTCGTTGCTTCCTCAACTTCTTAATATGTTTGGCCATCTTCTTTGATTCCGAAAGAAGTTGTTGATATGCCTCAACGAGTTCTTCTTCGTTCGACTCCCCCTCACTTGATGACTCTCCGCCGGATGTTGATGTTTCATGCAAAATTAAAGGAATAGAGTCAGTGATTAAAGATGATAAGCAACCATTAGAAGAGGGAATATGAGAGGCATGAGAGGCAACAACTTTTTCCTCTTTACTTGAGGTCGATTCATTAGAAGTAGAATCGTCCCAAGTTTTCGCTTGCAAAGCCTTCTTTTTATATGATTTCTTAGAAGGACAATCCATTGAAAAATGGCCGTAGCCTTTGCATCGATAGCATTGGATTTCCCCTTCGAAATCATCTTTTTCTTTTTCTTTAGAAGTTTTTGCAAAGCTTTTGAGTTTAGAGGATTTAGAACCCGATGATCCTTTAGAAGATTTCGTGGATGAAGATCCATCGGTTCGATTCTTCCAAAACTTCCGACGAAATTTCTTTGTGATCCGCGCCAATTGTTCTTCAAAATCGGCAAAAGAGATTTCATCGTCGGAACTCGATTTGCTATCTTCTTCCTTTGTTGATTTGAATGCAATACCTGTAAGCTTAGAAGAAGACTTGGAAGAAACTTGATTAGTAGGAAAAGTCATTTCATAAGTTTGCAAAGCACCTACTAATTCCTCTATACTCATCTCATCCGGATGACTAACGGTTTCAATGGCGGTAACCTTTGCCATAAACCGTTCCGGAAGAGTCCGAAGTATCTTTCTTACAATTTTCGACTCCGGGATCTTTTCTCCTAAATTAGCACATGTGTTGATTAAATCTTGAAGTCTTGTGTAATAATCTGTAAACAATTCATGCTCTTCCATATGAATAGAATCAAATTGACTTGTAAGCATCTGGAGCTTTTGAATTTTTACAAGATTAGTACCCTCATGTGTAATTTTGAGAATATCCCAAATTTCCTTCGCGGTTTCACACGCGGACTCAGTCGAGGAAAGAGAATTGAATAAAGCGTTCATACCTTTCCCATTGTAAGAAGATCTTTCAAATTCCTCTTTGGACCATCTAGAGCGAGGTTTTGGGGTAGTAGAATTTCCTACTTCCTCAACAGGATGCACCCAACCGCATTCCACGGATTGCCATACTCGCTCATCAATTGCGATGAGAAAAGCTCTCATCCGCACTTTCCAATAAGCATAATTAGTCCCATCAAAAGAGGAGGTCTATAAATATTACCACTTTCACCCATCATGATAGATAAACCTAAAACCCGCTCTGATACCAATTGTAGAGTTATGAATCCCAAAGGATCTAAATAGGTACTATCAAACAACTAGAGGGGGGGGGTGAATAGGTGTAATACTTAAAAACTCAATCTCAGTGCAAAATAAAAACCAATGCGGAAAATAAAAACAGCACACCGAGATATACGTGGAAACTCCAATCCAGGAGAAAAACCACGGGACCAACACGCAATAACAATCCACTAAGAATAGAAGAATAACAAGGTGATTACCGACTCCACGGACTCAACCCCTCCTTCAGCTTCTTCGGACCTCGCGCTGACCGGTTGGATATCCACGCAATAACAATCCCTAAGAAAAGAAGAATAACAAGGTGATTACCGTCTCCACGGATTTAACCCCTCCTTCAATTTCTTGGACCTCGCGCTCCACCGTTTTGCCCGTCCACTGCTCACGTTCGAATCCACGAACGCACGCTTCGAATCCACGAAACGCCTTTAGCACACCGAATCCACGATGCCACGTCGAATCCACGACGCAAACTCAGTCGATAAGAATATTGACTTCGATGGTGATCCTTTGCTTAGATTCTCAATGAGGAACCGTAGAAGAAATCTCTAAGCAAAGATTAGATCAATTCGACAAAAGATATGTTCTTGAAAGAACCATCGAATTGACCTAAAAGAGGCTATAAAGAAGATCGATGAAACCTCGCCTCTAGGGTTGCTCTCAAGTGTTTTATAAATTGATCGGCCGTAGCTCCCACGTTTTTGAGAAACCCTAAACGTCTATTTATAGTTTAGAAACCTTTGGAAAGAGATAAGAATCAAAAACATACCTTATCTGGAAATTTTCAGGACGGCGATCCGGATCAGATTTATTGCGATCCGGATCGTCGTAACGAGATTGCCGATTCCAGAAAACCAAGGGTTCGGGATCCGGATTGCAAGGCCCGATCCGGATCGTTCATACAAATCAGAAAACTTAACATTCGGGATCCGGATCAGAAATTGCAAGGATCCGGATCGAAGTCTTGTATGAAGCAACAACCTTCGGGATCCGGATCGTTGGCTCTGATCCGGATCCTGAACAAGTCCGAACACCAGTTTTTGATTATTATGCAATTAAAAGTTCATCCAAGTGTTTCTACACTATAAGAAAGTATTCGGATCACCACAATTATTTAGTTAAACATACCTGATCCGCTTGAATACTTTCTTCTTGAGATTGATGTAACTGATCCACAATTCTTCAACTTCAATCTTCAAGATTCAAGACACTGAGTGTCAACTTGAGCTCTTGTTGAATCTTCTCTAAGTCTTTGATTGCTGATTGACAATTTGATCCCTTTAAGACTCCGACTCAACTCACTGACTTGACTCACGAAATATGCCAACACCAAAATGCCGTAACAATCTCCCCCTTTGGCAATTTCGTGACAAAACCCAAAATACATAAAAACGCTCAAGTCACTCATCTTAAACCAAAAATCGAAACTCAATGTCATCACCAAAACATTGATTTCTTTGCGTGAAAGATCCAATAAATACAAAATTACATTGAACCAAACAGTCCTAGAACATACTCTATGACTTAGGACTTGGAGTCTTAAAGTGATGTAATTCCTGCAAACAAAACTCCAAACAAAATCAAACGTTAGTCGTTAGAAATTACAATCCTACATTGAATCCGTCTTCCTTTTGGTTCTTTTGTTTTTCTGCTCTTTCAATTTTTTCGTTGTCTCCCCCTATCTTGAGCATCTCTAACATGTTTTCCATGTTCTCCATGTTCTTGAGCATCTATGTTCTCCCCCTTTGTGATACGATCATCATTTTCCGTTCTCCCCCATTTTTCCATTTTCGTTTCGTTTATCCTCTCTTGATGATCTCATCTCCGTCTCATTTCTCTTCTCC
Organism: Tillandsia leiboldiana; assembly: GCA_029204045.2. Taxonomy (NCBI): domain Eukaryota; kingdom Viridiplantae; phylum Streptophyta; class Magnoliopsida; order Poales; family Bromeliaceae; genus Tillandsia; species Tillandsia leiboldiana. The sequence continues at coordinate 37,173,961 of CM055062.1, read as the reverse complement.
CCCTTTTTGTCACAAATTGTCAAACAGTGAACATACTAGACAAAAGGAAATCACTAACAATATTAGTTCATAGAGAAAGAGAGATAAAAGCTCAGTTCTGGTATATAACAAAAATGCAGATTCCGTACCTGTACCAGAAAGCAAAAATCAAATAATTTCTTGAAACAAATCCAGATTTTAGAATCTTTTCAAATACCGATTTGTATTCCATCAAGAAATCAATTTAAGTGCTTTAAACAGTGAATTCACACAGATGTCATTCAATCCAATTAATTTCACAAAATTAAAAAGATTTACTCCAAAATCATGAAAAATAAAGGTAAAACATTATAAACCGTTTTTCATGTTATATTCATCAAACACAAGTCATCAAAATAATCTTGAGATCCAAAGTCTATCAAGATGTAACGGATTTACAAAGATGACATACGGAGATTTCCAAACGACATCAATCTTGAATTCTACCCTTTCAAATTGAGATAATCACTAAAATACCTAAGGGTGGCTCTTTGAGCATCTTTCAACTATCCCACCTTATACCAACCAGGAGATTGTTCAAAATATAAGAGTTTTGTATATAAATCTCCAAATGCTTCAACTAAAGATTTTCTCATAAAATACTATCAAGCATCCATAACATGTGGTAGCTTCACACACAAACCGGACGACCGGGGTGGCAGCTCTTTCCAGCATGTGGTGGTAGTTTTCACACTCCTTTCGGATGTAACTCTTTCCACATCTTTTGCAAATCATTTCAATACCCTTGTAAGAATGCAATCTCTTACGTGAAAGAATTAAATCCCAAATTTTAGTCTATCGGTTGTCTCACGTTTATCACAATGAACTCACACAACCGAGATAGATTAAGCATCTAAAGATCACACATGATTTCTAAAATTTGATGCTTATAATATCAAAAACTCCTATAATGAAGTATCTTCAAGATTATGATTATGGAGTAAAGTTGATAATCCATATAAAATTAAATTGGAGTGATTGAAAGTGAAAACCCTTTTCATTCAATGCACTTGTTCATTAAAAACCCTTTTGTTCAAAAACAAAGTATAAAAACGAAGAGCATTGAAAAACATGTAATGCAAAGATTAAGAAAGATATGAAGGGAAAACCAATCAAAGCATTACATACAGTCATAAGCTATTAGAACTTAAGACAAGGAAAGATATCACCTTTCCGAATCCAAATCGCTGGATTTTGGGTTGTCTTGATTCGTTGTGGCCGGGGGTTGTCCGCTTTGACTGTTGGTCCACCTTAGGTCTTTGCCTCGCAATGATCCACTTGTATGATTGATGATGTGGCTCGGACCTTTGGTGGGTTGAGTGAAGTCCTTTGACTTGATGTGTCTTTTGATTCCAATGAGTTCGCTCTGTAGATGAAGTTGCCGAAGGACTCTTCTTTCTCTTTTTCGGGCAATTCTTCACCAAATGTCCTTCAAGTCCACATAGGTGACAAGTTCTTCCTTTCAATTTAGTTGTGGAACTTGAAGCCTTCACAGTTTGGTTCTTTTTAAATCCCAAACCAACCTTGCTTAATTGACCTAATCCGGACATACAATCAAGTTTCTTGGAACCAGTTGAAAGCCTTTGTATGTCGGATTTGAGTTGATGAACTTGCTTGGTCAAAGCTTGGTTGGTGACATGAATTTCCTCAAACTGCTTTTCTAGAAAACCAATCTTGTCCATATATGATGTAGCGTTTGTGTAAGACCTGGCTTTTTCGTGACCCTTCCCGTTACCCCTTTCTCTTTGACTGCCCGCCTGAGGGACAATTTTTGGGTGTTTTTCCAGAGAATCCGTCGGGGCTCGCGGACATTCTTAGGCGGAAGGGCTCGCGAAATGGAGAACGGGGGCGCGATCGGTTTCAGATTCCGACTCCGGGTTCACCCGGAATAATTTTTCCAAATTTCGGACCCCACTTAGGCGCCCCGGGATCCGTGCGGACGATCGGCACGTTTCTCGAGGTAATTCTAGCCGCCGGATCTGTCCCTATTATTTAATTATTCTTTAACCCTTTGAGGAACCTAGGGTTTTAGGCGTTCCCTACTAGGTCGCTTCGTTCGGCGGCTAGGGTTTTCTCTTTAAGAGACGCCACGAGAAGGGAAAAGAGAAGAGAGAAAAAAAAGACGGCTAGGGTTTTCTCTTTAAGAGACGCCACGAGAAGGGAAAAGAGAAGAGAGAAAAAGACGGCTAGGGTTTTCTCTTTAAGAGACGCCACGAGGGGGAAAAAGAGAAGAATTAAACGGGCTTTCGGGAAAAGGACGGAGGTAGCTTGCTCGCGGGATCAACCGGGCAACGTTAGGACGATCCCCTCCCTCTCTTTTCCGGCGTTTCAAAGGTGAGTTTTTATTAGTTTTGTTGAGTAGGCGTTTCGGGGGTGGAGTCTTCACGGGGAACACCGCCGCCGCCGCCGCCGGACCGACCGCGGGCGGGGCGCCGCGCGGCGGGAGCGTCGCGCGGGCACCACCCGCAGGCGAGCACCGCGCGACGCTTGGCCGCGCGGGGCCGCCCGCAGGTGGGGCGCCCGCGCGGGCTAAGGCCGCGCGGAGTCGCCCCCGCACCGCGGGCATGCGCCGCGCGGCGCTTGGCCGCGCGGGGCCGCCCGCAGATGGGCGCCCGCGCGGGCTAAGGCCGCGCGGAGTCGCCCCCGCACCGCGGGCAATGCACCCGCGCGGCGCTTGGCCGCGCGGGGCCGCCCGCAGGTGGGGCGCCCGCGCGGGCTGGTGCCACGCGGGGTCGCCCCCGCACCACGGGCAACGCGCCCGCGCGGCGCTTGGCCGCGCGGGGCCGCCCGCAGGTGGGGCGCCCGCGCGGGCTAAGGCCGCGCGGAGTCGCCCCCGCACCGCGGGCAACGCGCCCGCAGCGGCGCTTGGCCGCGCGGGGCCGCCCGCAGGTGGGGCGCCCGCGCGGGCTGGTGCCGCGCGGGGTCGCCCCCGCACCGTGGGCAACGCGCCCGCGCGGCGCTTGGCCGCGCGGGGCCGCCCGCAGGTGGGCCGCCCGCGCGGGCTGGTGTCGCGCGGGGTCGCCCCCGCACCGCGGGCAACGCGCCGCGCGGCGCTTGCCGCGCGGGGCCGCTCGCAGGTGGGGCGCCCGCGCGGGCTGGTGCCGCGCGGGGTCGCCCCCGCACCTCGGACAGCGCGCCCGTGCGGCCCTTGCCCGCGCAGGGGCGCCCGCGCGGGCTGGGGCCACGGGGTGCTGTGCCCGGGCGGAGTGTGCGCTGCACTGGCCGGTGCCGGGCGGGGAACTCCGCCGCACATGGGAGGGAGTCGGTGTGAGTTTCGGATTCTTAGTCTTGACTTGCCCTTATACCTTCAGGAGTGCAGGACATTGTTGGCAGCGGACGCACAATCTCGGACGTACCGAACGCCGGACGACACACACACAAGGTGGGTAAATTCGCCGAGGTAAATTGGGTAAGGGCGGACATGAGCAAAGGTGTTTCTCTCTAAGTTGCTCCTCGTGAGCAAAGGTGGGTTTCTCTCTAAGTTGCTCCTCGTGAGCAAAGGTGGGTTTCTCTCTAAGTTGCTCCTCGTGAGCAAAGGTGGGTTTCTCTCTAAGTTGCTCTTCGTGAGCAAAGGTGTGTTCCTCTTCCAGTTGCTCTCAATGAGCAACGGTGTTTCCCTCTTTAAGATTTTCTCATGAGCAAAGGTGTTCACCCTTCTGTTTGTCCTTATGAGCAACGCTGACCCCGATTCTTATTTTATTCGCTTTATCATCTGAGGCTCAAGTTTTACTACACGCACACCAGCGGTTTGGCCACCGCAAGGGTGTGCTTTTCCGGAAAAGTGGTACGTTGACCCGTGTACCCCACGCGGAGGTGGCGTTAGGGATGGGGGCCCTCATGGGTGGAGGGTGTGAGCGGTGACGCCGAGGTTGGTGCTCGGCGGCCGAGGCAGGTGCTCGGCAGAGAGGGGAGGGGCACCGGGGTAGGGGCCCGGTGCGGTGTCCGGGGAGTGTGCCCGGTTTATGTTTGGTGCAGGTTGTGATCATTGTTGACGGTGTATGGGAGGGGGGGTGACAGTTGCTCTGGTTACAGTGGTTTGTTTTATTATAGTATTCTTGCTCATTATGTTTATTTCTAGTCACTGACTTCCCACTCCGTGACAGGTTCGTCCAGGGGCGAGTGCTAGGGCGCCGGTGAGGACGCGAGGGTGCTGATCTGATTTTTGGGTGACTTCAGATACAGTGACTCTTTTTCCCTTTTCTTTTATTATTCATGGTAGCTAGTTGTGGATTGCGACACCCCCGTGGGGTCGAAGTGGATGTTGCCCTTTTTTTTTCCTTTTCGAATAATTGAATGAATTCTACGTTCTCTCTTACTTGGCCGTTTTGAACGATGGAAAGCAAAGAAAACCGATTGCGAAAACTACTTTTAAAACGTGGGTGTCGAGTGGGCACCGAGCTTTACAAACCTTATGGGATTTATGTGTTTGCGAACTGTTTTCATAAACGATGGCGTCGTGTGGATGCCGCTTTCAAAACCTTGTGATTATTTATCCTTTCAAATCACCGGCCTCTATGCTCTAAGTGAATGCTAGAATATCATGTGTATTGTTTGGTTGTATGTGTACGAGACTCCAACTGATGTGGTTAGAGATTGTGTGTGCTACGCCTTGTGAGACACTTTGTAGTTGAGACGCCGTGCATATACAAAGGAGACTCTGCCCATTTGCAGAATGAATTTGTGTATGCGGCGGGTCTGGGCACGCGCCGGGGAGTAATGTTTTACAAAAAAAAAAATATGGCTGATTCAGGGGCATCGGTGGCTCCTCTTCCGCGCGATCCGAACCCCCGGGGCGTGACAGTTTGTCTCCGATTGGTTTATCTTTTCTTGGAGGATTTTATTATTATCCAATAAAAGCTCTCGTTCCTCCTCGAGATCATGAAGATTGATCTTTAAAGCATGATTCTCGTCTTGAATCTCAAGTCGTTGCTTCCTCAACTTCTTAATATGTTTGGCCATCTTCTTTGATTCCGAAAGAAGTTGTTGATATGCCTCAACGAGTTCTTCTTCGTTCGACTCCCCCTCACTTGATGACTCTCCGCCGGATGTTGATGTTTCATGCAAAATCAAAGGAATAGAGTCAGTGATTAAAGATGATAAGCAACCATTAGAAGAGGGAATATGAGAGGCATGAGAGGCAACAACTTTTTCCTCTTTACTTGAGGTCGATTCATTAGAAGTAGAATCGTCCCAAGTTTTCGCTTGCAAAGCCTTCTTTTTATATGATTTCTTAGAAGGACAATCCATTGAAAAATGGCCGTAGCCTTTGCATCGATAGCATTGGATTTCCCCTTCGAAATCATCTTTTTCTTTTTCTTTAGAAGTTTTTGCAAAGCTTTTGAGTTTAGAGGATTTAGAACCCGATGATCCTTTAGAAGATTTCGTGGATGAAGATCCATCGGTTCGATTCTTCCAAAACTTCCGACGAAATTTCTTTGTGATCCGCGCCAATTGTTCTTCAAAATCGGCAAAAGAGATTTCATCGTCGGAACTCGATTTGCTATCTTCTTCCTTTGTTGATTTGAATGCAATACCTGTAAGCTTAGAAGAAGACTTGGAAGAAACTTGATTAGTAGGAAAAGTCATTTCATAAGTTTGCAAAGCACCTACTAATTCCTCTATACTCATCTCATCCGGGTGACTAACGGTTTCAATGGCGGTAACCTTTGCCATAAACCGTTCCGGAAGAGTCCGAAGTATCTTTCTTACAATTTTCGACTCCGGGATCTTTTCTCCTAAATTAGCACATGTGTTGATTAAATCTTGAAGTCTTGTGTAATAATCTGTAAACAATTCATGCTCTTCCATATGAATAGAATCAAATTGACTTGTAAGCATCTGGAGCTTTTGAATTTTTACAAGATTAGTACCCTCATGTGTAATTTTGAGAATATCCCAAATTTCCTTCGCGGTTTCACACGCGGACTCAGTCGAGGAAAGAGAATTGAATAAAGCGTTCATACCTTTCCCATTGTAAGAAGATCTTTCAAATTCCTCTTTGGACCATCTAGAGCGAGGTTTTGGGGTAGTAGAATTTCCTACTTCCTCAACAGGATGCACCCAACCGCATTCCACGGATTGCCATACTCGCTCATCAATTGCGATGAGAAAAGCTCTCATCCGCACTTTCCAATAAGCATAATTAGTCCCATCAAAAAGAGGAGGTCTATAAATATTACCACTTTCACCCATCATGATAGATAAACCTAAAACCCGCTCTGATACCAATTGTAGAGTTATGAATCCCAAAGGATCTAAATAGGTACTATCAAACAACTAGAGGGGGGGGGTGAATAGGTGTAATACTTAAAAACTCAATCTCAGTGCAAAATAAAAACCAATGCGGAAAATAAAAACAGCACACCGAGATATACGTGGAAACTCCAATCCAGGAGAAAAACCACGGGACCAACACGCAATAACAATCCACTAAGAATAGAAGAATAACAAGGTGATTACCGACTCCACGGACTCAACCCCTCCTTCAGCTTCTTCGGACCTCGCGCTGACCGGTTGGATATCCACGCAATAACAATCCCTAAGAAAAGAAGAATAACAAGGTGATTACCGTCTCCACGGATTTAACCCCTCCTTCAATTTCTTGGACCTCGCGCTCCACCGTTTTGCCCGTCCACTGCTCACGTTCGAATCCACGAACGCACGCTTCGAATCCACGAAACGCCTTTAGCACACCGAATCCACGATGCCACGTCGAATCCACGACGCAAACTCAGTCGATAAGAATATTGACTTCGATGGTGATCCTTTGCTTAGATTCTCAATGAGGAACCGTAGAAGAAATCTCTAAGCAAAGATTAGATCAATTCGACAAAAGATATGTTCTTGAAAGAACCATCGAATTGACCTAAAAGAGGCTATAAAGAAGATCGATGAAAACCTCGCCTCTAGGGTTGCTCTCAAGTGTTTTATAAATTGATCGGCCGTAGCTCCCACGTTTTTGAGAAACCCTAAACGTCTATTTATAGTTTAGAAACCTTTGGAAAGAGATAAGAATCAAAAACATACCTTATCTGGAAATTTTCAGGACGGCGATCCGGATCAGATTTATTGCGATCCGGATCGTCGTAACGAGATTGCCGATTCCAGAAAACCAAGGGTTCGGGATCCGGATTGCAAGGCCCGATCCGGATCGTTCATACAAATCAGAAAACTTAACATTCGGGATCCGGATCAGAAATTGCAAGGATCCGGATCGAAGTCTTGTATGAAGCAACAACCTTCGGGATCCGGATCGTTGGCTCTGATCCGGATCCTGAACAAGTCCGAACACCAGTTTTTGATTATTATGCAATTAAAAGTTCATCCAAGTGTTTCTACACTATAAGAAAGTATTCGGATCACCACAATTATTTAGTTAAACATACCTGATCCGCTTGAATACTTTCTTCTTGAGATTGATGTAACTGATCCACAATTCTTCAACTTCAATCTTCAAGATTCAAGACACTGAGTGTCAACTTGAGCTCTTGTTGAATCTTCTCTAAGTCTTTGATTGCTGATTGACAATTTGATCCCTTTAAGACTCCGACTCAACTCACTGACTTGACTCACGAAATATGCCAACACCAAAATGCCGTAACATCGGGACCACCGTCTACCCAAACGGCTCCCGCCAGAACAAAACGACTAGCTCTATCTACCAGACTCCACTCGGCCCCCAGGCCCGAGTGCAACATATGTCCCACAATGTCCTGACCACTCGGCCCACTACCCGGGCGAGGAACTCTATGTCCAGAAAGAAATGCAATGTGTGGGATGTCTAAAGCATAAAAGAACCTAGCCCAGATTAAAGTTCTCTAATGGTCTGGTTAAACACATGCAACATATGACGGGGGTGCTAGTCAATCTTCCAATAATACACTTATTCTAGCATGCTGAATCCTATCATAACAGAATTAGATGGAAGTCAGCAGACTTAGAGAAAATCCAACCCACCTCGGTAAGCCACCAATTGCTCGTAGACACTTGCAATTGGCCTCCACGCGATTCCTTGCCTCCACCGGAGTTCGCATGCAAAACGGAGCACGCCGCTGGAGTCGTCACGCAAAACGGAGCACGATGCCGGAGTCTGCACGCAAAACGGAGCAGCTGCCGGAGTCCACATGCAAAACGGAGCATGGTGCCGGAGTCCGCACGCAAAACGGAGCAAGATGCCGGAGTCCGCACACAAAACGGAGCCCGCACGCAAAACGATGCACGCCGCCAGAGTCCGCACGCAAAACGGAGCACGATGCCGGTGTCCGCACGCAAAACGGTGCAGTAAAACACGGTCCCTCACACGCATAAGAGCATGGGATCAAATCCAATGTCCAAAAGGACGCCCCAAAACTGTGCCAAAAACACCGCAAAAATCAACACGCGGGACCTACCTCGACAGCGTCGCGCCGCCCATCTGGCTTTTTGGAACACCTCGCGCGCTCCGCGAGGTCCACGACGCACCGCCGCACCCCACGAAGTCCCCTCCCTGTCTCCTTCTTGGTGCTCGGTTAGAGAAGAAAAGGAAAAAGAGAGGAGATGGGTGCGCGGGTGGAGAAGGAAGAAAATAAGAAGAGAGGAAGATGGAGGGGAGGGGGTGATCCATTGGACCCACCCCACGGAGCCCCCCAATGGGGGCCCGCCACCTGGCGGTCCACCCCACAGGGCTGGCGCACACCTGCACAGGCGCGCACCTGCACAGGCGCGCGCCCCCCTGCGCCACACCGGCGCGCGCCCCCGCGCGCCACGTGGACGCGGTAGCCCGCGCGCCACACGGGCGCGTTACACCGCGTCACACAGGCGCGGGACACCCCGCGCGCCACACAGGCGCGCTCCCCCCGCGTCCGCGCGGGCGCAAATGGGGGCCCGCCACGTGGCGGCCCCCGCGCTGACCCGCGCTGGAAGGCGCGCTTCCCCAGCGCGCCTTGCGCAGCACGCCACCGCGCCTCGAGCCGCATGCCAATGCATCAGAATCCGCGTCGTCTCGGGATTCGCGCACATTCGCCCGTTTAAGCCCGAAAATAGCCAATTTTGACTGTTTTCGCACGCTGAGTCCGTTTTTGGCATCCATTCGACGCACAACGGACTCAATACACCAAAAATAGGTGTTTTCTCACCACCAAGCACACGGTCGAGTCGCACGGGGATTTCGGGACACCACATAAAATACCTAAAAACTAATTTTATTCATAAGTCAAAAGTAAAAATTAAAGTGTCATTACATCACTCACCCCTTAAAAAAAGTTTAGTCCCCGAAACTTAACAATTGCTCACGTCAAATAACTCCGAAAAACGTTCCCTCATGTCAGATTCCAATTCTCTGGTAGCTTTGCGTGCCAAGATCCGTACCGGAGTCTCGTCAAAGCTCAAATCCTCTCGAAGCTCAATAGCTGTAATACCACGAACTGTCCTGTGTTTCTTTTAATCATTTTGAATAAATTATTTCTTCAGGGGTTTATTTAGCGGGGTATCTTGGGTATAGCGTCGGTGCGTGCAGGTATTTTTCGGTGTTAGATCTCAAAAAACAGGGAACGGCAAAGTGATCGGATCTGGAATCCGATTTGCGGATCTCCTGGAATGGGATTTTGAAGGTTTCAGTACTCTGGGGTGCACTGGAATTCGTGCCGCGTGATCGGCATGCTTTTCGAGGAGATGGGAATCTTTCTGTTATATATATATATACCGAATAAGGGTTTTATTTTGTACGTACGAGAGAAATAAAATATTTAATTATTACTTTTCGAGAAAACGAAAACCCTAGTTCGGAGAGAAAAGAGAGCGATTCTTCTTCCCCTTGGATCACCGTGCCGGAGGCGGGGAGCGGAACCGGATTTCTCTTCTTCAACCGCGAGGATCGAGATCGGGTCGTCTTCCCCGTTAGTGTAAGGTCCGGGAGTCGTTCGACGGCGCGGGTCAATTTCTAGTGTTTCGTTCTACGCGATTTGAGGTGGGTACCTTTTTCTTGCATTTTAGTTGTGGTCTCATAAGTAATACGTAAGAGTAAAGTAGATGTGCTAATGACTCTTGACTAACCCCTTTTCGCATGAGTATCCCCATTATTACACATTGACATTGGTCACTATGCTCATGGCTGCTTGCACGCACACCTGCGGTTTGGTCACCGCATTGGTATACTTTTCCGGAAATGTGGTATGTTGACCCGTGTACCCCACAAGGTGACGTAGTGGGGACCCCTCGCGGTTACTTAAGGTGCTGCACAAGTGCCGTGGAGGGGTTAAAAGCAACAAGGTGAGAGCAAGGTGTTTTCTTTTGCATGCACTGTTCGTTTTACAGGGGGTTACCGTTGATCCATGCGGGAGAGTGTGATTGCTCTGGTCTTCGGTTTGCTTTATTCCCAGTATTTATAGAATTTTGCACATCTTACTTTTACCTCTTACTCTTTGTGTCGCTGACTTCCCACACGGTGACAGGTTCGGGCAGAGGTGGGATCCGGGACGGCTGTGAGGCTGCGACCAGAGGAAGTTAGCCTCGTTTGGGGCTGGTGACCTCTCTGTTAGTTCATTTTTGATTATTTCGGTTAGGTAGCTTTGTATGTGTGGTACTTATTTGTGGATGGTGTGGATGTTAGAAATTTCTTGATGAACGATTTTTCCTTTACGTTTATTTTGTTTACGGCCAATTTCAAATAAAAGAAAGGATTGCGAAAACGGTTTTGAAAAGTATAGGTGTCGTGTGGGCACTGTTTTATAAACCCGTGGATTTATCCTTTCAAAATGTAGGTGGCCGTCTTGGTTATTGCGCATGATTATAATTTTCCCTCAACTTAACTTCTCGGCTGGTGTGGTTAAAGTGTGATTTGTGCTTGTGACGCCGTGCATATACAAAGGAGACTCTGTCCGTTTGCGGGGTGAATTTATATGTGTGGCGGGTCTGGGCACGTACCAGTGGGTGGGAATGTTTAAAAAAAAAAAAAAAAAACTTACACGTTTTCCGCCTATTTAAACCCCCAGGGCATGACAGATTAAGATGGTATCAGAGACAAATCACTTTAGCCATGGTAGTCGGTGTACAACATTCACGGAGTACCATACCACTGGCAACCAACCAATAAGAAAATCAAGGAATAGGTGCGTAGAGCGCGAGTGTTTGGGGGAGGGTAGAGAAATAGAGTTCCTGGTTGATCGTAGGTCTTGTTGCTAGATCAGTTAGGTCTAGGGTTGATTTGGTTTCTTTGTGTACAGCGGATAATGGCCCGGACTAGGTCGTCAACTAATAACGCAGAGGCAGACGGTACGGTACCGACGGCTGCGGAGAATCAACTCCTCCGACAACAACTACGAGAGATGGCCGGGCAGCTAGCGACTCTCACGGAACATGTACGTCGGTTGACGCAGCAACCAGCGACGCCGGTGGTGGTCGCCCCAGTTCCTCCATCTGGAACAACCGCACCTACGACAGGACCGCCGGTAGCAAACGGCGAGACTATGGCCGCCCCTTCTCAGACCACGACGACCGGAGTACCGTCGGTTCAACCGACAGCACCTTCAGTAGCCCCAACACCAGCGGCTTCAGGACCTACGCTGGGAGCCACTACTAGAGACCCTCTGGGAGAGACTGTGAGGACACCTACTCCCGTCATAGCCGTTGTCGCCGCGGGAGAAGCTTCTAACCAGCAAACCGAACGGGATAGGGTGAGAGCAAATCTGGCGGATTTCAAAAAGTATGACCCACCGGTGTTTGAGGGAGAGACGACCGATCCTTGGGTCGTAGAAAAATGGGTAGACACCATGTAGAAACTTTTCGAAGATTTGATGATGGAGGAGTATGAATGTGAGGACCCGGATCCCCGCGATGCGGTTACTAGTTGATCAGCAGCTTCTGGAGGCCCATGTTGGGTGATTGAGGTTTTTGCGCGCGTATTGGAACCAAGGAATTGACCCGGCACGGAAAATAGATCAAGTTCACTTTTTCGGGAATTTTCGACAAATTTTAGAAGTGGAATTTGACAGAACGGACAGCGGATTTGGATTCAGCACGCGAAAACGATCGAAATGGGCTATTTACTTGTATTTTTCGGAGCCCGGATGACCCGGCATGGATTTCGAGGCAGCAGGTACTATTCCGGCCCGGCGGCGGCGCAGGCTCGGGCAGGCGGCGGAGCGGCCGCGGGCAGGCGCGCGGGCACGTGGGCTGTCGCGCGGTCCACGGGGCCGGCGTGCACCGGAGGGCAGGACGTGTGGCGGACGCTGGGTGGCTTGTGCTGGCAGCGCTGTCCACGGAGTTTGGGGCAGGTGCTTCGGGGTGCGTGCCCGGCAGCGCGTCGTGCGCGCACGCGGGCGCGCGTTGACGCGCGGTTCCCGCTCGGGCCGCCACGCGTCGGCGTCCGAGGCAGGCCACGCAGCGCCTGGTGAGCGGTCGGATCCGCTGTCCCCTGTTCGGCGCCACGTGGCGCGTTGGGGTGATTCCGGGCATTGGATCAACGGCCCGGATTGGGCACTGTTCGCGCACCGTGCGCGCCCGAAAATTTCGGGCGCCCGGAAACTAGGACACAGGTGGAATTATTTCTTTTGTTTGGATTTGGCTATATATAGCCCCCTTGGGCCTGCGGTTTGAGCCTTTTCTCGAGCTCTCCTGCTAGTGAGGCCAGAAGGGAAGTTGTTCCTCTCCCTTTGCCCCATCTTGTGAGGAGTTTTTAGATTTTTTTTGGAGGCCGTGACATCTGCGTTTTCTGCAACGCAGCGCACTACGACGCTTCTTCAATTTTGGCTACTACCATCGCATTTCAGTGCGCGAGACCCCCTGAACTACCTCGATTGTTATTTGAGCTGATTTTTATGGAACCGCGTTCATGAGAGGTACGCCTTCAATTTTTGTATTGATCACTTCGTCTTGATTTGAGTTCTTGGCACGGTTTACGAGGCATCTCTGTGCCACTATTTTGCTGGTGGATTTTTGTACAGCGGAGGCTTGTCAGATTTTTATCTCTATGCTCGATGAACGGAATGCGGCGTTTAAAGACTCGATTGATATCTACGCTTCGAGAGGATCACCTTCGTATTTTTATTGGAATTTTTGGATATTATCTTGCAGGTGATAATTAACCTTCTTTCGGACTGGTTTCCGACAGATTTTGGACAGTGTACATTTTGACTTGCCGCAGTGTTCTAATTGTATCTTGGTCTATATATGTCGGAATGAGTTGTATAAACACTCGATTTGTATCTACTCGTCGCGATGATCGCAACCGTGATTTTTCTAGATTTTTCTGAGGACAGAATTCAGGTGAAAAAGGACCTTCTTTGTGCTATTTTGGAAAAACAGCGGGTACTTGCTGTGATGTTGTCTAATCGTGGACTGTGTTGTTGTTGTTGGAACAGAGGTTCGTTCGACCGAGTACCGATGGTGCAGTTTCGGCAGATTTTGGATTGTGAGCGACTGTGCACTTCACCGACTTCAGCTTTGCCTGCGGAAAGCGATTCAGGTGGGTTGCCTTGTCCCCAGAACCGGTGGACGGTTCTTTAATTCTATATGTTAGAATGCATGCATGTGAGTACCCATATAAGGTTGAATGGTAAGCTTAGGAATGATAATTGTATCAGGGAATTACAAATATTTATTCATGTTGTGTCCTTGCGAACTAGCAAGTTTGGATATTCAAGTTGATGGTTGAGGAAAGCTTACCTTCTCGGATTATTACTCTTTTGATTGCTAGCATGCATGATTTAAAGATACAACTAAAAAAAATGAGTTGTAAGCATGGAAATGGCCTTGATTATGTGATTGATGCTTACTTTGACTATTTTACATGCTTCTAGTGGATTGAGATCTAACATACTGTAGATGATTACGTTCATTTCATACTAGATGTTATAGAGATCATGCTTAATTAATCATTGGCCTATTTATGTGGGATTGACATTTATAGTAGCGAATTATTAGCATGCCATGTTAGCACATAGTCTTTCATGAGGATTGATCATTCGAGGGGACAGGATGTTACATCTATGTGCGGGTATTACTCTGAGGAGTTATTATGGATTATAGATCATGCATTATGAACAGGTGTAGTTCATTAGTGATTTTGGCATGTTGTTTATATCTTGTAGAGCTACCATTTGATATGTTCTTACTTCTATCTTTCTTGAGGACGATTGCATGCTTGTATGGACATGTAGATAGGCCATCGTTTACTACTACACTATCATGTTGGAATCTGACTTAGGAGAAACCATGTTTGTTCTTTCTCCTTTTCTTTTAGATTCAGGTTGCTCGGGTTTGAGCAGGGGTTTGGGATAGTGTAGTTGAGACTTCGAGTCTGGGACAGGTTGGTCTTGATTGTGGACTCGTGGGGTTTTGCGGCTGTGACACCCTGGAATTTGGATTAGTCCTATATATAAATGATATAATAGGACTAAATCTCTTAACCCGGCTATAGCATTTTGGATGGTAGCAAGATCCAAGAGGAACATGAGAGTTAAGCGTGCTAGAGCTAGAGTAGTTCTAGGATGGGTGACCCCCTGGGAAGTGGGGCGTCACAGTTGGTATCAGAGCCATTCACCAGCCGGAAATGTGAGATGAGTCTCGGCTGAGCCAGGGTTATATAGCGGGTTGAGCGAGGCTCCCCGGCTAATGACCGTTGTGAGTGGAGTGCAGCTCCTCACAAGGTCGGCAAGGCTAGCGAGACGAGTCTCACATCGCCTGGTGCTTGTGAGTGTGCTTGAGCCTGACGTGGACGTCAGGGCTTAAAGGGGGGAAGAATGTGACACCCCGGAATTTGGATTAGTCCTATATATAAATGATATAATAGGACTAAATCTCTTAACCCGGCTATAGCATTTTGGATGGTAGCAAGATCCAAGAGGAACATGAGAGTTAAGCGTGCTAGAGCTAGAGTAGTTCTAGGATGGGTGACCCCCTGGGAAGTGGGGCGTCACAGCGGCGACCGCGGATATTGGGCAGTTGACCGGATATGTACTTGTGCATCAGATTGGGTATCAGATTTCCTCTAGTGGATGGAGTTTCCCATTTATTGTTTACTGTTGTTTCAGTTTGGGGATCGGGTTTCCCTTTAGAGGATGAGTTTTCCAACTTTGATCAGAGTCGTGATCCAGTCCTGCTATATCGTGATACTTGTTACAATGATACTTGTTACGGTGATACTTTACTCGTGTGGGTCGCTCCCCTCGAGTGCCACTCCGGAGGTAGGCCATTGACCGAGCCATGTGTAGTGTTCCGGAATTCCCGTGTGACTCGACCGTGAGCTTGGTGGTGAGAAAACACCTATTTTTGGTGTTTCGAGTCCGTTGTGCGTCAAATGGATGCCAGAAATGGACTCTGCGCACGAAAACAGTCAAAATTGGCTATTTCCGGGCGAAAATGGGCTAACATGCCCATTTTTAGTTGTGGGCCGGTCCACGGCCAACCCGCATGCACCGGGAGCACCGAACCCGCGCCGCTGCCACGTGGCGGGCGCGGGTTGGTCGTTCCGATCGCAGGCGCAGCGGGGAGCGCGGGAGCGGGGCGCACGTGGGCGACGCCACGCGGCTGCCCCGCGTTGGGCTCGTCAACCCGCGCATTGACCCGCTCGGGGAAGCGGCGCGGGCCAGCGCGGGATGCGCACGGGTGGCGACACGCGGCGCGGGGAGTGCGCGGATCGCGACACACGGCGGGCGCCGGTTCGCCCGCGACGCGCGAGGGGACGCGTCCCTGGCGCGCGTGGTCGCGGTGTGGAGTCGTGCCGCCACGTGGCGGCCTCCGGCTGGTCGCGCTTGCGCGCGGGGAGCGTGGTGCGGCCACGTGGCGCTGCGGTGGCATGAGCGGCGCGGGGGTTTTTGGCGGGAGCACTGTAGCGCCCGATTTTTGTGGGTTTCGGGCGCCCGAAAGTGGGATTCGGGCGCCCGAATCTTGGCTTTTGGGCTATTTAAGCCCAAATTGCTCCCTTTTTCTCCTTTTTTCTCTTCTGTTCCGTCCGTGCACGCGAGGGGGAGAGAGGAAGAGCGTTGGGGGAGGTTTTCGGGGTGCCGTGAGTGCACCGTTTGTGCCGTGGAGCGCGCGCGAGGTGTCCCTTGGAGTCGGGCAAACGCGTGGGTGCTTGTTTGGCGAAGCGCCGACTTTAAGGTGGGTTTTGCTCATCTTTTTGCAGTGTTTTTCGGCACAGTTTTTGGGGTTTACCCTTTTGGATTTTGGGTTTTTACCCCTTGTCCTTGTGTTGTTAGGGACTGTTGTTTAACCCACCATTTTGCGTGCGAACTCTCACGGCGTGCATCGTTTTGCGTGCGGACTCCGTTTTGCGTGCGGACTCCGGCACCGTGCTCCGTTTTGCATGCGGACTCCGGCATTATGCTCCGTTTTCCGTGCGGACTCCGGCGGCTGCATCGTTTTGCGTGGGGACTCTGACGGCGTGCACCGTTTTGCGTGCGGACTCCGTTTTGCGTGCGGACTCCGGCACCGTGCTCCGTTTTGCGTGCGGACTCCGGCACTGTGCTCCGTTTTGCGTGCGGACTCCGGCGGTGTGTACCGTTTTGCGTACGGACTTCGTTTTGCATGCGGACTCTGGCACCGTGCTCCGTTTTGCGTGCGGACTCCGGCGGCATGCACCGTTTTGCGTGCGGACTCTGGCGGCGTGCTCCGTTTTGCGTGCGGACTTCGGTGGAGGCAAGGAATCGCGTGGAGGCCAATTGCCAGTGTCTACGAGCAATTGGTGGCATACCGAGGTGGGTTGGATTTTTCTCCAAGTCTGCGGACTTCTTTCTAATTCTATTATTATAGGATTCAGCATGCTAGAATAAGTGTATTATTGGAACCTTGACTAGCACCCCTGTCATATGTTGCATGTGTTTAACCAGACCAATAGAGAACCTTAATTTGGGCTAGGTTCTTTTATGCTTTAGACATCTCACACATTGCATTTCTTTCTAGACATAGAGTTCCTCGCCCGGGTAGTGGGCCGAGTGGTCAGGACATTGTGGGACGTATGTTGCACTCGGGCCTGGGGGCCGAGTGGAGTCTGGTAGATAGAGCTAGTCGTTTAGTTCTGGCGGGAGCCGTTTGGGTAGACGGTGGTCCCGAGACGTTGTGTTCTTCGAGTTGGTTGTCACTACAGTGGTAGTGGCAGTAGTGTACTAGTGACAGCAGGACCTTGAACCCAGAACCTTTTTGGACGCACACATAATTTTAGTCAGCCAATGTTTTCTTCCAAGCCTCGCAGGGTCGCCTGAGTCTGTTCTTGTATGATAGGACGAGGGCATTAGCTCTTCGAGGTTTGGACATAAAACTTATTTTTAAATTGTTTTCCTAAAAAGACTAAAAATCATTAAAAAATGGATTTCTCTTATATCAAATGGTTTTCTGTAATAAATGTCACTGTTTCTTATAAACTTACCCACTTGAGATGATTTGAGTGGTCTGGGTTCTAAGGGTTGATTTTCCTTCTGGGGTCGAAAGCAATGGGAGGCTACGCCTATAGCCTATTCTTGTTTGATTGGGGTCGTAGGTATTAGTCTTCCGGGGGTTTCGAACCCTCCACTATTTGGCTGTAGAGCATCTCCAGCCTGCGAGTTTAGCATATTGTGTTGGTTTTCCCACTTTAACCAAGGGAGCCGAATCCCTGAACGGTAAGGGATCGAGAACTTCGATAGGCTAAGCCTAGAGTCTGTTCTTGTTTGATTGGGGTTCTAGGCACCGGCCTAACGAGATTCTCGGACCCTTGCTGCGTCAGACGGTTCTTCTCGTCTATGAGTGGGGTGTCGTTTTGGGAGCCGTTTGGGCGGACGGCGATCCCATTGGTTGTGTACTTTCTTTTAGTGGGTTAGCTTTCTGAGGTTGAGTCGTGGAGTCTTTCTCCGACTGAGTTATGCTAGTTGAGCATTGAGTTCCGATCTGTTTGATCGTGGATTATAGCCTGTTGAGACCAAGGTTTTATGCCAGTTATGAGATACTTGAGTTCGCGTGGTCGCTCCCCGCGAGCTACGCTCCGGATGCGATGATGATACCGAGCCTGACAAGGCTGCGATGTGGTTACTGAGATAGTCCTTGAGGGACACCCTACGTAAGACCAAGCCCTGTTTGGGCATGAGTGGCAGTAGATGAGCGCAGGCTTGACTGGTCCATAGAGGGACAGTCATTGGGATTGGGTGATATGTGTGAGTGAGTTTCATAGCATGTTCATAGATGAGTTTTTCTTTTAGCATGGTACTCGAGACATATTAGCAGTAGCGTGTGGAGGCATACCATCATCGGTGTTTTTCCCTTTTGAGCATAGTAGATAGAGGCATGATAGCTGTAGATACTTTTCCAGCTTAGTTTTCATTATCACAGTCTTTTTCTGTTATCTTATGCCTCTAGTAGACTTAGTGGGCAGACCGTGGGTCTTGGAGACGGTACCCAATGAGAGCTACTGTAGGATGTAGTTCTCACACCCTCTGTCGGTGACAGGTTGCTGAGGCTTTTCTTTCTGTTCTTGCCTGAGCTGGCGCGACGGACCGAGGACAGGGAGTCACAAGATAGTTCCCTACCAGCATAGTTCTTTTAGAGTGAGGTAGATGTACCATCCCGGACTGTGGGATCCACTGTTTATTGTTATTTTGTCCTGTTTTTGTTATCTCCCTTTTTGGATTCATAGATGTTGTATAGGTGGATTTTTATTTGTATCTGACCTTGTATTATTCAGCTATTTGGGAGATGGACCTTGTATTTATTTTCAGCTTATTAATAGTTTGATTTTATATTACAGCTTTTATTTTTCCGCTCTGATATCTGTGTAGCTGTAGTTCTATCTTTTGCAGGTTAGACGCTTCGTCGGTGCGGGGCCTCCCGTGCCGATGGCGGATCTGTTGGGGAGCCCGGGTCCCAGTTTCGACCCCGGGGCGTGACACCATGTGTGCCGGTCTGATACTTATTTTGGGATGCGAGCCATGCGTGCCGATCCCGCGTTTTCGAGCCATGTGTGCAGATTCTGCTACCGAGTTCTTGAGATACTGAGTTCGTGAGATTGATGACAGAGCAGGCAGTACCGGGTTTTATACCGGTTCATTTGATTGGGTTTATTCAGGCAGGTACTCTTACTGTTGCACTCGTGCCTGGGGGGGGCTGAGTGGAGTCTAGTAGCTGTGTTTAGACCAGTGCTAGTATTGTTGGGAACCGTTTGGGGTTAACGGTGGTCCCGAGGTCGTTGTGGGTTTTTCGACTGTTGTGCGAGATGTTGTGGATCTTTAGTCTATCCGTTCTGAGGGAGAGAGCGTGGATTTTGATTATAGCCTGCATGTGCCACTATTCGATGGCGAGTTAGTCCGATTGGACACCCTACGTTGATACACTGGGGAGGCGCAGGCTTGACTGGACCCGATGTGGCAGTCAGCTCGATTGGGTCGATTGTGCACTTCATGTCCGAGTGGTTGCATACCTTCCATTGGTTTTCCCCTTTTGAGCATGTAGACAGAGGCTTGGTAGCTGTTGAGTACCTCCAGCTTTCTTGTTCAGCTTTACTGCATTATTATCTTATGCCTCTAGTAGACTTCGTGGGCAGATCGTCAGACTTGGCGGTGGCACCCACTGAGAACTCCATTTTTGGTGTAGTTCTCAAACCCATTGGGGTTTCCCCCCCCCCCCCCCCCATCTTCTTTCTTTTCGCTCATTTGTTTTGCAGAGTCTTAGCAGGCGTTGCTGATTCTACGGTTGCTGTTCGAGGCGAGGGAGTCGCGAGCTAGATCCCTACCTATCTTTGGAGAGTAGCTGTACCCCTTTCAGTGGAGGTCCCTAGTACAGTCAGTAGATTAGTTATTTTATTTTCTCTTTTGAGAGACTGATGTGTTGTGAGGATCTGACTTGTACTGAGAGCCTGTACACTGATGTATTATTTATTTCAGGATTACCTCCCTGCTGAGTTCTGAGTTTTTGTATTTGAGGATATGGTATGATTATCATTTATGGGAGATGGACTTTATATCTTTATTTTCCAGTTGTACAGATGGTTGGTTTTAGTTTTACAGCACTTTTATTTTATAGCTCTGATATCTATTTAGCTGTAGCCCCTTTCTTGCAGGTAGGACGCTTCGCCTATGCGGGGTTTTGCATAGGCGGCGGATCTGTTGGCGAGCCCGGATCGCAGTTTCGACCCCGGGGCGTGACAGATTAGGTGGTATCAGAGCCTAGGTTGTAGGTCATGGTGGACTTAGAAACCCTAGGCTTATGGTTTGACCCTTGGTTGACTTCGTGAGAGTCATGATTTATAGCGAGAGTCCTGATTGAGTTTTATACCTCTCCCAAGGGACGGGATGAGTGATTGGCATGTTTATTCTCCTACGTAATTATGTTGGCTGCAGACAACATAATGCTGCGGAACGGGTGACATGCTTTAGACTTTCGCTGGATTGGGTCGAGCGTTGTTGTGTGCTGTTTTGTGGTTTCGTCATGGTGAGCGGTGTCTCCCTGATGCTGGGTTTTGACCCGTGTGCATCCTGCCATAGCAGTTGAGCTTGAGCGGTTGGTTTTGGGCCGGAAACCCGGATTGAGGTCAAAGAGCTCCGTACCCAGATGACAGGATTGTCTGAGGCATATCAGCAGCAGAGTGAACAGCTGGTTTAGGTGACACAGTTGTCGGAGCAGTGAGCAGCTCGACAGTGCTTTTCTTCTGAGACCACCCGGTTGCAGTATCCTCAGTGGCAGTGATTTCTGTGGCGCCGATGGAGCGAGTAGCCCCCTCTGTGCCAATGTTTAGTGCCGAGGCACCGAGGCAGGGTGGATAGTTGACAGCTGGTGAGCTGAGGGGGACGTGATCGATCTAGTGAACCAGTTTTGGCAGATGAACCACCCCGATTCATAGGATTGAGCTTGGAGCCTTTGGAGGCAGAATCGTGGTTGGTGGTGATGGAGGGATCAATTGAGAGCCTCCCTGTGCTAGAGAGTTTATGTAGTTGTTGAACTACGCGCTTCAGGTTTCGAGAGACGAGGCGCATAGGATATGTGTGACTAGGAGTGGATTGTGCCAGGATACCTTTCAGTTTATTCGGTCCCTCCTGTACAGATTTTGGAGGCCTCGATAGAGTAGGCATTGTTTTTGGAGCTGGGCATTGTAGTCCCTTTGGATGGGGATCTGCCGCCAGAGGCGAGTTCCAGATAAAGGCGCTTGGCGCCGAGTGTTGGAGGACAGATCGGCCGGCATAGGCATTCCCGATTTCCTTCCCCAGGGAAGTGGATTTTGAGACGACAGGGATCGGGTGGACCCCGATGGCAGCTTCAGCATTGGTATCAGCAGCAGCAGTAGCATGGATACGTTATCTGCTGAGGGCCGCATTCGTCACCCCAGTGTGGGCAGAGGCGGAGGTCGTGCTCCCTATATAGTTAATCATGATATTTCCTGGCAGACTGAGCGACGACCACTTGCATCGAGCGGATGAGTCTGTGCTGCCCGGTTGGAGGGCGCCACGGCAGTGGATCGAGTGATCGCAGGTGTGATTTCATCACAGCAGTCGGAGTCATAGCATTTTGCATTCCTGCTTGGATTAGAGGCAGAGTTGTTGTTGCCACGTGCACTAGAGGTACAGGTTCCTGTTGGTGCGGTGCACGAGGAGGAGGCTTGTGTATCATGTCCAGCGCAGTTGAGGCCGCGAGTTGTACCGGCAGACTCATTGGTGTTTGTGGCAGTTCGGTGTTTTGACCCTGTGCTTGAAATTGGTTAGCACAGTGCCACAGGATGTTTGACTGCAGAGAGAGATTACTTTGATTTTCTGCGAGGCAGACAAGAAGAGGCTTGCTGGTTGAGACTGTTAGAGCGCACAAGTTGCAGCGATAGTGTGAGAGTTGCTTACGGCGGCACTGGGACTCAAGGATATCCCTGTTGCCCGTGAGATCCCGGGTGTGAGTTCCCCTGAGCTGATGATGATGCCGCCGGTTAGGGAGTTAGAGATTGAGATTGACGTGGTTTTGGGAACCGCACCACCCTCGACAGCACCTCATTGGATATAGCCAGTGGAGTAGTTAGAGAGCTGACGGCGCAGTCGCAAGATCTGATGGATCGAGGGGTCTGTTTGACCTAGTGCCACGCCATTGATGCACGGTGGTGATGCCACGTCAGTGATATACGACAGTGAGGTTTTATTGTGGCTAGAGTGCAGGCAGGTCTAGACATTATTTAGGACCTTTTGATGGAGTCATGCTCCGGCAGTTGTAGTTTGATGCGAGTACCTATTTGGAATCATACAGCTGAGTATTTTGCCAAGACGGCATTCAGGACACGGTAGGAGCATTATGAGCTCTTAGTGAGGCCAAATAGAATGATTAGTGCCCTGTTGTCTTCAAGATTTGAGGAATTGTGTGTTCCAGTTGTACTTGGACTGATTGGGAGTGGTGTTCCCCAAGGATATTATGATTTACTCCCTGAGTGACTTGGAGTAAGAGGAGCACTTATGGATGTGCTACAATGCTTGGGTGGAAGAAGCATATTTCTTGGGTCACATTGTTTTAGCCGTAGAGGCGGCTGTAGAAACTCGGCCAAAATGGATGCTATTCGAGATTGGCCGAGATCGATATTTATTGTTAAGGTAAGGAGCTTCTTGGACTGGACAGTGCCAGAAGAGCTTGACGTATGGACGATGAGACTGATACCAGCGCCAATGCTAGTATTTCCAGTGTTGGGAGAGGGATCTGCGAGTTTTAGTGATGCCTCCCATTGCGACTGTGGAGTTATCGTTGGTTTATTGTTGAGCATTCTGGATTACCCCGACAGGGCCACTATGATGGCAGATACCTGGAGCAGGAGAGCTATCTGGGGTTGAGTTGATGATTCCACAGCTGGCGCTGTGTGGACTGTTGAGGCAAACATGGCTTGTGGTTGTGTCCCTGAGGGTTCCTTTGGATGATAGACCGCGGCTGAGTAGTCCACTCGGATGGTCAAGATTCGGGAGTGACCGAGTGAGGACCCCTCCTTGTTAGGGCTCTTTTCCTTATTGGATGTTAGTGTGGGTATGCTTCGGGTTGCCTTGGTTGAGTTGACACAGGATGTGGTTTGGTGCGTGTTGCACTGGTGGTTATTTTGTTTCCCCCAGCTTTTGATGGAGCCCCTGTGGTGTTTCTTGTCACAGCTCAGGAGTGTTTTATTTTTGGATCCCTCGCCCGTGATTGACTCGCCCCTTTTGAGATCTTTGAGGGTGTGCAGTACGAGGGACGCCCGTTGCGAATTCTGGCTCGTGAGATGAGAGAATTGCGCAACCGGGTCATGCCGTACCAGCTTTTGTTGTTGTTGGGGAGTAATCACGGAGAGTGAGTAGTGACTTGGGAGCTGGAGACGGTGATGCTGAGTACCTACCCTCTTATTTGTAACTCCTGTTTGAGTTGTGTTAGTTTCGTGGACGAAACTTTCTATTAGTGGGGGAGGATGTGAGGACCCGGATCCCCGCGATGCGGTTACTGGTTGATCAGCAGCTTCTGGAGGCCCATGCTGGGTGATTGAGGTTTTTGCGCGCGTATTCGAACCAAGGAATTGACCCGGCACGAAAAATAGATCAAGTTCACTTTTTCGAGAATTTTTGACAGATTTTAGAAGTGGAATTTGACAGAACAGACAGCGGATTTGGATCCAGCGCGCAAAAACGATCGAAATGGGCTATTTACTTGTTTTTTTCGGAGCCCGGATGACCCATCACGGATTTCGAGGCAGCATGTACTGTTCCGGCCCGGCGGCGGCGGCGCGGGCTCGGGCAGGCGCGCGGGCGCGCGGGCTGGCGCGCGGTCCACGGGGCCGGCGTGCATCGGAGGGCAGGATGCGTGGCGGCCGCTGGGTGGCTGGTGCTGGCAGCGCGGTCCACGAAGTTTGGGGTAGGTTCTTCGGGGTGCGTGCCCGACAGCGCGTCGTGCGCGCATGCGGGCGCGCGTTGACGCGCGGTTCCCGCTCGGGCCGCCACGCGTCGGCGTCCGAGGCAGGCCACACTGCGCCTGGTGAGCGGCCGGATCCGCTGTCCCCTATTCGGCGCCATGTGGCGCGTTGGGGTGATTCCAAGCGCTGGATCAACGGCCCGGATTGGGCACTGTGCGCGCCCGAAAATTTCGGGCGCCCGGAAACTGGGACACAGGTGGAATTATTTCTTTTGTTTGGATTTGGCTATATATAGCCCCCTTGGGCCTGCGGTTTAAGCCTTTTCCCGAGCTCTCCTGCTAGTGAGGCCTGAAGGGAAGTTGTTCCTCTCCCTTTGCCCCATCTTGTGAGGAGTTTTTAGATTTTTTTTGGAGTCCGTGACATATGCGTTTTCTGCGACGCGGCGCACTGCGACGCTTCTTTGATTTTGGCTTCTACCGTCTCATTTCAGTGTACGAGACCCCCTGAGCTACCCCGATAGTTATTTGAGCTAACTTTTGCGGCAGCACGTTCATGAGAGGTACCCCTTCGATTTTTGTATTGATCACTTCGTCTCAATTTGAGTTCCTGGCATGGTTTACGAGGCATCTCTGAGCCACTATTTTTCTGGTGGACTTTTGGACAGCGGAGGCTTGTCGGATTTTTATCTCAACGCTCGAGCATCGGAATGAGGCGATTAAAGACTCGATTGATATCTACGCTTCGCGAGTATCGCCGTTGTATTTTTATTGGAATTTTTGGATATTATCTTGCAGGTAATAATTAACCTTCTTTCGGACTGGTTTCCGACAGATTTTGGACAGTGTACATTTTGACTTGCCGCAGTGTTCTAATTGTATCTTGGTCTACAGATGTCGGAATGTGTTGTATAAACACTCGATTTGTATGTACTCGTCGTGATGATCGCAACCGTGATTTTTCTAGATTTTTCTGAGGACAGAATTCAGGTGAAAAAGGACATTCTTTGTGCTATTTTGGAAAAACAGCGGGTACTTGCTGTGATGTTGTCTAATCGTGGACTGTGTTGTTGTTGTTGGAACAGAGGTTCGTGCGACCGAGTACCGATGGTGCAGTTTCGGGAGATTTTGGATTGTGAGCGACTGTGCACGTCACCGACTTCAGCTTTGCCTGCGGAAAGTGATTCAGGTGGGTTGCCTTGTCCCCAGAACCGGTGGACGGTTCTTTAATTCTATATGCTAGAATGCATGCATGTGAGTACCCATATAAGGTTGAAGGGTAAGCTTAGGAATTATAATTGTATCAGGGAATTACAAATATTTATTCATGTTGTGACTTTGGGAACTAGCAAGTTTGGATATTCAAGTTGATGGTCGAGGAAAGCTTACCTTCTCGGATTATTACTCTTTTGATTGCTAGCATGCATGATTTAAAGATACAACTAAACAAAATGAGTTGTAAGCATGAAAATGGCCTTGATTATGTGATTGATGCTTACTTTGACTATTGTACATGCTTCTAGTGGATTGAGATCTAGCATACTGTAGATGATTACGTTCATTTCATACTAGATGTTATAGAGATCATGCTTAATTAATCTTTGGCCTATTTATGTGGGATTGACATTTATAGTAGCGAATTATTAGCATGCCATGTTAGCACATAGTCTTTCATGAGGATTGATCATTCGAGGGGACAGGATGTTACATCTATGTGCGGGTATTACTCTGAGGAGTTATTATGGATTATAGATCATGCATTATGAACAGGTGTAGTTCATTAGTGATTTTGGCATGTTGTTTATATCTTGTAGAGCTACCATTTGACATGTTCTTACTTCTATCTTTCTTGAGGACGATTGCATGCTTGTATGGACATCTAGATAGGCCATCGTTTACTACTACACTATCTTGTTGGAATCTGACTTAGGAGAAACCATGTTGGTTCTTTCTCCTTTTCTTTTAGATTCAGGTTGCTCGGGTTTGAGTAGGGGTTTGGGATAGTGTAGTTGAGACTTCGAGTCTGGGACAGGTTGGTCTTGATTGTGGACTCGTGGGGTTTTGCGGCGACCGCGGATATTGGGCGGTTGACCGGATATGTACTTGTGCACCAGATTGGGTATCAGATTTCCTCTAGTGGATGGAGTTTCCCACTTATTGTTTACTGTTGTTTCAGTTTGGGGATCGGGTTTCCCTTTAGTGGATGAGTTTTCCCACTTTGATCAGAGTCGTGATCCAGTCCTGCTAAATCGTGATACTTGTTACAGTGATACTTGTTACGGTGATACTTTACTCGTGTGGGTCGCTCCCCTCGAGTGCCACTCCGGAGGTAGGCCATTGACCGAGCCATGTGTGCCGGTCTGATACTTATTTTGGGATGCGAGCCATGTGTGCCGATCCCGCGGTTTCGAGCCATGTAGGCAGATTCCGCTATTGAGTTCTTGAGATACTGAGTTCGTGAGATTGATGACAGAGCAAGCAGTACCGGGTTTTATACCGGTTCATTTGATTGGGTTTATTCAGGCAGGTACTCTTACTGTTGCACTCGTGCCTGGGGGGGGCTGAGTGGAGTCTAGTAGCTGTGTTTAGACTAGTGCTAGTATTGTTGGGAACCGTTTGGGGTTAACGGTGGTCCCAGGGTCGTTGTGGGTTTTTCGACTGTTGTGCGAGATGTTGTGGATCTTTAGTCTATCCGTTCTGAGGGAGAGAGCATGGATTTTGATTATAGCCTGCATGTGCCACTATTCGATGGCGAGTTAGTCCGATTGGACACCCTATGTTGATACACTAGGGAGGCGCAGGCTTGACTGGACCCGATGTGGCAGTCAGCTCGATTGGGTCGATTGTGCACTTCATGTGCGAGTGGTTGCATACCTTCCATTGGTTTTCCCCTTTTGAGCATGTAGATAGAGGCTTGGTAGCTGTTGAGTACCTCCAGCTTTCTTGTTCAGCTTTACTGCATTATTATCTTATGCCTCTAGTAGACTTCGTGGGCAGATCGTCGGACTTGGCGGTGGCACCCACTGAGAACTCCATTTTTGGTGTAGTTCTCACACCCATTGGGGGTCCCCCCCCTATCTTCTTTCTTTTCTCTCATTTGTTTTGCAGAGTCTTAGCGGGCGTTGCTGATTCTGCGGTTGCTGTTCGAGGCGAGGGAGTCGCGAGCTAGATCCCTACCTATCTTTGGAGAGTAGCTGTACCCCTTTCAGTGGAGATCCCTAGGACAGCCAGTAGATTAGTTATTTTATTTTCTCTTTTGAGTGACTGATGTGTTGTGAGGATCTGACTTGTACTGAGAGCCTGTACACTGATGTATTATTTATTTCAGGATTACCTCCCTGTTGAGTTCTGAGTTTTTGTATTTGAGGATATGGTATGATTATCATTTATGGGAGATGGACTTTGTATCTTTATTTTCCAATTGTACAGATGGTTGGTTTTAGTTTTACAGCACTTTTATTTTATAGCTCTGATATCTATTTAGCTGTAGCCCCTTTCTTGCAGGTAGGACGCTTCGCCTATGCGGGGTTTTGCATAGGCGGCGGATCTGTTGGCGAGCCCGGGTCGCAGTTTCGACCCCGGGGCGTGACAATGAACGGGTCCCCTTGGCAGTCCACTTCCTGGAGGGAAACGCCCGCATGTGGTGGAAGACGGTGCGCCCGGACCCCTTGAAAGGCACCGCCGTTCCATCATGGTCTACGTTTCGGGAGGAGCTTTTTGGGGCGTTTTTCTCCAACAGCGTCAAACGACAAATGGAGGATGATCTGAAGCACATCAAGCAAGGAAGCCGAACGGTTATGGAGTACCAGAGGGAATTCGTGAGATTGGTCAACTGCGTTCCTTTTGTCATAAGGGACGAGTCCCACAAGGCCCAACTTTTTGTGGACGGGTTGCGGAGTGACATCTTTCAAGTTGTACAAGCGGCGGATTTGCACACTTTCCAGAAGGTGGTCGACAGAGCCACCATAGTGGAGCGCGGATTCGCGGTTACACGTGCCCGACTGGAGGGCTCGGATCGACACGGGGACAAGAAGCGGCCTCATCCTTACTCTGGAGAAAACTATCCCAGCGGGAGCCGACCCCCTAAAATTTCGAGATCGCAACAAGAAACCAGGAGCGCGCCGATGGGAGGACAAAGGCCGGGGGACAGGCCTTGCGTCATTTGTGGTGGAGCCCATCGGGCGACTGAATGTTCCCAAAGACACGACCACTGTTTCCGTTGCGGCAAGCCGGGGCACTTCCGTTTCAACTGCCCCTTGAACATGGGAACAGCATCCTCAGCGGCCTCTACTCCTTTGCCACATAAACCGGGATGGGGAAAAGCTTCTACAGGATCGGCCGCTCGTCGTCCAGCACCTCGGCGGGAGGGGGAGGTGCGGCCGCAATCTGGCGGGAGAGTCTACTCGATGACCCATCAAGGGACAGACCCACCGGAGGACGTGGTAGCAGGTATCACTTTAATTTCAGATTATCGTGCTAGAACACTTTTTGACACCGGGGCATCCCACTCTTTCTTGTCTCGTGATTTCGCACTTACACATAATTTTAAGGAGAGACCCCTTCGTAGTATAATGTCTGTTCGGACCCCGGGAGGGTCCCTGGAAGCAACTAATTTTGTGCCTTCCTGCCCAATAAAGTTGGGAAGGCTATCTTGCCCTTGGGATTTGGTGGTGATTCCGTTGAAGGAATTCGACGTGGTGCTTGGAATGGATTGGCTTACTAAATATCAGGCGGTGATCGACTGCGAGAAACGCCAGGTGCGACTACAGGAACCGGGATTCCCGGAACATGTGTAATTAGCATGTAAAAGCACCTTCTTTACAACCGTTATCTCTGCATCACGGGCTAGAAGACTGATGGAAGGCGGATGTGTAGCTTACTTGGCTGCAGTGGACTTAGCAACTCGACCCTCAACACTGATCGCCGATATTCCGGTTGTAAGGGATTTTTCAGATGTTTTTCCAACCGAATTGTCAGGAATGCCCCCCGAGTGAGAGATCGATTTCCCTATCGAGCTTCTTCCAGGCACGCAACCTATCACAAAGGCACCGTACAGAATGGCATTCGCTGAATTGAAGGAACTCAAGGCACAACTAGAAGATCTTCTAGACAAGGGGTTCATCAGACCGAGTGTGTCTCCTTGGGGCGCACCTGTAATACTCGTGAAATTCGAATTTGTAAAAAAGTGATAAAATGAAGAGTAAAATTCAAATGTGAAATTAAACCTTAGTGGTTCGTACACCGGTGTGCAAATTGCACAGTATCCGAAGCACTATTTCCGCCTTTCCGATCCGAGTCTGATCTCGAAAATCTGTAACCTCCAGTGCGACCGTCTCATCGAATCGAGTGAAAATGGTATAGACCGATTTTTGATCCGACGGTCGGATTGTCCTGAAATCAGCAAAGAAACCAGTGGGACCCGCGACTTAAGTGAATCGTGAAATGAATAGTAACCCCCTGATTTAATTCCCTCGCTGGCCAACGTCGGCCGATCGATTGTCTGGAGTCCGAATCTGACGATCCAGGTAGTCAATTTGAATGGCGTCATCATTCTGAGCGCAGTGGCGCTGACCAAATTTTCGTTTGAAGAGCCTGAAGCATCGTAAAGCGTGCCGAACTGTTTAATTTACCATATAAGATGGATCTTAGAATTATTGAAGTTCGTTTTCAGTGAACCAAAATTGCTACTCAATAGGTTTCGTCGAGCCGGACGTCGTGGTGGTGTCCGTTTTTCAGTTTGACGACCCGATGGTCTCGAAAAGCGTGAAAAGCGGCGAAAAATGGTGTTTTTGCATAAAGGTCCCCACATTTTATGCGCAGAATCTAAGGAGACTCTTTGGAGAGGGACCTGTGTGTAAGACTTATCCCCAGGAGGGGACCCAACCCTAAATAATGCAATTAGAGGGACTAATTAGCGTTTTTACGCTATTAGGTTAAATAGGAGTCTTGGGTTCACGAAACCTAATCCTCGGCTCCTTTCTTCTCCCAGCCGCCAGCAGAGGACCTCTTCTGCTCCTCTGCGCACTCCTCGACGATCCCGCCCTCGGCCGCCGTGCCTCCTCGGCGGAAAAGCAAGAAGTAATCTCGCTTCCGGGATGGGTTGTGAAGGATCGCAGCGAGAGGGCTTGGGATTCCTCCAAGTCATCTCTGAAGGTGCCTCTGATCCCTTGGGACGCGGCCTATGAAGCGCCGGCGCCCAGATCCGCCGCGCGCCGCCGGAGCACCTTCTTCATCTTCCTCCCCGAGTCCGGTATGTGGAGCCCTTCCTTTCTTGGTTTTCTTGCGACCTGGACCCTGGCAGTCGCCTACTGACATCGCAGGGAGCATCCAGGACAGACCCCGAAGTCCTAGGACCCCCGGATGGCCGGCGGGTGCAATCGGGTCGCCGGAACCCTAGTTCTTGGCCGGGTTTGGCGTGCGCTGCCTCTGGAGCTCCGGCGCCGGAACCAAGTTGACCAGAATCTTTGGCTGGTTCCCAGAAGAAGTCCCACGAAGTTTGGTGGGCTTTGGTGCAGTGTGGAACGCGAGGGAGCAAACCCTAGCTTCGGGTCGTCTTCCTCACGGCCGAGCTCCTCTGCCCGGCTGCCGCCGTCGCTCCTCCGGCGCCGGCCGACTCTGGTAAGTCTCCTGACACCTTGAGCATCCTATTGAGCCATCTGCATGCGACCCATGCAGCATGGTTACCGACTTGCCATTAATGGGTTAATTAAGCTATACCTTCTTCTTCCTCGGTTTGGGGAGCTTAGGGACGCCCTAGCTTGCGCGGCTGAGGTTCTTTCTAGCTCTGGAGGCTCAAGGATGGTGGTGCTCACCTTAGTTTGAAGCTTGACCGAGTGGGGGTGGGTGCGGCCATTGTTGCACTCCAACAAGCCGAGTGCAAGATGATCTTGCTTTGGCGTCGTCTCCGGCAGTCTCGCGACCTCTCACAGGTGAGCCTTTCCTCTTTATGAATGTCCTTTAACTCGTGCTCATGTTGGTTGAGGCTTGGAACCCCTGTATTGTTGAGAGCCGTAGGTCGCGCTCTAGGTGTTTGTAAAAATGCCGAGTTGGCTCCAACCCCGTTCTGGCTGTGTGTCGACCACCCTATGGTGAGCCCTCGACTCCGGCAAGCCTCCTGAGCGTGATGCTCACACAAAAGTTGGAGATGAACCATCGTGTATGTATTTATAGCTAAGTTGATGTGGTGACCCGGATCTCTGCAGGGCTTTTACAGTGTGACCAGCAGCTTCTGGAGGCCTATGTGGCGTGTCGGCGGTGTTTGTGCACCAATTGGACATAAGTGTTGGACCCCGTGCTTAAAATGAATCACGTGGGTAATTGGAGGACCCCGTCGAATGTTTAGAAGTGGTTTCGTGTGAAACGGACATCAAAATTGGACTCAGCGCAAAATTTGGATTAAGAACACTTATCTGGATGCCTTCGGCAAATTTTAGAAATACAATTTGGCAAAACGGACAGCGGATTTGGATTCAGCATGCGAAAACGATCGAAATGGACTATTTACTTGTATTTTTCGGAGCCCGGATGCCAAAACACGATTTTCGAGGCAAGGTTACTGTTCCGGCCGCCAGGGGGCAGCGCCGGTGGCGCGGGCAGCGGCGGAGCACGGCGGCGGGCAGAGACGCGGGCCGCTTGGTCCACGGGGCTAGCATGCACCGGGGCAGGACGCGTGGCGGCCCGGGAGTGGCGGGTGCGCGTGCGCGCGGTCTATGGGACGCGCGGCCTGGTGCATGGACCGGCGGGGGGGGGACACATGGCAGCTGATGGTTGGAGCGGTGTAGTGCACGCAGTCCACGCGAGGAGTGGAGTTGGTGGCCGGGGCAGGTGGCCGTACCGGCGGGCAGGTGGCCGTACGCGCGGGTCAGCCAGGCGACGTGCGCGGGGCAGGCGCGAGGGTGCCACGCGGCGCGGCCGGGGTGGCCGGTGCCGCTGTTTATTGTTCGGGCGCGGGCGATGTGGCGCAGCACGGATGGCGGTTCTTGCTGTTTGCTGTTTTGTGGTGACGTGGCAGCATCTGGTTGATTCGGCCGCTGATGGACGGCCAGGATTCGGGCGCACTGTGCGGTACTGTGCGCGCCCGAATCGTTTCGGGCGCCCGAAAAATGGGACCCATTCGGTATTATTTGATTTGTTCAGTTTGGCTATAAAAAGGCCTTCTTTGCAGCCCATTTTGGCCTTCTTCCTGAGCTCATCTCTCTGTGAGGCCTTAAGGAAGATTGTTCATCATTTTGTGGGGCATGTCTTGATGGATTCCCGGAATTTTTAGAGGCTGCCGCATCGACGTTTTCTGCGACGCGGCGCACTTCGACGTTCCTTCATTTTTGGCTTTTACCGTTGTATTTCAGTGCGCGAGGCACCCTGGATCACCCCGATGGTATTTTGAGCTGATTTTTACAGCAGCGCGTTTAAAAGAGGTACGCCTTCGATTTTTGTGTTGATCACTTTGTCTCATTTTAGGTTTTTGGCATGGTTCCCGAGGCAAAATTTTGACCCCTTGTACTGCTGTGAGATTTGGGACAGCGGTGGAGTATTGTTGAATTTTCTCGGTCTACGAGAATCGGAATGTGGCATTTAAGGACTCGATTGATATCTAAGCTTCGAGAGGAACGCACATGTATTTTTATTGGATTTTTCTGAGGTCGTTTCGAAGGTGAGAATTAAGCTTCTTTGCTACTATTCGTTATCTTATCTTTATTCTTACTTGAGGACATTTGCATGCTTGTATGAACATCTAGATAGGCCATCTTTTACTGCTACACTATCATATTAGAACTTGACTTAGGAGAAACCATGTTTTTCTTCTTTTCTCCTTATTAGTTAGTCATGTGGTTCATGTTGCTCGGCTTCGAGCGGAGGTTTGGGATAGTGTAGTTGAGACTTCGAGTCTGGGACAGGTTGGTCTTGATTGTGGGTTGTGGGGTGTCACGGTGACCGCGGCGATTGGGCGGTTGGCCGAGTGTCGGGTATTGTATTAGATTGGGCATCAATTTCCTTTAGTGGATGGAGTTTTCCACTTATTGTTTACTTTGCATCAGATTGAGATCGGGTTTTTCTTTAGTGGATGGGTTTTCCCACTTTGATCAGAGTCGTGATCCAGTCCAGCTATATTGAGATACTTGTTACTGAGATACTTTACTCGTCTGGGTCGCTCCCCTCGAGTGCCACTCCGGAGGTAGGCTTGACCGAGCCGTGTGCCGGTGTGTTACTTATATTTTGACCGAGCCGTGTGTCGCTCCGTTACATATATTGAGATCGAGCCGTGTGCCGATCAGTTACTGAGTTCGACAACAGAGCAGGTAGTACTGGGTTCCATACCGGTCAATCTGATTGGGTTTATGTGAAGACCCGAAATTCCCACTTATAGAGCACTGTTTCATCTACAGCTTCGGGAGGCCTATGCGGCGCGTCGGCGGGGTTTGTGCACAATTTGGACACAAGCGGGGGACTTTGGGCTTAAATGGATCACGTGGGTGATCAAATGGCCCCGTCGAATGCTTAGAAGTGGTTTTGCGCGCAATGGATATTAAATTTGGGCTCAGCGCGAAGTTTGGACAAAAGAATATCTTTCCGGATACCTTCGGCAATTTTTAGAGTTGGATTTTGGCAAATCGGACTTCGGATTTGGATTCAGCGCGCGAAAACGATGAAAATGGACTATTCACTTGTATTTTTCGGAGCCCGGATGATGCGCACGTTTTTCGAGGCTTCTTGGTACTGTTCCGGCGCCGGCGGGCAGCGACGGCGGCGGCGGGCAGCGGCGGCAGCGGCGGAGCGCGGCGCGGGCAGGCGGGGGCAGGTGCGCGGTCCACCGCGGAGGCGTGCACCGGTCGCGGGCCACGTGGCGGATCCCGGTTGGCCGGCGCAGGGGGCGCGGTCCACGGGAGAAGGCGCGGTGTACGGTGGACCGGAGGGTGACACGTGGCAGATGGCGGTTGGCTGGTCCTCATGCGCGCTGTCACGGGGTCAGCTTTTTCGCCTTAACATTACCCCGTGCGGCGCTCAAGTGTCGCACACCCGAGCCAGCCTTCCCGAGTCCCCTTGCCACGGACACGCCCTCGAACTTAAACAGCGGGATCAAACTCAAGCATCAACCAAGCATGCTCCTCCACGAGCCTGACTGCCCGGCGCCGCACCTTACGTCGAACCCTTTGTCGAACTCCGCGAGTTCCGAACAAACAGCCCCGCCACCGAGGCTGGCCTTCAAGCCGAGTATATTCCGCCTAGCCGGACAAACTCTCCTCGAGAGTGCTACTAACCGAATGTCCCTTTGCCTCCGAAGCAAACATCCAGGACAATACAAGTTCTCACAACTTAGTCCATTTGAATGGGCCCGAGCGAGTTGCCCTTGCGCGTTCCGCTCGTCTGCTTAACCGAGCGACCCGTCCCACGCATCTCGCCCGTCTGCCAGCCCGTTGCCTTGCCAAGGCGCCGCGCGCCCCGCAATTCCCACTACAGGATCCATAGTCAGGTCGGGCATGTCCCGTTCCGCCGGCCACCTAGTTCCGTCATCGCTCCCGATTCGGTCCAAGGTCCGCTTCCCGAATACCCCACGCTACTTGTCCCCGCGTGTGTTCCCTTCGCAAGGGTTTGCCAACCTAGCGACATTCTCCCCGCGTCGCCAACCCCCTGGCACCTCCATTGCACGACCATGCTTGGCCGCCAACACACTCGGCCCAGCATCCAAGGTTGCTTGACGGATGTCGCTCACAATCGAATCAGCCTCGCTCCGCTTCGCTAGCCATTTGGCACCTCCATTGCACGACCATGCTTGGCCGCCAACACCCTTGGTCCTCTCCATGGCTCACTTAACGAAAACCAGCATCGATTGCCTCCTCTTACTTCGTGGGCCGCGCCGCACGAATCCCCGCTCGGCACCACTGCCCTTGCGAGCCTTGCCCATTACGGCGGACCGACCGTTCCCTCGCCTTGCAACCTTCGTAGGCCTCGCGCCTCACGAATCCCCGCTAGGCACCCACATGCCTTCGCAAGCCTTGTCCATTGAGGCGGACCAACCTTTCGCAAGATTGTCCCTCATCCGCTCGTTCGCTCCGCTACAGAGATCCGAAACGGCATAAGGTAGTGCAAGCGAACCGAGAGGCAAAACCTCTGGGCCAACCCCGCTCCGTAATGCCGTCGACCTCGTGTCTTTGGCATTACCCTAAGCCCGTGTGCTCAACGACCATCAAATCCCGCTCACACGAACTTAGGCTTGGCGACTCCGCTCGCCAAGGGATGGCCTATGTCCTATAGGCCAACGGGGGAGTCGGGGCCACTTCGCAAGTGTCCAACCCCTCCTCTAAATAACCCACGAGGCATCCACCCCTTTGGCACCCCGGGGGTACAAAGGTGCTCACCGAGGGGTACGTTTTGAAACCCCGCATGCGGCACCATTTTCATGGTCATGGAATGGGCCATTGCTAGGGAATTGCCTTCGTTGGTTCGCCCGCGGCTCAACCCTGACGGATTGTCCCAACTTCGCAAACCCGTAACTCTGTCAACCCAAATGCCTACCAAATGTCATCCAAAAGTGGCCCCCAAGGATGTCACGGTCGAACCAACACGATCGAAACGTGACAGACTCCCCCACCCAAGTTATCGACGCCCTCGTCGATGTCCATCTGTTCTCCCGCTTTGTTGATAGCTGCCAACCACTACTCCAGATCAGAGCCGCCCTCGGCCTTGGCATCGCATGCCACACTGACCCACACTTGAGCATGTCCTCTACCCAACGTGACGCTTCCGTGCTTCCAGCTTGTTTGATAGCTGCCAACCACTACTCCAGATCAGAGCCACCATCGGCCTTGGCATCGCATGCCACACTGACCCGAATACTTTGTAAAAACCATTTTATCCCCTTGAGTTGAAGCTCCCCAGCTCCGGATGCCTCCCCCGCACCACAAAACTCCTCCACGGAACTAGAATGTTAACCTTGTCGTCTGCTCACGACAACCCAGATGGCACTGGCACTCCACTGCAACTCGGTCCTTCTCGAGGCGCTACTCAGCCCTTCTGTCCCTTTCGCCCCTACTTAACCCAAGTCTCCTGCAGCTAGTCGCCAACCTTGTGCCTCCCTCGCAGGGACATCTATTTCCAGCTAGCGATCTCTTCCCAGAACGCTACCGGACCAACCAGTGCACTCGGTATACTCCGCGAATACACCTATTCCAAAGCGTGCACAGGTTCCGTAGAAAATCAGTAGAGTGGCCCTCCCTCGCTCCCTCCGAGGTCCAACTCCAAACGTCCCAACGTCTTGGAGCGTCCAACGCGAATCAGCTCGCAGCTCGGCTTCGCTTCTCCACCTCAACATATCACCATAGTAACCTAGGGTTCCCCACCCTAGAGCTCCCTAGACACAAACTGTGGTCGGGCTAGATCGCATCCAACCCCTTCCAATATCCATGAGTACTTTTGCCCATCTCGTGTCGTTCCTGCACACAACGTTGGCCTCACAAATGCCCCCGCAATCACATAACGTCAAGCCATTACCATGGTCTCCACGAGTTTTCGAGTCTTTCGCCGAGACACACCT
The DNA here is from genome assembly GCA_029204045.2 of Tillandsia leiboldiana. Classification (NCBI taxonomy): domain Eukaryota; kingdom Viridiplantae; phylum Streptophyta; class Magnoliopsida; order Poales; family Bromeliaceae; genus Tillandsia; species Tillandsia leiboldiana. Next base: position 37,137,654 of record CM055062.1, on the reverse strand, counting down.
GCCCTCGGTTACTTCGCACATCTACTTGCTCCACCATGAACTCTTGTTATGCCTCCTGACTGCTATGCACTTTCGCTACTCGTTGCTGCTTAGCACCTTTGGCTTCTGTACTCCCGGTCGCTCAAGCCCACTCCCTCTAGGCTTTCGCTAAACCCGACTTCGGTCCTCCACCAAAGTCCTCGGCCAAGTTTGAGACTAACGACACCTCGTTTCCATTGCTCAAACTTGCCGTCCTCCATACCTCCAGCAACCACCTTCGCAATAGCCGCTGAACGGAACCCAAGCTTAACCCATCTGCTAGTCTTTCTCACAACTGCTGATAACGGTGATGTCGCCATCCAACGTCCACCCCCTCACAAATTGCGATACCTCGACCCTTTGAGTTGACAACTGAGTCTTTCCCCTCCCAGCAACCTGTCACTAGGCGATCCTGGATCACGGTCCACCCGAGTGTCATGACTTGTATCTTCGTCTACACTCGAGTCCCAGTCTCTCTGCTCTAAAAGCTTAGGTTCTCGCACAACCTTTGCAATCTGTCAGCAGAGTCCACACGATCCGTCGCACGAATGTGTGCCCGCTATCTCAAGACCTTAGCATTGTCACTGCTTTTCCCGAACATAGCTCCATACCTTGTTCCTCTGAACAAAGTCCACTCTCATCGTTTGATCCACTCAAATAAGGAGTCCCATTCGTCCAACCTGTGGCTACACCATTGAGAGCAACCGATCTCCCCATCGGCCTTCTCGCCCCAAGTGAGAAACACCAAACCATCCAGCAACCCTTGGCCCACTTCACAACCTAGCCCAAAGCTCAGCTTGTTACTGCCACGGTCCCGACCAGTCTTGGTTCCCAACTTGTGCTCCACGAAGTGAACTCTTCTGTCATGTGTGTTTTGTCCGCCACGTTCTTTAGACAAGAACCCTTTACCGAGTCACCAAACATCGGGGCCACATTCTGCTCAAATGTGCTCCCCCACCCTGAGTCGCAAGCTCCGCCGAGCGCACTCAGACCAAATCCAGGCATTCGCAATGCCCACTTCCGCTGCGCGAGTTTCGGTTCTACCACAACCTTGACTACACCCATCAGCGGGATCCACGTCATTCGTCCATTGTACACGTGGATCCTGTTCTGAACAATCAACGCTGTCACCGCCCTGCCCAGATACAGACTTTTCTCCTTACCCTAGGAGTACAGGTTCAATTGCGATCTCTTTCTCGCATCGAGATAACTCTTTTCAATTCATGGGTACACACTCGAAGAGTAATCGATCTCCCATCGATCTTCTTGTACTGAAACACTTAAACTCAGTCACTACGAAGAAACCCTTCTGCCGCGTGTGCTGCATCCCAATCCTTCCCTTCTAGAGATTCATCCGCTGCAAGACCACAATCCCGGAAGCACATCGTCGCACAATGTGTTCCTCTCTTTCCCAAGCCGTGAACACCACTTCACGAGCTCGGATTCCTTATGCACCCGCCTAATTCCACTCCGTGGTAACCGCGACCACGGACCACATAATGATTCTCCCAATCATTGCCTCGTCGCCTGCCACGCGACTCCGGACTTAGCCATTTTCACCAGTATTGTACTAGAATCCGCTGCACTCTGACTCTGCATCTCCCACAAGCGTAATCCCGCCACAGTGCCTCGCCGACGCCTAGTACCTTTGTTGGAGTGACTCCACTCACACCAACGTCGCCGCCAAGGTCGCACCTTCCGGACAAATCTTCAACCCATGAGCTCAACCTGGCTCTGATACCACTTGTCACGGGGTCAGCTTTTCCGCCTTAACATTACCCCGTGCGGCGCTCAAGTGTCGCACACCCGAGCCAGCCTTCCCGAGTCCCCTTGCCGCGGACACGCCCTCGAACTTAAACAGCGGGATCAAACTCAAGCATCAACCAAGCATGCTCCTCCACGAGCCTGACTGCCCGGCGCCGCGCCTTACGTCGAACCCTTTGTCGAACTCCGCGAGTTCCGAACAAACAGCCCCGCCACCGAGGCTGGCCTTCAAGCCGAGTATATTCCGCCTAGCCGGACAAACTCTCCTCGAGAGTGCTACTAACCGAATGTCCCTTTGCCTCCGAAGCAAACATCCAGGACAATACAAGTTCTCACAACTTAGTCCATTTGAATGGGCCCGAGCGAGTTACCCTTGCGCGTTCCGCTCGTCTGCTTAACTGAGCGACCCGTCCCACGCATCTCGCCCGTCTGCCAGCCCGTTGCCTTGCCAAGGCGCCGCGCGCCCCGCAATTCCCACGACAGGATCCATAGTCAGGTCGGGCATGTCCCGTTCCGCCGGCCACCTAGTTCCGTCATCGCTCCCGATTCGGTCCAAGGTCCGCTTCCCGAATACCCCACACTACTTGTCCCCGTGTGTGTTCCCTTCGCAAGGGTTTGCCAACCTAGCGACATTCTCCCCGCGTCGCCAACCCCCTGGCACCTCCATTGCACGACCATGCTTGGCCGCCAACACACTCGGCCCAGCATCCAAGGTTGCTTGACGGATGTCGCTCACAATCGAATCAGCCTCGCTCCGCTTCGCTAGCCATTTGGCACCTCCATTGCACGACCATGCTTGGCCGCCAACACCCTCGGTCCTCTCCATGGCTCACTTAACGAAAACCAGCATCGATTGCCTCCTCTTACTTCGTGGGCCGTGCCGCACGAATCCCCGCTCGGCACCACTGCCTTTGCGAGCCTTGCCCATTACGGCGGACCGACCGTTCCCTCGCCTTGCAACCTTCGTAGGCCTCGCGCCTCACGAATCCCCGCTAGGCACCCACATGCCTTCGCAAGCCTTGTCCATTGACGCGGACCAACCTTTCGCAAGACTGTCCCTCATCCGCTCGTTCGCTCCGCTACAGAGATCCGAAACGGCATAAGGTAGTGCAAGCGAACCGAGAGGCAAAACCTCTGGGCCAACCCCGCTCCGTAATGCCGTCGACCTCGTGTCTTTGGCATTACCCTAAGCCCGTGTGCTCAACGACCATCAAATCCCGCTCACACGAACTTAGGCTTGGCGACTCCGCTCGCCAAGGGATGGCCTATGTCCTATAGGCCAACGGGGGAGTCGGGGCCACTTCGCAAGTGTCCAACCCCTCCTTTAAATAACCCACGAGGCATCCACCCCTTTGGCACCCCGGGGGTACAAAGGTGCTCACCGAGGGGTACCGTTTGAAACCCCGCATGCGGCACCATTTTCATAGTCATGGCATGGGCCATTGCTAGGGAATTGCCTCCGTTGGTTCGCCCGCGGCTCAACCCTGACGGATTGTCCCAACTTCGCAAACCCGTAACTCTGTCAACCCAAATGCCTACCAAATGTCATCCAAAAGTGGCCCCCAAGGATGTCACGGTCGAACCAACACGATCGACACGTGACAGCGCGGTCCACGCGGCGGGTGTAGGCCGCCTCGGGGCGCATGCGTGCAGGGTGGCTGGCGGCGGTGCAGGCGCGCACGTGGGCGCGGTCGGGGCTGAGTGCAGTCCACGTGTCGACGCCTCCGCGCTCCACGTGTCGAGCAGCGGATGGCCAAGGCGGCTGTCCGCTGTTCGGGTGCGACGTGGCCGGCTGTGGGGATTTCGGGCGGCTACAGTGTTGGGCTTGGCCCAACACTGTTCACGCCCGAATCTTCATGCGCCCGGAAATTTCGGCCCAAAGCCCATTTTCGGGATTTTTCGGGTTGGGCCTATAAATAGGCCCTTTGCACTGCCCTTTTCGGGCTTTTCCCGAGCTCTCTGGCCTGAGGGCCCTTCAGCAAATTTGTTGCTCACCTTGTCGCGCATCTTGTGGAGGAAGCTCGGAATTTTTGGAAGGCGCGGCGTCGACGACTTCGGCATCGTGGCACAGAGCGACATATTTTCATCGCAGGCCTATTATCGTCGCAGTTTGGTATGGGAAGTCCACAGAGCTACCCTGACAATATTTTCGGATGATTTTCATGGCGTCGGATTCACGAGAGGTAGATCTACGATTCTTGTATTGTCCACTTTTCTCAGATTTGAGTTTTGTTTGGGGTTCCGGGTATGTTTTTAACTCCCTTTGCCGCTGATGGAATTCTGGACAGCAACCTCTTGCCGAATTTTTATCTCCACAACCGGGCATCGTATGGCGACGTACTTATACACTTTTTTCATCTACTCGACGCAAGGATTATCACAGTATTTTTCTTAGATTTTTCTGAGTGTTGCCCGAAGGTATATGTTCTTCCCCTTATCTGTAAACGGAATTACAGTTATGTTGCTGTGTGGTTTTGCGCACCTGTACTGTGGAATTTATAACTCGGCCTACGGGGCTCGGAATTGGACGTGCAGGTACTCGTTTCGAAGGTATCGACGCGAGGATTACTGTGATATTTTTGTTGGATTTTTCTGGGCAATTTCGGCAGGTGAAATAAGCACAGCTTTGGGACTCATTTTCAGACTGTGTATACTTGGTTAAATTTTGGAATAAAAGTGTAATGTTGGGACTTATTGTTGTACCCAGGGGTGTTTGCAAGTGTTGCTGGACCCGTTGGATCTGCAGGCTTTGATTTCGGGGTACTTTCAGCTGTTGGGAGTCGAGGCTTTCGCGACGTGTACCGAGGGTGCAATTTTGGCAGATTTTGGACTGTGAGCCTCTACACTCTTCACCAAGTTCAGGTTTGCCTTGGTTTAAGCGCTTCAGGTGGGTAAGCTTAATATCAGTAACTGTATAAGGCAATGATTATGTTATGGCGAATATAAGTGCACTTGTGGGGTTGTCACCCCTCTATGACTGATGCATGCATGTTTAGGGTACATGGTTTATGTTTGTAAGGTAGGTAAGCTTGATAATGATATTTGTATAAATGATTGCAAGAATAGTATTCATGAGGTATAATGAGGACTTGCATGACTTGGACATCTATGTGATGATTAGTGTAAGCTTACCTAGGATAATATTACCCTATGAGATTATGTAACATGCCATGTTAGCACATAGCCTTTCATGTGGTTGGTTTATGCTTTGGGACAGGATTTCGTAGCTATGTGTGGATTTGTACTCTGAGGAGTTATTATGATCGAGGATTATGGTCAGGCGTAGGCATGAGGATTACTTTGTTGTATCTTTCTTGAGGACAAATGCATGCTTGTATGGACATATAGTTAGGCCCCCTTTTTATTGCTACACTACTTATTGGAACTTGACTTAGGAGAAACCATGCTTTTCCTTTCTCCTTCTTGTTAGTTATGTGGTCAGTGTTGCTCGGGTTCGAGCAGGGGTCTGGATAGTGTAGTCGGGACTTCGTGTCTGGGACAGGTTGGATTAGTTGTGGGGCTTTGCGGCAACCGCGGATATTGGGCGGTTGACCGGATGTTTCTCTATGCACCAGATTTGGGTATCTGTTTTCTCTTGTGGATGGAGTTTCCCACTTATCGTTTAGTTGCATCCGATTGAGATCGGGCCTTTCCTTTAGTGGATGAGTTTTCCCACTTTGATCAGAGTCGTGATCCAGTCCTGCTATATAGAGATACTTGTGAGACATTGATTACTGAGATACTTTACTCGTGTGGGTCGCTCCCCTCGAGTGCCACTCCGGAGTAGGCTTTTGACCGTGACGGGCCGGTCAGTTGGTGAGTTGTGAGTGATGACAGAGTTGGTGAGTTGTGAGTGATGACAGAGTTGGTGAGTTGTGAGTGATGACAGAGCAGGCAGTACCGGGTTGTATACCGGTTCATTTGATTGGGTTTATTTTGGTCAGATACTTTTATTGTTGCACTCGTGCCAGGGGGACCGAGTGGAGTCTAGTAGCCGTGTTTAGACCAGTGCTAGTGTTGTTGGGAACCGTCTGGGGATCGACGGTTGTCCCAAGGTCATTGTGAGTTGTTGACCGTTGTGCGAGAGGCTTGGTGATCTTGAGTTTATCCGTTCTGAGAGAGAGCGTGGATTTTGACTATAGCCTGCATGAGCCACTACTCGATAGCGAGTTAGTCCGTTTGGACGCCCTACGTAATTCCTGCCTGTCAGCGGGAGGTGGTTGTAGGTGGGCGCAGGTTTGTCTTGACCAGATGTGGCAGTCAGCTCGATTGGGTCGATTGTGCACTTCATGTGCTAGTGGTTGCATACCACTGTTTGGTTCTCCCCTTTTAGCCTTTAGATAGGGGCTTGGTAGCTGTTGAGAGTCTCCAGCTTACTCATTTCAGTCTTATGACTTGGGTTAGTTTATGTCTCTTGAGGACTTAGTGGGCAGACCGTCAGGTCTGGCGGTGGTGCCCACTGAGAACTCCCTTTTTGGTGTAGTTCTCACACCCTTTGGGGGTCTTCCCCCTCCTTTTTCCTTCCTCTCCCTTGTTTTGCGGAGTCTTAGCGGGTGTTGCGGATTCTGCGGTTGTTGTTCGAGGCGAGGGAGTCGCGAGCTAGATCCCTACCCGTCGTTGGAGAGTAGCGGTACCCCCTTCAGAGGAGATCATCAGTAGACTAGTTGTTTCTTTTTCCTCTTTTGAGAGACTGTTGTAGTGAGGATATTATGTATTGAGAGACTGTACACTATTGTATTTATTGGAGATACCTCCCGGTTGGGTGCAGAGCTTGTATTTGAGGACATTGTATTATTATTATTTTTGGGACGCGGATCTTGTTTTATTATTCTCCAGTTGTACAGTGATTGATTTTAGTTATACAGCAGGTTTTTATTTATAGCTCTGATATCTGTTTAGCTGTAGTACTTTTCTTGCAGGTAGGACGCTTCGCCTATGCAGGTTGGCATAGGTGGCGGATCTGTTGCCGAGCCCGGGTCGCAGTTTCGACCCCGGGGCGTGACAATTTATATTAGGCAGGTACCTTTATTGTTACACTCGTGCCGGGGGGCTGAGTGTAGTCTAGTAGCTGTGATTAGACCAGTGCTAGTGTTGTTGGGAGCCGTTTGGGTTGACGGTGGTCCCGGGTCGTTGTGTGTACTTTGACCATTGTGCGAGAGGTTCGGGGATCTTGAGTCTATCCGTTCTGAGAGAGCGTGGATTTCGACTATAGCCTGCATGTGCCACTTTTCGATAGCGAGTTAGTCCGATTGGACACCCTATGTTGATATACTAGGGAGGCGCAGGCTTGACTGGACCCGATGTGGCAGTCAGCTCGATTGGGTCGATTCTGCATCTCGTGTGCGAGTAGTTGCATACCTATCATTGGTTTCCCCCATTTGAGCATTTAGATAGAGGCATGGTAGCTGTAAAGTACCGGGGCATTGGATAGCGCGCCGACCACACAGATGACTTGGAGCAGAGAGTTGCCTTGAGCATGTTGCATTTGAGGTTACTGTTGATGCCGAGTTGATTCGGATCAACGCGGAAGCTCCAGCTCGATTCGGGGCTTTTCCGGGCTTTGTAGGCCGATTGAGGATGAGATTGGAAATTTCCGACTTCACCGTGGAGCGCCGGAAATTCAGGAACACTTGGAATAGGTGTACTTTCAGATTACAGCGAGGTTCGGGAGGTTCCGGACTGACGCGGAGGGCCCGGAGGCAAAAAGTGAGTCGGAACTGGCAATTTTGGAGCCGGTAATGGATTTGAGCACCCCGACTCAACGGATAAGCTTTTTGAGGAGAAAAAGCTGTGGACACGTGTACTTTTGATTTACAGCGAGGTTCGGGAGGTTCCGGACTGACGCGGAGGACCCGGAGGCAAAAAGTGAGTTGGAACTGGCAATTTTGGAGCCGGTAACTGATTTGAGCACCCCGCCTCAACGGATGAGCTTTTTGAAGAGAAAAAGCTGTGAGCGCGTGTATTTTCGATTTACAGCGGAGTTCGGGAGGTTCCGGGCAGCGGCGGAGAGCCCGAAGGCAAAAAGTGAGTTGGAGTTGGAGTTATTGGAATTAATTAATTAAGTTAATTAATTAATTAAGCTTTTAGCTTTATAAAAGCTTCCAGCCACCCCTCCCTGTTGCAGCAGAAGAGAGAAAGAAAGGAAAAGAGAAAGAAAGAAAAGAAAAGAGAGGAAAAAGGAAGAAGAAGAAAAAGAAGAAAAAAAGTTTGGACCGATCGAGGATTTTTGGACTCGCCGTTGGAGGCCGTGCGAAGCTCGTGGGCGTGCGGCGCGCGACAACGAGGTAAGTAAAATTCTGATTTTTGGGATTTCTTGAGGTTTATGCAGTTTTTGTGAGCTTTGGGACTTTAATTGGTTTTTATTTGGCAAAATCGGATTTTTTGGGTTTTTCCGGATTATTGGAGTTTTCGGAAATTCTGGGTTTCGCCGTCGCCGGCGGCCGCGCGCGCGCGCAATGGCGCACGCGCGGCGCCAGGGTGCTGCTGTTGGCAGCACCCTGCGGCGAGGTGCCGCTGGGCGCGGCGCCGCGTGCAGCAAAGTGCTGCACGCGGCGCTGTCTGGCTGCGCGCAGGCGCGCGCGGCAGGGCCGCGCGCAGGGGCGCGCGGCAGGGCCGCGCGCAGGTGCGCGCGGCACCTTCTGGCCGCGCGCAGGCGCGCGCGGCAGGGCCGCGCGCAGGGGCGCGCGGCAGGGCCGCGCGCAGGTGCGCGCGGCACCTCCTGGCCGCGCGCAGGGGCGCGCGGCAGGGCCGCGCGCGTGCGCGCGGGCCCTCCTGGCCGCGCGCAGGCCCGCGCGGCAGGGCCGCGCGCGTGCGCGCGGGCCCTCCTGGCCGCGCGCAGGGGCGCGCGGCAGGGTCGCGCGCGTGCGCGCGGGCCCTCCTGGCCGCGCGCGGGCGCGCGCGGCAGGGCCGCGCGGCAGGGCTGCGCGCGGGCTCGCGCGCAGCGCCTCTGGGCGCTGCGCGCAGCGCCGCTGGGCACCGCGCGCAGCGCCGCTGGGCGCTGTGCGCAGCGCCGCTGGGCGCTGCGCGGTGCGCTCCGGCACCGCGCAGCAGGTCGCCGCGCGGCGCTGCCTGGTTGGGCGCCGTGCGGCGGGCCTCCCTCGTCGCGCGGCTGGTCTTTCGCCGCTCGGCGTGCTCCTGGGACAGCGGTGGCACCTCGGTTTGCGTGCCGGCTGTTTTTCGAGGGTTTTCGCCGGCTGTTTTTCCGCAAGCAGATTGTGCTGTTTTCGCTGTTTTCGCTCGCTGATTTCGCGCAGGTTTTCGCCGTTTTTCGCGAGCAGGTTGCGAGCAGTTTCGCAAGCGGTTTCGCTGTTTTCGCTCGCTGATTTCGCGCAGGTTTTCGCGCGGCTTTCGAGGCGTTTTCGCAGGGTTTTCGCGAGCAGTTGTGCGCAGTTTTCGCAGGGTTTTCGCGAGCGGTTTGCGCAGTTTTCGCTGGTTTTTCGCAAGCTGTTTTTGAGCAGTTTTTGCGCCGACGGAGCTGTTTTCGCCGTCGGGCGCTGGTTTTCGCCGACGGGCTGTTTTTCGCCGTCGGGCGCTGATTTTTCGCTGACGGAGGCTGTTTTTCGCCGTCGGATGTGCGGTTTTGACCGTTCTGTTTGATTTTGCGATTTCTTCGCTTCTGACAGCTTGCGGTGCGGTTTTAGCTTCCGCGGAGCGCGCGGTCGTGTGGTTGGTCGCCGCGTGCTCCGTTTCGCGTGCGGACCCTGGCATCGGGCTTCGTGTTGCGTGCGGACCCCTTGGAGGCCAGGTAAGCCCGCTGAGCCAATTGCAAGTGTCGACAAGCAATTGGTGGCTTGCTGAGGTGGGTTGGTTTCTCTCCAAGTCTACGGACTTCTTTCTAATTCTATTATGATAGGATTGCATGCTAGTTTAAGTGTTTTCTTGGAACTTAACTAGCACCCCCGTCATATGTGCATGTGTTGACCAGACCTATTGTGAACCTTAGTTGAGCTAGGTACTTTTATGCTTTAGACATCCCGCACTTCGCATATCCCTCTGGATTTAGAGTTCCTCGCCCGGGTAGTGGGCCGAGTGGTCAGAGCGTTGTGGGACGGGTGTTGCACTCGGGCCCGGGGGGGCCGAGTGGGGTCTGGTGACTGGGTTAGGCCAGTGTTCGCGTTTTGGGGAACCGTTTCAGATAAACGGTGGTCCCGGGGGTTTTCCTTTCCGCTGTTCTTCTCGTCACCACCAGGTTGGGATCGTGGTGCACGTGTGTTAGCAGGACCTTGAACCCAGAACCTTTTTGGATGAATACATGATTTTTAGTCAGCCAATGTTTCTTCCAAGCCTCGTAAGGTTGTCTGAGTCTGTGCTCGTCTGTAGGGACGAAGACGTCAGTTCTTCGAGGCTTGGGCATAAAACTTGATTTCAAAGGGTTTTCCTAAAAGAGACTAAAAATCATTAAAAAGATAGATTTCTTTCAGACTGAAGGGTTTTCTGAAATAAATGACATAGGTTTTTATAAACTTATCCACCTGAGCGGATTCGAGTGATCTGGGTTCTAAGGGCTGCTTTCTTTCTTGGGGACGTAGATGTTAGTCCCCCGGGGTTTTGGACCCTCGTAGATCTGGCCGTGGAGCATCTCCGGCCGTGAGTTGTGTGTTGATTTCAGCGGAGTGTTGTTGTGGGAGCCGTCGGGAGAGACGGTGGACTCAGCTGTGTAGTGCTTTCGTTGAGTGGATCAGTGTTGTGAGATTGAGTCGTAGAGGGTTCTCCGACTGAGTTGTGCTTTGAGCATCGAGATACCGATCTGTTTGATCGAGGACCATAGCCTGCAGGAGCCACTTGTGAGACAGTGAGATTGTTGAGATATTGGAGTTCGGTGGGGTCGCACCCCTCGAACCACGCCCCGGGTGCGTTGATGATTCCGAGCTTGACTAGGCGGCGAGGATGATACCGAGCCTGACGAGGCTGCGATGATGCGCCTAGTTTATATACTAGAGGTCGCTTGATACCCCTGGCCGAGCTACCATGGGGTCACTGTGTGAGATATCGAGTTTGTCCCTTGGGACACCCTGGTTGATACACCAGGGGGCGCAGGCTTGACTCGACTGGACCCGGGTGGGCAGTCGCTGAGATTTGAGATACACTGAGAGAGTGATGATGTAGCATGTGTCATAGTAGAGCGTCTTGGGCTTAGTACTTGTGACATATTGTCAGCAGTGTGTGACTGCATTCCATCATCCATAGTCTCTTCTTATTGAGCATAGTAGATAGAGGCATGATAGCTGTAGATTCTTTTCCAGCTTATTTATCTTATTATCATTCCTTTCTCTATCTTGTGCCTCTGGTAGACTTAGTGGGCAGACCGTGGTTCTTGGAGACGGTACCCACTGAGAACTACTGTAGGATGTAGTTCTCACACCCTCTGTCGGTGACAGGTTGCTGAGGCTTTCTTCCGTTCCTGCTGTGCTTGACTGGACGGACCGAGGACAGGGAGTCGCGTGATAGTTCCCTACCAGCATTGTTACTTTAGAGAGAGGTAGATGTACCATCCCGGATTGTGGGAGTTGGTTATGTATCCTGTTTAGCTATCTCCCCTTGGATTGTAGATGTTGTGTAGGTGCACTTCTTTTTGTATCATCTGATTTTGGGAGATAGGCTATGTGTTGTAGCAGCTTGTAGTTGAGAAAAAAATTTATAGTACAGCTTTTTATCCGCTCTGATATCTGTGTTGCTGTAGTTTTGATCTTTGCAGGCTGGACGCTTCGTCTGTACGGCAGTTTCCGTACAGATGGCGGATCTGTTGGCGAGCCCGGGTCGCAGTTTCGACCCCGGGGCGTGACAGATTAGAGTGGTATCAGAGCCTAGGTTATAGGTCATTGAGGACTTAGAAACCCTAGGCTTGTGGTTGGACATTAGGATGACTACGTGAGAGTCGTGACTTTTTGCGAGAGTCCAGATTGAGTTTTACCTCTCCCTCGGGTTGGGATGAGTGATTTGATATGTTATTCTCTCAAAGTGATTATGTTGGCTGCAGACAACATAATACTTTAGGAAGGATAACAAATTTTAGACTCTCGCTGGATTGGGTCGCATGGTTGTTGTGTCCTGATGTTTGTTTTGTTTCAGTTACTCGCGATGCCGCCGAGACGTCGTGCAGCGACGAGCGGGCGTTTGACCTCAGCTGAGGAGCCCGGACGGCGGGCTGCCGAGCAGGCTAGGCAGGGTGAGGCACAGGATCTGCGGGCTCAGGTGGCCCAGAGGTCGGAGGCGTTGCGGCGCCAGGTGAAGAACATGGAGCGTGTGTTGCGCATGTTTGAGCTGAGAGCATCTCCCGGGGTATCGCCAGTAGTACTCCAGTCGCGACATTGTCGATTTCGACCCTGGTCGCACCACTGATGGTGCAGGAGCAGCGAGAGGTTGCCAACCGGTTATTCTACTTCATCCAGTCCCATCCCCTGCAGATTTTGGGTTTTAAGTTGGGGCCTTGGGAGGCCGAGAACTGGATCGCTACTATGGAAAAGCTGTTCAAGGATTGTTCATCCAGGAGAAGCATCAGGGCGCTTGATCTTGCGCCTTTTGTTTGGACGCCGAGAGTTGGTGGCGTCGGGTTCGTCCTGTTGGACCACCGAGAGCGAGTTTCCGCGACGGTTGAGCAGCGGGCCCCTTGTCACCCAGGTTGAGGCTTCGGGGTTGTTTTGTTGAGAGGGGACTGCACCTGGATATCTATCTCATTGTGTATTCCCGGCGAGTGCCGACCGTAGATGCAGCGATTGGGCATGTGCGATGGATTGACCGAGGATCACTGATCACGTCCAGGAGGGACGGAGAGCGAGGGACCAGCTCCAGAGAGAGAGAGTCTTCCTGTATTGCCTGATCTCGGGATAGTGGAGTGGATCGAGGTTGCCATGGTGCCAGCCTCAGGATCATGTGTCTCAGAGGAGACAGAGGCATGGAGGTTCTCGGCAGTCGAGGCGCCAGGATACTGGATTGGAGACCGAGTTAGTGGTCGTCATGGTTATGGAACCTTGCAGCCGAGGTTGTGCCTGGTTAGTGTTCAGAACCCGGTAGGGGCTTTCTGAGCTTGCCTTGCGGTCAAGTGGATTGACTGAGGCCTGCGAGTGTTGTGTTTGAAGAATCGGGTTCTCCAGCTGTGGTTGAACGGGTTAGCAGCCGGACCCGTCGTGGACTTTTGGATTTATTTCCGAAGTGGCTTAGAGCTTCAAGATCACTGGAGGATTGTGCAGCAACACCCAAGAGGGGAGATGTTGGTTGCCTAATCGAGAGTTGTACCCGCGGAACTTGATTATTTTGGTTGCTAAGGAGCAACGGAGGAGTTTTGCCTTTTTGGAGACTTCGATCTTTTGGAAGCCACCAGCCGCAGAGGTTTATGTTTATAGACTTGAGTTTACGCGGGGAGTTTGGACCGTGATTATTCGTCTGATAGGAAGAGGTGTATTGAACCCTCGCACCTTATCGGCTTTTCTTCGTTGGAGTCGAGCAAGGTATTGAGCTATCTGAAGCAACCAAAGAATTTCTTGCTTGTGAAGTTATGGAATTTACGGTTGGTTTTACCCAGTGAAGGTTCGGTGGTGCCAGTGTGCTGTGTTAGAGCGACCACCTGAGAGCTGGAGGATGAGTTTGGGTTGCCGGTTGGTGGGCGCCAGGTTAGCGGATCGCTTGGTACTTGGTATGATTTCCTTTCCTTGTGGTTGAGATCAGAGTTTTGCACCCCTACATGGTTGAGTTGGTGGTTTGTGGCTTTGTGTTGCGGCCACACCAGGGACAGCTTCAACGTCTCTCTCCTTGTTTTCCTGTTTTCGCCGAAAAGTAGCAGGCGGAGCGAAAAATTTCGAAGGACTACTCCAGAAATGGAGGCGATGCTAGAACCTGTTCTGGTTTGATCGGGGTGAGGGCATCGGTCCTTGGGAAATTTTGGACTTTTCGCTATTTTCGGCTGCTTTTCTTTTGAGAGAGAGTTGGAGTTGATGTTTTTCCCGATGCGGGTTTCTTGTGGTAGGGTGTGTGTTTTGGTTTCGAGGACGAAACCTTTTGAAGGAGGGGAGAATGTAAAGTACCGGGGCATTGGATAGCGCGCCGACCACACAGATGACTTGGAGCAGAGAGTTGCCTTGAGCATGTTGCATTTGAGGTTACTGTTGATGCCGAGTTGATTCGGATCAACGCGGAAGCTCCAGCTCGATTCGGGGCTTTTCCGGGCTTTGTAGGCCGATTGAGGATGAGATTGGAAATTTCCGACTTCACCGTGGAGCGCCGGAAATTCAGGAACACTTGGAATAGGTGTACTTTCAGATTACAGCGAGGTTCGGGAGGTTCCGGACTGACGCGGAGGGCCCGGAGGCAAAAAGTGAGTCGGAACTGGCAATTTTGGAGCCGGTAATGGATTTGAGCACCCCGACTCAACGGATAAGCTTTTTGAGGAGAAAAAGCTGTGGACACGTGTACTTTTGATTTACAGCGAGGTTCGGGAGGTTCCGGACTGACGCGGAGGACCCGGAGGCAAAAAGTGAGTTGGAACTGGCAATTTTGGAGCCGGTAACTGATTTGAGCACCCCGCCTCAACGGATGAGCTTTTTGAAGAGAAAAAGCTGTGAGCGCGTGTATTTTCGATTTACAGCGGAGTTCGGGAGGTTCCGGGCAGCGGCGGAGAGCCCGAAGGCAAAAAGTGAGTTGGAGTTGGAGTTATTGGAATTAATTAATTAAGTTAATTAATTAATTAAGCTTTTAGCTTTATAAAAGCTTCCAGCCACCCCTCCCTGTTGCAGCAGAAGAGAGAAAGAAAGGAAAAGAGAAAGAAAGAAAAGAAAAGAGAGGAAAAAGGAAGAAGAAGAAAAAGAAGAAAAAAAGTTTGGACCGATCGAGGATTTTTGGACTCGCCGTTGGAGGCCGTGCGAAGCTCGTGGGCGTGCGGCGCGCGACAACGAGGTAAGTAAAATTCTGATTTTTGGGATTTCTTGAGGTTTATGCAGTTTTTGTGAGCTTTGGGACTTTAATTGGTTTTTATTTGGCAAAATCGGATTTTTTGGGTTTTTCCGGATTATTGGAGTTTTCGGAAATTCTGGGTTTCGCCGTCGCCGGCGGCCGCGCGCGCGCGCAATGGCGCACGCGCGGCGCCAGGGTGCTGCTGTTGGCAGCACCCTGCGGCGAGGTGCCGCTGGGCGCGGCGCCGCGTGCAGCAAAGTGCTGCACGCGGCGCTGTCTGGCTGCGCGCAGGCGCGCGCGGCAGGGCCGCGCGCAGGGGCGCGCGGCAGGGCCGCGCGCAGGTGCGCGCGGCACCTTCTGGCCGCGCGCAGGCGCGCGCGGCAGGGCCGCGCGCAGGGGCGCGCGGCAGGGCCGCGCGCAGGTGCGCGCGGCACCTCCTGGCCGCGCGCAGGGGCGCGCGGCAGGGCCGCGCGCGTGCGCGCGGGCCCTCCTGGCCGCGCGCAGGCCCGCGCGGCAGGGCCGCGCGCGTGCGCGCGGGCCCTCCTGGCCGCGCGCAGGGGCGCGCGGCAGGGCCGCGCGCGTGCGCGCGGGCCCTCCTGGCCGCGCGCAGGGGCGCGCGGCAGGGCCGCGCGCGTGCGCGCGGGCCCTCCTGGCCGCGCGCGGGCGCGCGCGGCAGGGCCGCGCGGCAGGGCTGCGCGCGGGCTCGCGCGCAGCGCCTCTGGGCGCTGCGCGCAGCGCCGCTGGGCACCGCGCGCAGCGCCGCTGGGCGCTGTGCGCAGCGCCGCTGGGCGCTGCGCGGTGCGCTCCGGCACCGCGCAGCAGGTCGCCGCGCGGCGCTGCCTGGTTGGGCGCCGTGCGGCGGGCCTCCCTCGTCGCGCGGCTGGTCTTTCGCCGCTCGGCGTGCTCCTGGGACAGCGGTGGCACCTCGGTTTGCGTGCCGGCTGTTTTTCGAGGGTTTTCGCCGGCTGTTTTTCCGCAAGCAGATTGTGCTGTTTTCGCTGTTTTCGCTCGCTGATTTCGCGCAGGTTTTCGCCGTTTTTCGCGAGCAGGTTGCGAGCAGTTTCGCAAGCGGTTTCGCTGTTTTCGCTCGCTGATTTCGCGCAGGTTTTCGCGCGGCTTTCGAGGCGTTTTCGCAGGGTTTTCGCGAGCAGTTGTGCGCAGTTTTCGCAGGGTTTTCGCGAGCGGTTTGCGCAGTTTTCGCTGGTTTTTCGCAAGCTGTTTTTGAGCAGTTTTTGCGCCGACGGAGCTGTTTTCGCCGTCGGGCGCTGGTTTTCGCCGACGGGCTGTTTTTCGCCGTCGGGCGCTGATTTTTCGCTGACGGAGGCTGTTTTTCGCCGTCGGATGTGCGGTTTTGACCGTTCTGTTTGATTTTGCGATTTCTTCGCTTCTGACAGCTTGCGGTGCGGTTTTAGCTTCCGCGGAGCGCGCGGTCGTGTGGTTGGTCGCCGCGTGCTCCGTTTCGCGTGCGGACCCTGGCATCGGGCTTCGTGTTGCGTGCGGACCCCTTGGAGGCCAGGTAAGCCCGCTGAGCCAATTGCAAGTGTCGACAAGCAATTGGTGGCTTGCTGAGGTGGGTTGGTTTCTCTCCAAGTCTACGGACTTCTTTCTAATTCTATTATGATAGGATTGCATGCTAGTTTAAGTGTTTTCTTGGAACTTAACTAGCACCCCCGTCATATGTGCATGTGTTGACCAGACCTATTGTGAACCTTAGTTGAGCTAGGTACTTTTATGCTTTAGACATCCCGCACTTCGCATATCCCTCTGGATTTAGAGTTCCTCGCCCGGGTAGTGGGCCGAGTGGTCAGAGCGTTGTGGGACGGGTGTTGCACTCGGGCCCGGGGGGGCCGAGTGGGGTCTGGTGACTGGGTTAGGCCAGTGTTCGCGTTTTGGGGAACCGTTTCAGATAAACGGTGGTCCCGGGGGTTTTCCTTTCCGCTGTTCTTCTCGTCACCACCAGGTTGGGATCGTGGTGCACGTGTGTTAGCAGGACCTTGAACCCAGAACCTTTTTGGATGAATACATGATTTTTAGTCAGCCAATGTTTCTTCCAAGCCTCGTAAGGTTGTCTGAGTCTGTGCTCGTCTGTAGGGACGAAGACGTCAGTTCTTCGAGGCTTGGGCATAAAACTTGATTTCAAAGGGTTTTCCTAAAAGAGACTAAAAATCATTAAAAAGATAGATTTCTTTCAGACTGAAGGGTTTTCTGAAATAAATGACATAGGTTTTTATAAACTTATCCACCTGAGCGGATTCGAGTGATCTGGGTTCTAAGGGCTGCTTTCTTTCTTGGGGACGTAGATGTTAGTCCCCCGGGGTTTTGGACCCTCGTAGATCTGGCCGTGGAGCATCTCCGGCCGTGAGTTGTGTGTTGATTTCAGCGGAGTGTTGTTGTGGGAGCCGTCGGGAGAGACGGTGGACTCAGCTGTGTAGTGCTTTCGTTGAGTGGATCAGTGTTGTGAGATTGAGTCGTAGAGGGTTCTCCGACTGAGTTGTGCTTTGAGCATCGAGATACCGATCTGTTTGATCGAGGACCATAGCCTGCAGGAGCCACTTGTGAGACAGTGAGATTGTTGAGATATTGGAGTTCGGTGGGGTCGCACCCCTCGAACCACGCCCCGGGTGCGTTGATGATTCCGAGCTTGACTAGGCGGCGAGGATGATACCGAGCCTGACGAGGCTGCGATGATGCGCCTAGTTTATATACTAGAGGTCGCTTGATACCCCTGGCCGAGCTACCATGGGGTCACTGTGTGAGATATCGAGTTTGTCCCTTGGGACACCCTGGTTGATACACCAGGGGGCGCAGGCTTGACTCGACTGGACCCGGGTGGGCAGTCGCTGAGATTTGAGATACACTGAGAGAGTGATGATGTAGCATGTGTCATAGTAGAGCGTCTTGGGCTTAGTACTTGTGACATATTGTCAGCAGTGTGTGACTGCATTCCATCATCCATAGTCTCTTCTTATTGAGCATAGTAGATAGAGGCATGATAGCTGTAGATTCTTTTCCAGCTTATTTATCTTATTATCATTCCTTTCTCTATCTTGTGCCTCTGGTAGACTTAGTGGGCAGACCGTGGTTCTTGGAGACGGTACCCACTGAGAACTACTGTAGGATGTAGTTCTCACACCCTCTGTCGGTGACAGGTTGCTGAGGCTTTCTTCCGTTCCTGCTGTGCTTGACTGGACGGACCGAGGACAGGGAGTCGCGTGATAGTTCCCTACCAGCATTGTTACTTTAGAGAGAGGTAGATGTACCATCCCGGATTGTGGGAGTTGGTTATGTATCCTGTTTAGCTATCTCCCCTTGGATTGTAGATGTTGTGTAGGTGCACTTCTTTTTGTATCATCTGATTTTGGGAGATAGGCTATGTGTTGTAGCAGCTTGTAGTTGAGAAAAAAATTTATAGTACAGCTTTTTATCCGCTCTGATATCTGTGTTGCTGTAGTTTTGATCTTTGCAGGCTGGACGCTTCGTCTGTACGGCAGTTTCCGTACAGATGGCGGATCTGTTGGCGAGCCCGGGTCGCAGTTTCGACCCCGGGGCGTGACAGTAGCTGTTGAGAGTCTCCAGCTTTCTTATTTCAATCTTTACTACTTGGTTATCTTATGCCTCCAGTAGACTTAGTGGGCAGATCGTCGGGCCTGGCGGTGGTACCCACTGAGAACTCCCTTTTTGTGTAGTTTTCACACCCATTGGGGGCTTTCCCCCTGCTTTGTCTTTTCTCTCCTTTGTTTTGCAGAGTCTTAGCGGGTGTTGCCGATTCTGCGGTTGCTGTTCGAGGCGAGGGAGTCGTGAGCTAGATCCCTACCTATCTTTGGAGAGTAGCTGTACCCCCTTCAGTGGAGATCTATAGTACAGTCAGTAGATTAGTTATTTTATTTTTTTCTCTTTTGAGAGACTGATTTATTATGAGGATCTGACTTGTACTGAGAGCCTGTACACTGATGTATTATTTTATTTCAGGATTACCTCCCGGTCGAGTTCTGAGTTTTTGTATTTGAGGATATTGTATGATTATCATTTATGGGAGATGGACTTTGTATCTTCATTTCCAGTTGTACAGATGATTGGTTTTAATTTTACAGTAGTTTTATCTTATAGCTCTGATATCTATTAGTTGTAGTACCTTTTCTTGCAGGTTAGACGCTTCGCCTATGCGGGGTTTTGCATAGGCAGCGGATCTGTTGGCGGGCCCGGGTCGCAGTTTCGACCCCGGGGCGTGATAGATTAGAGTGGTATCAGAGCCTAGGTTGTAGGTCATGGTGGACTTAGAAATCCTAGGCTTGTGGTTGGACCCTAGGATGACTTCGTGAGAGTCGTGATTTTTAGCGAGAGTCCTGATTGAGTTTTATACCTCTCCCAAGGGACGGAATGAGTGATTGGCATGTTCATTCTCGTTAGTGATTATGTTGGCTGCAGAAAACATAATGCTGTGGAATGGGTGACATGCTTTAGACTTTCGCCGGCTTGGGTCGAGTGTTTGTGTCGTGTTGATTTGCAATTTTGTCGTGGTGAGCTGTGTCTCCCCGACGCTGGGTTTTGACCCGTGTGCATCCTGTCACAGCAGTTGACCATGAGCGGTTGGATTTGGGCCGGATACCCGGATTGAGGTCAGAGAGCTCCGTACCCAGATGACAGGATTGTCAGAGGCTTATCAGCGGCAGAGTGAGCAGCTGGTCTGGGTGACATAGTTGTCGGAGCAGCAGGCAGCCCGACAGTGCTTTTCTCCTGAGACCACCTGGTTGAAGTATCCTCAGCGGCAGTGATTTCTGTGGCACCGATGGAGCGAGTAGCCCCCTCCGTGCCAATATTTAGTGCCAAGGCACCGAGGCGGGGTGGATAGCTGACAGCTTATGAGCTGTGGGACATCATCGATCAATGGAGCCAGTTTTGGCAGATGAACCACCCCGATTCGTGGAATTGAGTTCGAGCCTTTGAAGGCAGAATCGTGGTTGGTGATGATGGAGAGACTATTCGAGAGCCTCCCTGGGCCAGAGGTTTTATGCAGTTGTTGAACTGTGCGCTCCAGGTTTCGAGGGACGAGGCGCATAGGATATGTGTGACTGGGAGTGGATTGCGCCAGGATACCTTTCAGTTTATTCGGTTCTTCCTGTACAGATTTTGGATGTCGCGACGTAGTAGGCGTTGTTTATGGAGCGTGGCGTTACGGTTCCTTTGGATAGGGATCTGCCGCCAAAGGCGAGTTCTGGATGGAGGCGCTTGGCACTAGGTGATGGAGGACAGATCGGCTGGCAGAGGCATTCTCGATTTTCTTCTCTAGGATCGTGGATTTCTGAGACATCAGAGGTCGGGTGGACCCCGATGGCAGCATCAGCATCTATATCAGAGTAGCGCAGCGGTAGCGTGGATTTGTTGTCTGCGGAGGACCATACTCGTCGCCTAAGTGTGAACAGAGGCAGAAGTCGTGCTCTCTATGTGGGTAGTTTTGATATTTTCAGGCAGACTGAGCGACGACCACCTGCATCGAGCGGATTAGACTGTGCTTGTCACGCCCCGGGTGTAAACCAGAACCCGGGCCCGTCTACAGATCCGCCGTGCACACGGTATTTCCAGCGTACATGAAGCGTCGGTAACATGCTCAGATATAAGAGATAGTAATAATAGAGCATAAAATCAGAGCTGAACTAAAAACTACTACATCTCAGACCAAAGCTGGAAATAAAGAAAAGAACGACTGTAAATAAATAAAAGTACTCTCCCAGCTCACCACAATGTACAACTAGCTGGCTAAAGCCAGACCCAAAGTAAAATACAATGAAACTGTCTGAGAAGATAGGGGTACACCAAAAGTCCAGCTAGCAAATGTCGGGTGAACACTTTAACTAGTCCGCTATCCTCTTACCTCGATCTGCTGCTGACGGCCCAGCAACTCCCGCAGAGGACTTTGCAAAACAAAGGGGGGAAAAACAAAGAAAAAGACGATGGGGGTGAGAACTACAATAGAAACAGTAACCTCCCCTAGTGGGTTAAGCCTCAACTCTGACATGCCCACTAGGTCTACCAGAGGCAAAAGGGAAGAAGAGGTGGTAAGCTATAAAGATGACTACTGATGAAATGCTACCACTAGTATGCCTCTAAAATGCCGAGCTAAAAGAATAGCTAAATATATGCATCAGTACATGAATGCCTGCCTGAGTAAACCCAATCGATAGACCAGTAATCACTGGCACTGCCTGCTCTGCTGTCGAACTCAAGAACTCAATCGCGGGATATAGACCGACTTCGGACCGGTACGGTCGCATCCCAAAGTAAGTAACAGATCGGCCTCGAACCGTCCGATCGCATACTAAAGTAAGTAACAGACCGGCCTCAATCCGTCCGGTCGCACACTCAGGAGTGGCACTCGAGGGGAGCGACCCACACGAGTAAAGTATCACTGTATCAAGTATCACTGTAACGAGTATCACTGTAACAAGTATCACTGTAACGAGTATCACTGTAACGAGTATCACTGTAACAAGTATCACTCTATGGCAGGACTGGATCATGACAATGATCGAAGTGGGGAAAACCCCTCCACTAAAGATAACTCGCTCCCCCAATCTAACGCAACTCAATAAGTGGAAACTCCGTCCACCAAAAGGAATCCTATCCCCAATCTGATGCATAAGTAAACTTCCGGTCAACCGCCCAATGTCCGCGGTTGCCGCAATAACCCAAAACCCCAATCTGGTATGACATACCTGTGACACCCCCGGAATTTGGATTAGTCCTATATATAAATGATATAATAGGACTAAATCTCTTAACCCGGCTATAGCATTTTGGATGGTAGCAAGATCCAAGAGGTTATGAGAGTTAAGCGTGCTAGAGCTAGAGTAGTTCTAGGATGGGTGACCCCCTGGGAAGTGGGGCGTCACAATACCCACTCATCAAACCCGGCTACACTATCCTACAACCCTGCTCAACCCGAGCAATACCTCAAGTAACACAATGAAAGGAGAAGAGGTGCCAACATGGTTTGTCCTAAGTAAAATCCCAACGATAGTGTAGCGGTAAATAGTGGCCTATCTAGATGTCCATACAAGCATGCAAATGTCCTCATCTAGACTAGAAGGAAAAGCGTCCACTAGTGTGCTCACATATAATAAATCGTAATGTCCCAATATACTAATCTATTCACATGAATAGTATGATATAGCAACGAGCTCCAACACCAATGTCTCAAAGTGATGAACCCTATTTGCATAATCACTAAGCACTAACATACAACTGATCATGCTGTTCCAGATAAATAAATACTTTAACAGGAGTGATTACGGCATAATGATCATGTTCAAATACCAATGTCTCGATTACATGGATAGGCTATCAATTATTTGGTCCCCTTTTGCATGCAAGGTTTATCAATATTTGTTCAACATTTTCTAACATCGGGTTATTCTGATGTTCCTAGTGAGCATACCAAAAGAGAGGGATACAACAACGACCCACCTCGAAAAGCGTGACCAATGATAATAAGAGATTCCCCGCTGTCCAAGATCCTCAATCCCCGCAAAACTCCAAAACAGTGAACTACTGCAAAAATACCAACCGGTGCCCGATTAAACATACAATCAACCATTGTCCCAAAATCAGTCAAGAAGAGGCTCTGTTTTCACCTATAGGAGGGACTCCGAAAAATCCAACAAAAATACCGCTGCGATCTTCGCGACGAGCCCTTCGAAACGTGTACCTGCACGTCCCAAACCGAGTTTTGTAGGTCAAGTTAAAAAATCGACAAGGTGACCACCTCAAAAATCCCAAGTAAAAATTGTTACGGCTTTTTGTGTTGCCATATTCCGTGAGTTGAGTCGGAGTCTTAAAGGGATCAAATTGTCAAATCAGCTTTCGAAGACTCATTGAAGATTCAACATGAGCTCAAGATAACACTCAGGTATGGTTAATTAAACCATGGTGATTTAAGTTTATTTATAATCATTGGAATCTGGAAATGATTGAAACCCGATTTAGACTTGGTTTTAGGAACTTGGTTTTAACTTACAATCTATTTTAAGTTTGGATTCCGGTACTAGGTCTGTTTTGGATAAAACTTATCTTGGAAAAATCAGTTTTTACATTGAGTACCGGAACCACACTTTGAGTTCCTCAAACCCGACACAGAATTTTCTGTAATTTGCATTACGTACTGGAACACAGACTCGCATACCGGAACACAATAGAAAAATCTGTGTTTTGCACCATTGCGTACCGGAACACGTTATTTGGTACCGGTACACAATGCCTTCTCAGGATAAGATTTCTAAACCGGCTTTTATCTTTTTCCAAGGGTTATAAATAGACACTTAGGGTTTCTCGATACTTACCGATCAATTCAGAAACACTCGAGAGCAACCCTAGAGGCTGGTTTTTATCGTTCTTTTTTTAGCCTCTTTTAGGTCAATTCGACGGTTCTTCCAAGATCTATCTTTTGTCGAATTGATCTAGTCTTTGCTTAGAGATTCCTTCTACGGTTCCTCAATGATAATCTAAGCAAAGGATCACCATCGAAGCCAATATTCTTATCGGCTGAATTGCGTCGTGGATTCGACGTAGCACCGTGGATTCGGTGTGTTGAAGGCGTTTCGTGGATTCGAAACGTGTGCTCGTGGATTCAAGTGGCGTTCGTGGATTAGAACGTGTGCAGTGGACGTGCAATCGGTGGAGCGCAAGGTCCGAAGAAGTTGAAGGAGGGGTTAAGTCCGTGGAATCGGTAATCACCTTGTTATTCTTCTATTCTTAGTGGATTGTTATTGCGTGTTGGTCCCGTGGTTTTTCTCCTGGATTGGAGTTTCCACGTATATCTCGGTGTGCTGTTTTTATTTCCGCATTGGTTTTTATTTTGCACTGAGATTTGTTTTTAAGTATTACACCTATTCACCCCCCCTCTAGTTGTTTGATAGTACCTATTTAGATCCGTGTGGATCCTTAATATATAAAAACCTACAAGTGGTATCGGAGCGGGTTTTAGGTTTATCTATCATGTCGGGTGGAAGTGGTAATATTTATAGACGTCCTCTTTTTGATGGGACCAATTATGCTTATTGGAAAGTGCGAATGAGAGCTTTTCTCATCGCAATTGATGAGCGGGTATGGCAATCCGTGGAATACGGTTGGGTTCATCCTGTTGAGGAAGTAGGAAATTCTACTACCCCAAAACCTCGCTCTAGTTGGTCCAAAGAGGAATTCGAAAGTTCTTCTTACAATGGGAAAGGTATGAACGCTTTATTTAATTCTCTTTCCTCGACTGAGTTTACACGAATTTCTGCGTGTGAAACCGCGAAGGAAATTTGAAATATTCTCAAAATTACACATGAGGGTACTAATCTTGTAAAAATTCAAAAGCTCCAGATGCTTACAAGTCAATTTGACTCTATTCATATGGAAGAGCATGAATTGTTTACAGATTATTACACTAGACTTCAAGATGTAATCAACACTTGTGCTAATTTAGGAGAAAAGATCCCGGAGTCGAGAATTGTAAGAAAGATACTTCGGACTCTTCCGGAACGGTTTAGGGCAAAGGTTACCGCCATTGAAACCGTTAGTCATCCGGATGAGATGAGAGTAGAGGAATTAGTAGGTGCTTTACAAACTTATGAGATGACTTTTCCTACAAATCAAGTTTCTTCCAAGTCTTCTTCTAAACTTACAGGTGTTGCATTCAAATCAACAAAAGAAGATGATAGCGAATCAAGTTCCGACGATGAAATCTCTTTTGCCGATTTTGAAGAACAATTGGCGCGGATCGTAAAGAAATTTCGTCGGAAATTTTGGAAGAATCGAACCGATGGATCTTCATCCACAAAACCATCTAAAGGATCATCGGGTTCTAAATCCTCTAACCTCAAAAGCTTTGCAAAACCTTCTAAGGAAAAAGATGAATTCGAAGGGGAAATCCGATGTTATAGATGCAAAGGCTAGGACCATATTTCAACGGATTGTCCTTCTCCGAAACCATATAAAAAGAAGGCTTTGCAAGCGAAAACTTGGGACGATTCTACTTCTAATGAATCGACCTCAAGTAAAGAGGAAAAAGTCGTTGCCTTTCATGCCTCTCAAATTCCCTCTTCTAATGTTTGCTTATCATCTTTAATCACTGACTCTATTCCTTTGATTTTGCATGAAACATCAACATCCGGCGGAGAGTCATCAAGTGAGGGGGAGTCGGACGAAGAAGAACTCGTTGAGGCATATCAACAACTTCTTACGGAATCAAAGAAGATGGCCAAGCATATTAAGAAGTTGAGGAAGCAACAACTTGAGATTCAAGACGAGAATCATGTTTTAAAGATCAAACTTCATGATCTCGAGGAGGAACGAGAGCTTTTATTGGATAATAATAAAATCCTCCAAGAAAAGATAAATCAATCGGAAACGATCGTTAATTCCCACATGAACAAGATTGATTTTCTAGAAAAACAGTTTGAGGAAATTCATGTCACCAACCAAGCCTTAACCAAGCAAGTTCATCAACTTAAATCCGACATACAAAGGCTTTCAACCGGTTCCAAGAAATTTGATTGTATATCCGGATTAGGTCAAACAAGCAAGGTTGGTTTGGGATTTAAAAAGAACCAAACTGTGAAGGCCTCAAGTTCCACAACTAAATTGAAAGAAAGAACTTGCCACCAATGTGGACTTGAAGGTCACTTGATGAAGTTGTGCCCGAAAAAGAGAAAGAGGAATTCTTCGGCAACTTCATCTACGGAGCGAACTCAACGGAATCAAAAGACTCATCAAGTCAATATAGTTCACTCAACCCACCAAAGGTCCGAGCCACAACATGTGATGACCTGGATCTCTGCAGAGCTGTGGTAGAGTCATTGGTGACATCTGGGAGCCTGTTTTGAGTGTCGGGGGTGTTTGTGCGCCAATTGGACACAAGTGGCGGACTTCGGGCTTACTGGATCACGTGGGTGATCAATGGACTCCGTCGGATCGTTAGAAGTGGTTTTGCGCGATGCGGGTATTAAAATTGGACTCAGCGCGAAGTTTGGACCAAGGAATACCTTTCCGGATGCCATCGGCAAATTTTGGGGTTGGAATTTGGCAAATTGGACATCAAATTCGGATTCAGCGCGCGAAAACGGTCAAAACGGACTACCCACTTGTTATTTTTGAGCATCGGGTACTGTTCATGCCGGAACAGTGTCTCCGGCCGCCGGCGGGCAGCGGCGGAGCTGCCGCGGGCAGCGCGGCGGGCAGAGGCGCGGGCCGCCCGGTCCACGCGGCAGGCGTGCACCGGGGGCGGGACGCGTGGCGGCTCGGGAGTGGGCCGGTCCGCGGGGCGGGGTCTACGGAGAGTGCGGGGCGCACGGTGGACCGGGGTGGACACGTGGCGGTTTCTGGTTGGCGGGCTCACGCAGGCGGGGACCACGGAGCGTGGAGTGCCTCGGAACAGTGCGCGGCAGGGGGCGACAGGCGGCGCGCCAGGGTTGGTCGGAGGGGATAGTGCGGGCCAGGTGGCGCCCTGTGATTCGCGGGCGCCACCCACCCGCGTTGACCAGGCGGGCCACGCGGCACTGCGCGGGAGGCGGGAAAGGCTGTTGCCTGTTCGGGGGGCGACGTGGAGGCCCGTGGCGATTTCGGGCGCGCACAGTGTTGGGCCGGGCCCAACACTGTAGCCGCCCGAAAATCGGGAGCGCCCGAAAGTGGGGACCCATTGGTCATTTCCCCAATTGTTTTTCCTGGCCTATAAATAGGCCGAGTTCTGCAGTGAAGAACTCTTTCCCTGTTCCTCCTTTCACAGTGCCACCTTCACGAGATTTCTTCATCTCCCAGAGCCGGATCCATCTGCAGATTCCAGGATTTTTCTACGGCACGCATCCCAAGGTTTCTATTTTTATGGCGCGGCGCGACGCTCGTTCGTTTGTGGTCTTCTTCGTCGCGTTTTGGTGCGAGGACTCCCCCGGCTTACCCCGAGCACCTTTTTCTGTGATTCTTGCGCCGTTGGCTTCACGACAGGTAGGGCTACGTTTCCCATGTTTACTGGTTTTTCCCATTCCGAGCTTTTCATGGGTTTTTGTGGCAACCGCGGATAGTAGGCGGTTGACCAGATGTCGGATGTGGGACATGTTTGTGATTGTGGGTTATTCCGGCGACCGCGGGTTTTGGGCGGTTGACCGAAGGTCGGTTGTGAGACCGGGTCGTGGATTGTGGGGTATTGCGGCAATCGCGGATATTGGGCGATTGACCGGATGGTTACTTTTGCATCTGATTGGGGAATCAGTTTTCTTTTAGTGGAGGGTTGTGTTCCACTGGGGGCTTTATAGTTGTGATTCAATCCTGCTTTTATCACCGGCGCGGTTATTGCCCGGTGAGGCTTTTATTACACCGGCGCGGTTATTGCCCGGTGGTGCTTTACTCGTGTGGGTAGCTCCCCTCGAGATCCCCTCCGGAGGCCGGGGCCGGACAGTTATGGACAGTTTTGCTATCACATCGGCGCGGCTTATTTGCCCGATGATGAGGGCGGCAGCAGGAGTTTTGCTATCACATCGGCGCGGCTTATTTGCCCGATGATGAGGGCGGCACAGATTGGGTTTATCTGGGACGGTTGGTTACTGTTGCATACGGTTGTTCCAGACTAGGACTGTATTTTAGAGGCATAGTAGTGGTAGATTTCCCTTTTGCAGCGGTTTCTTTTCTTACCACTCTTCTTTCCTTTTTGCCTCTGGTAGACCTAGTGGGTGTGTTAGAGTTTGAGGTTTTACCCACTAGGGGAGGCTACTGGTTTACTAGTAGTTCTCACCCCCATTCTTCTTTTTCTTTTCTTCTCCTTTGTTTTGCAGAGCCTTCTGCGGGTGCTGCTGGATTTACAGCGGCGGGTCGAGGAGAGAGGACGGCTGAGTAGCTAGACAGCGGGCCCGACAGTGAGTAGCTAGACTGTACCTCTTATGTATCCTATCTCAGACGGTTGTACTTTTACTTTTGGGGTCTGGCTTTAGCCAGCTGGTTGTATTTTGTGGTGAGCTGGGAGAGAAACTTGTACTTTATTCTACAGTCATTTTTTTTTGTATTTTTACTTCCAGTTCAGTCTGAGATGTAGTATTTTTCAGTTCAGCTCTGTTGTATTGCTCTATTTTGTATCTTTATTATTTGAGCAGGTTACCGGCGCTTCGTGTATGCGGAAAATCCCGTGTGCACGGCGGATCTGTAGACGAGCCCGAGTTCTGGTTTACACTCGGGGCGTGACACAACATCAATCATTCAAGTGGACCACTACGAGGCAAAGACCTAAGGTGGATCAACAGTCAAAGCTATCAACTCCCAACCACAATGAATCAAGACAACCCAAAATTCGACGATTTTGGATTCGGAAAGGTGATATCTTTCCTTGTCTTAAGTTCTAAATAGCTTATGACTGTATGTAATGCTTTGATTGGTTTTCCTTTCATATTTTTCTGAATCTCTGCATTACATGTTTTCAATGCTCTTCGTTTTTATGTTTTGTTTTTGAACAAGGGTAATAAAATGAATTGCAAAAGATGTGGAAAGAGTTACATCCGAAAGGAGTGTGAAAACTACCACCACATGTTTGGAAAGAGCTGCCACCCCGGTCGTCCGGTTAGTGTGTGAAGCTACCACATGTTTTGGATGCTAGAAAAATATCTTTGAAATTTTTTAGTTGAAGCATTCGGATATTTATATTCAAAGTTCTTATTTTGAACAATCTCCTGGTTGGTATAAGGTGGGATAGTTAAAAGATGCTCAAAGAGCCGCCCTTAGGTATTTTAATGCATATCTCAATTTAGAAGGGTAAAATTCAAAATTGATGTCATTTGAAAATCTCTGTAAGTCGTCTTTGTAAATCCGTTACATCTTGATAGACTTTGGATCTCAAGATTATTTTTGATGACTTATGTTTGACGAATATAACATGAAAAACGGTTTATAATGTTTTATCTTTGTTTTTCATGATTTTGGAGTAAATCTTTTTAATTTTTATAATCAATTGGATTGAATGACATCCATGTGAATTTATTGTTTTTCAAAGCACTTAAATGGATTTCTTGATGGTATACAAATCGGTATTTGAAAAGATTTCAAAATTTGGATTTGTTCCAAGAAATTTTTGCTTTTTGACTCTGTTGTACCGGTACCTTCTTCTTAGTACCGGAAAATCCAATCCGGATCAGAAAATCCAGTCCGGAACCCGAACGTGAATTTTTCTGGTTTTTCACTTGCGTACCGGTACTCCATTTTTAGTACCGGAACTAAAATTGCGGATCCGGATCCCCCCTGTTTTCAATCCGGAACCCGAACGAAAGATTTTCAGGAATTGCACTGCGTACCGGTACGCGACTTATTAGTACCGGTACACGATCTGGATTTCTTTATATTCCGGAACTCCAAGGTTTTTATTTCATCTCTCCCACTTCAAAACCCTCCCTCTCTCTCTCTAAAACATCTCTAAGGGGTTTTTCATCAAGATCAAGTGATTTGTTGCTTTGATTTGTTAGTCTCTTCAATAATCTTGCTTTCTTTTGTTTCAAAACCCTAGTTTTTAGGTTTTGATGTTTTATTTAGGGATTTTTGAGTAGATCCTTATTTCAATTGAAATCTCTTGTATAAATCACCCCTATTTCATGTTTAGAACATAAATGGTTCTTTTCTATGTAATTAGATTCATGTTTCCATGCCTATTTGATTGAATCTAACATTTACATATGTTCTTAGCATAGAAGAAATTGAGAATTAGGGCTTTTAATATAAATGAATTTTAAATGATGAATCATCAATTGTGGCATGTTTAGAATGTTTCTTAGACATGTTTAAGCCTTCCTATACGATCAAATCATAGTGCATTGTGATATTTGCAGGAAATGGCATTTTCGTGGCTACTTGCATTAGTGATTTTTATGGCCACTGGAAGTGGACGTGGTCGCGGTTCTGGAAAGAAAAAGGCTACCAAACGATCACGCAATGAGGATTCAACTAGCTCAGAATCTGAACATTCCTCAGAATATGAAGAGGAATCAATTCAAGGAAAGGGGAAAGCACCTTTGGCTCCAAGGAAAAAGAAGGGTGCGGATTCTCCTCCGCGTAGAAGTACCGGTGGACCGGTAATACGCGAGCGCTCTCAACGGAGATCAAATGTTGATGAAAGTGAACCGCATGTGAGTGCAAAACGCCGTGCCAGATTTGCAAACCGCACATGCATTGGAGAGCGACACGTGAATTTTAATGAGCTATGTCGTGAGGTGCCGGACTTTGCAAGGCTTTTGGAACGAAGTTATATTCGGCCACTTGGCAGAGTTCAACCTAAGATGGTTTTTTGTGTTGAGATCATCAGGGAGTTCTACATGAGAGCTAACATACTTCAAAAGGACCATGACACAGGGGCTTTCATTATTGAAACAACAGTTAAGGACGTCAAGTTTGACATTACTCCAGCAGTAATAGGTGCAAATCTTGGATTAGCTGTTGACACTACTGGTCTTTATTATACTGATGGTGATTTCCGACATGACACCCATTGGGATATTGTTGTGGACTCTATTTGCAAGTCAGGGACGCACACGAACAGATCATATGTTGAATCAAAGGACCTAAAACTAGAGTATCATATTTTGTCCTTACTTGTATGCTACAACTTATTGCCCACACTGGGGACCAAAAGGGTTCGATGGGATCGATTGCTACTTCTCTTTTTCCTTGGTCACTCGGAGAGTGCAAATGGAATGAACATCAACATTCCATTTCTTATTTGGCAGCGGATGGTACATGTCATTGAGGGATCAAGGCAACGTGACCTTCTACCGTATCCAATCTTGATTACTCGTATTCTGGAAGATCACGGAGTGGACATTTCATGTGCCAAATATGATTATGGCTTGGGGGCAATTGAGGGAATCACTTTAGCCAAGTCAATTAGCACTTTGAAGACATTTGGGCATACAAAAGGCTATGCAAGTGAAGCGACAGTGAGTGCACCACCTCGTCAAGAATCTCCTGAACCAGATGAGGTCGTAACTCTTCAAACCTTGCATCGGGATGTTCGTTCCTTAAAGCAAAGAATGGAGCAAGGCTTCAAGAAACTTGAGGATGGTTTAAAGAAAATCTTCGATATCCTTGGGTGCAAACATGATGATGTGGTCACTGGAGCAACTGCACCAAGTACATCGCATGGACCAACATCACATGATGATGATGATGATGATTCAAATGAGGATGAGTGATTTCTTTTCCTTCTTATTTTTGGTTTTCATTTTCTTTTCACTTTGTGATGAACAAGAACTCTTATGGGCATGTAACTAAGAACTTATCCTTCTAGTATGTTTCTTTTTGTCTATTTTAACTATTTGACAATTTGTGACAAAAAGGGGGAGAACAGAGATGATGATGATGCACGTATCATATAAGGGGAGAACAGAGATGCTCAAGATAGGGGGAGATAAAGAAAAGATTGAGAACAAGAGACACATAACAAAAGAGCCGGAAAAACAAAAGAACCAAAAGGAAGACGAATCAAATGTAGGATTTTAATTTCTAACGACTAACGTTTGATTTTGTTTGGAGTTTTGTTTTGCAGGAATTACATCACTTTAAGACTCCAAGTCCTAAGTTATAGAGTATGTTCTAGGACTGTTTGGTTCAAATGTAATTTTTATTTATTGGATCTTTCACGCAAAGAAAATCAATGTTTTGGTGATAACATTGAGTTTCGGTTTTTTGGTTTAAGATGACTTGAGTGCTTTATGTATTTTTGGGTTTTGTCACGAAATTGCCAAAGGGGTAGATTGTTACGGCTTTTTGTGTTGGCATATTTCGTGAGTTGAGTCGGAGTCTTAAAGGGATCAAATTGTCAAATCAGCTTTCGAAGACTCATTGAAGATTCAACATGAGCTCAAGATAACACTCAGGTATGGTTAATTAAACCATGGTGATTTAAGTTCTTTTATAATCATTGGAATCTGGAAATGATTGAAACCCGGTTTAGACTTGGTTTTAGGAACTTGGTTTTAACTTACAATCTATTTTAAGTTTGGATTCCGGTACTAGGTCTGTTTTGGATAAAGCTTATCTTGGAAAAACCAGTTTTTACATTGAGTACCGGAACCACACTTAGAGTTCCTCAAACCCGACACAGAATTTTCTGTAATTTGCATTGCGTACCGGAACACAGACTCGCGTACCGGAACACAATAGAAAAATCTGTGTTTTGCACCATTGCGTACCGGAACACGTTATTTGGTACCGGTACACAATGCCTTCTCGGGATAAGATTTCTAAACCGACTTTTATCTTTTTCCAAGGGTTATAAATAGACACTTAGGGTTTCTCGATACTTACCGATCAATTCAGAAACACTCGAGAGCAACCCTAGAGGCTGGTTTTTATCGTTCTTTTTTTAGCCTCTTTTAGGTCAATTCGACGGTTCTTCCAAGATCTATCTTTTGTCGAATTGATCTAGTCTTTGCTTAGAGATTCCTTCTACGGTCCCTCAATGATAATCTAAGCAAAGGATCACCATCGAAGCCAATATTCTTATCGGCTGAATTGCGTCGTGGATTCGACGTAGCACCATGGATTCGGTGTGTTGAAGGCGTTTCGTGGATTCGAAACGTGTGCTCGTGGATTCGAGTGGCGTTCGTGGAATCGAACGTGTGCAGTGGATGTGCAATCGGTGGAGCGCAAGGTCCAAAGAAGTTGAAGGAGGGGTTGAGTCCGTGGAGTCGGTAATCACCTTGTTATTCTTCTATTCTTAGTGGATTGTTATTGCGTGTTGGTCCCGTGGTTTTTCTCCTCGATTGGAGTTTCCACGTATATCTCGGTGTGCTGTTTTTATTTCCGCATTGGTTTTTATTTTGCACTGAGATTTGTTTTTAAGTATTACAACTATTCACCCCTGTCACGCCCCGGGGTCGAAACTGCGACTCGGGCTCGCCAACAGATCCGCCACCTATGCCAACCTGCATAAGCGAAGCGTCCTACCTGCAAGAAAAGTACTACAGCTAAACAGATATCAGAGCTATAAATAAAAATCTACTGTATAACTAAAATCAAACACTGTACAACTGGAAATAATA
The DNA here is from genome assembly GCA_029204045.2 of Tillandsia leiboldiana. Taxonomy (NCBI): domain Eukaryota; kingdom Viridiplantae; phylum Streptophyta; class Magnoliopsida; order Poales; family Bromeliaceae; genus Tillandsia; species Tillandsia leiboldiana. The sequence continues at coordinate 37,104,952 of CM055062.1, read as the reverse complement.
CAACAATGTCCGCCTCCCAAAAGAATAATAATAATACAATATCCTCAAATACAAGCTCTGAACCAAACCGGGAGGTAACTCTAATGAATACATCAGTGTACAGTCTCTCGATACATAAGATATCCTCACTACATCAGCCTCTCAAAAGAGAAAAAAGAAACAACTAATCTACAGAAGATCTCCTCTGAAGGGGTACCGCAACTCTCCAACGACGGGTAGGGATCTAGCACGCGACTCCCTCGCCTCGATCAACAACCGCAGAATCAGCAACACCCACAAGACTCTGCAAAACAAAGGAGAGAAAAGAAGGGGAGGGGGAAAACCCCCAACGGGTGTGAGAACTACACCTAAAAAGGGAGTCCTCGGTGGGTACCGCCACCAGGCCCGACGATCTACCCACTAAGTCCACTAGAGGCATAAGATAACCAAAGCAGTAAAGACTGAAATAGGAAAGCTGGAGACTCTCAACAGCTACCATGCCTCTATCTAAATGCTCAAAAGGGGAAAACTCTGATAAAGATACGCAACACTCGCACACGAGGTGCTCAATCTACCCAATCGAGCTGACTGCCACATCGGGTCCAGTCAAACTTGCGCCCACCTACAACCACCTCCCGCTGACGGGCAGGAATTACGTAGGGCGTCCAAACGGACTAACTCGCTACCGAGTAGTGGCTCATGCAGGCTATAGTCAAAATCCACGCTCTCTCTCAGAACGGATAAACTCAAGATCACCAAGCCTCTCGCACAATGGTCAACAACTCACAAAGACCTCGAGAACACAGTCCCCAAATGGATCCCAACAACACTAGCACTGGTCTAAACACAGCTACTAGACTCCACTCGGTCCCCCTGACACGAGTGAAACAAGAAAGGCAAATATCTGTAATAAACCCAATCTAGTGCCACCAGTAAAACTGGCATTGCCTGCTCTGCGGAATCTGCACACAAGGATCGAAACCGCGGGACCAGCCCGCACGGCTCGCATCCCAAAACAAGTATCAGACCGGTACACAAGGCTGGGTCCGCAAAGCCTACCTCCGGAGTGGCGCTCGATGGGAGCGACCCGCACGAGTAAAGTATCACAGTAACCAGTATCTCAGTATAGCAGGACTTTGATCATCAATCTGATCAAAGTGGGAAAACTCAACCACCAAGGAAAGACCCGACCTCAATCGGATGCAACTGAACGATAAGTGGGAAACTCCATCCACTAAAGAAAACTGACACCCAATCTGGTGCATAGAGAAACATCCGGTCAACCGCCCAATATCCGCGGTTGCTGCAAAGCCCCACAACTAATCCAACCTGTCCCAGACACGAAGTCCCGACTACACTATCCAGACCCCTGCTCGAACCCGAGCAACACTGACCACCTGACTAACAAGAAAGAGAAAGGAAAAGCATGGTTTCTCCTAAGTCAAGTTCCAATAAGTAGTGTAGCAATAAAAAGGGGGCCTAACTATATGTCCATACAAGCATGCATTTGTCCTCAAGAAAGATACAACAAGTAATCCACATGCCTACACCTGACCATAATCCTCGATCATAATAACTCCTCAGAGTACAAATCCGCACATAGCTACAAAATCCTGTCCCAAAGCATAAACCAACCATATGAAAGGCTATGTGCTAACATGGCATGTTACATAATCATATAGGATAACATTAACCTAGGTAAGCTTACACTAATCATCAACATAGATGTCCAAATCATGCAAGTCCTCAGTATACCTCATAAATACTATTCTTGCAGTTATTTATACAATTATCATTATCAAGCTTACCTACCTTACAAACATAAACCATGTACCCTAAACATGCATGCATCCTAACATACAGAATTAGAGAACCGTCCACCGGTTCTGGAAACAAAGCACCCACCTGAAGCGCTTTCCGCAAGCAAAGCCGAAGTCGGTGAAGTGTGTAGATGCTCACAGTCCAAAATCCGCCAAAACAGCACCCTCGGTACAAGACGCGGAAGCCTCGGCTTCAAACAGCTGAAAACACCCGGAATCCACTATGTCCAATATTCTCCAGTTCCAACAGGCCCAGCAACACTTGCAAATACCCCTGAGTACAACAATAAGGTCCAACATTACACTTTTATTCCAAAAATAATCCACATATACAACATCAGAAAACAGCCCCGAAGACGTGCCGTTTTCACCTACTGAAAGTGCCCAGAAAAATCCAATAAAAATATCACAGCAATCGTCGCGTCGATACCTTCGAAACGAGTACCTGAACGTCCAATTCCGAGCCCCGTAGGCCGAGTTACAAATTCCGCAGTGAAGGTGCGCAAAACTACACAGCAACATAACTGTAATTCCATTTACAGATAAGGGGAAGAACATATACCTTCGGGAAAAACTCAAAAAAATCCAAGAAAAATACTGTGATATTCCTTGTGTCGAGTAGATGAAAAAAGTGTACAAGCACGTCACCATACGATGCCCGGTTGCGGAGATATCGCCGAAACACCATGCCGCTGTCCAAATCTCCATCACAGAAATGGGGTCACAGTAAGCTCAAACAAACACCTCGAAAAGCACGAAATGAGTGAAAGCTGAAAATACCAAGATCGTAGATCTGTCCGTCGCGGATCCAGCGGCGAAGAAATCACTCGAAAAGGTGGTCGGAGTAGGCCGAGGGAGCTCGCGCACCGAAATGCGACGAAGGGGAACCCAAATGGACGAGCGTCGCGCCGCGCCGTAAAAATGGAAACCTCGATAAGCGTGCCACCAAAAATCTCAAAACTTTGCAGATGGATGCAGCATAGCTCAGGAATCATCTTTGCTGAAGGTGCCATGGCGGTTTGAAGCTCAGAAACGTGAAAAAGAGGAGGAAGAAGAAGGCTCGGGTCTTTAAATAGGCTCCTCAAACAAATCCAGAAATGACCAACATGTCCCCAGTTTCGGGCGCGAGGAACTTTCGGGCGCGCACTGTAGCAGCCCGAAAGTTCCCCTGGGCGCGCACTGTAGCAGCCCGAATCTTCCCTGGGCCTCCACGTCGCCCGCCAAACAGGCGACAGCAATCCAGACCAACCACCGCACGACACGTGGCTCGCTGCACAGCCGACACATGGCACGCACCCAGTCAACGCGTCGTTGCCACGCCCACGTGCGCGCTGTCAGCGCCGCCTGCGCCCGCTGCCAGGCACGCGCCCCGAGGCCACCCACACACACTCCGTAAACCGGGTCCACTGCACTAACAAATCATAAGCCGCCACGTGTCCAGCCCTCTGGTGCACGCCGGCCCGTGGACCGCGCACCTGCCCGCGCGCCCGCGCGCCTGCCCGCGTGCCTGCCCGCGCGCTGTGCGCTGCCCGCGCCTGCCCGCCGCGGCGTCTGCGTCCACGCCGCCGCGCTCCGCCGCTGCCCGCCGGCGGCCGGAACAGTAACACCTGTCTCGAAAAATGTGCGCAACATCCGGGCTCCGAAAAATATAAGTGAATAGTCCATTTTCATCGTTTTGGCGCGCTGAATCCAAATCCGAAGTCCGATTTGCCAAATTCCAACTCTAAAAATTGCCGAAGGCATCCGGAAAGATGTTCTTTTGTCCAAACTTCGCGCTGAGCCCAAATTTAATATCCATTGCGCGCAAAACCACTTCTAAGCATTCGACGGGGCCATTTGATCACCCACGTGATCCATTTAAGCCCGAAGTCCCCCACTTGTGTCCAAATTGTGCACAAACCCGGCCGACGCGCCGCATAGGCCTCCAGAAGCTGTAGATGCAACAGTGCTCCATAAAGTGGGAATTTCGGGTCTTCACATCCTCCCCCACTAAAAGAAAGTTTCGTCCTCGAAACTAGCTCAAATCCACCTAGAGTCACAATACCACGGGTAGGTATCCATCAATAACGCCTCCAGCTCCCAAAACACCACTTACTCCCCGTGATTACTCCCCAACAACAACAACAACAAGTTCGGCATGGCCCGATGTGCAATTCTCTCATCACTCGAGCCAGAAATCACAACGGGCGTCCCTCGTACTCCAACAATCACATATCTCAAAGGGGCAAGTCAATCACGGGCGAGGGATCCAAAAGCAAAATACTCCTGAGCTGAGACGTGAAACAATACAGGGGCTCCATCAAAAGCTGGGGAAACATAATAACCACCAGTGCAACACGCACCAAACCACATCCTGGTGCCAATCTCAACCAGGCGACCCGGAGCGTACCCACACATTCATCCAATAAGCTGGGGTCTTCACTCGGTTACTTCCCGATCCAAAATCGCACGAGTGGACTACTCAACTGCGGGCTACCCTCAAAAGGTGTCCTCCAGCGACACAATCTCATGCCACAGTTGGTCACTCAACATGCCAACATAACCCCAACAGACCCACGGGTCGAAGTCGATCTCTCAACTAATAAGGACACCCTGACGGGGACCAAACCGTCAGTGAACGGGACTAAAAACTGGCTAAAAAGGCGATCATAATGCCGATGCCCAAACTCGCGATCAAAAACTCCGAACTAGCAACGACAATCCGCGTAAATCCCATTCAAGATGCTGAAAGCTGTAGGCTCCACTGATGCCATCTGGTAGAAACTGTAAACTGAAGCTGAAATCTTAATCTATCACATGGTATAGAACGGAAATGCTGAGTAATCAACACCGATAGCCAAGCAGGCATGGCCTACGCCCAGGTATATCAATCAAAGCTGGGAATAAAAGGCGTACTGAAAGGCTCAACTGTGGGATCCAAGCTGCCTACAAAACAGCGGTTCGTCCTGCCACAACACTCATAAGGTTGGACTAATGAAGTGTGGACCGAAAATCAACCCACTGTAACTCTACAGCCACAATGGAAGGCATCACTAAAACACACAAATCCATCTCCCAACACTGGAAACACTAGCATTGGCGCTGGCATCAGTCTCATTATCCATTGGCCATGCTCTTCCGGCACTGCTAAGTCTAAGAAGCTCCTCACCTCAAGGATAAATGTCGGTTTCAGCCAAACTCGGATAACATCCATTTGGGCGGATTCCATCGCCACTCCAAAGGCTAGAATAAGGTGACCCAAGAAGGCATGCACTTGGAGCTAAAACTTGTACCTCAATAACTTGGCATACAGCTTCATCCACACAGGTATGGTAGCACATCCACAAAGTGCTCCTCGTGCTCCAAGTCGCTCTGGGAGTAAAGAAAATATCCTTGGGGAACACCACTCCCAATCCGTCCAAGCACAACTGGGACATACAATTCCTCAAATCTTGAAGTCGACAGGGTATTCGTCATTCCATTGGGCCTCACTATAAGCTCATAATGCCCCTACCGTGTCCTGAACGCCACCTAGGCGAAGTCATCGGCTGTCTAATTCCAAGTAGGTACTCGCATCACACACTATCTGCCGGAGTATAACTCCATCAAAAGGTCCTAGATACCACCCGGACCTGTCTACACTCGAACCATAAAAGGACCCTCACAGTCGTGTATCAACGACGTGGCATCACCACCGTATACCAACGGCGTGGCACTAGGTCAAACAGACCCCTCAATCCATCAGATCCTGCAACTGTGCCATCAGCTCTCTCAGCTCTACAGGCGATATCCAATGAGGTGCTGTCGAGGGTGGCGCGGTTCCCCGAACCACGTCAAACGCAATCTCTATCTCCCTAACCGGCGGCATTACCAACAACTAAGGTGAAATCACACCCGGGATCTCGTGGGCAACAGAGATATCCCTGAGTCCCGGTGCCGCCGTAACCACCTCTCACCCTGTCGCTAAAACCTGAGTGCTCTAACAATCTCAACAAGCAAGCCTCCTCTTGTTCACCTCGCCGAAGATCAAAGTCCTCTCTTTCCGCAGTCAAACATCCTGTGGCATTGTGCCAAACCATCTCAAGCATAGGGTCAAAACATCGAATTGCCACAATTTCCAATGATTCTGCCAGTAACTCGCGGTCTCGGCCGCACTGGACATGATCCAAAAGCCTCCTCCACGTGCACAACCACAACAGGAACCTGTACCTCTAGCGCACGTGGTAACAAATCTGCCTCTAGCCCATGCAAGAGTGGAACATGCTCTAACTCCGACTACTGTGGTGAAATCCCACCTGCGACACTCGATCCACTACCGTGGCGCCCTCCAACCGGGTGGCACAGATTCATCCGCTCAAAGCAAGTGGTTGTCGCTCAATCTGCCAGAAAATTAGGACTATCCACAAGGGAGCACGACCTCTGTCTCTGATCACATTGAGGCGACGAATAAGGTCCTCCGCAGATAACAAATCCACGCTACCGCTGCGCCACTCTGATATAAATACTGATGCTGCCTTCGGGGTCCACCCGATCTCTGATATCTTAGAAATCCAATACTAGGGGGAAAAAGGAAGCATAAACGCCTCTGCCGGCCGATCTGTCCTCCATCACCCGGCGCCAAGCGCCAAATCCAGAACTCGCCTCTGGCGGCAGATCCCTATCCAAAGGAACTGCAGCGCCATGCTCCATATACAATGCCTACTCCATCGAGGCGTCAATAATCCATAACAGAGGGACCAACTAAGCTGGAAGGTATCCTGGCGCAAACCACTCCTAGTCTCACATATCCTATGCGCCTCGTCCCTCGAAACCTGGAGCACGCAGTTCAACAACTGCATACACTCTCTAGCACAGGGAGGCTCTCAATTAATCACTCCATCAACACCAACCACGACTCTGCCTCCACAGGCTCCAAACTCAATCCTACGAGTCGGGGTGGATCATCAGCCAAATCTGGCTCAATAGTTCGATCATGTCCCACAGCTCCTCTGCTGTCAACTATCCACCCTGCCTCGGTGCCTCGACACAAAACACTGGCACAGAGGGGGTTACTCAGTGCCCCGACAACAGTTTCACCAAGACTAGCTGCTCACTCAGCCGCTGATAAGCCTCTGATAATCCTGTCATCTGGGTCCGGAGTTCTCTGACCTCAATCCGGGTATCCGGCCCAAAACCAACTGCTCAAGCTCAACTGCTATGACAGGATGCACACGGGTCACAACCCGGCGTCGGGGAGACACAGCTCGCCCCAACGAAACCACAAAACAGCACACAACAGCGCTCGACCCAATCCAGCGAAAGTCTAAAGCATGTCACCCATTCACCAGCATTATGTTGTCTGCAGCCAACATAATCACCTAGGAGAATAAACATGCCAATCTCTCTTCCCGTCCCTTGGGAGAGGTATAAACTCAATCAGGACTCTCGCTAAAAATCACGACTCTCACGAAGTCAACAAAGGGTCAAACCATAAGCCTAGGGTTTCTAAGTCCTCCATGACCTACAACCTAGGCTCTGATACCACTCTAATCTGTCACGCCCCGGGGTCAAAACTGCGACCCGGGCTCGCCAACAGATCCGCCACCTATGCCAACCTGCATAAGCGAAGCGTCCTACCTACAAGAAAAGTACTACAGCTAAACAGATATCAGAGCTATAAATAAAAATCTACTGTATAACTAAAATCAAACACTGTACAACTGGAAATAATACAACAATGTCCGCCTCCCAAAAGAATAATAATAATACAATATCCTCAAATACAAGCTCTGAACCAAACCGGGAGGTAACTCCAATGAATACATCAGTGTACAGTCTATCGATACATAAGATATCCTCACTACAGCAGTCTCTCAAAAGAGGAAAAAGAAACAACTAATCTACAGAAGATCTCCTCTGAAGGGGTACCGCTACTCTCCAACGACGGGTAGGGATCTAGCACGCGACTCCCTCGCCTCGATCAACAACCGCAGAATCAGCAACACCCGCAAGACTCTGCAAAACAAAGGAGAGAAAAGAAGGGGAGGAGGAAAACCCCCAACGGGTGTGAGAACTACACCTAAAAAAGGAGTCCTCAGTGGGTACCGCCACCAGGCCCGACGATCTGCCCACTAAGTCCACTAGAGGCATAAGATAACCAAAGCAGTAAAGACTGAAATAGGAAAGCTGGAGACTCTCAACAGCTACCATGCCTCTATCTAAATGCTCAAAAGGGGAAAACTCTGATAAAGATATGCAACACTCGCACACGAGGTGCTCAATCAACCCAATCGAGCTGACTGCCACATCGGGTCTAGTGAAACCTGCGCCCACCTACAACCACCTCCCGCTGACGGGCAGGAATTACGTAGGGCGTCCAAACGGACTAACTCGCTACCGAGTAGTGGCTCATGCAGGCTATAGTCAAAATCCACGCTCTCTCTCAGAACGGATAAACTCAACATCACCAAGCCTCTCGCACAACGGTCAACAACTCATAAAGACCTCGAGAACACAGTCCCCAAATGGATCCCAACAACACTAGCACTGGTCTAAACACAGCTACTAGACTCCACTCGGTCCCCCTGACACGAGTGAAACAAGAAAGGCAAATATCTGTAATAAACCCAATCTAGTGCCACTAGTAAAACTGGGATTGCCTGCTCAGCGGAATCTGCACACCAGGCTCGAAACCGCGGGACCGGCCCGCACGGCTCGCATCCCAAAACAAGTATCAGACCGGCACACAAGGCTGGGTCCGAAAAACCTACCTCCGGAATGGCGCTCGAGGGGAGCGAACCGCACGAGTAAAGTATCACAGTAACCAGTATCTCAGTATAGCAGGACTTTGATCATCAATCTGATCAAAGTGGGAAAACTCAACCACCAAGGAAAGACCCGACCTCAATCGGATGCAACTGAACGATAAGTGGGAAACTCCATCCACTAAAGAAAACTGACACCCAATCCGGTGCATAGAGAAACATCCGGTCAACCGCCCAATATCCGCGGTTGCCGCAAAACCCCACAACTAATCCAACCCGTCCCAGACACGAAGTCCCGACTACACTATCCAGACCCCTGCTCGAACCCGAGCAACACTGACCACCTGACTAACAAGAAGGAGAAAGGAAAAGCATGGTTTCTCCTAAGTCAAGTTCCAATAAGTAGTGTAGCAATAAAAAGGGGGCCTAACTATATGTCCATACAAGCATGCATTTGTCCTCAAGAAAGATACAACAAGTAATCCACATGCCTACACCTGACCATAATCCTCGATCATAATAACTCCTCAGAGTACAAATCCGCACATAGCTACAAAATCCTGTCCCAAAGCATAAACCAACCATATGAAAGGCTATGTGCTAACATGGCATGTTACATAATCATATAGGGTAACATTAACCTAGGTAAGCTTACACTAATCATCAACATAGATGTCCAAATCATGCAAGTCCTCAGTATACCTCATAAATACTATTCTTGCAGTTATTTATACAATTATCATTATCAAGCTTACCTACCTTACAAACATAAACCATGTACCCTAAACATGCATGCATCCTAACATACAGAATTAGAGAACCGTCCACCAGTTCTGGAAACAAAGCACCCACCTGAAGCGCTTTCCGCAGGCAAATCCGAAGTCGGTGAAGTGTGTAGATGCTCACAGTCCAACATCCGCCAAAACAGCACCCTCGGTACAAGACGCGGAAGCCTCGGCTTCAAACAGCTGAAAACACCCAGAATCCACTATGTCCAATATTCTCCAGTTCCAACAGGCCCAGCAACACTTGCAAATACCCCTGAGTACAACAATAAGGTCCAACATTACACTTTTATTCCAAAAATAATCCACATATACAACATCAGAAAAAAGCCCCGAAGACGTGCAGTTTTCACCAGCAGAAAGTGCCCAGAAAAATACAATAAAAATATCGCAGCAATCCTCGCGTCGATACCTTCGAAACGAGTACCTGAACGTCCAATTCCAAGACCCGTAGGCCGAGCTACAAATTCCACAGTGCAGGTGCGCAAAACTACACAGCAACATAACTGTAATTCCATTTACAGATAAGGGGAAGAACATATACCTTCGGGCAAAACTCAGAAAAATCCAAGAAAAATACTGTGATATTCCTTGCGTCAAGTAGATGAAAAAAGTGTACGAGCACGTCGCCACACGATACCCGGTTTCGGAGATATCGCCGAAAGACCATGCCACTGTCCAAATCTCCATCACAGAAATGGGGTCACAGTAAGCTCGAACAAACACCTTGAAAAGCGCGAAATGAGGGAATGCTGAAAATACCAAGATCGTAGATCTGTCCGTCGCGGATCCAGCGGCGAAGAAATCACTCGAAAATGTGGTCGTAGTAGGCCGGGGGAGCTCACGCACCAAAACGCGACGAAGGGGAACCCAAATGGACGAGCGTCGCGCCGCGCCGTAAAAATGGAAACCTCGATAAGCGTGCCACCAAAAATCTCAAAACTTTGCAGATGGATGCCGCATAGCTCCGGAATCATCTTTGCTGAAGGCGCCATGGCGGTTTGAAGCTCAGAAACGCGAAAAAGAGGAGGAAGAAGAAGGCTCGGGTCTTTAAATAGGCTCCTCAAACAAATCCAGAAATGACCAACATGTCCCCAGTTTCGGGCGCGAGGAACTTTCGGGCGCGCACTGTAGCAGCCCGAATCTTCCCTGGGCCTCCACGTCGCCCGCCAAACAGGCGACAGCAATCCAGACCAACCACCGCACGACACGTGGCTCGCTGCACAGTCGACACGTGGCACGCACCCAGTCAACGCGTCGCTGCCACGCCCATGTGCGCGCTGTCAGCGCCGCCTGCGCCCCCCTGCCAGGCACGCGCCCCGAGGCCACCCACACACACTCCGTGAACCGGGTCCACTGCACCGACAAATCATAAGCCGCCACGTGTCCAGCCCTCTGGTGCACGCCGGCCCGTGGACCGCGCACCTGCCCGCGCGCCCGCGCGCCTGCCCGCGTGCCTGCCCGCGCTCTGTGCGCTGCCCGCGCCTGCCCACCGTCGCGTCTGCGTCCACGCCGCCGCTGCCCGCCGCTGCCCACCGGCGGCCGGAACAGTAACACCTATCTCGAAAAACGTGCGCAACCTCCGGGTCTGAAAAATACAAGTGAATAGTCCATTTTCATCGTTTTCGCGCGTTGAATCCAAATCCGAAGTCCGATTTGCCAAATTCCAACTCTAAAAATTGCCGAAGGCATTCGGAAAGATGTTCTTTTGTCCAAACTTCGCGCTGAGCCCAAATTTAATATCCATTGCGCGCAAAACCACTTCTAAGCATTCGACGGGGCCATTTGATCACCCACGTGATCCATTTAAGCCCGAAGTCCCCCACTTGTGTCCAAATTATGCACAAACCCGGCCGACGCGCCGCATAGGCCTCCAGAAGCTGTAGATGCAACAGTGCTCCATAAAGTGGGAATTTCGGGTCTTCACAACCCCCCCTCTAGTTGTTTGATAGTACCTATTTGGATCCGTGTGGATCCTTAATATATAGAAACCTACAAAAATCTGTAGAACTTTGCCCTGAAAAAGTGGGATTCTCACCTTCGGGGAAAACTCAGAAAATTCCAAGAAAAATACGAGGACGTTCCTTGCGATGTGTAGATATAAATCAAGTATTGGTACGCCTCAATCTGATGTCCGAGCGCGAAGATATGAACGAAATACTCCGGTGCTGTCCAAAAACCACACGGCAAACATGGGGGTCAAAAGTGCCTCAGAAACTGTGCCAAAAGTCTGGAATACGATGAAATGACCAACATGAAAAACGAAGCCCTACCTCTCAGGAACACACCGGCGCAAGAATCGTCGAAAACAATGGTCAGAGTAGGCCAGGGGAGTCTGCGCACCGAAACACGACGAAGGGAGTCACCGGTGAAGGAACGTCTTACTGTGCCGAAATGCCGCAAACCTCGAAGTGCGTGCGACCAAAAGTACCAAAACTCCTCCAGTGGACGCAGCACCAAAAATGGATCAAATCTTTTGAAGAGGGCTTTGTGAGAAGAAGGATCGAAGAAGGAGAAAAACCAGAAAAACTAGATTTTGGGGCCTAATTATAGGCCCAAACAAACAAATCCGAAAATACCAGGTTTGTCCCCGGTTTCGGGAACCCGAAACGGGCTTTCGGGCGCGTACAGTGCGGCCCAACGGCCCGGCCCGCTCCGCACACGGGATCTCAGCTAGCGCCCAAATCGTCCTGGGCTTGACACGTGTCCCGAACACGGAACAGCCGTGCAAGCCCAGTCGGATGCAGCCACGTGGCCGAACCTGGGCTCGACACGTGTCCCAGAACAAGGGACAGCCGTGCATGCCCAGCAGGAAGCCGCCACGTGTCCCCGCCACCGGTCAACCCGGTGGGTGGCGCCCGCGAATCAGCGGGAGACACGTGGCCCGCCGCGTGACCCGCCGACCGGTCGTGCTACCTCGCCGGTCGCGCCGCCTGCCCCCCACGCGCGCACGCGCCCCAAGGCGCCGGCGCACCCTTCGGTGGACCGCGCCGAAAAAGCCCGCCAATCTCCTACTGCCACGTGTCCCCACGCCCAGTCTATGCACCAGCGCGGGGTTCCGTGGACCGCGCATCGTTCGCCAGCCACTCCTGGGGCGCCACGTGTCCCCGCGCCGGGTCCATGCGCCACCCGGCGCTGCTCTGTGGACCGCGCTCAGTAAACCGGCCAATAATAGGCCGCCACGTGGCACCCAGCGGGTCTACGACCTCCCCCATGCACCAGAATCCACTGAAAACTTCCGGGAGTCCGTTTTTGGTCATCCAGACTCAGAATTAAACAAGCAAATAGACGTTTTCTAGCGTTTTTCCGCGCTGAATCCAAATCCAACCTCTGTTTGGCCCAAAACCTTTTCTAAAATTCGGCAAAAGCAGCCGAAGGCAAATCCAGCTATCGATACCTCACAGGGTCCATCTGTCACGCCCCGAGTCCGCCAATATGTACGGTTCGGGCACGCCAACAGACCCGCCAATCGAGTAAGACCTGTTTCTACCCGAAAGGAACGGTAACATCCATAATAACACAACCAGTGTATGCGGAAGCTGTATATCAGAGCACTAAAAATCACTATAAATTTAAAACTTTCATTCAATAACGAATAGTTAATGCGGAAATGAAAGCATACCAGAGTGAACCATAACTTAAATTTATTACACTTTACATTTCTGAACTTGCAAATAAAATTATTACAATTCTTTTACATCATTTCCTCACCATACAAGGTTCACTCGAGAAATATAAAAATGGGATACCTCTGCTAGACCCTCTAGGTCTCTACGCTGCTGGGCCCTTGCCCCTGTCGCATACCTCGCCGTCTGCCTCTGAACCGTCTCGTCCACTGCATCCATACCCACACCTGTGGGGGGGGGGGGTCACCCAAGGGGTGTGAGAACTCCTGACAGAGTTCCCAGTGGGTTCAACCACCGAGAAAAAGTGTCCTACACCACTTGGTCCAATGGAAGCAATAATAATAGTGCTAGGAAACTAAATCCTCAATATCAAAATGCAGCTATGCAATATAACATATCACTACACTATCTGTGTATAACCATCTACCCAGCACTACTCTGTCTAGCCACACTAGGCTGCTAAGCACCAACTCGGCCACTATGCCGCTGAATACAGGGTCCAACTAACCCGGCCACCTTGGCCACTCTATTTTTCTTTATTCTTTAGATTCTGGTGCTTTAGTTCAAGTTAACCCTCGGAAATTCTTATCCAACGGGCCCGAGCCCGGTAGTCTTGCTACCATAAGATAAGATTTCTAAGGTTGCCGATAACACCCGCAAGTGTTACCCCGCCCAACGGGGAACTTGTCATACGGGTCACTGCCCGGGAGAGGGACACTGCCCATGGTTCCGACAAGATCTACGTTTCACCCCCGAAGGTACGCCCATTTTATCTTTTTATATTTTCTTTCTACTTTAGTTCTTAGCCTCTTTGCCTTTGAACACTTGCTTTCCTTTCTTATTCAGGCTTATAGCTCCCTTTTTGCCACTGGCAAATCACTTTCTCTTTTCTTTGAGCATTTAGCTCATTGCTTTCACTTTTAGCCATTCGAAAGTACCTCGTCCGACGGGTCACTGCCCAGGGAGTCCTGCTCCACTTGACGAGTCTCAAATTCGAAGGCGCCAATTACATTTTCTTTATGCTTTTAGCCACTTTTAGCTTGCTTTTAATCTTTGCCTTTTAGCAATAATTTTTTTTTTCCTCTAATCCTAGGTCTTGCCATAAGGATAACTAGAGAGTCTCCTGGACTCTTAAACATTTCTCTTTTATTTCTTTAACTCAAATTGAAGTTAAAGTTATTATCCATTTGCCCAGACACCCTATGACTCTCTAGGGTTATATTTGATCAACTCTTTAAACTGGGGATCTCATCCCACATTTCTGATTCCTCACTGAATCCTAGAGTTAACTAAACTCTGTTTTCCTGCTTCACCATTAACTTAGAGTTACACTGACTCTAATTCCATGTTCCACTGTTATCTTAGAATTACATTGACTCTACTTTTCTGTTTTCCCTTTCATATCTCCACACTTGATCCACCTTTTCCATCCTCCTGATTCCTTACTGAATCCTAGAGTCAACTTGACTCTATTTCCTGTCTGTGAGTTTAAACTCATCTAGCTCACCTTATGTTCCCTTTACCAAAGTTCCATGTCACGTAGGTCCTAGAGTTCCCTGACTCTATGTTGATCACTAACTCTCCTTAGGTTTCCTTTACCTAAGTTCCATGTCACATATGTCCTAGAGTTCCCTGACTCTATATTGATCACTCTATCCAGTGTCCTTAGGTTATCTCCTAAGACAATGCCACTCGTTAATTCCTAGGATAACTCCTAAGTTAACGTCACTCGTCAAACCCCTATACGAGGTTTTCTCCTAGTCTTACTACCAACAACTGTTGTTCTCTTATGTCACGTGATTCCTAGGGTTACACCCTATGTGACACCCCCGGAATTTGGATTAGTCCTCTATATAAATGATATAATAGGACTAAATCTCTAACCCGGCTATAGCATTTTGGATGGTAGCAAGATCCAAGAGGAACATGAGAGTTAAGCGTGCTAGAGCTAGAGTAGTTCTAGGATGGGTGACCCCCTGGGAAGTGGGGCGTCACAGTTGGTATCAGAGCCATTCACCAGCTGGAAATGTGAGATGAGTCTCGGCTGAGCCAGGGTTATATAGCGGGTAGAGCGAGGCTCCCCGGCTAATGATCGTTGTGAGTGGAGTGCAGCTTCTCACAAGGTCGGCTAAGGCTAGCGAGACGAGTCTCACATCGCCTGGTGCTTGTGAGTGTGCTTGAGCCTGACGTGGACGTCAGGGCTTAAAGGGGGGAAGAATGTGACACCCCCGGAATTTGGATTAGTCCTCTATATAAATGATATAATAGGACTAAATCTCTAACCCGGCTATAGCATTTTGGATGGTAGCAAGATCCAAGAGGAACATGAGAGTTAAGCGTGCTAGAGCTAGAGTAGTTCTAGGATGGGTGACCCCCTGGGAAGTGGGGCGTCACACCCTAACATGCTCACAATCATAATAGCTAATCCTTTTTCATGCATGCAGTTATCTTCAGTTCATTCATCAAATAGTAATTACTTCTACGCATGCATATTCATCATATATCTTTGGCAACCAACAGTTGCACTTTTCCTCTGTGTTCATTTACACATGTACATCTATTCCTCTAGCTCTGGCAACCAACAATTGCACTTTTCCATCTGAATCCACCTACACAGGCAATCATAATCATAATTACCTAACGCCTCTAACAGGCTACTATCATGCTTCGAATCGAAAAGCAAAGGAGCAAGGAGAGAGGTCACCCAATTTCGGCAGAATCCCCCACCTTGTAGCGTCCCCAATTGCTTGTAGACACTTGCAATTGGTCTCCGCGCGATTCCACTTGTTCCCTCGAGCTTGCACGCAAAACGGTGCACCTCCCTTGAGTCTGCACGCAAAATGGTGCACGTCCTCCAAACCTGCACGCAAAATGGTGCACGTCAGTAAAACCCACACACAAAACGGTGCGCGCCACTTCAGTCGGCACGCAAAACGATGCGCGTCATCTCAACCTGCACGCAAAACGGTGCATGTCTGACTGTAGGCTTGCACGCAAAATGGTGCACATTTTTTTTTTCTAGCCCTGCACGAAAAACGATGTATATTATTAGACTTCGCACGTAAAACGGTGCGCGATAACACAAGTTGCACGCGAAACGGAGCACATACCTCGGTTTGGCACGCAAAACGGTGCACTTTTCTTTTTCAACGTTGCACGTAAAACGGTGCACGTTTTTTGAGTTTGCGCCCAAAACTGCGCATTTTTGCCGAATCCGCACGCAAAACGGTGCATTTTTCTACAACTTGCACGTAAAACGAGACGCGCCAAAAATATCCGCGACAGTCCGTGCAGCAACGGTACAGTAGAACTCGGTCCCTAACACGCAAAATGGCACGGGGTCAAATTTAATGTCCAAAAATGAAGCCTACAAATTGTGCCCAAAAATACCGAAAAATAACGTTATCTCGTAAGTCGCGCTGCCCATCGGCTTTTGGAAACGCCTCGCGCGCCCCACGAGGTTCACGGCGCGCTCGCGCCCCACTAAATCTCCCATTTTTTTTCTCTCTCTCTCTCTCGTTCGTGCTCGGGTAGAGAAGAAATGGAAGAAGGAGGGGAGAGTCTGCGGGGAGAAGGAAGAAGAAGAAGAGAAAAAGGAAGGAAAAAAGGGAGAGGGGGTGGTGTAGACCCGGTCCACGGGGCCACCAATGGGGAGCCGCCGTGTGGCGGTCCACCACACAAGGGGGGCGCGCACCAGGTCCAGGCGGCGCCCCCACGCTACGTGGCGCGCGCCCCCGCGCCCTGTTGCGCGCCAGCTGTGTGCGTGGCGCAACGCGCCGCGCGCCTTGGAAATCCCTTTTTGTCCCGTTTTCTGTCCGTTTTTCGTCCGTTTCCGTCCAAATTTGGCAGGCAGCTTCGGTTTAGCTTAATTTACCACAGAAAAATTTAAATTTTCAGTTTGGGTCATTTCTGGGTCACCAAAGCCCTACTGTGTCCAGAATCATTGGCGGACCCCGTTCTCGCAATCCGGGTATCCGATCAACACGAAATTTTTACTGTGACCTTAAAACGAAATTTCTGGGTCATCAAAGCCCTACTGCTTTTCTAAAATTCGGCAAAAGCAGCCGAAGGCAAATCCAGCTATCGATACCTCACAGGGTCCATCTGTGGCATCCCTTTGATGCACTATGGGCCAGACACACCATTAATAGGTGTTTTACACAGTGGATTCACGGGAAAAGCTACATGGGGTTCTGGGGCCCTACATCCTCTCCCACTAAAAAAAAGTTTCGTCCACGAAACTAAGAAGCAAGACAAACGTACCTTAGCTCGAAGCCTCCAACAAGAAAGGATAGGTATCCCGCATCACCTTCTCCAGCTCCCAAGTGGCCTCCCGCTCCTCGTGATTGACCCAAGGTCCTCTCCAATCTCCAATGGGGTGAAGTCAATCACATGCGCAGGATCAAAAACATACTTCCTCAGAGCAGAGACGTGAAACACATCATGAACTCCAACCAGGCGTGGAGGAAGAGCAACTTGTTAAGCTACAGGGCCAACCCTCTCCAGTACCTCAAAGGGTCCAATAAACTGGGGACTAAGCTTTCCCCGAACTCCAAATCTCCGGACCCCTATCGAAGGCGAGACTTTCAAAAAGACATGATCACCAACCTGAAACTCTAAGTCTCGCCGTTGGGTATCAGCAAAACTCCTCTGTCAAATCAGGGCGGTCTCAAGATGTCGTCGTATCAATCTGACATTTTTCTTCTGCCTCTGACTGTAGATCAGGACCCAAAGTCTTCCTCTCACCTACGTCACTCCAATATAGGGGTGTCCGACACTTGTGTTCATACAACGCTTCAAACAGAGCCATCTGAATGCTCGCTTGATAACTGTTGTTGTATGCAAACTCAACCAATCCCAAGTGTCGGTACCACCCTCCACCAAAATCCAGGACGCACGCTCTCAACATATCCTCGAAGGCCTGTATGGTGCGCTCAGACTGTCCATCGGTCTGTGGTGGGATGCTGTGCTAAACTCGGAGCTACGTCCCCAAGGCTATCTGTAAACTCCTCCAGAAATGCAAGACAAACCTCGAGTCTCTATCTGATACAATGGAGACGGGTACACCGTGCAACCTCACCACCTCATCTAAGTACAAGTGTGCCAGTCGCTCCAAAGGCCAAGTCACCTGCACCAGTAGAAAGTAAGCGGACTTGGTGAGTCTATCCAGGACTATCCAGGTCGCATCAGCCCCAGTCTGTGCTCTCGGCAATCCAGTGACAAAATCCATAGTGATATGATCCCATTTCCATTCTGGGATTGGGAGACTCTGCAACTTTCCAGCAGGTACACGATGCTCAGCCTTTACTTGCTGACAAGTTAAGCAGTCAGCCACAGATCTCCCAATGTCTCTCTTCATACCACTCCACCAAAAATGTGCCTTGAGGTCCTTATACTTCTTAATCCCACCAGGATGAATGGTATAAGGTGTATAATGGGCCTCCCTCAAGATCTGCTCTCGAATCTCTAAATCCATAGGCACACAAACTCGGTCCCTGTACCGCAGTGCTCCTGAAGCATCAACTGAAAAATCCCCTGTCAACTCAGTCTGAATCTATCCTCGGATCCTCATCAAAATCCCACAGTCGTCTCAAGACCAACAACACTCCTCCACGTGCGACGTGTAATCGGGAGTCTAAACCTCTCGTGCACATAGTAACAATCCTACCTCTAACCCATGCAATGATGCACATTCTACTAATAAAAGAAATGAAATGCTCCAATAACAATAAGATACGAATCCTACCGCCAGAAATAAATCATACCTGCCACAACTCGGTCAGCAATACCAGAATCCTCCGTCTGTGCTAAGCAATCATGGCCGCTCGACAACGGCTGTCTCTCACCAGATGAGCGGGGAGGCGAAGATTGGTCTACCTGGAGATCTGTCGGTGAAGTTCCCGGTTGTAGCTGGGAAGTAGTAGGAACAGATGCCGAAGTCGGTGCTGCACACATCGGAAGGGGGCATGTAGCCCGCAAATGTCCAGACTGGCCACAAAGATAGCAGCGTCCCTGCCGTTGATCACAAGTATTGGCAAGGTGCTGACCTCCACAGAAAATGCATATGCCAGAAAACTGGGACTGCCTCGACGGCTACTGCTGATGTCGCCTCTGCTGCCGTAGCCGCGACCTCTGCTGGGATGCGATAGAGGTCAACGCCGAAGAAGGTGCTACAAAGGTCGGAATGGGGCATGTAGCTCGGATGTGACCTGGCTGTCCACATCTAAAACAATGACCCCACTTCAGGTCGCAGGTGTGCGGCAAGTGAGGTCCTCCTCAGAAAATACATCCGCCGCGAAGCCGTGCCCGTCTCTGAGAACTGGCCTGTCCATCATCATCCGGGGCTGGGCGTTTCCTCTCTGAACGCTGCTCTGAAGCCCTAGCCCTCTCTCCAACTACAGAATCATCCCCCTACGCCAACAGCTGCTCCAAGTGCTGGTCCTGTCGAAAGCTCCTCGCCACCAAATGGGTCACTAAGGCCCGCAGTTCCCCCAGCTCGGCGGATACCGCCTGTCCAGGCTCCACAGGGGGAGTGGGGGTACCCTCGGCGGAAAAACGACGCCGGGGCGACATCCTACCACAAGAAACCACAATCAGAAACAAAACCCCACACGACCCAATCTAGCGAAAGTCAAAGACATCCCCCTATTTCTGTAACTTTATGTTGTCTGCAGCCAACATAACTGTTCAACAGAAATAAAATATGTCGATCCCTCTTCCCTCACTGGAAGAGTCAAATAATAAATCACTGACTTTCGCAAAATATCACGCCACTCACGCTCAATCATCCTAGGGTCTGCCCAAAAGCCTAGGGTTTCCTAGTCCCAACTGACCTATCCCTAAGCTCTGATACCACCTAATCTGTCACGCCCCGGGTGTAAACCAGAACCCGGGCCCGTCTACAGATCCGCTGTGCACACGGTATTTCCCGCGTACACGAAGCGTCGGTAACCTGCTCAGATATAAGAGATAGTAATAATAGAGCATAAAATCAGAGCTGAACTAAAAACTACTACATCTCAGACCAAAGCTGGAAATAAAGTAAAGAACGACTGTAAATAAATACAAGTACTCTCCCAGCTCACCACAATATACAATTAGCTGGCTAAAGCCAGACCCAAAGTAAAATACAATGAAACTGTCTGAGAAGATAGGGGTACACCAAAAGTCCAGCTAGCAACTGTCGGGTGGACACTCTGACTAGTCCGCTATCCTCTTACCTCGATCTGCTTGTAATATCACAACTTTCGTGTAACGTTTACCCTCCTGCTAATAAAATTTAAGTTATGGAAAACTGAATTAATGGGTTTACTTAAGTTGATAATCTTGAGGTGCGGATATTTTTCTATGATAGAGATCGAAAAACGGTGAACGGCAGTGCGACCGGATCCGAATTCCGACTTACGGATCCCCCAGAAAGGGGTTGATAGGATCGTGGTAACCGAGGTGTGCATCGGAATCCGTGCAAGAGATCGTGCACGCTTTTCGAGGAGATAAGGAATTATCTCTAAGGAATAAATAAATAAATAATTAATTAGGTATTAAATACCCGATGGATTTCTATGGTACGTACTGAGAAAGAAGAAAATCACCTTTTCTGAAAAGAAACCCTAGCCGAGAAAGAAAAAAAAGAAAAAGGGAAAAGAAACCCTAGCCAGAGAGAAAAGAAAGAAAGAGGAAAAAGCGAAACCCTAACCGGAAGAGAAAAGGAAGAAAGAAAGAAAAAAGCGGAGGGACCCGATCATCCCCGACGAACGTGCCGGAGCTGGGAGCGTGAACGGATCGCCTTCTCCGACGAATCGCGGTAAGCGATGTTCCTTTCGGTTTTAGTTTCGAGTGTTGTTGTCGTCGTTTTGGTTTTGGCATTCTTGTTACCCTTACCGCCGCCGCCGCCGCGAAGCCCTAGGGAGCCGCCGCCGCCGCACCGCGTGCGGTGCCGCGCGAGGCAGGCGCCCGCGCGGCTGCACCGCACGCGGCGCACGCGCATGCCGCGCGGGGCTGGAGCCTGCGCGGCCGCGTCGCATGCGCCGCGCGGGCAGGAGCCTACACGGCCGCCGCCACACCGCGTGCAGCGCCGCGCGGGGCAGGCGCCCGCGCGGCTGCACCGCACGCGGCGCCCGCGTGCCGCACGGGTCTGGAGCCCGCACGGCCGCGCAGCATGCGGCGCGCGGGCTGGAGCCGCTCGGCTGCGGCGTGCGCCGTGCGGGGCTGGCGCCCGTGCGGCCGAGGCACGCGCCGCGCGGGGCTGGGGCCCACGCACCGCGGCACACACTGCGCGGGGCTTGGGCCCGCGCGGCCGCGGCATGCGCCGCGCGGGGCCGGTGTAAGAAAAATACGGATATGCGCAGCGGAAGAAAAAAAACGCAATTAAAATTTTTCTTAAACCAAGATCACCTCATGTTTTGTTTTAGATCGTAAAAAGGTAATCTAATTGATCTCATCAATTAAGATTTAATTTTTACCTTGCGCGGGTCGAGATCACCGCGAAGCCGACAATCGTTGGTAAAAATTGTTCGTCCTTGATAGCCGCGCACTCACCCGGCCTCTACTTGTGTCCACACGGAATCACGCCCTTGATCGAAAAATCGATCGCCTTGATTCGCGATCCGATCACGAATTAATTCTTGCGTCGATGTAAGGAGGATGAATCAATCTTCTAATTGTGCTAGCAATCTTCCGAAGATCGAGAACGATTAATTATGGAGGACTTTAGGAAGAGGGAGAGGATAGGCGGCTAGGGTTTTCTCACGTTCCGTGACCAACTTAATTACTTTCCACTTTTTCTTACTCAAAAATTGTTACGTATCACATACGTACTACCTATTCTTATAATAGGAAGTTGGCCGGCTATAACAAAATAACTAATCAAATCTAATAATTAGTTACAAAGAAAGATCTCCTAAAATATAGTAACTAATTAATTCTTATAATTAGTTACAAAGAAAGATCTTTTAAATTAAATCTCAAGAAAAAATCTAGTAACTAATTAGATCTTATAATTAGTTACAAAGAAAGATCTCCTAAAATATAGTAACTAATTAAATCTTATAATTAGTTACAAAGAAAGATCTTTTAAATTAAATCTCAAGATAAAATCTAGTAACTAATTAAATCGAATCCTAATCCGATTGGATTATCCATTATCCTACGTGTGTAACATTTACACATAAGTCCTCCAAATATTTACTAACGATTAGTAAATACACCATGCAACTTTTGCACTTAAATACCTCTAATTTACAATAATTGCAAATTAGTCCTTTTACTAATAAATTAGTAAACTTTAGTATTGTGATTATAATTAATCCATTCTATAAACTTCTTTATCATCTCCTTGATATCGATCATGCGCGATTCCTTATGTGTGTGACCTAATAGGTTCAATTCTGTCTGGTAGTGAGATATGATGCGATCCCCATCGACATCATCATCAAAACTCCTTTTGATGGATCAAACACTTTTGATTCTTCCATTGTATAATAATTATTCGCCTATAATTATTCTTATTGGTTCCCACAATCCACCAGTGACGCCTAGCAGCATATGGTGGCAATCCAGTCAGAAGTGAATATTGGACTGAACCTCAAGGTGCAGTTACCGTACAATACAATCCTTTTATCGCATAGTCCCAACTGAGTGGAGGTCATGGAATACTCGTCAAACCCCATCACCCGTTATATGACAAATTTGATAGGACAGAAGCTCATATAGTTACTCTTGGAAACACCTTTCCATGAACCATATTACCCCGGCCGAGGATTTCTGAGCTTTGCCTTACAAATAGCATAGGACTAATTATCTCTCTACCGAGAGCGATAGATCCCCTATAAACAAACACCCATTCCTAATATGAACCGACTGCAGCCAACATATAGTACTAAGACCCGTGACTAGGATTAGAGTTTGCATAGTCAAACTACAGTAGCCTCATACTGAATGGCCGTGGTGTCGCAGGTCTAAGGATCAGTTGTACCACTGCAACATCGAATCAGTTACTGACGAAAGAGTAGACATCCAAGTAACTATTCGTAATTGGTCACGCTCAGTGCCCTTGTTCTATAACAACCACCTGCACGTTCGCTCCAGTGTCCCCACACTAATGACTTGAGACTCGTCATCCAAAAAGAGAGCAACACATACATCAATCTTGCCGGATCAATCATCGTCCCCATGATGATCCTCCGATTGAGAGCATTTATGACTTAATCACTAATAATATGTATCTCAAATTCTCAACTCTTAAGAATATACATTATCATCTCATTAATTCAAAGGACGATTCATGGACACATCAAACATGAATGGCATAAAATGCCCAAATTATAATAAAGATCAAGTACAAATATGTCCCATATAATAAAATGCGTCAGCCTGATAGGCTTTTGGGGCATACAACTAACAATCTCCCACTTGCACTAAAGCCAATCAGTCATATATCTAATGCCCATCTTCTCAAGATGAGTCCTAGTTTTTGCTGAGTCAAAGCCTTAGTTAGCGGGTCCGCCACGTTATCTGCGGAGGCAACCTTCTGCACTTCAATATGTTTATCTTTGATGTACTCTCTGATCTTGTGATACCGCCGCTCGATATGTTTGGATTTCTGATGAGATCTCGGCTCCTTAGCTAATGCTATGGCGCCATTATTATCACAAAATAGTGGCAGGGGATCCCTACTAGAGGGAACCACCCCAAGCTCAGTGATAAATTTCTTGATCCAAATAGCTTCCTTGGCAGCTTCAGATGCAGCGATGTACTCCGCCTCCATAGTAGAATCAGCAATCGTCTCTTGTTTAGAACTCTTCCAAACTATTGACCCACTATTGCAAATAAATAGATACCCAGACGAAGACTTTCTATCGTCTATATCAGACATAAAATCTGAATCTGTATAGCCACTAACTTTGAGTTCTCCACCTCCAAGAACCAAGAACATGTCCTTTGTTCTTCTCAAGTACTTAAGGATATTCTTTACCGCTACCCAATGCTCTTCGCCTGGGTTCGACTGATATCGACTAGTGACGCTCACAGCCTGTGCTATATCAGGTCGACTACATAGCATCGCATACATTAAACTCCCTATTGCGGAAGCATAAGGGATCCTGCTCATGCGACTTCTCTCTTCAGGTGTCTTAGGAGACATAGTCTTAGAGAGGTGAGTTCCATGTCTTAGAGGTACCATACCCCTTTTGGAATTCTCCATGCTGAACCTTTTCAACACTTCATCTATGTACATAGCTTGCGATAAACCAAGCAACTTCTTAGGTCTATCCCTATAGACCTTTATCCCTAGGATATAAGATGCTTCTCCAAGGTCTTTCATAGAAAACTCTTTGGATAACCATAACTTCACCGATGTTAACATAGGAATGTCATTCCCAATTAGGAGTATGTCATCCACGTACAATACGAGGAAAGTAACAGCACTCCCACTAACCTTTTTATACACACACGGCTCTTCTTCATTTCTGATGAAATCGAACGATTCGACTGCATCATTGAAATGAGTGTTCCAACTCCGAGAAGCTTGCTTCAACCCATAAATGGATCGTTGAAGCTTGCACACTTTATGACTTCTATCTTTAGTAGTGAAACCCAAAGGCTGCTCCATATAGATTTCTTCTTCAAGATATCCATTCAGGAAAGCAGTTTTTACATCCATTTGCCAGATCTCGTAGTCATAATGTGCAGCAATAGCAAGCAGAGTTCTGATGGATTTAAGCATGGCTACAGGTGAAAAGGTATCCTGATAGTCAATGCCTTCGCGTTGATTATAACCTTTTGCTACCAGCCTAGCTTTATAGGTCTCTACCTTTCCATCGAACCAATCTTTCTCTTGAAGATCCATTTGCATCCAACGGGTACAATACCCTCCGGTGGATCAACCAAAGTCCACAACTTGATTGGAGTACATTGAGTCTATTTCAGACTTCATGGCTTCTCAACCATTTTTCGGAGTCGATGTCTGACATCGCCTCGCTATAAGTCTTAGGATCATCTCTATGATCCTTGGTCTCCCACTAGGAACATTTCCTCCATGTCCTCAATAAATAATCCCATGTATCTATCAGGAGGATGAGAGATTCTACTAGACTTGCGAGGTGGCAACGTAATCTCTGGTATCACAGAGTTATTCAGGAAGGGCTCTTGGAATGCTCGATTCTAAAGAGACTTTCTCCTCTAGTTCTATTTTTCTCTCCCACTGCCTCCTGCTAAAATAAATTCATTTTCAAGAAAGAAGGCATGTCGGCTCACAACTCACATTGTGACTTTCTGGGAGATAAAAATTGTATCCAAGTGATTCCTTGGGATAACCAATGAATCTTCCCTTGACTGATCTGCTTTCCAATTTGTCCGTCTTTAATTTCTTAATATAAGCCGGACACCCCTAAGTCTTAATGTGAGTAAAACTTGGCTTCCTACCATGCCACATCTCATATGGTGTGGTGTGGAACAGATTTGGAAGGTACTCTGTTTAAAATATAAATAGCCGTAAGAAGTGCATAACCCCCAAAGTGACGTAGGGTAAATCTGTAAAACTCATAATAGATCGAACCATATCTAATAAAGTTCGATTCCTCCGTTCAGACACCCCATTCAGTTCTGGTGTTCCAGGAGGAGTCCTTGAGAGACAATACCATTATTCTTGAGGTAGGTTAAGAAATCCGTGCTAAGGTATTCCCCTCCTCGATCGGATCGAAGAGCCTTAATCGGTTTTCCATTTGCTTTTCTACTTCTTGTCTAAACTCTTTAAAACTTTCAAAGACTTCAGACTTGTGTTTAATTAAATACACGTACCCATACCGTGAATAATCATCAGTAAAGGTAATAAAGTAGAGATAGCCGCCCCAAGCAGACACATTAAATGGGCCACATACATCAGTATGTATCAGGGCGAGTACTTCGGTAGCTCTCTGTCCTTGTCCAACAAAGGGAGACTTAGTCATTTTTCCTTGAAGACATGATTCACAAGCTGGGTATGGTTCAGGGAGTAAGGATCCTAAGATACCATCCTTAGCCAGCTTGTTAACCCTATCTTCTCCAATGTGACCAAGCCTCAGATGCCACAAGTATGTTTTGTTTACCTTCTCTCTAGGTCTTTTAAAACCAATAGTATTCTCATTCTGCCATTGTCAACTGTATTCATACTAACATCCATATGTAAGTAATAGAGATTGTCTATTAAAGAACCACAACCTATCAAATTATTTCTTAAATAAATTGAACAAATGTTTGATTCAAAAATAAACTTATAACCGTCCAATACCAAACGTGAAACAGAAATAAGGTTTCTATTCGCACTAGGAACATAAAGACATCTCTAAGTTCAAAACTACTCCTTCGGTAGACATAAAGGATAAGTCCCTACAGCAACAGCAGCAACTCTTGCTCCGTTTCCAACGCGTAGGGTAAGCTCTCCATCCTAAGTCGTCTACTTTTCTTTAGCGCCTGCATTGAAATACACAAATGCGAGGTGCATCCCGAGTCAATGACCCATGTAAGAGTAGAACAAACCGATAAGCTAGTAGTTTCAATGATATGAATCTCGGACATACCTTCCAAAGTTTTATTCTTCACCTTGTCCTTCAGGCTAGCCCAAATAGTCCGGGCAATTCCTCTTCCAGTGGCCATCCTTTTGACAGTGGAAGCAAGTTCCTTTGGCGGCCTTCTTTTGGGATTTGCCTTGACAGTGTCAGTCTTTGGCTTCTTTGCAGGCTTCTTCTTTCTCCATTTAGATTTTCTTTTGGAGGAAGCCCGTTCAACAGCCAAAACTGAGCCCTTATTGACTTTTAGCATTCCTTCAGCCGTGACCAACATTCAACAGCTCGGCGAGAGTGCAAGTAATTTTATTCATTTGAAAATTTAAATAAACTGAGAAAATGAATCAGGTAATGATTGTAAGATCAAATCAATTTGAAGTTCTGCGTCCATAGTCATTCCGAGCTTCTCAAGCTCCTCAATGTCCTTAATCATCGCCAAGCAATGATTATTGACTGAGTGACCATCAGACATCTTAGTCCTGAACAGTCGCCTTGACACTTCGTAACGAGCTGTTCGACTTTGCTCATCATACAACTCTTTAAGATGAAGCAAGATGTCAGCAGAACTCTCCATGTGCTCATGCTGGCGTTGCAACTCATTACTCATAGACGCAAGCATGTAGCATTTTACCTTCATGTCATCATCAGTCCATTTATTTCTAGCAATTTCTGTTGAGCTGTTGGATTTGCGGGCACTACTGGAGCCTCCGTGTCCAACACGTAGGCTAATTTCTCAGAATTGAGAACAATTCTCAAATTCCTCAGCCAATCGGTGAAATTCGGTCCAGTTAGGCGATTAGTATCAAGTATTGACATTGCAGTGGTAGAGGCGGACATTTTCTGCAGATGGTTAAGATTCTAATTAGTTGTGTACTTAATCATAATCCATTTTGATTAGGGGCTATAAATCTAAATGGTGCCTCCCACTAATTTTAGCGAATCTCCACACTCCCCGAGGGAGAAAACGAAAAACTTTACTAAAAGTTCTAGTGGGAATTGCGGTCCCATCTATTTGCACACTACCTCATCCTGACAGATTCTTGGCAATGAGTAAGGAATGAGTGAACAACTCTTGTTCAATGCTTCTCAAGCAAATCACAATTTTCTCTGTGCCTCCAAAATATAGGCCTCATCCTAACAGATTCTTGGCCTTATCTTTTGGTTAGTTAGACCCACGTTCATCATGCAAATAAAAAAGGTCATTGAATCCTCATCCTGACAGATTCTTGGATTCAACCCTTTTCTTATCACATAGCATCTCATGCCAATAGAATGGGTGCGGCTCCTAATGCAACTGACCCCGTGTCGGGTGCATCAATCAACACTAAAGAGACGCCCACACCCTACAACGATGGAAGGCCACTAATGGGTTCATAACACCATTAACTTAATATTTATTTAGGGGAGATTTGTTATCTCATCAGTTTTAATTCATTATAAAAATTTACATCTCATGCAAACCATCGCATCATATGCACATATATCGCATATATATATATAAAAATAACTACCGGTGATGATCATGGATTTTAATTTGCTTCGGGCCTGAGCCACCAGGCCGGAATCGGGTCAGAGGTATACACACAAAAACTTGATCTGCATCCTGATCAAATTGGAGTAGATCAACTCTTGTCGGCTCCCTCGATCATATTTGGTCCAAACTTGATCTGCACGCATCAACTCTTGAATGGAACAAATCGTCATGGAATCTGAACTACCCCTCTACCCCAATTGTTGCAACAATTACAATACAACCCCATAATAATAATGAGACACGCAGGTCTCCAAATTACATATTTAATTGGTGCACGCAGGCACTCAAAACAAATCTAACACTGGGTCCTTATTAAATACACCCATTCCCATCATCACAAGGTTGCTATCCATGATCATCACCTCATACACATCACAGGCATATAATTAAAACAAAATTCTAATTCAGATTTTCTATAAGTGGTTGCAAATTACTTTTAAATTGCGACTTTTGCACAAAGCAAACACAAG
>CM055062.1:37007084-37076378 GCA_029204045.2 Tillandsia leiboldiana | reverse complement strand
AGGTAGGACGCTCGCCTATGCAGGTTGGCATAGGTGGCGGATCTGTTTGGCGGGCCCCGGGTCCGCAGTTTTCGACCCCGGGGCGTGACAGATTAGAGTGGTATCAGAGCCTAGGTTGTAGGTCATGGTGGACTTAGAAACCCTAGGCTTATGGTTTGACCCTTGGTTGACTTTGGGAGAGTCGTGATTTTGCGAGAGTCCTGATTGAGTTTTATACCTCTCCACAAGGGACGGGAGGAGTGATTGGCATGTTTATTCTCCTAAGTAATTATGTTGGCTGCAGACAACATAATGCTGTGGAATGGGTGACATGCTTTAGACTTTCGCTGGATTGGGTCGAGTGTTGCTGTGTGCTGTTTTGTTGTTTCGTCGTGGCGAGCGGTGCCTCCCCGACGTTGGGTTTTTGACCCGTGTGCATCCTGTCATGGCAGTTGAGCTTGAGCAGTTGGTTTTGGGCCGGATACCCGGATCGAGGTCAGAGAACCCGGAACCAGATGACAGGATTGTCTGGAGGCTTGTCAGCGGCAGAGTGAGCAGCTGGTCTTGGTGACACAGTTTGTCGGAGCATTGAGTAGCCCCCTCTGTGCCAATGTTTAGTGTCGAGGCACCGAGGCAGGGTGGATGGTTGACAGCTGGTGAGCTGTGGGACATGATCGACCTCTTGAGCCATATTTGGCAGATGAACCACCCGACTCGTAAGATTGAGTTTGGAGCCTTTGGAGGCAGAGTCGTGGCTGGTGGTGATGGAGTGATTAATTGAGAGCCTCCCTGTGCTTGTGAGTGTATGCAGTTGTTGAACTGCGCGCTCCAGATTTGAGGGACGAGGCGCATAGGATATACGAGACTGGGAGTGGATTGCGCCAGGACACCTTTCTGTTATTCAGTCCCTCCATTTTAGATTTAGACGCCTCGTTGGAGCAGGCACAAGTGTATGGAGCGCGGCATTGCAGTTCCTTTGGATAGGGATCTGCCGCCAGAGGTGAGTTCTGGATTTGGCGTTTGGCGCCGGATGATGGAGGGCAGATCGGCCGGCAGGGGCATGACTAATTTTCTTTCTTGGATGGCGAATTCCCGAGATGTCAGAGGTCGAGTGGACCCCGAAGGCGACATCAGTATTTATCAGAGTGGCGCAGCGATAGCGTGGATTTGTTATCTGCGGAGGACCTTATTCGTCGCCTCATTGTGGTCAGAGACAGAGGTCGTGCTTCCTAGTGATAGCCCTGATTTTCAGGCAGATTGAGCGACAAACCACTTGCTTTGAGCGGATGAATCTGTGCCGCCCGGTGGAGGGCGCCACGGTAGTGGATGAGTGTCGCAGGCGGGATTTCACCACGGTAGTCGGAGTTAGAGCATGTTCCACTCTTACATGAGTTAGAGGTAGATTTGTACCACGTGCACTAGAGTACAGGTTCCTGTTGTTGTGCACGTGGAGGAGGCTTTTGGATCATGTCCAATGCGGCCGAGACCGCGAGATGCCGGCAGAATTATTGGAAATTATAGCACTTAGGTGTTTTGACCTTATGCTCGAGATTGTTGGGCACTATGCCACAGGATGTTCGACTGCGGCAAAAGGGGACTTGATCTTCGGTAAAGACAGGCAATTGAGGCTTGCTCGTGGAGGTTGTTAGAGCACTCTGGTTTTAGCGACCGGATTGAGAGGTGCTTACGGCGGCACCGGGGACTCAGGGATAACCTCTGTTGCCCGCGAGATCACCGTGTGTGGATTCACCTTAGTTGTTGGTAATGCCGCCGGTTTAGGGAGATAGAGATTGTGTTTGACGGTGGTTTGAGGGACCGCACCACCCTGGACAGACACCTCATTGGATACGCCGGTAGGGCTGAGAGAGACCCGATGGCACTGCTGCAGGGGCCGATGGATCGGGGGTCTGTTTGACCTAGTGCCACGCCGTTGGTATACGGTGGTGATGCCAACATCGTTGATACACGGATGTGAGGGTCCTTTTATGGTATCTAGGACCTTATTGATGGAGTTGTACTCCGGCAGTTGGTGTATGATGCGAGTACCCACTTGGTGTTAGATAGCTGAGGACTTCGCCTAGGTGGCGTTTGGACGCGGTGGGGGCATTATGAGTTGTTAGTGAGGCCAATGGAATGACGATTGCCCTGTGGATTTCAAGATCTGAGGAATAGTAGGTCCCGGTTGTACTTGGACGGACTGGGAGTAGTGTTTTCCCGGTGATATTTTGATTTGCTCCCAGAGTGACTTGGAGTACGAGGAGCGCTTTGTGGATGTGCTATCATGCCGTGGGGATGAAGCGGTATGCCAAGTTATTGAAGCACAAGTTGTAGCTGCAGAAGCATACCTTCTTGGGTCGCTTTGTTCGAGCCGTAGGGGCGGCGGTGGAACCCGACCTAATGGATGTTATTCTAGTTGACTGAGACCAACTTTCGTTTGAGGTGAGGAGCTTCTAGACTTGGCGGTGCCGAGAGAGCATGGCCAATGGATAATGTGTCTGATATTAGCGCCAATGCTAGTGTTTCCTGTGTTGGGAGATGGAATTGTGTGTGTTAGTGATGCCTCCCATTGTGGCGGTGGAGTTACCGTGGGTGGATCTTCGGTCCACACTTTATTAGTCCCAACCCTATGAGTGTTGTGGCAGGATGAACCGCTGTTTTGCAGGCAGCTTAGATCCCACGGTTGAGCCTTCAGTACGTCCTTTATTCCCAGCTTGGATTGTTATACCTGGGCGTAGGCCATGCCTGCTCGGCTATCAGTTTTGATTACTCAGCATCTTGAGTGGGATTTTCGCGGATTGTCGTTGCTGGTTTGGGATTTTTGACCGCGAGGTTGGGCATCCGCATTATGATCGCCTTTCGAGCCAGTTTTCACTCCCGTTCACTGACGGTTTGGTCCCCGTCAGGGCATCCTTTCGACCCGTGGGTCTGTTGGAGTTATGTTGGCTTGTTGAGTGTCCAACCGTGGCTTGAGATTGGGTCTCTGGAGGATCCCTTTTGAGGGTAGCTCGTGGTTGAGAAGGCCACTCGGGTGATTTTGGATCGGAAGTAACCGAGTGAAGACCCCAGCTTATTGGATCTTTTCCTCATAGGATGAATCTGTGGGTATACTTCGGGTCCCCTTGTTGAGATTTACACCAGGATGTGGTTTGGTGCGTGTTGCACCGATGGTTATTCTGTTTTTCCCCCCAGCTTTTGATGGAGCCTCTGTGTTGTTTTACGTCTCAGCTCAGGTTTGTGTTTTACTTTGGATCCCTCGCCGTGATTGACTTGTCTATTGTAGATCTGTGATTGTTGGAGTACGAGGAACGCCCGTTGCGGATTCTGGCTCGAGAGATGAGGGGAATCGCGCAATCGGGCCATGCCGTACTGTGTATTGTTGTTATTGGGGATTGATCACGGGGAGTGTGTGGTGGTGGGGAGCTGGAGGCGTGATTGATGGATACCTACCCGTTGGTATTTGTGACTCCTGGTGGATTTGAGCTAGTTTCGAGGACGAAACTTTTCTTAGTGGGGGAGGATGTGAGCCGACCTGGATCCCCACGACGAGATTACTGATTCATCTACAGCTCCCGGAGGCCTATTGTGGCGTGTTGGTGGGATGGTGTGCCCCAATTGGACATTAGTGTTGGGCTCAGTGTGTTAAATGGATCACGTGGGTGATTGGCGGACTCCGTCGGAGTTCCAGAAGTGGTTTCGCGCGCCAAGGAATATTTAAATTGGACTCAGTGCGAAGTTTGACCAAGGATTAACCTTTCCGGATGCCTTCGGCAAATTTGGAGTTGGAATTTGGCGAAATGGACATCAAATTCGGATTTCAGCGCGCGAAAAACGGTTAAAACGGACTACCCACTTGTCATTTTTGAGCGTTCGGGTACTGTTACGCCGGAACAGTGTTTCCGGCGGCGGCTGGCAGCGGCGGAGCGGCGCAGGCAGCGCGGCGGACGGTGGCGCGGGCCGCCGGTCCACGCGGCAGGCGTGCGCCGGGGGCGGGACGCGTGGCGGCTCGGGAGTGGGCCGGTCCGCGGGGCGCGGTCTACGGGGGAGTGCGGGGCGCACGGTGGACCGGGGGTGACACGTGGCATCACCCTAGAGGTGGGTTCACGGCGGATGGTCTACGCAGTTTTCGGGATGGCTCATGGTTTACGGTGCACCGGGCTTGGACACGTGGCAGGTTTGCATTGGTTCGGTCCACATGATTGCGTGCACCGGGTTCACTAGGCAGAGGCTTGACACGTGGCATTCTCCTATTGGTGGGGCTACTGTGCGCGGCAGGGTGGCAGGCGGCGGCGTCATGCGGGCACGTGGGCGCGGCAGGCGGGCGTTGACCGGGGTGCGTGCCACGTGTCGTCGTCCGCGGGTGGCCACGTGGCGCGACGCGTGCGGCGGGTTCGGCTGTTGCCTGTTTGGCGGGCGACGTGGAGGCCCAGGAAGGTTTCGGGCTGCTACAGTGATCTTTCGGGCTGCTACAGTACGCGCCCGAAAGTTCCCAGCGCCCGGAAACGGGGACATGTTTGGGTATTAAGTGATTTGTTTTTCCCAGCTTATATAGAGGCCGAGTTCTTTTGCAGAGAGCTTCTTCTCCGCGCGGAATTTCACTGTGCAACCTTCACAAGAAATCTTCCTCTCCCAGTGGCGATTCCATCTGCAGATTTCCAGATTTTTCAGCGGCACGCATCCCGAGGTTACCATTTTTA
The DNA here is from genome assembly GCA_029204045.2 of Tillandsia leiboldiana. Lineage (NCBI taxonomy): Eukaryota > Viridiplantae > Streptophyta > Magnoliopsida > Poales > Bromeliaceae > Tillandsia > Tillandsia leiboldiana. The sequence continues at coordinate 37,071,705 of CM055062.1, read as the reverse complement.
CGGCGCGGCGCGACGCTCGTTCGTTTGTGTTCTTCTTCGTCGCATTTCGGTGCGAGGACTCCCCCGGCTTACTCCGACCTCCGAATGAGGCGATTCTTGCGCCGTTGGCTTCACGACTGGTAGGGCTATGTTTCCCATGTTTACTGGTTTTTCCCATTCCGAGTTTTTCATGGGTCTTTCAGATCATCTTGTAACCCCTTTTTCTGGGGGGAGTTTTGGGACAGCGGTGCGGTATTTTGGCGATATCTTCGCGTACAGGCATCGGATTGGGGCGATTCAATAGGCGATTTGCATCTACACATCACGAGGAATATGCCCAAATTTTCTTGGAATTTTCTGAATATTTCTCGAAGGTGAAGATTATCTGTGAACAGTAATTGTTGCTACAGTTTTTGAGTGTAGTTTGATTCGGGGTGGTTCCCTTGTCCGAATTGTTTCTCAGTGTAGGAAGCTCGGAATTGGACGTGCAGGTACTCGTTTCGAAGGTATCGACGCGAGGATTACTGTGGTATTTTTATTGGATTTTTTTGGGCACTTGCAGCAGGTGAAATATGCGCGGCTTTGGGACTGATTTTCAGATTTGTGTATGTTTGGTTAATTTTGGAATAAGAGTGTAATGTTGAGCGTTATTGTTGTGCCCAGGGGTGTTTCTAGCTGTTTGAAGCCGAGGCTCGCGCGACTTGTACCGAGGATGTTTTGTTGGCAGATTTTGGACCGCGGGCGTCTACCCACTTCACCGACTTCAGGTTTGCCTTGGGTTAAGCGCTTCAGGTGGGTGAGCTTATTATCAGTAATTGTTTAAGGCAATGTTTATATTGTGGCAAGTATAAGCCCACTTGTGGGGATGTCACCTCTCTATGACTGATGCATGCATGTTTAGGATACATGGTTTATGTTGGTAAGTAGGTAAGCTTGTTAATGATATTGGTATAAATGTTTGCAAGAATAGTATGTATGAGGTATACTGAGGACTTGCATGACTTGGACATCTATGTGATGATTAGTGTAAGCTTACCTAGGATAATGTTACCCTATGAGATTATGTAACATGCCATGTTAGCACATAGCCTTTCTTGTGATGGATTATGCTTGGGACAGGATTTCGTAGCTATGTGCGGATTTGTACTCTGAGGAGTTATTATGATCATTCTATTGTTGAACCCTGAGTTGTGGACAGGTCTAGTTTTGAGATTCCGGCATGTTGTTTATTCCTAAGGGAACTATTATTATGCTTTACCCCCTTTATTTCCTTGAGGACATTTGCATGCTTGTATGGTCATGTAGTTAGGCCATCTTTTACTGCTGCACTATTTATGGGAACTTGACTTAGGAGAAACCATGCTTTTCCTTTCTTCGCTTTTGCTAGTCAAGTGTTCAGTGCTGCTCGGGTTCGAGCAGGGGTCTGGATGGGGTAGTCAGGACTTCGTGTCTGGGACAGGTTGGTTTAGTTGTGGGGCTTTGCGGCAACCGCGGATATTGGGCGGTTGACCGGATGTTTCTCTATGCACCTGATTGGGTATCAGTTTTTCTTAGTGGATGGAGTTTCCCACTTATCGTTTAGTTGCATCCGACTGAGGTCGGGTCTTTCTTTAGTGGTTGAGTTTTTCCACTTTGATCTGATTGGTGATCAAGTCCTGCTGTTTCGAGATACTGTTGATGTTGATGACAGAGATGCTTAACTCGTGTGGGTAGCTCCCCTCGAGTGCCGCTCCGGAGTAGGCTTCAGACCGTGTTGGGTTCCGGTCAGACCGTGTTGGGTTCCGGTGAGACCGTGTCGGGTGCCGGTCAGACCGTGTTGGGTTCCGGTCATTTGGACAGAGCAGGCAGTGCCGGGTTTTATACCAGTTCATTCGATTGAGTTTATTTCGGTCAATTACTTTTATTGTTACACTCGTGCCTGGGGGCCGAGTGCAGCCTGGTAGTTGAGTTTAGATCAGTGCTAGTATTGTTGAGAGCCGTCTGGTTGACGGTGGTCCCGTGTTGTTGCGAGTACTTTGACCCTGTGTGAGAGGTTGAGCATCTTGATTCTACCCGTTCTGAGAGAGAGAGCGTGGACTTTGACCATAGCCTGCATGATCCTCTACTCGATAGCGAGCTAGTCCGTTTGGACGCCCTACGTAATTCCTGCCCGTCTTTGGGAGGTGGTTGTAGGTGGATGCAGGTTGACTGGACCAGATGTGGCAGTCAGCTGGATTGGGTCGTTGGTGCACTTTATGTGCTAGTGGTTGCATACCACTGTTTGGTTCTCCCCTTTTAGCCTTTAGTTAGGGGCTGGGTAGCTGTGAGAGTTTTCAGCTTACTCATTTCAGTCTTATGACTTGGGTTAATTTTTGTCTCTTGAGGACTTGGTGGGCAGACCGTCGGGTCTGGCGGTGGTACCCACTGAGAACTCCCGTTTTGGAGTAGTTCTCACACCCTTTGGGGTTTTTTTTCCCCTTTTTCTCCTCTCCTTTGTTTTGCAGAGTCTTAGCAGGTGTTGCCGACTCTGCGGTTGTTGATCGTGGCGAGGGAGTCGCGAGCTAGATCCCTACCCGGCGTTGGAGAGTAGCGGTACCCTTCTGAGGAGATCATCAGTAGATTAGCTGTTTCTTTTTCCCCTTTTGAGAGACTATTGTAGTGAGGATATTTTGTATTGAGAGACTGTACACTGTTGTTTATATATTGGAGTTACCTCCCGGTTGGGTTTAGAGCTTGTACTCGAGGATTTGTATTATTATTATTTTGGGAGGCAGACAGTGATGTTTATTTCCAGTTGTACAGTGATTGATTTTAGTTACAGCAGATTTTTATTTATAGCTCTGATATCTGTTTAGTTATAGAACTTTTCTTGCAGGTAGGACGCTTCGCCTATGCAGGTTGGCATAGGTGGCGGATCTGTTTGGCGGGCCCGGGTCGCAGTTTCGACCCCGGGGCGTGACAGAACTTGCTTGGTCAAAGCTTGGTTGGTGACATGAATTTCCTCAAACTGCTTTTCAAGAAAATCAATCTTGTTAATATGGGAATTAATGATCGTTTCCGATTGATTTATCTTTTCTTGGAGGATTTTATTATTATCCAATAAAAGTTCTCGTTCCTCCTCGAGATCATGAAGTTTGTTCTTTAAAGCACGGTTCTCGTCCTGTACCTCTAGTCGTTGCTTCCTCAACTTCTTAATATGCTTGGCCATCTTCTTTGATTCCTTAAGAAGTTGTTGATATGCCTCAACGAGTTCTTCTTCGTCCGACTCCCCCTCAATTGATGACTCTCCATCGGATATTGATGTTTCATGTAAAATAAAAGGAATAGAGTCAGTGATTAAAGATGACAAGCAAAAATTAGAAGAGGGAATTTGAGAAGCATGAAAGGCAACAACTTTTTCCTCTTTACTTGAGGTCGATTCATCGGAAGTAGAATCGTCCCAAGTTTTCACTTGCAAAGCCTTCTTTTTATATGATTTCTTAGAAGGACAATCCGTTGAAATATAGTCGTAGCCTTTGCATCTATAACATTGGATTTCCCCTTCGAAATAATCCTTTTCTTTTTCTTTAGAAGGTTTTGCAAAGCCTTTTAGTTTAGAAGATTTAGAACCCGATGATCCTTTAGATGGTTTCGAGGATGAAGATCCATCGGTTCGATTCTTCCAAAACTTTCGACGAAATTTCTTTGTGATCCGCGCCAATTGTTCTTCAAAATCGGCAAAAGAGATTTCATCGTCGGAACTTGATTCGCCATCTTCTTCCTTTGTTGATTTGAATGCAATACCTGTAAGCTTAGAAGAAAACTTGGAAGAAACTTGATTAGTAGGAAAAGTCATCTCATAAGTTTGTAAAGCACCTACTAATTCCTCTACTCTCATATCATCCGGATGACTAACGGTTTCAATGGCGACAACCTTTGCCCTAAACCGTTCCGGAAGAGTCCGAAGAATCTTTCTTACAACTTTTGATTCCGGGATCTTTTCTCCTAAATTAGCACAAGTATTGATTACATCTTGAAGTCTAGTGTAATAATCAGTAAACAATTCATGCTCATCCATATCAATAGAGTCAAATTGACTTGTAAGCATCTGGAACTTTTGAATTTTTACTAGATTAGTACCCTCATGTGTAATTTTGAGAATATCCCAAATCTCCTTTGCAGTTTCACACGCGGAAATACGTGTAAACTCGGTTGAGGAAAGAGAAGTAAATAATGCGTTCATAACTTTCCCATTGTAAGAAGATTTTTTGACTTCCTCTCTGGACCATCTAGAGCGAGGTTTTGGGGTAGTAGTATTTCATACTTCCTCAATTGGATGCACCCAACCGTATTCCACGGTTTGCCATACCCGCTCATCAATTGCTGTAATATCCGCTGGTTTAAAATACTGTGGTTCCGTTCTTGGGTCTACTTTTGGGTTTTCTGTAATTCGCATTTCGTTTCAGGGGTCCGGGGGGGAGGGGGGGGGGGACTAATAATTCTTTGTTTCTGGACAGATCGTCGGGGCTCGCGAGTATTTTTAGTCAATAAAGCTCGCGAAACGGAGACCGCCGGCGAAATCGGTTTTGGATTCCGACTCCGGAATCTCCCGGAATAAATTCCAGAAGGTGGCTGTTGGTTCTGGCGACCAAAGCGGGGTACCAGGCAGACCGGAACCCGGTTCGAACCCGACCTTTTGGTTATTTGGTTTATTTTGACTTGAAACGGGTCCGTTCCCTTTTCCCTTTCTAATCGCTCGGGCTTTATATCTATCTCAACCCCCCTCACTCTAGGTTACGACACCCGAGCGCGGACGAGGAGCAAACTTTTCCCCCAACCGTACCCTCTTCCTCACCGATCGTGCGGAGGATCCAAGCGGCGAGACCAAGGAAGGAGATGTTGGGTTATATGTAATAAGGATCTAAATAGGGGAAAAAAATACCTAGAGGGGGGTGAATAGGTGTAAACGTATAAACACTCAAAAATCGTTGCGATAAAAACCCAATGCGGAAATAAAAAATAACTCGCAAGATTTTTACGTGGAAAACTCCATCACCGGAGTAAAAAAACCACGGGACCGATAACACGGCGAAATCCACTAGAATTAAAACACGTACAAGGTGATTTACCGTACACACTTACGACTCAACCTTTTCCATACGCTCCTAGAGGATCTTCTCCGCTCGCTCCACGACGCTTCTCGAATCCACGATCTGCGCCCAACGCCGAATCCACGGCGTCCAACGTCGAATCCACGACGTCCGACCGAGTCCACGGTCTTCACCCAATAGCACCCTTCGAATCCACGAACGTGCCTCGCTCCGAATCCACGAGAGCGGTTGAACCTTGAATCCACAAGGACACGCGAATCCACGCGCCGATTTTTGGGGTAAATCGTTGTTTTTGGTGGTGATGATCCGCCGAATACTTAGATCAAAGATAGATCGAAAATACCATCTAAGTATTCATTAGTTTGATTCAACTCAAGATGTGAGTATGAAAACCTAGAATCAAACTAATCAATATAGATGAAGAAACATAGAGTATTCTCTAATGATTTCCTTTCTTCTCTATATGTGGATCTAGAGCCGTATAAAATAAGATATGAATATGACGGCTATTTTCCTTAACCCTAGAAAAGGAGTCATAGGGTCTATTTATAGGTTAGAAACCCTAGGAAGGAGATAAGAATCAAAAACCTACCATTTCTGGAAATTTTACGGACGGCGATCCGGATCGGATTAGCTGTGATCCGGATCGTCGTAACGAGTCAGGTAGTTCCAGAAAAACGAAGGTTCGGGATCCGGATCGAAGTGCTTGATCCGGGTCGTTCATACAGTTCACCAAACATCAACGTTCGGGATCCGAATTGCGAAGCCTGATCCGGATCGTTCAAGGAAAATGGTAAACTCAGTGTTCGGGATCCGGATCAAGAGAGGCTACGATCCGGATTGAACTGGTGTATGAACGAACCACCTTCGGGATCCGGATTGAACAACCTGATCCGGATCCTGAACATGTCCCAAGTCCAGTTTTTGATTTTTATGCAATGAAAGATTCTTCCAAGTGTTTCTACACTACAAGAAATATTCGGATCACACAAAATCTTTAGTTAAACATACCTGATCCTTTTGAATTCTTCTTTCTTGAGATTGAGTTAAATGATCCAACTTTCTTCACCTTCAATCTTCAAGACTTGAAACTTTCACGAAACTACGCCAACTCAAATTCCGTAACAATCTCCCCCTTTGGCGATTTCGTGACAAAACACAGATCCACTAAAGAAAATTCAAAAAGATATTTTTGTTGCTATCACCATACAACAAAAATTTACAATGGAGATCCAAAATAAAATACATGAGTTAAACTCCTAAAACAGACTCTAGACTTAGACATCTGTACTCTCTGCAAAAGAAATCATTCTTGACAAAAGAAATCGTTAGATACCTCAAGAATTTTATATCATTCAAAAACCATATACAGAGATGAAGTTTATACTCATTTATACTTACCATGACATTTATACATTCAGATATGTAAACTGGTCATAGTTAAAACACCAACATATCTTCTATGCAATCAAAAACCAAATGTCATGTTAGTGAACATCAACTTGTTAGTTATATTACATGCCCAAATAGTTAGTTGAATAGTTAGTCGAGGCATGCATTCAAACAAATGAAAATCAAAAGTTGAAGTTCTACTTACCTTTCAAGTTGAGGTTATACTTACCTCGATGTTCACACATTCACATCATCATTGTTCAAGTTGAGGTTATACTTACCTCGATGTTCACACATTCACATCATCATTGTTCAAGTTCGATATTCACATCATCATTGTTCAAGTTCTCTCTAAACTCTCTCCCCCTTTTTGTCACAAACAAAGCCAAAATCACAAAAATTTAAGGAGAGTCAAGAAGTTTCAAAAATTTGTTCCTAAAAGTAAGAACTAGAACTAAGAGTGAGTCCTAAAAACTGAACAAGGTTAAAGCCTGCACAAAAATTGTTAGAGCAAAAATTAATTATCGGAGTCTGAATCCTCAGACGCACTATATCCCATCTTAGCGAACATGTTCTTGATCAATTTCTTCATCGAATTTACTTTCTTGGTCAATGTAATTTGGGATGCGGTTATGATCTCGAGTTCTTCAGACATTCGGCTTTGTTCTTTGGTTATTCGCTCTTGCTCAAGAGATAGGCGCTGTTGTTGCTTGAAGATCGAAGTTACTGATGCGTCTTCATCCGCGCCAGGTGCTTGTTGAGACGGTGAGGCCGAGGTGCCGACACAAGGTTTCTTACCAGTGGACGGTGTCGGAGTAACATGTGGTAATTTGTGAAGTGACTTCACAACGGTGGACTCATCGATCATACCCAAACATTGATGATAAGTCGGTGAAGTAATATCAACCTGAAATTTCTTCAAGATCCTCATTATAATCAGTGGAAATGGAATTCTTTCTGTGGGATGAGGGTGCTCAACATATCTTGTCATTCTATTCCAAATAATGTATGGAATGTTGATATTCAATCCCATTGCCTCAGACGGATGTCCTAAGAGATACAAAAATAGCATTCGATCCCATCACAAGACTTTCGTCTGCAAATTTGGAAGGATATTGTAACAGGTGATGAAGTTTAGGAATCGGTACTCAAGACGAAGTTCTTTGGATCTGATCGATTTCTCCGTTGATTGCGTTCCTTCCAAACAAATTCCCTTTATAACCATTTGCCACAAAGTGTTCGTCAAAACCTTTCCCTTCAAGTAATTAACTCCTGTCTTGCTGGCAGGCATTCCCAAAACCTCGCCAATCAATTGTGGAGTAATTTTGAATCTTGTGCCTTGGATATTCGTGTAAAATTCCATTGGACCGTTTTCAATTTCTCGAAGGTGCCGTGCATTTGTATAGAAAGCCCTTACATGATGCAGACAGTATCCAAGCACTTCTGGAAATCGACAAACTTGAATAAGATTTGCTTGTTCAATCAGAACGCCAAACTCAGGGGAGTGATCTCGTAGAGCCTCAATATTAACATGCCTCTCACCAATGCATTCACGATTCTCAAATGCCCTTAGGCGATCCGCATTAACGAACACTTGTTCCTCACGAGGTGGAGAATCCGGAATAATCGGTTCGTTAGACATGAAACCTCGTGCTCGTCCAAACCGTCGAGCAAGTCATTTCCTTTTCACCGAGATGGTTGGTGCAGTCATAGGTGCTTTACCTTTGTCCATGGGTGCTTTTTCTTTCGATGCATCGGGCATTGATTCATCATCATCTGTTAATTCAGTCCAATCTATCTCTTGACAATCTACTTCTACTTCTGTGTCGCTGATCATATGAAACTCACCTTTTTGTTGTGTTTTCTTAGCTCTCTTTAATTTGTTTGTGGCCCGAGTGTGCACCATAGTGACCAATAAAAGAATGATCCATGAGAATCCCATTGATCCAAGTGCCTTAAGAAGATTGAAATTCTGTGAGCAACAACTCAAGAACACGAAAAAATTGTTAATTTTCAAAGATTTGAAAAATTGTACCCAACCAATCATTATCGTGTAGAGAGACTAAGAATCAAATTAGTTTTGTAAAAGAGATTTTTAAAAACAGATCAATTGCATGATTTTCGAAAATCCTTATTATATGCCCTAAAACCGAAATTTTTGAAATCGAAGACCAAAAATCCGTTTATCTTGAGAATACCTAGCATATAATCAAAACTAATCTACCCAGAGTTCTTATTTCAAAAGAAATTTGATCAAAAACCATCCACAAACAAAATTGATCTAAGAAATTCATCACGTTTGAGGAGGAATAGAGAAAAACGGTGAAAAACCGAGATTTTGATCAATAAAACTTACTTGGAGTTGAAGAACTTGAGTTTGAAAGCTTCCAAGAAGGATGAAATCTAGAGAGAGAAGCTCTGGAAACTTTGGAACAAAAGATTGGAGTAAAAGAAATCAAAACCCTTTTGTTCTTTATAAAACCCTAGCCGCGATCCGGATCAGACCATGCTTGCGATCCGGATCGGCTACCCGCAGTGAGAAACTGCGTTCGGGATCCGGATCGGCAGGTCCAATCCGGATCGTCAGCCCGCAGAAGAATACCTGCGTTCGGGATCCGGATCATCTTGCCCGATCCGGATCGGCTCCAACTTTTTCTTTAGAAAATTTCAGAGAAATTCAAGAAAAACCAGAAAAAGATTGTAAGCACAAATGTGTATCAACTTTAAACAAAAATCATCGTTTCATACAACAAGAATTAGATTATGCCAAATCTATCAATAATATCCAAAAATGAAACAAGAATTTACAAAAATTAAATCCCTTAAAGTTGAACACCTTCAATTACATCTAACTTGATCTTATGAGTAATGCCTTTATCAAATCATCAATTCAGTAAAGAAAATGAAATACAAAGATCAATAGATGTTTGAAATCCCAAATATAGTAGATAATGTATCTAGACAATCTGTTGAAGAGAGTGGCTCTTTGAGCATCTTTCTTTAAAAACCCACCTTATACCAACCTTGAAATTTGACGGAGTCAAGTATTTCAACATGCATTTTACTTAATCAAAATTTGAACAACCATGCTTGGTATACATGTGGTAGCTGCACACAATACTCGGACGACCGAGGTAGTAGCTCTTTCCTCCATGTGGTGGTAGTTTTCACACTCCTCATTGGGATGTAACTCTTTCCACATCTTTTGAGCATTTTACTTTTCTTTGACTCCCCCTCAATTGGCTATCAATTATTTAAGATATAAAGTATTCAACCAAAAATTGATCTCGATTTCATACTCGACTAAGCAGTCAAATAAGATAATGACTATACCAAGAGATCATTGAGAGAGAGAAATTGACTTTGATCACTCAGAAGATGATTTAATTAACATAAATGATCATTGCAACAGTGAAATATTATGATGGCAAAAGCACAATAAATTTCTAAATGTGCGAAAAGATGCAATTAAAATCAATTATGATCTACGCTCAATTAATGTCCTATGTACAAACATAGATAATGAACAAAACAAAACAAAAAAAACAAACAAAACCTATCCTAAGCAAGGATTTAAAAAAGAAGTTTATTTCAAGGAAAGCATTCCAATTGCTTTTCGCAAATGAATAAAACGTTTTTGATCCAAAGGTTTTGTTAGAATGTCAGCTAATTGATCCTCAGTTGAAATATATGAAAGTTGAAGAGTATTTGATTCAACTAGCTCTCTAAGAAAATGATATCTAAGTTCAATATGTTTTGTTCTAGAGTGCAACACAGGGTTTTTAGAAATGTTAATTACACTTGTGTTGTCACAAAGAATTGTTACCGAAGATGCTGTAGAGTTATTATGGATCCACAAGGATCTAAATAGGTACTATCAAACAACTAGAGGGGGGGGTGAATAGGTGTAATACTTATAAAACCAAATCTCAGTGCAAAATAAAAACCAATGCGGAAAATAAAAACAACACACCGAGATTTACGTGGAAACTCCAATCCAGGAGAAAAACCACGGGACCAACACGCAATAACAATCCACTAAGAATAGAAGAATAACAAGGTGATTACCGACTCCACGGACTCAAACCCCTCCTTCAGCTTCTTCGGACCTTGCGCTGACCGGTTGGATATCCGCGCAATAACAATCCCTAAGAAAAGAAGAATAACAAGGTGATTACCGTCTCCACGGATTTAACCCCTCCTTCAATTTCTTGGACCTCGCGCTCCACCGATTTTGCACGCCCACTGCACACGTTCGAATCCACGAACGCCACTCGAATCCACGAGCACACGTTTCGAATCCACGAAACGCCTTTAGCATACCGAATCCACGATGCCACGTCGAATCCACGACGCAAACTCAGTCGATAAGAATATTGACTTCGATGGTGATCCTTTGCTTAGATTATCAATGAAGATCCATGGGAAAAATCTCTAAGCAAAGATTAGATCAATTCGACAAAAGATATGTTCTTGAAAGAACCATCGAATTGACCTAAAAGAGGCTATGAAGAAGATCGATAAAAACCTAGCCTCTAGGGTTGCTCTCAAGTGTTTTATAAATTGATCGGCCGTAGCTCCCACGTTTTTGAGAAACCCTAAGTGTCTATTTATAGTTTAGAAACCTTTGGAAAGAGATAAGAATCAAAAACTTACCTTATCTGGAAATTTTCAGGACGGCGATCCGGATCGGATTTACTGCGATCCGGATCGTCGTAACGAGATTGACGATTCCAGAAAACCAAGGGTTCGGGATCCGGATCGCATTGCCCGATCCGGATCGTTCATACAAATCAGAAAACTTAACATTCGGGATCCGGATCGGAAATTGCATGGATCCGGATCGAAGTCTTGTATGAAGCAACAACCTTCGGGATCCGGATCGTTGGCCCTGATCCGGATCCTGAACATGTCCGAACACCAGTTTTTGATTATTATGAAATTAAAAATTCTTCCAAGTGTTTCTATACTATAAGAAAGTATTCGGATCACCAAAATTATTTAGTTAACCATACCTGATCCTTTTGAATACTTTCTTCTTGAGATTGATGTAACTGATCCACAATTCTTCAACTTCAATCTTCAAGATTCAAGACACTGAGTGTCAACTTGAGCTCTTGTTGAATCTTCTCTAAGTCTTTGATTGCTGATTGACAATTTGATCCCTTTAAGACTCCGACTCAACTCACTGACTTGACTCACGAAATATGCCAATACCAAAATGCCGTAACAATCTCCCCCTTTGGCAATTTCGTGACAAAACCCAAAAATACATAAAAGCGCTCAAGTCACTTATCTTAAACCAAAAATCGAAATTCAATGTTATCACCAAAACATTGATTTTCTTTGCGTGAAAGATCCAATAAATACAAAATTACATTTGAACCAAACAGTCCTAGAACATACTCTATGACTTAGGACTTGGAGTCTTAAAGTGATGTAATTCCTGCAAAACAAAACTCCAAACAAAATCAAACGTCAGTCGTTAGAAATTAAAATCCTACATTTGATTCATCCTTTTGGTTCTTTTGTTTTTCCCAGCTCTTTCAACCTTTCTTTGTCTCCCCCTATCTTGAGCATCTCTAACATGTTCTCCATGTTCTTGAGCATCTATGTTCTCCCCCTTTGTGGTACGATCATCATTTTCCGTTCTCCCCCATTTTTCCATTTTCGTTTCGTTTGTCCTCTCTTGATGATCTCATCTCCGTCATTTCTCTTCTCCCCCTTTTTGTCACAAATTGTCAAACAGTGAACATACTAGACAAAAGGAAATTACTAACAAAATTAGTTCATGGAGAAAGAGAGATAAAAGCTCAGTTCTGGTATATATAACAAAAATGCAGATTGTGTACCGGTACCAGAAAGCAAAAATTAAATAATTTCTTGAAACAAATCCAGATTTTAGAATCTTTTCAAATACCGATTTGTATTCCATCAAGAAATCAATTTAAGTGCTTTAAACAGTGAATTCACACAGATGTCATTCAATCCAATTAATTTCACAAAATTAAAAAGATTTACTCCAAAATCATGAAAAATAAAGGTAAAACATTATAAACCGTTTTTCATGTTATATTCATCAAACACAAGTCATCAAAAATAATCTTGAGATCCAAAGTCTATCAAGATGTAACGGATTTACAAAGATGACATACGGAGATTTCCAAACGACATCAATCTTGAATTCTACCCTTTCAAATTGAGATAAGCACTAAAATACCTAAGGGTGGCTCTTTGAGCATCTTTCAACTATCCCACCTTATACCAACCAGGAGATTGTTCAAAATATAAGAGTTTTGCATATAAATCTCCAAATGCTTCAACTAAAGATTTTCTCATAAAATACTATCAAGCATCCATAACATGTGGTAGCTTCACACACAAACCGGACGACCGGGGTGGCAGCTCTTTCCTACATGTGGTGGTAGTTTTCACACTCCTTTCGGATGTAACTCTTTCCACATCTTTTGCAAATCATTTCAATACCCTTGAAAGAATGCAATCTCTTACGTGAAAGAATTAAATCCCAAATTTTAGTCTATCGGTTGTCTCACGTTTATCACAATGAATTCACACAACCGAGATAGATTAAGCATCTAAAGATCACACATGATTTCTAAAATTTGATGCTTATAAAATCAAAAACTCCTATAATGAAGTATCTTCAAGATTATGATTAAGGAGTAAAGTTGATAATCCAAATAAAATTAATTTGGAGTGAATAAAAGTGAAGCCCTTTTTATTCAATGCACTTGTTCAGTAAAAACCCTTTTGTTCAAAAACAAAGTATAAAAACGAAGAGCATTGAGAAACATGTAATGCAAAGATTAAGAAAAATATGAAAGGAAAACTAATCAAAGCATTACATACAGTCATAAGCTATTTAGAACTTAAGACAAGGAAAGATATCACCTTTCCGAATCCAAAATCGCTGGATTTTGGGTTGTCTTGATTCGTTGTGGCCGGGGGTTGTCCGCTTTGACTGTTGATCCACCTTAGGTCTTTGCCTCGCAGTGATCCACTTGAATGATTGATGTTGTGGCTCGGACCTTTGGTGGGTTGAGTGAACTCCTTTGACTTGATGTGTCTTTTGATTCCGTTGAGTTCGCTCCGTAGATGAAGTTGCCGAAGGACTCTTCTTTCTCTTTTTCGGGCAATTCTTCACCAAATGTCCTTCAAGTCCACATAGGTGACAAGTTCTTCCTTTCAATTTCATTGTGGAACTTGAAGCATTCACAGTTTGGTTCTTTTTGAATCCCAAACCAACCTTGCTTGTTTGACCTAATCCGGACATACATTCAAGTTTCTTGGAACCGGTTGAAATCCTTTGTATGTCGGATTTAAGTTGATGAACTTGCTTGGTCAATGCTTGATTGGTGACATGTATTTCCTCAAACTGCTTTTCAAGAAAATCAATCTTGTTAATATGGGAATTAACGACCGTTTCCGATTGATTTATCTTTTCTTGGAGGATTTTATTATTATCCAATAAAAGCTCTCGTTCCTCCTCGAGATCATGAAGTTTGATCTTTAAAGCATGATTCTCGTCTTGATCTTCAAGTCGTTGCTTTCTCAACTTCTTGATATGTTTGGCCATCTTCTTAGATTCCGCAAGAAGTTGTTGATATGCCTCAACGAGTTCTTCCTCGTCCGACTCCCCCTCACTTGATGACTCTCCGCCGGTTGTTGATGTTTCATACAAAATCAAAGGAGTAGAGTTAGTGACTAATGATGATAAACAATTATTAGAAGAGGGAAAATGAGAGGCATGAGAAGCAACGATTTTTTCCTCTTTACTTGAGGTTGATTCATTAGAAGTAAAATCGTCCCAAGTTTTCGCTTGCAAAGCCTTCTTTTTATAGAATTTCGGAGTAGGACAATCCGTTGAAATATGGCCGTAGCCTTTGCATCTATAACATCGGATTTCCCCTTCGAATTCATCTTTTTCCTTAGAAGGTTTTGCAAGGAATTTGAGGTTAGAGGATTTAGAACCCGATGATCCTTTAGATGGTTTCGTGGATGAAGATCCATCGGTTCGATTCTTCCAAAATTTCCGACGAAATTTCTTTGTGATCCGCGCCAATTGTTCTTCAAAATCGGCAAAAGAGATTTCATCGTCGGAACTCGATTCGCTATCTTCTTTCTTTGTGGATTTGAATGCAATACCTGTAAGCTTAGAAGAAGACTTGGAAGAAACTTGATTAGTAGGAAAAGTCAATTCATAAGTTTGCAAAGCACCTACTAATTCCTCAACACTCATCTCATCCGGATGACTAACGGTTTCAATGGCGGTAACCTTTGCCCTAAACCGTTCCGGAAGAGTCCGAAGTATCTTTCTTACAATTTTCGACTCCGGGATCTTTTCTCCTAGATTAGCACATGTATTAATTACATCTTGAAGTCTAGTGTAATAATCTGTAAACAATTCATGCTCTTCCATATGAATAGAGTCAATTGACTTGTAAGCATCTGGAGCTTTTGAATTTTTACAAGATTAGTACCCTCATGTGTAATTTTGAGAATATCCCAAATTTCCTTCGCGGTTTCACACGCGGAAATTCTTGTAAATTCAGTCGAGGAAAGAGAGTTAAATAAAGCGTTCATACCTTTCCCATTGTAAGAAGATCTTTCAAATTCCTCTTTGGACCATCTAGAGCGAGGTTTTGGGGTAGTAGAATTTCCTACTTCCTCAACAGGATGCACCCAACCGTATTCCACGGATTTCCATACCCGCTCATCAATTGCGATGAGAAAAGCTCTCATCCGCACTTTCCAATAAGCATAATTAGTCCCATCAAAAAGAGGAGGTCTATAAATATTACCACTTTCACCCATCATGATAGATAAACCTAAAACCCGCTCTGATACCACTTGTAGAGTTATTATGGATCCACAAGGATCTAAATAGGTACTATCAAACAACTAGAGGGGGGGGGTGAATAGGTGTAATACTTATAAAACCAAATCTCAGTGCAAAATAAAAACCAATGCGAAAAATAAAAACAACACACCGAGATTTACGTGGAAACTCCAATCCAGGAGAAAAACCACGGGACCAACACGCAATAACAATCCACTAAGAATAGAAGAATAACAAGGTGATTACCGACTCCACGGACTCAAACCCCTCCTTCAGCTTCTTCGGACCTTGCGCTGACCGGTTGGATATCCGCGCAATAACAATCCCTAAGAAAAGAAGAATAACAAGGTGATTACCGTCTCCACGGATTTAACCCCTCCTTCAATTTCTTGGACCTCGCGCTCCACCGATTTTGCACGCCCACTGCACACGTTCGAATCCACGAACGCCACTCGAATCCACGAGCACACGTTTCGAATCCACGAAACGCCTTTAGCACACCGAATCCACGATGCCACGTCGAATCCACGACGCAAACTCAGTCGATAAGAATATTGACTTCGATGGTGATCCTTTGCTTAGATTATCAATGAAGATCCATGGGAAAAATCTCTAAGCAAAGATTAGATCAATTCGACAAAAGATATGTTCTTGAAAGAACCATCGAATTGACCTAAAAGAGGCTATGAAGAAGATCGATAAAAACCTAGCCTCTAGGGTTGCTCTCAAGTGTTTTATAAATTGATCGGCCGTAGCTCCCACGTTTTTGAGAAACCCTAAGTGTCTATTTATAGTTTAGAAACCTTTGGAAAGAGATAAGAATCAAAAACTTACCTTATCTGGAAATTTTCAGGACGGCGATCCGGATCGGATTTACTGCGATCCGGATCGTCGTAACGAGATTGACGATTCCAGAAAACCAAGGGTTCGGGATCCGGATCGCATTGCCCGATCCGGATCGTTCATACAAATCAGAAAACTTAACATTCGGGATCCGGATCGGAAATTGCATGGATCCGGATCGAAGTCTTGTATGAAGCAACAACCTTCGGGATCCGGATCGTTGGCCCTGATCCGGATCCTGAACATGTCCGAACACCAGTTTTTGATTATTATGAAATTAAAAATTCTTCCAAGTGTTTCTATACTATAAGAAAGTATTCGGATCACCAAAATTATTTAGTTAACCATACCTGATCCTTTTGAATACTTTCTTCTTGAGATTGATGTAACTGATCCACAATTCTTCAACTTCAATCTTCAAGATTCAAGACACTGAGTGTCAACTTGAGCTCTTGTTGAATCTTCTCTAAGTCTTTGATTGCTGATTGACAATTTGATCCCTTTAAGACTCCGACTCAACTCACTGACTTGACTCACGAAATATGCCAATACCAAAATGCCGTAACAAATGCTGAAATCCGGAAGTCGCTCAATACACTTTTCATCCAAATGAGTTGGGTTGAACAACTACCCGCTGAAATGTATTCCGCTTCGGCAGTCGAGAGTGCTATGCAATTCTGCTTTTTACTGTGCCATGCAACAAGGCAATGGCCAAGATAGAAGCATGCACCACTCGTGCTTTTCCGATCATCCACTGATCCTGCCCAATCGGCATCTGAGTATCCAATAATATCCAAACTTGTTCCCATAGGATACCAAATTCCGAAATTAATTGATCCTTTGATATACCGGATGATCCTTTTCACCGCTTTCAGGTGAACCTCCTTTGGTGCAGATTGATATCTCGCGCAGATCCCAACACCAAAAGATATATCCGGGCGACTAGCCGTGAGGTAAAGTAGACTTCCAATCATACTTCGATACAGTTTCTCGTCTACATTCTCACTTTGTGATTCACTTCCAAGTCCCTTGTGGCTAGTTCCCATTGGAGTCGGAAAATCCTTCGAATTTTCAAGATCAAACTTTTTAACCAACTCCATTGCATACTTGGATTGACTCAAGTGAATACCTTCATCTATGTTCTTTGGTTCGATTAAAGATACGTAGCAAGCGAATCCACAAACCAACTGTCTCCGAGTTCTAACTCCTTCTTGTGGATCTCCAATAATATTCGATTCCGGATGATCCTTGGAGATTCGTAGCGTTTGTTGAAACGGAGTACTCGGAGATATATGAGATGATTCCTGCATATTAGATAAACTTGAAGAACCATTAGATGCATCATTAATATTGGAAGTATTATTATGAGAAGATGCAACGGCAGGAGAATCATCATCTAGAGAGATATCGAGGGTAGATTTTTCAGATGCAAAGTGAAAAGCTTCATCTACTTTAACATTTATAGATTCTACGATCGTCTTAGATTCCAAGTTAAATACTCGATATGCTCTACTATTAGTAGAATACCCCAAGAAAATCCCTTCGTCACTTCGTGAGTCAAACTTTCCAAGATTTTCACGGTCACGTAAAATGTAACACCGACTCCCGAAGATGCGAAAATATTTGATGTTGGGTTTTCTACCACACCATAGTTCATATGGTGTATTTAACGTTCCCGGGCGCAAATAAACTCGATTAATTACATAGATTGCAGTGTTCACAGCTTCAGCCCAAAAATGTAGCGGTAAATTCCGGCTGTGAAGCATAACACGTGCCATCTCTTGAACAACCCTGTTCTTGCGCTCGACAACACCATTCTGTTGAGGTGTATAGGGTGCAGAGAATTCATGCTTAATACCGTTTGAAGTACAAAAGTCAATGAATTTAGAATTAATGAATTCTCCACCTCTATCACTTCTAACACGAATGATCTTTTCATTCATTTCAATCATAATACGAAGGCAAATCTCGTGAAAAGAATCAAAAGTATCAGCTTTCTCTTTTAAAAATGCTACCCAAGAATACCGAGAGAAATCATCAATCATCAAGAAAATATACCATTTACCTCCCAAAGATGGTTGACGAGTTGGCCCCATTAAATCCATGTGTAAAAGTTCCAAAGGCCGTTTTGTACCAACGTGGTTCAAGTTCTTGTGTGCAGTTCTGGACTGTTTTCCCTTTTGGCAACCACCACACACAATGTTTTGTTTAAATAAAAGTTTTGGAACCCCCTTGACCACGTCCTTGTTTGAAATTTTAACAAGTTCCTTAAAATTTATGTGACCTAGCCTTTCATGCCAAAGTGTTTCATTATTCAAAGAAACTAGGTTACATTTTTCTGAAATTTTATTAGGAACAACATAGCAATTGTTTTCAGATCTAACCCCTTTTAAAAAGAAGACATGGTCCTTATCAGTTACAACGCATTCAACAGATGAAAAGTTAACTGAAAAACCATTGTCGCAAAGTTGACTTATGCTTATGAGGTTAATCTTAAGGCCATCAACAAATAAGACGTTTTTCAAAATCGGGCCATCTGGAATAGCTACCGTCCCTTTTCCAACAATTTTGGAAGATCGACCGTCTCCGAAAACAACAAGTCCTCCGGAGATTTTCTCAAGATTTTGAAAACTATTTTTGTCACCGGTCATGTGACGCGAACACCCGCTATCCAGATACCAAGACGAACTATCATATGCATGCAAGGAAACATTGGTAACAAGACAAGGAAAGATTTCACCTTTGCGCACCCAAACCTTTTTGGAGTGCGTCGGTAATGGTCGTGAAGTTATATGCCTAGGTGAAAGCGTCTTGTTAAAACGATTGCTGCTCCTTGATGAAGTCGTCTTGCGCGGTAAACTACCAAGGTTCTTTTCCTTCAATTGATTTGCAATTGATTTCCGAGGAATCACCTTTGTGGTAGTCATTGCAAGAGGTGTTTGAGGTGCGCGTTTGACTCCCGTCTTGCAATATCTTCTTATGTGCCCTGAAACACCACAACGAAAACATACCTTAGATCTTGACGATCCCAAAGAGGATGAAGTAAGTTTGTTGTCGTTGTTTGTCTTGAATTCCGGTGTCGGAGGAGGAGATACCGACTGAGGCACAAAAACTGTCCCACTCGAACTTGGACTGTTTCCAGTTTGAGTGTACCCGAGGCCGAACCGATTTGTTTGACCAAGACCAAGAAGCCTATCCAACTTACTCCTTCCTGAAGAGAATCGCTTCAAGTCATCCTTGAGTTGGAAAATGGTCTTTGTCATTTCCAGGTTATCCTGTCGAGCCTCGTTGTAGAGCTTTGAGAAGTGATCCGCTTTATCCACCAGATTTGTATGTTCCTTCTCAAAAAGCTCATTGGACTCTTGAAGGGAAACATTTACTTTTATCAGATTTTTCCTTTCCACTTCAAGAGCGTTTGAGAGAGAAGTTGCTCTTTTTGCTTCTTCTTCGAGATCATGCACTCTCCCTCTCAAACTCTTGTTTTGCTTAGCCACTTTCTTTGAATCCCTCAAAAGTCTGTGGTAGGCTAAAGAAAAATCTTCACCTTCCGAATCATCCGATTCATTGTCCGTTGCATTCTTTTCAACAGTGGAGTTGGACAATGACTCGGACGTACTTGCCATAAAGCACATGAAGGGTGAAGATGTGGACACGTGGAATGCCGTGGTGCTCTTTTCTTCATCACTAGAAGATGACTCATTTGACGTTGAGTTGTCATCCCAAGTGACGACTTGCATCGCCTTCTTCTTCGCCGGATACTTGTTGGGACACTCCGTTGCAATGTGGCCGTAGCCTCGACATTTGAAGCATTGTAGTTGTCCCTCTGAACTTTTCTTATCCTTTGAGAAGTTCTCTTGCTTTCTTGACTTGTAACTTGAAGTACCCTTGCCTTTGTTCGACTTTCCGAAGGATGGAGATTTACTTGAATTACCCCTTCGAAAGTTGCGGCGAAACTTCCTTGTCAAGAGAGCGAGCTGCTTCTCAAATTCCTCCATAGAAAGGTTCTCGTCATCGTCTGAGGAGGATGTATCCGCGTCTTCTTCCTTAGTTGTTTTCAACGCATAACCTGAAGACTTAGAAGTGGATGCCTTTCCAGAAGAATTGTTAGTAGTAAACGTCATTTCATATGTTTGTAATGAACCAACTAATTCTTCTACACGTATTTCGTCCGGGTGTTTAATAGTTTCAATGGCTGTAACCTTGGGCGAAATCGTTCAGGAAGAGTTCTTAAGATCTTTCTTACAATCTTAAATTCTGGAATCTTCTCTCCCAGGTTAGCACATGAGTTTACGATGTCTTGCAATCGTGTATAGTAGTCCGTGAAAGATTCATTTTCTGCCATCAAGATAGAGTCAAACTTGCTCGTAAGCATTTGCAGTTTCTGAATCTTCACGAGGTTAGTTCCCTCATGTGTAACCTGAAGAACATCCCAGATTTCTTTCGCAGTCTCACATGCTGAGACGCGAGAGAACTCAGTTTGAGATAAGGCATTAAAAATAGCATTAATTCCCTTGCCATTGTAAGAAGATGAATCTAACTCTTCTTTGGTCCATTTCGACCTAGGTTTTAAGGTGCGAACATCACCAATAAATTCAGTTGGATTAGACCATCCTAATTCAATTGATTGCCACACCCTTTCGTCGATGGAAATTAAAAAGGCTTTCATCCGCACTTTCCAGTACGCATAATTTGTTCCATCGAAGAACGGGGGTCGGTTGATGTTTCCACCTTCAACCATTGTTTACAACCCTATTCCCGCTCTGACTCCACTTGTTGGGTTATATGTAATAAGGATCTAAATAGGGGAAAAAACACCTAGAGGGGGGTGAATAGGTGTAAACGTATAAACACTCAAAAATCATTGCGATAAAAACCAATGCGGAAATAAAAAATAACTCGCAAGATTTTTACGTGGAAAACTCCATCACCGGAGTAAAAAACCACGGGACCGATAACACGGCGAAATTCACTAGAATTAAAACACGTACAAGGTGATTTACCGTACACACTTACGACTCAACCTTTTCCATACGCTCCTAGAGGATCTTCTCCGCTCGCTCCACGACGCTTCTCGAATCCACGATCTGCGCCCAACGCCGAATCCACGGCGTCC
The DNA here is from genome assembly GCA_029204045.2 of Tillandsia leiboldiana. Lineage (NCBI taxonomy): Eukaryota > Viridiplantae > Streptophyta > Magnoliopsida > Poales > Bromeliaceae > Tillandsia > Tillandsia leiboldiana. The sequence goes on along the minus strand of CM055062.1, from coordinate 37,050,449 downwards.
AACGTCGAATCCACGACGTCCGACCGAGTCCACGGTCTTCACCCAATAGCACCCTTCGAATCCACGAACGTGCCTCGCTCCGAATTCACGAGAGCGGTTGAACCTTGAATCCACAAGGACACGCGAATCCACGCGCCGATTTTTGGGGTAAATCGTTGTTTTTGGTGGTGATGATCCGCCGAATACTTAGATCAAAGATAGATCGGAAATACCATCTAAGTATTCATTAGTTTGATTCAACTCAAGATGTGAGTATGAAAACCTAGAATCAAACTAATCAATATAGATGAAGAAACATAGAGTATTCTCTAATGATTTCCTTTCTCGTGGTTGCGACACGCGCACCCGCGGTCTGGCCACCGCAAAGGGTGCGCTTTTTCGGGAAAGCGGTCTTCGACCCGTGTTAACCCACAAGGTGAGGTGGTGGGGGCCCCCGTAGGTGTGGGGTTTGAGGCATCAAAGGGGGGGGGAAAAGGTGCGACCTGTCGGGATAGGTGTCCGATGAGGTCAGGTGCCCCAAGATGTGAGCGGTGCGATCTGTCGGGGTAGGTGCCCGACGAGATCAAGGTGTATAGGTGCTACAGGCATTACAGATGTTGCAGGTGTTACAAGTGTTCGCGTGTCACTCTTCCAGTGAGTCGAGTGGTTGCTCCGGATAGTTTTACTGTTGGGTTTGGCATTCTTTCCTGCTTATTATTATTATCATATGACGCTGACTACCCACTCCGTGACAGGTTCTTCCAGGGGTGAGCGGTAGACGGCGGTGAGGTCGAGGCAGGAGTGGTCGGGCTGTGAGGAGCCCTAGTCTGTATCTCCTTTACTTTTTCCTTGCATTTCATTTGGTACTGTAGACTACGGTGTGGTTCGCGATACCCTTGTGGGGTCGGTGTGGATGTTGATTCCCGGTGTTCCGGATTTGATATTATGTTTCTTTTATTCGCCCGTTCGGCCGTTTTTCCAAAGCAAAGTAACTAGAAAAGAAAAAGGAACTTCGAAAACTATCTTTCATAAATATGGGGTCGTGTGGACCCGTTTTTCCAAACCCTGTGGTTTTATGAGATTTCTAAACTATTTTCCAAACCTCGGGTCGTGTGGACTTGTTTCCAAACCCTGCGGATTTATGGCATCTTTCCAAACCGTTTTCAAAACCTTGGGTCGTGTGGACCTGTTTTCAAAAACTGTGAGTTTATCCTTTCAACTTGACTGGCGGCGGGCATTCTGTTTAGTTTACATTGTTGATTGAATACTCGAACTGTTGTGATTAACTGAATGCTTGTGTTGAGATGTTGTAATAGCCGCGACGCCGTGCATATACAGAGGAGACTCTGCCCGATTTTCGAGTAAATCTGTATATGCGGCGGGTCTGGGCACGTGCCGGGGAGGACTGAATTTCAAAAAAAAAAATAAGGGACTCAAACTAACAACTCTTTCCTTTCCGCTGAGCGAGACCCCCGGGGCGTGACAATTGCGATGAGAAAAGCTCTCATCCGCACTTTCCAATAGGCATAATTGGTCCCATCAAAAAGAGGAGGTCTATAAATATTACAACTTTCACCCGACATGATAGATAAACTTAAAACCCGCTCTGATACCAATTGTTGGTTTTTATAAGGATCCACAAGGATCTAAATAGGTACTATCAAACAACTAGAGGGGGGGTGAATAGGTGTAATATTCAAAAACCAATCTCAGTGCAAAATAAAAACCAATGCAGAAAATAAAAAAACAGCACACCGAGATTTACGTGGAAACTCCAATCCAGGAGAAAAACCACGAGACCAACACGCAATAACAATCCACTAAGAATAGAAGAATAACAAGGTGATTACCGACTCCACGGACTCCAACCCCTCCTTCAACTTCTTCGGATCTTGCACTCACCGACTGCACGTCCACTGCACACGTTCGAATCCACGAATGCCACTCGAATCCACGAGCACACGTTTCGAATCCACGAAACGCCTTCAACACACCGAATCCACGATGCTACGTCGAATCCACAACGCAAACTTAGCCGACACAGAATATAGGCTTCGATGGTGATCCTTTGCTTAGATTATCATTGAAGAACCATGGATGGAATCTCTAAGCAAAGACTAGATCAATTCGACAAAAAGTATGTCTTGGAAGAACCGTCGAATTGACCTAAAAGAGGCTAAAAGAAGAACAATAAAAACCTAGCCTCTAGGGTTGCTCTCGAGTGTTTTTGAATTGATCAATCGTTCTTGAGGAACCCTAAGTGTCTATTTATAGGTTAGAAACCTTTGGAAAGAGATAAGCATCAAAAACTGACTTAACAGAATTTTTCCCGCACGACGGTCCGGACTGGATTTGGCTGATCCGGACTGTCGTCCTTTTTCAGCAATTTTCCTGAAAAAACAGTTCGGGATCCGGACTGGAATTTCCTGATCCGAACTGTTCATGTGATTTCAGCAAACACATAGTTCGGGGTCCGGACTGAAACAGGGGAGGTCCAGACTGGAATTCCGCATGAACTAAACTATGTTCGGGGTCCGGACTGGATTGGTCTGATCCGGATCCTGAACATCCAACTTGTCCAGTTTTTGATTTTTATGCAATGAAAACTTATCCAAGTGTTTCTACACTATAAGAAAGTATTCGGATCACCAAAATTATTTAGTTAAACATACCTGATCCTTTTGAATTCTTTCTTCTTGAGATTGATGTAATTGATCCACAATTCTTCATCTTCAATCTTCAAGACTCAAAACACTGAGTGTCAACTTGAGCTCTTGTTGAATCTTCTCGGAGTCTTCGATTGCTGATTGACAATTTGATCACTTCAAAACTCCGACTCAACTCACGAAATATGCCAACAAAAAAAGCCGTAACAGTCACTCCAAAACTAAAGCTCTCAAAAGTAAAATATACATGATACATCCCAAAATCACTGACAGTACTAGAACATCACCAAAAGGTACAACTACTCTCACAGGAAGAAGACTGTAGGGATCTATCGCGACTCCCTTACCTCGATCAACAGGATCAACAACTGGAGCAGCAGGAACTGGAGTAGAGGTCCCTGGGGAAAAATCACCACGGCGGGTGTGAGAACTACATCCCACAGTAGTTCTCAGTGGGTACCGCCAACAAGTCCGACGGTCTGCCCACTAAGTCTACTAGAGGCATAAAGTAACAAATGCAGTACTGAAAGTAAAGGCTTGAAAATAACTCTACAGCTACTATGCCTCAATCTAAATGCTCGAGAAGTGGAACAGATGGAAACATGATGCATCTACTATCTCTCAAACATAATCACCCAATCTACACTGACTGCCACATAGGGTCCAGTCAAACTTGCGCCTACCTACTGTCGTTACATCCAAGGAGGACCGGACTTACGTAGGGCGTCCGTGACTGCCAAAACTGGCCCAGCCAGAGGGACTGTGGCGACAAGTCGCGATAGTAAGTAACACGCCCAACTCCGGAGTGGCACTCGAGGGGCGTGACCCCACCGAGGAAAGTATCCGCGCATCTCTGTCGAGCTCAAATGTGGCTCATGCAAGCTATAGTCCAAATCCACGATCAACAAGATCGACAGTAACCAACAACACCAACTCTCACTCACAGGCTGGAAAACCACACAGCCGGGACCCACCATCGACTCAGGCGGCTCCCAAAAATAAAACACTGATCTAACACTGCTACCAGACTCCACTCAGCCCCCAGGCGCGAGTGAAACATGCATCCCACAACAACCCGACCACTCGGCCCACTATCCGGGCGAGGAAACTCTAAGTCCAGGTAAAATAATAGATAACAGTGTGGGAATGTCTAAAGCATAAATAACCTAGCCCAAGTTGGAGTTTTCTACTAGTCTGGTTAAACATGTAGCATATGACGGGGTGCTAGGTCAAGTTCCAAAGATAGCATTTAATTTATAGATTTAGGAAGCAATAAATCAATATGATCATCATAGCAACACAAGTAACATCAATTCTCTCTTTCTAGCATGCTTCCTAATACGCTCACAATCATGCATGTTTCCTACAATATAGAATTACTGATCAGTCCGCCAGTTTCGAAGACGAAGCAACCCACCTGGAAGTGCAAAGCTGTCCAAAGTCCAAAAAGCTGAAACTATACGAGAATAATCCTCCAATTCCCAAAATTCCAATGGGTCCAAAAGCACTCAAAAACTCCTCCTGGGTACAAAGATATAGTCCAAAGTTACAGTCAACACAAAATTTCCAAGTGCACAGTTTGCTGAAATTTCAGTCCCAAAGAAGCTTAATTATCACCTATGAGATAAACTCTAAAAATTCCAATAAAAATACGACGGCGATCCCCGCGAAGTGTAGATGTCAATCAAACCCTTGAACGTCGAATTCCGATAATCAAGTTCAGAGATAAAAATCCAACAAGGTTCTGCTGTCCAGGAACAATCACCAGCAAAAATAGTGCTCAAAAATGTACCCGAAACCCCTTAACAAACTCAAATCTGGGAGGAGTGGAAAATACAAAAATCGTATATTTACCTCTTGTGAATCCGACGCCGCAAAAATCATCCAAAATTTACATCGGAGTAGCTCTGTGGACCTCGTGGACCGAAACGCAACGAAAATGGACCACCAACGAAAGAACGTCGCACTGCGCTAACTCGCCGAAGACATCGATGCCACGGCCTCCAAAAAATCCGAGCCTCCTTCACAAGATGCAGCACAAGATGATCAACAAAGTTGCTTGAGGGATCAAGGGGATTTTAGTTCAGAAAAAAGCCCAAAACAACAAGAGAAGGGATATTTATAGGCCCGCTCACAAAAAGCCCACAAAATTCCAAGTAATGGGCTTTCGGGCCCATATTCCGGGCGCCCGGTACATCCGGGCTGCTACAGTGAGCCCAAAACAGCACTCGGCCCGGGCCACCAACCGCGCCCGAATCCCCCACACGCTGCCATGTGTCCCTCCGCGCCCCGTGCGCCCGGCGCACGCGCGCCCGCCAATCGCTCCGCGCCGCGTGGCCACGCAGTCCACGGCTGGGACCGTGGGCCACGGTTCACGGCGGGCCGCCCGGGTCACTCCGCCCGCCAATGAGCGGGCGACACGTGGCCCGGCGGGGTCCACCGTGCGTCACGCCCGGCGCAGTCCACGCGCTGTCGCGCGTGCGTTGACCCGCCAATCGGCGCGCCCCACGTGGCAGTGCGCTTCGTTGGCTGCTCCCGGTGCACGCCAAGTGCGCCGTGGACCGGCCCACCCGAAAAATCGGCCCGTTTGGCCCGTTTAGCCCAAAAATAGCCGATTTCAATATTTTCGCGTGCTGAGTCCATTTTTGGCATCCGTTTGACACACACCGGGCTCGATACACCAAAAATAGGTGTTTTCTCACCGCCGACCACCCAGACAGGTCGTACGGAAAAACCGGGCACCACATCCTCCCCCACTAAAAGAAAGTTTCGTCCCCGAAACTAAGAAAACAAAACAGACGTACCTCAGCCAGAAGCCTCGAATAGGAAAGGATAGGCATCTCTCATCACGGTCTCTAGCTCCCAAGTAGCCTCACGCTCCTCGTGATTGCTCCAGAGAATCTTCACATAAGGAATAGCCCGGTTGCGCAATTCCCTCACCTCACGAGCCAGAATCCGCAACGGGTGCTCCTCGTATCCAAGGTCCTCACCGAGCTCTAGTGGGGTGAAGTCAATCACGTGCGAAGGATCGAAGACATATCTCCTCAGAACCGAGACGTGGAAAACATCATGAACTACTGTCAGGCGCGGTGGAAGGGCAACACGATAAGCAACAGGGCCTACTCTCTCAAGTACCTCAAAGGGTCCAATAAAACGGGGACTGATCTTCCCACGAACTCCAAATCTCTGGACCCCTTTCGAAGGCGAGACCTTCAAAAAGACATGGTCACCAACCTGGAACTCTAGGTCTCGCCGCCGAGTATCAGCGTAGCTCCTCTGTTGACTCTGGGCTGTCTCAAGATGTCGGCGAACCAATCTGACCTTTTCCTCTACGTCCAGCAGTAAATCAGGTCCCAAAGTCCTCCTCTCACCCACGTCACTCCAATATAAGGGCGACCGACACTTGCGTCCATACAACGCTTCAAACAGAGCCATCTGAATAGTCGCTTAATAGCTATTGTTGTACGCGAACTCAACCAAAGCTAAGTGCCGGTACCACCCTCCTCCAAAATCCATGACGCACGCTCTCAACATGTCCTCGAGGGTCTGTATGGTGCGCTCAGACTGTCCATCGGTCTGTGGGTGGAAGGCTGTGCTAAATCGGAGCTGTGTCCCCAAGGCTGTCTGTAAACTCCCCAGAAATGCGATACAAACCTCGGGTCCCTATCAAATACTATCGAGGCGGGTACACCATGAAGCCTCACCACCTCATCCAAGTACAACTGCGCAAGTCGCTCCAATGGCCAAGTCACCTGTACGGGTAGAAAATGAGCAGACTTGGTGAGTCTATCCACGATAACCCAAATCGCGTCGGTTCCACTCTGCGCCCTCGGTAGTCCCGTGACGAAATCCATGGTGATGTGATCCCACTTCCACTCAGGGATTGGAAGACTCTGTAACTTGCCAGCAGGAACTCGGTACTCAGCCTTCACTTGCTGACAAGTTAAACAGTGAGCCACGAACCTCCCAATATCCCGCTTCATTCCAGACCACCAAAAGTGTGCCTTGAGGTCCTTATACATCTTAGTACCACCAGGATGAATGGTATAAGGTGTATAATGGGCCTCTCTCAAAATCTGGTCTCTGATCTCAGAATCCATAGGCACACACACTCGGTCCCTGTACCGAAGTACTCCCGAGGTATCCACTGAAAAATCCCCTATCTGCTCTGTCTGAATCTGCCCTCTGATCCTCGTCAAGTGGGGGTCCTCACTCTGTGCCTCTCTAATCCTGTCCAACAGAGTGGGCTGAACGACCATAGACATATGTCTAGCTGAGACCCCAGGGGATACAACCTCGATCTGTTACCGCCTCATCTGCTCGACTAGCGGTGCGTGCTGTGAAATCATCATACTCAAGCTCTGCACTGTCCTCCTGCTCAAAGCATCTGCCACTACATTGGCCTTGCCGGGATGATACAAAATGCTCACATCATAATCCTTCAGTAACTCTAACCACTGGCGTTGCCTCAAGTTCAGCTCCTTCTGAGTAAACAAATACTTCAAGCTCTTGTGATCAGTGTAGATCTCGCAGTGCTCTCCATAGAGGTAATGCCGCCACAACTTCAAAGCAAACACAACGGTTGCAAGCTCCAAATCATGTGTAGGGTAATTCTTCTCATAATTCTTTAACTGTCGTGAAGCATAAGCAATTACCCTACCATGCTGCATCAGTACACAACCCAATCCGCTATGAGAGGCATCGCTGTAGATCACAAATCCATCACCCATCACTGGCAATGCTAGAATCGGTGCTGAAATCAATCTCCTCTTCAGCTCCTCGAAGCTCTGCTGGCACTGCTCGGTCCAAATGAACTTTGTCCCCTTCCTAGTCAAACCGGTCAGAGGGGTAGAGAGCTTCGTAAATCCCTCAACAAACTGACGGTAATAACCTGCTAAGCCCAAGAAACTCCGGACCTCAGTAACCGTCGTCGGTCTAGGCCAATCCCGAACAGCATCAATCTTCGTCGGGTCCACTGCCACTCCTGCGGCTGATACAATATGGCCTAAAAATGCAACCTCCCGAAGCCAGAACTCGCACTTCTTATACTTGGCATACAGCTTCTTCTCTCTCTGAAGCTGTAGCACTATCCTCAAGTGCTCCTCATGCTCTACATCACTCCAGGAGTAAATCAGAATGTCGTCGATGAATACCACAACAAACTGGTCCAAGTACGGCTGGAATACTCGGTTCATCAAATCCATAAATGCGGCAGGGGCATTAGTCAATCCAAATGGCATCACTGTGAACTCATAATGCCCGTACCGGGATCGAAAAGCCGTCTTGTGGATGTCGTCGGCCCTCACCCTCAACTGATGGTAACCGGACTGAAGATCAATCTTCGAGAACTCCGAAGCTCCCTGCAGCTGATCAAACAAGTCATCAATCCGTGGTAAGGGGTACTTATTCCGGATGGTCACTTTGTTTAGTTCTCTATAATCCACACACAATCTAAGTGACCCATCATTCTTCTTCACAAACAACACCGGTGCTCCCCACGGAGATACATTGGGTCTAATAAAACCCTTGTCCATCAGATCCTGCAACTGGGCCTTCAGCTCCCTCAACTCAGCAGGTGCCATCCTGTAAGGTGCCTTAGAGATTGGCGTGGTTCCTGGAACCACGTCAATCACAAACTCTATCTCCCTCTCCGGCGGCATAGTCGTCAACTCAGGAGGAAACACATCTGGAAACTCGCGGACAATGGAGATATCCTCGAGTCCCAGTGCCGCCGTAGGCACCTCAACAATAGTCGCCAAGTAAGCGGTACAATCTCTGCTCATCATCCGCCTAGCCCTCGCCGAAGAAACAGTCACTGCGAACAGTGTGCTCTGGCAGCCTATGTAGACGAACTCCTCCTGCCCAGGCTCGCGGAGGGTCACATTCCTCTCTCTGCAGTCGATGGTGGCAAAATACCGCGACAACCAATCCATACCAAGTACAATATCAAAATCCTGGAGCTGCCGCAAGACAATCAAGTCTGTCGGCAAGATCCAAGATCCCAACTGTATGGGGCAAGCCCTACAACACTCCTCGACATGCAAAACATGATCTAGAATCTGAACCTCTAATGCATGCAATAATGAATCTATATCTATACCATGTAGGGATGCAAATGCTCTACTGATGAATGAATGTGAAGCACCGGTATCAAAAAGAGCTCGAGCACGAACTGCAGAAATCAAAATAATACCTGCAACGACATGGTCGGCCGCTGAATCATCCTCAACCTGTGCGGCGTAAACTCGCCCGCTCGGCGCTGGGGTTCGTCGCTCTGGCTGTCGCGAGGAGGAAGCACGATCAGGCCTACCATAGGGCGCAGAAGGTCCAACCGTCTGTAGGGGAATGGAGGGTGCTGAGGCCGTCGAGGGTACTGGGAAGCCTGCTCTGGGACACGCCGCCTGAAAGTGGCCAGTCTGCCCGCGGCGGAAACATCGGCCCTACCTCTAAGTACACTGGCTCGGTGGGTACGGTCCTCCACATATAACACATCTGTCCTGGTGCGGCTGCCGCTGGGACTGCTGCTGCCGAGGCGGTCGACGCTGCTGCTTCTGCTAAGAGTGACGGGGTGCACCTGACCTCTGGCGCCCCTGAAACCCACGACCCTGAGGATAGATTCATGGAGGTCTCGGGGGTCCCTGACGACTCGTCTGACCCTCGTCCACCTGTGCTGGGCGCTTCGCCCCCGGAATCACTGCGGAAGCTGGAGCCACCTCGTCCATCACTGCCTCCCCGCGCTTTACATAGAGTGCCTACTCCATAGAGGCATCCAAAGTCTGCAATCTGCGCGAACGGACGAACTGATAAATATCTCGGCGCAACCCTCGCTCGAACATGTAGATCTAATGCGCCTCGTCTCTAGCCGCGTGCCGTACACTGATCAACAACTGGTTGAAGTTTGCGATGTACACGTGCACGGGACGATCTCCCTGTCGGAGATTCTTCAACTGCTCCTCCAACCTCTGCCTAACACTCTCCGAGAAGAAGGCTCCAAGAAGTAAACTGCGAAACTCCGCCTAGGAAAGAAGCTGAGTCCCAAGCGGACCAACTGGTCGAACACGCCGCCACCAGGCCTCGGCGTTGTTCTCCAAGAAGTTCGTCGCCGGCAGAACCTGAAACCGCTCCTCGATAAACAGACTCTCGAAATGTCGCTCCATCGCCGTGATCCACGACTCCGCCTCCCACGGCTCCGAACTCTGCCCCGAGAAACGAGGCGGGTCAAACTGACGAAACCTCATCAACAAATCTACCACCTCTCGCTGCTCAGCAGGGGTCAACTGTCCCGCCGACCCAGCCGGCGGTCTGTTAGTAACCGGCGCAATAGGGGTTGCCGGTGCCGTCGGTATAACAGGGGGTGCCACAACCGGCGAAGAAGGTGCAGGGGAACTCTCAGGGGGTGCTACAACAGGCTGCGCCCTCTGCTCAAACATATGCATCATCCAGTCCATGGCCTCCTCCTGGCGCCGAGAAGCCTCCTTCTCGAACAGCCTCCAACATCAGGGCCATCTGAGCCCGAAGCTCCTATACCTCACTCTGCTGTCCCTGACCCGACTCCTCCTACTCGAGCTTAGAGGAAGAAGGCTGCGAACGCATCAGCATCCTGCGTCGCGGAGGCATCGCTCACACCTGAGACAAACAAAAACCGAACCAAAACAACACTCGACCCAATCTAGCGAAAGTCAAAGGCATGTCCCCCTTCCTGTAGCACTATGTTGTCTGCAGCCAACATAGTCGCCACCGAGAGAAGACATGCCAATCACTCATCCCATCCCTTGGGCGAGTTAAGAACTCACTCAGGACTCTCGCTAAAAATCACGGCTCTCACGTGAGTAATCTTAGGGTCCAACCACAAGCCTGGTGTGATGACCCGGATCTCCGCAGAGCTTTTGCAGTGTGATCAGCGACTTCTGGAGTCTTATTTCGGTGTGATGGAGGTGTTTGTGCGCAAATCGGACTCAAGAATTGGACCCAGCGTGAAATTTAGATTAAGTTTACCTGTCCGGATGCCTTCGACAAATTTTAGAAGTGGAATTTGGCAAAACGGACATCGGATTTGGACTCAGCGCGCGAAAACGATGAAAATAGACTATTTACTTGTATTTTTCTGAGCCCGGATGCCAAAATACGGATTTTGAGGCAAGGTTTACTATTCCGACAAGCCAGGGTAGCACCAGCGGCGACGGGCAGCGACGGAGCGCGGCGGCGAGGGGCGCAGGTAGGCGCCTGCGCGGCGGCGGGAAGCGCGGTCCACGGGTTCTGGCGTTCACCGGGTGCAGCGAGCTGAGGCCTGGACACGTGGCGCGCGGGGATAGGCCAGTCAATGTACGCGTGACAGCGCGCCGGGCACGGCGCAAGGTGGACCCCGCCAGGCCACGTGTCGCCCGCTCATTGGCGGGCGCAGTGACCAGGCTGGGCCGCCGTGAACCGTGGCCCACGGTCACCGCCGTGGACCACGTCGCCACGCGGCGCGCCGCGATTGGCGGGCGCGCTGGGCGCGGATCGAGTGACGTGGCGCGCCGAGGGTGATCCGGGCGCACATAGTAGTGGGTTCGGGCCGGATTCGGGCGCCCGAATCCGGCACCCGAATCCGGATTCTTTGGTGTGTTGGACTTGGGCTATAAACAGCCCTTTGGGCTTCTTTTTGCGGGCTTTCCCAAGCTCCACTTGGGCTGAGGCTTTTAGGAAAGTTGTTCCTCTCCCTCTCCTCCACCCTTCGATGGATTCCTAGATTTTTTGGAGGTCGCGGCATCGGCGTTTTCTGTGACGCGGCGCACTTCGACGCTTCTTGGATTGTGGCTTCTACCGTCGCATTTCAGTGCGCGAGACCCCCTGAGCTACCCTGTTGGACTTTTGAGCTGGTTTTTTTGGCAGCGCGTTCAGGAGAGGTACGTCTTCGATTTCTTGTTGATCACTTCACCTTATTTTGAGTTCTTGGTATGGTTCCCGAGGCAATCATTGACCCCTTATATTTCTGTGAGTTTTAGGACAGCGGTGGAGTATTGTTGGATTTTCTCGGTCTACGGGCATCGGAATGAGGCGTTTAAGGACTCGATTGATATCTACGCTTCAAGTGGAACGCACCCATATTTTTATCGGAATTTTTGAACTCTTCGAAGGTGATATTTATGCTTCTTTCGGACTGGTTTCCTACAGATTTCTGTTTGTGATAATTCGGCATACCCGCGTTGTTGTATTTATATCTTGGCCTACAGGTGTCGGAACGGGACGTATAAATACTTGATTTGTATCTACTCATCGCGAGGATCGCAACTGTGATTTTTCTGGGATTTTTGGAGAACTGTACACAGGTTAGAATCCCCCCTCTTCTCTGCTGGTTTGGAAACCAGCGTGTGCTGTTTGGGCATTTGGGGTATTTGATTGTTGTATGTGGTTGCATTGTTGGTTGAGGCAGAGGCTTGTGCGACTGAGTACCGAGGGTGCAGTTTCGGCGGATTTTGGATAGCGCGTGACTACGCACTTCACCGACTTCGGCTTTGCCTGCGGAAAGCGTTTCAGGTGGGTTGCCTTGTCCCCAGAACCGGTGGCTGGTTCTCTAATTATATATGTTAGAATGCATGCATGTGAGTACCCATACATGGTTGAAGGGTAAGCTTAGGAATGATAATTGTATCAGGGAATTACAAAATATTTATTCATCTTATGACTTTGGGAACTAGCAAGTTTGGATATTCAAGTTGATGGTTGAGGAAAGCTTACCTTCTCGGATTATTACTCTTTTGATTACTAGCATGCAAGATTTAAGATACAACTAAACAAAATGAGATGTAAGCATGGAAATGGCCTTGATTATGTGATTGATGCTTACTTGACTATTGTACATGCTTCTAGTGGATTGAGATCTAGCATACTGTAGATGACTATGTTCATTTCATACTAGATGATATAGATATCATGCTTAATTAATCATTGGCCTATTTATGTGGGATTGACATTTATAGTAGCGATTTATTAGCATGCCATGTTAGCACATAGTCTTTCATGAGGATTGATCATTCGAGGGCACAGGATGTTACATCTATGTATGGGTATTACTCTGAAGAGTTATTATGGATTATAGATCATGCATTATGAACAGGTGTAGTTCATTAGTGATTTTGGCATGTTGTTTATATCTTGTAGAGCTACCATTTGACATGTTCTTACTTCTATCTTTCTTGAGGACAATTTCATGCTGTATGGACATCTAGATAGGTCATCTTTTACTGCTACACTATCTTATTGGAACTTGACTTAGGAGAAACCATGTTTTACTTCTTTTCTCCTTATTGGTTAGTCTTGTGGTTCATGTTGCTCGGGTTCGAGCAGGGGTTTGGGATAGTGTAGTTGAGACTTCGAGTCTGGGACTGGTTGGTCTTGATTGTGGACTTGTGGAGTTTTGCGGCGACCGTGGATATTGGGCAGTTGACCGGATATGTACTTGTGCATCAGATTGGGTATTAGATTTCCTCTAGTGGATGGAGTTTCCCACTTATTGTTTACTGTTGTTTCAGTTTGGGGATCGAGTTTCCCTTTAGTGGATGAGTTTTCCCACTTTGATCAGAGTCGTGATCCAGTCCTGCTATACAGTGATACTTGTTACAGAGATACTTTACTCGTGTGGGTCGCTCCCCTTGAGTGCCACTCCGGAGGTAGGCCTATGACCGAGCCATGTGTGCCGGTTTGATACTTATTTTGGGATGCGAGCCATGTGTGCCGATCCCGCGGTTTCGAGCCATGTGTGCAGATTCCGCTACTGAGTTCTTGAGATACTGAGTTCGTGAGATTGATGACAGAGCAGGCAGTACCGGGTTTTATACCGGTTCATTTGATTGGGTTTATTCAGGCAGGTACTCTTATTGTTACACTCGTGCCTGGGGCTGAGTGGAGTGTAGTAGCTATGTTTAGACCGGTGCTAGTGTTGTCGGGAACCGTTTGGGGCTAACGGTGGTCCCGAGGTCGTTGTGAGTTTTTCGACCGTTGTGTGAGAGATTGAGGATCTTGAGTCTATTCGTTCTTAGAGAGAGCGTGGATTTTGACTATAGCCTACATGTGCCACTATTCGATAGCGAGTTAGTCCGTATGGACACCCTACGTAATTCCTGCCCGGCAGCGGGAGGTGGTTGTAGGTGGGCGCAGGCTTGACTGGACCAAATGTGGCAGTCAGCTCGATTGGGTCGGTTGTGCACTTCATGTGCGAGTGGTTGCATACCTTTCAATGGTTTTCCCCTTTTGAGCATGTAGATAGAGGCTTGGTAGTTGTTGAGTACCTCCAGCTTTCTTGTTCAGTTTTTACTGCTTTGTTATCTTATGCCTCTAGTAGACTTCGTGGGCAGATCGTCGGACTTGGCGGTGGTACCCATTGAGAACTCCCTTTTGGTGTAGTTCTCACACCTATTGGGAGTTTCCCCCCACTTTCTTTCTTTTCTCTCCTTTGTTTTGTAGAGTCTTAGCGGGTGTTGCCGATTCTGCGGTTGCTATGCGAGACGAGGGAGTCGCGAGCTAGATCCCTACCCGTCTGTGGAGAGTAGCGGTACCCCTACATTGGAGATTCAGAGTACAGTCAGTAGATTATTTATTTTTCCGTTTTTGAGAGATTATTGTATTATGAGGATCTGACTTGTACTGAGAGCCTGTACACTGATTTATTATTTTCTGGTTCCTCCCTGTTGAGTTCTGGTTTATTGTAATTGAGGATATTGTATGATTATCATTTATGGGAGATGGATATTGTATCATTATTCCAGTTGTACAGATGGTTGGTTTTAGTTTTACAGCACTTTTATTTTATAGCTCTGATATCTGTTTAGCTGTAGCCCCTTTCTGGCAGGTAGGACACTTCGCCTATGCGGGGTTTTGCATAGGTGGTGGATCTGTTGGCGAGCCCGGGTCGCAGTTTCGACCCCAGGGCGTGACACCTAGGGTTTCTAAGTCCACAATGAACTACATCCTAAGCTCTGATACCAATCTAATCTGTCATGCGCCGGCGTCGAAACTGCGACCCGGGCTCGCCAACAGATCCGCCGCCCATACGGGAAGCCCCGTATAGACGAAGCGACTAACCTTCAAAAGATCAGCTATACTATACAGATATCAGAGCTGAAAAGTAAACTGCTGAAATAAAAAAAATATACAAATCCTCAAATAGTACATGCCAGGTCCTCACAATACATAAGTCACTCCGAAACTAAAGCTCTCAAAAGTAAAATATACATGATACATCCCAAAATCACTGACAGTACTAGAACATCACCAAAAGGTACATCTACTCTCACAGGAAGAAGACTGGAAGGGATCTAGCTAGCGACTCCCTTACCTCGATCAGTAGGATCAGCAACTGGAGCAGCAGGAACTGGAGTAGAGGTCCCTTGGGAAAAATCACCACGGCGGGTGTGAGAACTACATCCCACAGTAGTTCTCAGTGGGTACCGCCAACAAGTCCGACGGTCTGCCCACTAAGTATACTAGAGGCATAAAGTAACAAATGCAGTACTAAAAGTAAAGGCTGGAAAATAACTCTACAGCTACTATGCCTCTATCTAAATGCTCAAGAAGTGGAACAGATGGAAACATGATGCATCTACTATCTCTAAAACATAATCACCCAATCTACACTGACTGCCACATAGGGTCCAGTCAAACCTGCGCCTACCTACTGCCGTTACATCCAAGGAGGACCGGACTTACGTAGGGCGTCCGTGACTGCCAAAACTGGCCCAGCCAGAGGGACTGCGTCGACAAGTCGCGATAGTAAGTAACAATCCCAACTCCGGAGTGGCACTCGAGGGGCGCGACCCCACCGAGGAAAGTATCCGCGCATCTCTGTCGAGCTCAAATGTGGCTCATGCAGGCTATAGTCCAAATCCACGATCAACAAGATCGACAGTAACCAACAACACCAACTCTCACTCACATGCTGGAAAACCACACAGCCGGGACCCACCGTCGACTCAGGCGGCTCCCAAAAATAAAACATTGATCTAACACTGCTACCAGATTCCACTCGGCCCCCAGGCGCGAGTGTAACATGCATCCCACAGCAACCCGACCACTCGGCCCACTATCCGGGCGAGGAAACTCTAAGTCCAAATAAAATAATAGATAACAGTGTGGGAATGTCTAAAGCATAAATAACCTAGCCCAAGTTGGAGTTTTCTACTAGTCTGGTTAAACATGTAGCATATGACGGGGTGCTAGGTCAAGTTCCAAAGATAGCATTTAATTTACAGATTTAGGAAGCAATAAATCAATATGATCATCATAGCAACACAAGTAACAACAATTCTCTCTTTCTAGCATGCTTCCTAATACGCTCACAATCATGCATGTTTCCTACAATATAGAATTACTGATCAGTCCGCCAATTTCAAAGACGAAGCAACCCACCTGGAAGTGCAAAGCTGTCCAAAGTCCAAAAAGTTGAAACTACACGAGAATAATCCTCCAATTCCCAAAATTCCAATGGGTCCAAGAGCACTCAAAAACTCCTCCTGGGTACAAAGATATAGTCCAAAGTTATAGTCAACACAAAATTCCCAAGTGTACAGTTTACTAAAATTTTAGTCCCAAAGAAGCTTAATTATCACCAGCGAGATAAACTCTAAAAATTCTAATAAAAATATGACAGCGATCCTCGCGAAGCGTAGATGTCAATCGAGCCCTTAAAAGCCGATTTCCGATACTCGAGTGCTGATATAAAAATCCAACAAGGTGCTGCTGTCCAGGAACAATCACCAGCAAAAATAGAGCTCAAAAGTGTACCCGAAACTCCTAAACAAACTCAAATCTGGGAGGAGTGGAAAATACAAAAATCGTAGATTTACCTCTTTTGAATCCGACGCCGCAAAAATCGTCCAAAATTTCCATCGGAGTAGCTCTGTGGACCTCGTGGACCGAAACGCAACGAAAATGGGCCACCAATGAAAGAACGTCGCACTGCGCTAACTCACCGAAGACGTCAGTGCCCTAGCCTCCAAAAAATCCGAGCCTCCTTCACAAGATGCAGCACAACATGATCAACAAAGTTGCTTGAAAGCTCAAGGGGATTTGAGTTCGGGAAAAAGCCCAAAACAGCGAGAGAAGGGGCCTATTTATAGGCCCCCTCACAAAAAGCCCACAAAAATCCAAGTAATGGGCTTTCGGGCCCATTTTTCGGGCGCCCGGTACATCCGGGCTGCTACAGTGAGTCCAAAACAGCACTCGGCCCGGCCCACCAACCCCGCCCGAATCCCCCACACGCTGCCACATGTCCCTCCGCGCCCCGCGCACCCGGCGCACGCGCGCCTGCCAATCGCGGCAAGCCGCGTGGCCGCGCGGTCCACGGCGGGGACCGTGGGCCGCAGTTCACGACGGGCCGCCCGGGTCACTGCACCCGCCATTGAGCGGGCGACATGTGGCCCGGCGGAGTCTGTCATGCCCTGGGGTCGAAAGTGCGACCCGGGCTCGCCAACAGATCCGCCGCCTACACAACCCTGCATAGGCGAAGCGTCAACCTGCAAGAAAAGGTACTACAACTAACAGATATCAGAGCTATAAAGTAAATCTGCTATAAAACTAAAACCAAACAATTGTACAACTGAAAATAATACAATAATGTCCAACTCCCAAAAATGATAATCAAACACTATCCTCAGATACAAAACCCAGAACTCAACAGGGAGGTATCTCCAATAAATACAACAGTGTACAGTCTCTCAATACATATCATATCCTCACTACATCAGTCTCTCAAAAGAGGAAATAAATAACTAATCTACTGAAGATCTCCTCTGAAGGGGTACCGCTACTCTCCAACGACGGGTAGGGATCTAGCTCGCGACTCCCTCGCCTCGATCAACAACCGCAGAATCAGCAACACCCGCTAAGACTCTGCAAAACAAAGGAGAGAAAAGAAAGGGAGGGGGAAAACCCCCCAACGGGTGTGAGAACTACACCAAAAAGGGAGTTCTCAGTGGGTACCACCGCCAGGCCCGACGATCTGCCCACTAAGTCCACTAGAGGCATAAGATAACCAATGCAGTAAAAACTGAACAAGAAAGCTGGAGACCCTCAACAGCTACCATGCCTCTATCTAAATGCTCAAAAGGGGAGAACCAAAGAATGGTATGCAACCACTAGCACATGAAGTGCACAATCGACCCAATCGAGCTGACTGCCACATCTGGTCCAGTCAAACATGCGCCCACCTACAACCACCTCCCACTGCTGGGCAGGAATTACGTAGGGTGTCCAAACGGACTAACTCGCTATCGAGTAGTGGCTCATGCAGGCTATAGTCGAAATCCACGCTCTCTCTCAGAACGGATAGACTCAAGATGCTCAACCTCTCACACAATGGTCAAAGTACTCACAACAACACGGGACCACCGTCAAACCAAACGGCTCCCAACAACACTAGCACTGGTCTAAACACAGCTACTAGACTCCACTCAGCCCCCCCGACACGAGTGCAACAATAAAGTAATTGCCTGTAATAAACCCAATCTAGCGCCACCAGTAAAACTGGTACTGCCTGCTGTGCCTGACAAATCGGGTATGCTGGCCAACGCATAACACTGATAGGGGATAGGAGTCTCAAGGACTCAAAGTATGTATATCGCACACTCCGGAGTGACACTCGAGGGGAGCGACCCACTCGAGTAAAGTATCTCAGTAACAAGTATCATAAGTATAATAGTAGTATAAATCAGCAGGACTGGATCATGACTCTGATCAAAGTGGGAAAGCTCAACCACTAAAGAAAACCCCGGTCCTCAATCGGATGTAAAAGTTGTCACGCCCCGAAACTGCTACCAATTTGGCAAGGTTCGGGCGCGCTGAATAGACGCCGAACGGACAGAACCTCCCCTGTCCGCCCAAGGCTAAGCGACAAGATCATGTACAAGAATCACCCAGGAATTAATTCTAGATATACACAATCACAACGAGAGCACAACCAGTGCTAACAAGAACATAAGAGCAAGGTACGAGTATATAAAAGTAAACATACAAGTAACAAAGAGAGAAACTCTATCTATTACAACCATTCCATTCGAGCATATGAATAATACATAAATCACATCCAAAACATCCTCACCCTATACAACATCTACTCTCAAAATGTAAAGACAATGTGACAAAAGCTATAGATGTAGGGAGGCTGCTACCAACGTCTCTAGGGCGCCAAGCCCTTACCGCGATCCTCGCCGGGAGTACCTGTACTCGGCCCTGTAATAATAGTGGGGTGAGAACTATGGTCCATAGTTCCCAGTGGGTTCGGCCACCGACTCCACCGGTCTTCCCACTAGGTCCAAGAGGGCACAAGTAGATAGATAGATAGATAGATATATCTGAAAACTGTAAATGCAGTAAATAACTACTCTACTATGCCCAACACGGAAGACATGTATGCATGCTCAGGGGAGAGATATCCAAATATATCACTATGTCCATGAAGTACTATTTCATACTTGTTCTCTAACTCATTTTCAAGAAGTGTGGTTTTTAACACTTCATCTCAAATCTCACGGCACACTCGAAGGTTGCCCACGGCTCACTATCACGACGAGGGAGACTATGTCTCAACCTACCAATCGAACGCGTCTGCGGGACCTGACTGTCCCTCGGGGTGGCGTGCCCCGTGACCAACTCCGGAGTAGGCGGCCGTAGAGGAGCGACCTCCACCAGCCTAAAACAGACTATGAGCATGATCCAATCCTCTCCACACGAGGATACCCTATCTATAAGGTTGATAGCAACTGAGATCCCTATAGATAATACACAACCTATGTCTCACATGTGTCATGATAGGTTTACCTACACTACTTTTCATATGCCACTCGTTCATTTATTGTGTGGTGTTCACAATTTCTACATATATGCCACTCGTTCATTTATTGTCGACTCACAAGTCCAACACCCAATCCGCACTATAGGATTCCTCGGTATCGACCCAATCTTTCCCAATCCAACATAATAGCATAACATTTGCTAAATATTTATATCAACCGGAAAGTATAAATATTGCAATACATACTATCCTACAATGCAATGGTGCGATATGCAATGGTGTAAGTGGCTAAGACATAGAGAGAAGCCCAACGGCTTCGGTAAGAGCACCACCCACCTCGGGTCCTTGGCTCGGCTCGGCTCTCCAAAAAAAATCTACGGGAGCACCGGTCTCCATCACAAGGGTCGCCTCAAGTCGGATGTCCTAAACAAGTCCAAAACGGCCTATTAATAACCTCCAAGCACTATGCTTAGTGTTTTCACGTGTGCGCAAAAGCGCCGACGAAAGACGACGAACTTCCACGATTCGTGGCCTGGATCGTCAAGGGTTTACCCAAAACCCCTCCATGATGGAAGGATTCCATTTAAATACCCCACCAAAATTACTAATGTAATTATTTCTCTTTTTGCCTCAAAAGTCCTAGAGCGCGTATTTCGGCTCTAACTTTTCGACCGTTTGACGGAATGTCGATCCGTCTTCGCCAACACGTTTCTTTACATAGTAATTGGGTTTCCATAGGTTCAAATGAGATCAACCCCATGAAAATCCAAAAACTCCTCTCTTAACCCTAGGTTTCATATACACATTCATTATGATTTTTCCACGATTTTCGCCGATTTCTTCGACAAGAATTCTTCTAAGATCATATAGATTTTAGATCTAAAAACATTACGGCAAAACCAAATCTATTTTTTTACAAAACTCACCTCAAAGAGCTAGGATTCCAAGCTTTTCTTGGTTCAAAAGCTCGCCCTCGCTCGCCTTAGGCTCCTCGCAAATCGCTCCGCGATTTCGTGCGCGTTAGAGTGAGTAATTTTAGAGAGAGAAAGTGAGGTGAGAAGGAACGAGAGAGCCTTCCATGGAGGTGTGCTCTGTATGAGTGCGTGCGTGGGGTGCGTGGGTGGAGAAGAAGAAGAAAAGGGGAATTAGCTTTTATGCATACAGGACCCCCCAACAATAGTGTTAATTTACTATTTAGTCCAATTTTATCTGATACTTGCCTGCGGAACCCTTCTGGATGTCCGTTTGTGCTCAAATTTGACGGGCAGGCTCATCTCAACTTAATTTATCACGAGATATTTTAAATTTTCAGTTTGGGCTATTTTTGGGTCACCAAAAGTCTCGCTGTACTTAAAATCGCTGTCAGGTACCTTCCTCACTGCTCGGGTATCCGATTGATGCGAAACTTTTATTGTAACCTTAAAACATAATTACGAAGCTCCCGTAATTTTCTCAGAATTTTTCGACACTATTGGCGGAGCCCGTTCTCACTATCTGGCATCCGATCAACGCGAAACTTTTTCTGTGGCCTTAAAATAATATTACGGAGTTCCCCGAATTTTTTCGGAATTTTCTGACACTGTGAATTTTCTGCTAATTTATCTGCCCCGTCTCTCACAGAAAATATTAAATCTTCTGTTTTCGCTCCGATTTCGGCGCAGGTCATTTTCAACCTATATTATGCTTCTATGAGTCTAATAAAAATAGTATCTTACACTATTTTTATTTATTTTTATTTATATAATAATTTTTCCGACTTACTATATCCTACCGTAACTTCTATATGGTATTTAAAAGTTGAACTTGCACATTTTACCTATGGTTAATTAGGATTTCTTTGAATTAATTGGGCATATTCTACTTAATGTCTAACTTCTACTTTTAGAAGTTCGGTATCCTACATTCTTCCCCCCTTAAGCAATTTCGTCCGCGAAATTTAAATTTAACGCAATTCAACCGAATCGAAATTCATACCTCTAATTCATCTCCTCGAAGAGATGAGGATGGTGCGCCCTCATCGTTTCCTCAAGTTCCCACGTGGCCTCGCGATCATCGTGATTGCTCCACCGGACCCTGACATAAGGAATCTCGCGGTTTCTCAATTTGCGCACCTCCCGAGCAATAATCGCCACCGGGAACTCCTCATAGCTCAAGTCATCCTGAAGCTCCGGCGGCTCATATAGCATCGCATGCTCCGGATCGGGTACATACTTGCGGAGATTGGAGACGTGGAAGACGTTATGTACATCCGCCAACTTCGGCGGCAATGCAAGCCGATACGCCACCGCTCCCACACGCTCCAATATCTCATAGGGGCCGATATAGCGGGGACTTAGTTTTCCCCGCACTCCAAATCGCTTCACTCCCCTCATGGGCGAAACCTTCAAGAAGACGCGGTCGCCCACCGCGAATTCCAAATCCCGCCGACGCTTGTCCGCGTAGCTTTGTTGCCGAGATTGCGCCGTAAGCAATCTTTTGCGAGCAAGGCGGACCTTCTCCTCCGCCTCCCGCAAAATGTCCGGCCCGAACTCCGTGCGCTCGCCCACATCACTCCAATAGATAGGGGATCGACACTTCCGTCCATAAAGAGCCTCGAACGGTGCCATTTCCAAACTAGCGTGATAACTATTGTTGTAGGCGAACTCGGCCATCGGCAAGTACTTGCACCAACCGCCCTTGTAATCGATGACGCACGCCCGCAACATGTCCTCCAAGGTCTGAATGGTTCTCTCTGTCTGACCATCAGTCTGAGGGTGAAAAGCGGTGCTAAAATCGAGCCGTGTGCCAAGGGCCTCCTGCAGATTCCTCCAGAAATGCGAGGTGAACTTGGGGTCTCGGTCCGATACAATCGACTTCGGCACTCCGTGCAGCCTCACCACCTCGTCAAGATATACCTGTGCCAACTTCTGTAATAGCCGCGGGTTTTCGAACCGCTTTTAGGCAAAGGGGTCCGGGGGTTTGATTTTCTTTTGTCATTCTGGGCAGGCCGTCGGGGCCTCGCGGGCATTTTTTTTGAGAATAAAGCTCGCGAAGCGGAGGCCGGCGGCGCGATCGGATCGGATTTCCGACCCCGGAAGCTCCCGGAATAAATTTTCGAAGTTGCTGCGGTTCGGGTGTCCGGCACGTCCCTTTTGAGGTAAACCAGACCCGGATTTAACGATATTTTTTGATTCAAGCTAGTTAATTCTTTCGCACCGGCTCAGTCTAATTTTCTGTAAATTTTCGGGATCCGACATAAATTAATTTAATTTATTTCGTTCTATCTATCCGGGTTAAATTGGGGCTAGGTTAGCATTTGGAGTTGGACGCGGGTTGGGCTCGATCGTACCAAAACAGCTAATTAATTGGGGGTTTGAGAGGTGAGGGTTGGGAACCCCTTCTCAGTCTGCTACCCCTTTGGCACGCACGACCCGAGCGAAGACGGTCGAGGAGAGGGGAGAACGCCGCATCCCCACCACCACCACACCGGACCTACGAGAACGGACGATCCCCTCTTCCCAAACCTTCGTCGTCCTTATCAAGGTGAGACGGGAATTTAGTTTCTTTTTCCTCGTGTTGAGTTCTTGATCATCTTGACCGGAAGGGGTGAGGCACAGGCGGCGGATTTCCCGGAATCCGCCGCACGTGCGAAGAAACCCCCCCCCCATCCGGCGCCCTCATGCGACCCGCACGGGCCAGGCGGCGCCCAGCCCCCCCCCGCGTGCGGGATGACCCGCACGGGGCCGGGCGCACGCCCAGCCGCGTGCGGGATGACCCGCACGGGGCCGGGCGGCGCCCAGCCCCCGCGTGCGGGATGGCCCGCACGGGGCCGGGCGCACGCCCAGCCGCGTGCGGGGTGACCCGCACGGGGCTGGGCGACGCCCAGACCCGCGTGCGGGGTGACCCGCACGGGGCCGGGCGGCACGCCCAGCCCGCGTGCGGGGTAGGCCGCAGGGCTGGGCGGCGCCCAGCCCCGCGTGCGGGGTGACCCGCACGGGGCCGGACGCGCGCTCAACCCCACGTGTGGGGTTGCCCGTACGGAGCTGAGCACGCGCACGGCCCGCGTGCGGACGGGGAGCCGCGAACCCGACGAGCGGTTCGCCCGCCTCTCGTCTTCATCCGCGTCTGAGCGTCGCTTTTCTCCTCGCGGCAGGTGTGCGAAGGAGCCGAGCGGGAGTACCAGGACGCGAGGGAGCGGAGCGTTGACGCCTACTAGCGACAGGTGGGTTGAGTGTGATATTTGGCATCGAACCACATTGATTGTTTTAATTTAAATATTATATGTTACCGTTCACTTCAGTAATCATTATTCTAGATGCTACGGATTATTGCTACACATCGATAGTTACGTGGTCTCGTGTTTTGATGCTTCAGCTACCGTCTTTCCTTCGACTATGCTAATAGTAGGGCAACATGAGTTTACACGCCTCTACCTTATTCTGATTCATGCATCATGGTTACTGCTTTACTATTTCATATACATTGCGATTACTGCATTACTATTGCTCATATATTGTGGTTACTGTGCTCGAGGCTGCAACACGTGCACCCGCGGTTTGGCCACCGTGAGGGGTGCACTTTTCCGGAAAAGAGGTCGTAGGACCCGTGTATACCCACGAGGTGACGTAGTGGGGCCCCTTATTAGCTGTGGGGTTGAGGCGCCGAGGTGCGAGCGGAGCGACCCGCCGGTTTAGTTGTCCGGCGCGGTCGCGGTGCTGCAGGTACGGTATGGGCCGTCGGTAGTGGACCGACGCGGCAGAGTATTACAGGATGCAGATATACAGGTTACCATTTTTCCCCCCCCCCCAAAAGGGTGGTTGCTCCGGTTGTCGCCACGGTTTGTTTTTATTATTCCCCCTGCACGGCATTTATTAGTCACTGACTTCCCACTTCGTGACAGGGCCCAGGCGAGGGGAGAGGTAGGTGGCGGTGAGGACGGGGCGGACACACCGGGACCGTTGGAGACCCTGAACTTTATACTTTCCTTTTCTTTTCAGCTTTTCATTTATATTGTGGGCATGTGTGAGGTTCCCGATACCCTTGTGGGGTCGACGTAGATGTCGGTATTTGATTATCTGTTTATGCACTACCTTTCCCTTTATTTCCTACTGGCCATTTGAAAAGCGAAACAAAAACAAAGAAAAGATTGCGAAAACCGTTTTCAAAGTCTAAGTGTCGTGTGGGCACTGATTTCAAAACCTTGTGGATTTATGGATTGCGAAATGAGCTTTCAAAACTTGGGTGTCGTGTGGGCACCGTTTTCAAAACCCTGGGGTTTATGCTGATTTCGAAACTCGTTTTCAAAACTTAAGTGCCGGGTGGGCACTCTTTAAAAACCGTGGATTTATCCTTTCAAGTTGAAGTGGCCATGCGCTTAAATATTTAGAATACTGGTTGTATGTAATTGAATGTTGTGATTGAATGGTTATGTTTGCTTGGGAGATGTATTCAACCACACGCCGTGCACGTACAGGGGAGACTCTGTCCGTTTGCAGAGAGATCCTGTATGTGCGGCGGGTCTGGGCACGCACCGGGGAAGAAAGAGACCTTTCAAAAAAAAAAAAAAAAAAAAAAAAAAAAAAAAAAAAAATGCCGTTTCCGCTAAAACAAACCCCCGGGGCGTGACAGATTAAGATGGTATCAGAGGCTTCATTCAATCACAACAGCTAGTGCCGACATCCGTGGGAATGCCTCACATACCTACGAATAAATGAAATGGGTGGGGCATAGGATTTTAGAACGTGAGTGAACGGGGGGCGGGAGTTTGAATCTTTCCTCGCATAAAAGGGTACACTGGTTGTAGTTACTGTCTAATTTTGACCTTCTTGTGAGTGACAGATATGGCCCGTACAAGGTCATCGGCGGGGGACGCCGAGGCGGATGCGACAACGTCGACGGCCGCGGAGAACCAACTCCTGCGGCAACAATTGCGGGAAATGGCGGGGCAATTGGCTACCCTCACCGATCACGTACGCCAGATGACGCAGCAGCAGGCCGCACCTGTGACGGCCGCCCCGGTCCCTCCGCCGGGGCCGACAGCACCGGCCGCGGCACCGCCGACAGCACCACCACCAGCGGCGACTACGGGGCCGGCGCCAGGGACAACTAGCCGGGTTATTCTGGAGGAAACGGTGGTCACGCCTACCCCTATCGCGGCTGCCGCCGCCACGAGTGGGGGGGGGGGTTGTGATGACCGAACGGGATCGAGTGCGGGCCAACTTGAAGGACTTTAAGAAGCACGACCCGCCCACGTTCGAAGGGGACACGACAGATCCGTGGGTCGTGGAGAACTGGGTGGGGTCAATGGAGAAACTCTTTGAAGACTTACTTATGGAGGATCACGAGCGGGTTCCCCTAGCCGTCCATTGCTTGGAAGGGAATGCCCGCTTGTGGTGGAAGACGATACGCCCCGATCCTGCTAAGGGTACCGCTCTTCCGTCCTGGACAACTTTCAAGAAGGAGCTGTTCGAGGCCTTCTTCACCAGCAGCGTCAAGAAAAAGTTGGAGGATGACCTAAACCACATTCAACAAGGGGACCGGACGGTCATGGAATATCAACGGGAATTCGTCCGACTAGTAAATTGCGTCCCGTTCGTCGCACGGGACGAGGCTCACAAGGCACAACTCTTCGTCGATGGCCTGCGAAGCGACATCTTCGAGGTGGTGAACGCGGCTGGCCTGCATACCTTTCAGGGAGTGGTCGACAAGGCCACCACGGTGGAGCGGGGTTTCGCTGTGACCCGTGCCAGAAGGGAGAACGCGGCGCGGCTAAGGGATCAGAAGCGACACCAGCAAGGCTGGGGGGAGGGTTCTTCCAGCGGGAGCCGACCCCCCAAAAGATGGAGACCGCCGACAGGACCCCGGGGCGCGCCAACAGGAGGGCCGAGGCCGTGGAATAGGCCTTGTGTCATATGCGGGGGAGGACACCTGACGGGAGAGTGCCCCCAAAGAGACGACCATTGTTTCAGGTGCGGCAAACGGGGGCACTTCCGCCGCAACTGCCCCTTAGGCGGGGGATCGGCGCCCATGGGAGCACCTACGCCCAGGCCACAGCACTCAGGGCGGGGAAAAGCTCCTATGGCGTCGGCTTCCAGACCCCCCGCACCACGGCGTGAGGAGGACCGGCAACCACAACCAGGCGGGAGGGTTTTCTCAATGACCCGCCAAGGGACTGATCCACCGGAGGACGCTCTTGCAGGTACTACTTCCGTTTTGAATTCCCGTGCTAGAACTCTTTTCGATACCGGAGCAACGCACTCGTTCATTTCTCGTGATTTCGTTTTCATGCATAACCTCGAGGAGACACCCCTCCAAGCCTCCTTGACGGTGCAAACGGCGGGAGGGACTCTGGAGGCGACCAGTTTTGTGGCCGCCTGCCCGATTATGTTGGGACGGTTGGTCTGCCCTTGGGACTTGGCGGTGATCCCTTTGAAGGAGTACGACGTGGTGTTGGGCATGGACTGGCTCACAAGGTACCAGGCACTCATTGATTGCGACAAGCGACAACTGCGGCTGCAAGAACCGGGCTTCCCCGAACATGTGTACATAATGGGCAAGAGCATCTCCTTCCCGGCGGTTATTTCAGCGGCACGGGCCAGAAGACTGGTTGAGGGGGGGTGCGTGGCCTATCTAGCATCGGTGGATTTGGCTACTCGACCCTCGACGACACTTGCAGATATCCCAGTGGTGAGGGACTATCCTGACGTTTTCCCCGCGGAGTTGCCGGGGATGCCTCCGGAGAGGGAGGTGGAGTTCCCTATTGAGCTGCTGCCAGGCACGCAGCCTATTACGAAGGCCCCTTACCGAATGGCCTTCGCGGAGCTGAAGGAGCTTAAGGCACAACTGGAAGATCTCTTGGACAAAGGGTTCATCCGACCGAGTGTGTCACCCTGGGGCGCACCGGTACTCTTTGTACGGAAGAAAGATGGAAGCCTGCGGCTCTGCATTGACTACAGAGGGATAAACAAAGTCACGGTGAAGAATAAGTACCCCCTACCCAGAATCGACGACCTCTTCGATCAGTTACGGGGAGCGACGGTCTTCTCCAAAATTGACCTACAGTCGGGCTATCATCAACTCCGAGTTCGAAATGAAGATATCCCCAAGACCGCCTTCCGGACTCGATACGGCCACTACGAGTTCACGGTGATGCCTTTCGGGCTTACGAACGCCCCCGCTGTTTTCATGGACATGATGAACCGGATCTTCAGACCCTTCTTGGATCGGTTCGTGGTAGTCTTCATCGACGACATCCTGATTTACTCCACTACCGACGAGGAGCACGAGGACCATCTACGGACGATCCTGCAAACCCTCAGAGAGCAGAAGCTGTTCGCTAAACTCAAGAAGTGTGAATTCTGGCTGCGGGAAGTTGGCTTCCTAGGGCATGTGATCTCGGCACAGGGGATCGCTGTGGACCCCAAAAAGGTAGAAGCAGTGGTAGACTGGCGGCCGCCGACGTCGGTGACAGAAGTACGAAGTTTTCTAGGGCTGGCAGGATACTACCGGCGTTTCGTTGAGGGTTTCGCAAAGATCGCTACCCCTTTAAACCGATTGACCAGAAAAGGCGAGAAGTTCATATGGACGGCCAAGTGCCAGGAGAGTTTTGAGGAACTCAAGAAGAGATTAACTAAGGCACCAATACTGGTGCTGCCGACGCCCGGAGAGGATTATGAAGTGTACTGCGACGCGTCAAGGATCGGTCTTGGAGGTGTTCTGATGCAACAGGGGAAGGTGATCGCCTACGCGTCCAGGCAGCTGAAGGACTACGAAAGGAACTACCCGATACACGACTTGGAATTGGCCGCCGTGGTCTTCGTTTTGAAACTGTGGAGGCATTACCTCTTCGGAGTCCACTGCAACGTTTTCTCAGATCATCAAAGTCTTAAGTACATCTTTACCCAAAAAGAGTTAAACTTGCGGCAGAGACGGTGGCTCGAGTTGCTGAAGGATTACGACTTGACGATCCAATATCACCCCGGGAAGGCAAATGTGGTGGCAGACGCACTGAGCAGAAAAGGGCATCGGGACGGGGCGTCGGAGAGCGCGCTGACAAAGCAGGACCACCTGATCGCGGAGTTCGCGCGAATGCAGTTGGAGGTGGTGCCTGCGGGCACAGTTCTGCAACTCCTAGCCTTGGTGGTCAAGCCGACGCTTTTCGAGAAGATCCAGGAGGGACAGCAGACCGATCTGCACCTACAGCGCTTACGAGACAAGATTCCCCAGGGTCAAGAGATTGACTTTGCGGTGAAAGACGACGGCACCCTATGTTTCCGCGGGCGGGTCTGTGTGCCGGATTCACCAGAGTTGAAGAATGAAATCTTAGCGGAGGCACATCGAGTCCCTTATGCGGCACACCCGGGGGGCACGAAGATGTACAGGGATCTCAAACAGACGTTCTGGTGGCCTAAGTTAAAAGAAGACGTGAAGCGATACGTAGCCCACTGCCTAGTATGTCAACAGATAAAGGCCGAACACCAGCGACCAGCAGGGAAGCTACAGCCCTTACCGGTACCAGAGTGGAAATGGGACCAGATCACCATGGATTTTGTCACTGGATTCCCACGTTCACAACAGGGCCACGACGCGATCTGGGTTGTAGTTGACCGGTTAACCAAGTCAGCACACTTCCTACCAATTCACACCACTTGGACCCGCGAACGGCTAGCTCAAGTCTACATCAGCGAGATCGTGAGACTACATGGGGTACCGGCATCGATCACCTCGGACAGAGACACGCGCTTTGTCTCGAAGTTTTGGCAAAGTCTCCAGCAGGCCATGGGGACCAGATTACATTTCAGCACCGCCTTCCACCCTCAGACGGACGGACAGTCAGAGCGCACGATACAAACCCTAGAAGACCTGCTTCGCGCCTGTGTGCTTGATTGGGGAATCGGTTGGTCACGCTACCTACCTCTCGTGGAATTTGCCTACAACAACAGCTACCAGGCCAGCATTCAGATGGCGCCCTACGAAGCACTGTATGGAAGGCGCTGCCGATCCCCGATCTGCTGGGACGACTTGGGAGAGCGGAAACTTTTGGGACCCGACTTAGTGGAAGAAACTGAAGAGAAAGTGCGCCTTATCAGACAGCGCTTGCTGACCGCCCAGAGTCGACAGAAGAGTTACGCAGACCAGAGGCGCCGGGACTTGGAGTTTCAAGTGGGGGAACATGTGTTTTTGCGGGTCTCGCCATCCAGAGGAATCAGGCGTTTCGGGCTAAGGGGCAAGCTGAGCCCACGGTTTGTGGGGCCATTTGAGATTCTAGAGCGTATCGGCCCAGTAGCTTACCGCCTCGCCCTACCACCAAACCTCGACCGAGTCCACGATGTGTTCCACGTATCAATGCTTCGGAAATGTCTCCCCGACCCATCACATGTCCTGGACACCTCTGCACTCGAACTTAAGGAGGACCTGAGCTTCGAAGAAACCCCAGTGAAGATCCTGGCAAGGGAAACAAAATCACTACGAAATCGGGCTATCCCCTACGTGAAAGTACATTGGAGCAACCATGAAGAGCGAGAAGCCACTTGGGAACTGGAATCCAAGATGAGGGAGTGCTACCCCGACCTTTTCACTCCTATCCGGGTTTGAGTTTCGAGGACGAAACTCGTTGTTAGAGGTGAGTGGTGTAATAGCCGCGGGTTTTCGAACCGCTTTTAGGCAAAGGGGTCCGGGGGTTTGATTTTCTTTTGTCATTCTGGGCAGGCCGTCGGGGGCTCGCGGGCATTTTTTTTGAGAATAAAGCTCGCGAAGCGGAGGCCGGCGGCGCGATCGGATCGGATTTCCGACCCCGGAAGCTCCCGGAATAAATTTTCGAAGTTGCTGCGGTTCGGGTGTCCGGCACGTCCCTTTTGAGGTAAACCAGACCCGGATTTAACGATATTTTTTGATTCAAGCTAGTTAATTCTTTCGCACCGGCTCAGTCTAATTTTCTGTAAATTTTCGGGATCCGACATAAATTAATTTAATTTATTTCGTTCTATCTATCCGGGTTAAATTGGGGCTAGGTTAGCATTTGGAGTTGGACGCGGGTTGGGCTCGATCGTACCAAAACAGCTAATTAATTGGGGGTTTGAGAGGTGAGGGTTGGGAACCCCTTCTCAGTCTGCTACCCCTTTGGCACGCACGACCCGAGCGAAGACGGTCGAGGAGAGGGGAGAACGCCGCATCCCCACCACCACCACACCGGACCTACGAGAACGGACGATCCCCTCTTCCCAAACCTTCGTCGTCCTCATCAAGGTGAGACGGGAATTTAGTTTCTTTTTCCTCGTGTTGAGTTCTTGATCATCTTGACCGGAAGGGGTGAGGCACAGGCGGCGGATTTCCCGGAATCCGCCGCACGTGCGAAGAAACCCCCCCCCCATCCGGCGCCCTCATGCGACCCGCACGGGCCAGGCGGCGCCCAGCCCCCCCCGCGTGCGGGATGACCCGCACGGGGCCGGGCGCACGCCCAGCCGCGTGCGGGATGACCCGCACGGGGCCGGGCGGCGCCCAGCCCCCGCGTGCGGGATGGCCCGCACGGGGCCGGGCGCACGCCCAGCCGCGTGCGGGGTGACCCGCACGGGGCTGGGCGACGCCCAGACCCGCGTGCGGGGTGACCCGCACGGGGCCGGGCGGCACGCCCAGCCCGCGTGCGGGGTAGGCCGCAGGGCTGGGCGGCGCCCAGCCCCGCGTGCGGGGTGACCCGCACGGGGCCGGACGCGCGCTCAACCCCACGTGTGGGGTTGCCCGTACGGAGCTGAGCACGCGCACGGCCCGCGTGCGGACGGGGAGCCGCGAACCCGACGAGCGGTTCGCCCGCCTCTCGTCTTCATCCGCGTCTGAGCGTCGCTTTTCTCCTCGCGGCAGGTGTGCGAAGGAGCCGAGCGGGAGTACCAGGACGCGAGGGAGCGGAGCGTTGACGCCTACTAGCGACAGGTGGGTTGAGTGTGATATTTGGCATCGAACCACATTGATTGTTTTAATTTAAATATTATATGTTACCGTTCACTTCAGTAATCATTATTCTAGATGCTACGGATTATTGCTACACATCGATAGTTACGTGGTCTCGTGTTTTGATGCTTCAGCTACCGTCTTTCCTTCGACTATGCTAATAGTAGGGCAACATGAGTTTACACGCCTCTACCTTATTCTGATTCATGCATCATGGTTACTGCTTTACTATTTCATATACATTGCGATTACTGCATTACTATTGCTCATATATTGTGGTTACTGTGCTCGAGGCTGCAACACGTGCACCCGCGGTTTGGCCACCGTGAGGGGTGCACTTTTCCGGAAAAGAGGTCGTAGGACCCGTGTATACCCACGAGGTGACGTAGTGGGGCCCCTTATTAGCTGTGGGGTTGAGGCGCCGAGGTGCGAGCGGAGCGACCCGCCGGTTTAGTTGTCCGGCGCGGTCGCGGTGCTGCAGGTACGGTATGGGCCGTCGGTAGTGGACCGACGCGGCAGAGTATTACAGGATGCAGATATACAGGTTACCATTTTTCCCCCCCCCCAAAAGGGTGGTTGCTCCGGTTGTCGCCACGGTTTGTTTTTATTATTCCCCCTGCACGGCATTTATTAGTCACTGACTTCCCACTTCGTGACAGGGCCCAGGCGAGGGGAGAGGTAGGTGGCGGTGAGGACGGGGCGGACACAGCGGGACCGTTGGAGACCCTGAACTTTATACTTTCCTTTTCTTTTCAGCTTTTCATTTATATTGTGGGCATGTGTGAGGTTCCCGATACCCTTGTGGGGTCGACGTAGATGTCGGTATTTGATTATCTGTTTATGCACTACCTTTCCCTTTATTTCCTACTGGCCATTTGAAAAGCGAAACAAAAACAAAGAAAAGATTGCGAAAACCGTTTTCAAAGTCTAAGTGTCGTGTGGGCACTGATTTCAAAACCTTGTGGATTTATGGATTGCGAAATGAGCTTTCAAAACTTGGGTGTCGTGTGGGCACCGTTTTCAAAACCCTGGGGTTTATGCTGATTTCGAAACTCGTTTTCAAAACTTAAGTGCCGGGTGGGCACTCTTTAAAAACCGTGGATTTATCCTTTCAAGTTGAAGTGGCCATGCGCTTAAATATTTAGAATACTGGTTGTATGTAATTGAATGTTGTGATTGAATGGTTATGTTTGCTTGGGAGATGTATTCAACCACACGCCGTGCACGTACAGGGGAGACTCTGTCCGTTTGCAGAGAGATCCTGTATGTGCGGCGGGTCTGGGCACGCACCGGGGAAGAAAGAGACCTTTCAAAAAAAAAAAAAAAAAAAAAAAAAAAAAAAAAAAAAAATGCCGTTTCCGCTAAAACAAACCCCCGGGGCGTGACAACTTCTCTCCCGCCCAGGTGGTGTGGACCGGCAAGAAATGTGCCGACTTGGTGAGACGATCCACAATCACCCAGATCGAGTCGTGGCCTCCTGTTGAGCGAGGCAACCCGACGATGAAGTCCATAGAGATGTCCTCCCACTTCCACACGGGAATAGGCAAGCTTTGGAGTTTCCCCGCCGGGAGTCGACGCTCTGCTTTTATCTGTTGACATGTAAGGCACTTTGCCACGAAGCGCCCAATGTCCGCCTTCATCCCCGGCCACCAATAGAGCATCTTCAACTCGTGGTACATCTTGGTGCCACCAGGGTGCTCGGTATAAGGTGACCGATGCGCCTCTCGCAATATCAGTTCGCGGAGCTCCTCATTTTCCGGCACACACCAACGGTTCCGAAACCGAAGTGTGCCATCGGGGTGTACATGGAAATCGCCGCCTTTGCCCTCCTCGATGTCACGCCGCACCTTTTGGAGACTTGAGTCGGAAGGCTGCACATTCTTGATCCTCTCCAACAAGGTCGGCTGAATAATAAGCGTCATCATCAGGGCCGGCACCCCGGGAGCGACTACCTCAAGGTTCATCCGCCCCATGTCCAAACATAACGGCATTTGATTCGTGACGTCCATAGCGAGGTTCCTCGCCGTCTTTCTACTTAGTGCATCGGCGACCACGTTTGCTTTGCCGGGGTGGTAAAGGATATCGACATCATAATCCTTCAGCAGCTCTAACCACCGCCGTTGCCGCAAATTGAGCTCCTTCTGGGTGAATAAGTACTTGAGGCTTTTGTGGTCGGTGTAGATCTCGCAATGTGCACCATACAAGTAGTGCCTCCACAACTTCAGCGCGAAGATCACCGCCGCCAACTCCAAATCGTGAATGGGATAGTTCTTTTCGTGGTCCTTCAACTGGCGGGATGCATAAGCGATCACTTTTCCGCCCTGCATCAGGACACACCCCAGACCCAGATAGGATGCGTCGCTATACACCACAAAGTCCTCGCCCTGCACCGGTAAGGCGAGAATAGGAGCCGACGTCAACCTTTTCTTCAATTCAATGAAACCCCGGTCGCATTCGTCGCTCCAAACGAACTTGACGCCCTTTTGCGTCAGCCGAGTAAGTGGAGTCACAATCCTCGAGAAACCCTCCACGAACCGTCGATAATACCCGGCCAAGCCCACAAAACTGCGGACTTCCGTGACATTCGTCGGGCGCGGCCAATCCCTAACCGCCTCAATTTTCTTCGGGTCAACTGAAATCCCCCCCTCAGAAATAATATGCCCGAGGAAAGCCACCTCGCGGAGCCAAAACTCGCACTTCTTCAGTCTTGCAAATAGCTTCTCCTCCCGAAGGATTTGAAGCACTATCCGCAAATGCTCCGCGTGCTCCTCGTCGCTCCGCGAATAGACCAAAATGTCGTCAATGAAGACCACGACAAATCAGTCCAAGTACTCCCTGAACACACGGTTCATCAGATCCATGAACGCCGCCGGGGCGTTAGTAAGCCCGAAAGGCATGACCGTGTATTCGTAGTGACCATAGCGTGTGCGAAACGCCGTTTTCTGAACATCCTCCGGCTTGATTTTCAACTGGTGGTAGCCGGATTGGAGGTCAATTTTGGAGTACACTAGCGACCCTTGCAATTGGTCAAACAAGTCGTCGATTCTGGGTAACGGGTACTTGTTTTTGATGGTAACCTTGTTCAACTCCCGATAATCCACACAGAGTCGAAAAGAACCATCCTTCTTGCGCACAAATAATACCGGGGCTCCCCACGGCGATACACTTGGCCGAATGAACCCTTTGTCGAGAAGATCCTGCAACTGATCCCTCAACTCCTTCAATTCTGCCGGCGCCATACGATACGGGGCCTTCGAGATCGGCGCCGTCCCGGGAATCAAGTCTATGATGAACTCGATCGCCCGATCCGGCGGCATCCCCGGTAACTCCGCGGGAAACACATCAGGAAACTCCCGCACCACCAATAACTCCTCCATGATCGGAGTCGCACGGTCCACCTCCACAACGGTCGCCAAAAATGCCGGGCAACCGCTATGGACCAACTTCCTCGCTCTCGTCGCCGACACCGTTGCAACAAAGCACGAGCTTTGATGAGCTCGATAGATAACCTCCTCCTGTCCCGGCTCCCGAAAAGTGACCAACTTCCTCCTGCAGTCGATCACAGCGTGATACTTCGAGAGCCAGTCCATGCCCAAGATGACGTCGAACGCCTCCAACTTCTTGAGCTCGAGCAACCGGACGGGCATAATCCAGTCGCCCACTTGCACCGGGCAGGATAAGCACCCCGTGTAAGTAATAGATGACGACTCTGGGCCTTCGACTCGCCACTTGCCCGTTGCCTCCAAGATAATACCATGAGTGCGTGCAAATGATCCGCTAATGAATGAATGCGTAGCACCTGTATCAAAAATGGCCCTGGAGCGAACTCCATGTATTAGAACCATACCTGCCACGACATTGGGCTCCTGGATGTCGACAGGATCCTGGGCCTGGGCCTGAACGGCGAATACCCGCCCGCTCGGCGCCGATCGCGTCATCTCCTGCTGCCTAGGAGCCATCGCGCGCCCCGCAGAGACGGGAACATAAGGAGCGCCTCCATAATGAACAGGGGTTGCCGGAGTCGACGCAGTTGAGGGGGCACGCGAACCCCTCGCTGGGCACTCTCGGCTCATGTGCCCCTCCTGCCCGCAGCTATAGCATCTGCCCTCACGCTGCCTGCACTGCTGCACCCGGTGGTCCCTGCTACCGCATATAATGCAAGGCCGTGGTCCCTGCCTCCACGTATCACGCCCCGGGGTCGAAACTGCGACCCGGGTCCGCCAAACAGATCCGCCACCTATGCATACCTGCATAGGCGAAGCGTCCTACCTGCAAGAAAAGTACTATAACTAAACAGATATCAGAGCTATAAATAAAAATCTGCTGTAACTAAAATCAATCACTGTACAACTGGAAATAAACAACACTGTCTGCCTCCCAAAATAATAATAATACAAATCCTCGAGTACAAGCTCTAAACCCAACCGGGAGGTAACTCCAATATATATATACAACAGTGTACAGTCTCTCAATACAAAATATCCTCACTACAAGTCTCTCAAAAGAGGAAAAGAAACTGCTAATCTACTGATGATCTCCTCAGAAGGGTACCGCTACTCTCCAACGCCGGGTAGGGATCTAGCTCGCGACTCCCTCGCCACGATCAACAACCGCAGAGTCGGCAACACCTGCTAAGACTCTGCAAAACAAAGAAGAGGAGAGAAAAGGGGGGGAAAAACCCCCAAAGGGTGTGAGAACTACTCCAAAAAGGGAGTTCTCAGTGGGTACCACCGCCAGACCCGACGGTCTGCCCACCAAGTCCTCAAGAGACAAAAACTAACCCAAGTCATAAGACTGAAATGAGTACGCTGGAAACTCTCAACAGCTACCCTGCCCCTAACTAAAGGCAAAAAGGGGGAGAACCAAACAGTGGTATGCAACCACTAGCACATGAAGTGCACCACCGACCCAATCGAACTGACTGCCACATCTGGTCCAGTCAAACCTGCGCCCACCTACAACCACCTCCCGCTGACGGGCAGGAATTACGTAGGGCGTCCAAACGGACAAGCTCGCTATCGAGGAGAGAAACATGCAGGCTATGGTCAAAATCCACTCTCTCTCTCAGAACGGATAGAATCAAGATGCTCAACCTCTCACACAGCGGTCAAAGTACTCGCAACAACACGGGACCACCGTCAACCAGACGGCTCTCAACAATACTAGCACTGATCTAAACTCAACTACCAGTCTGCACTCGGCCCCCAGGCACGAGTGTAACAATAAAAGTATCTGACCGAAATAAACCCAATCAAATGAACCGGTATGACACCCGGTACTGCCTGCTCTGCTGTCGAACTCAGTAACTGATCGGCACACGGCTCGATCTCAAGATATGTAACGGACCGGCACACGGCTCGGTCAAAAATATAAGTAACAGACCGGCACACGGCTCGGTCAAGCCTACCTCCGGAGTGGCACTCGAGGGGAGCGACCCACACGAGTAAAGTACATCTCAGTAACAGGTATCTCTGTCAAGTGTCTCAATGTAGCAGGACTGGATCACGACTCTGATCAAAGTGGGAAAGCTCAACCACTAAGGAAAGACCCGACCTCAATCGGATGCACTAAACGATAAGTGGGAAACTCCATCCACTAAAGAAACTGATACCCAATCAGGTGCATAGAGAAACACCCGGTCAACCGCCCAATATCCGCGGTTGCCGCAAAGCCCCACAACTAAACCAACCTGCCCAGACACGATGTCCCGACTGTACACTACCCAGACCCCCTGCTCGAACCCGAGCAACACTGACCACCTGACTAACAAGAAGGAGAAAAGAAAAGCATGGTTTCTCCTAAGTCAAGTTCCAATAAGTAGTGCAGCAGTAAAAGATGGCCTAACTACATGACCATACAAGCATGCAATTGTCCTCAAGGAAATAAAAGGGGGCTAAAGCATAATAATAGTTCCTTAGGAATAAGCAACATGCCGGAATCCCAAAACTAGATCTGTCCACAACTCAGGGTTCATTAATAGAATGATCATAATAACTCCTCAGAGTACAAATCCGCACATAGCTACGAAATCCTGTCCCAAGCATAATCCATCACAAGAAAGGCTATGTGCTAACATGGCATGTTACATAATTTCATAGGGTAACATTATCCTAGGTAAGCTTACACTAGTCATCACATAGATGCCCAAGTCATGCAAGTCCTCAGCATACCTCATAAATACTATTCTTGCAATCATTTATACCGATATCATTAACAAGCTTACCTACTTACCAATATAAACTATGTACCCTACACATGCATGCATCAGTCATAGAGGGGTGACATCCCCACAAGTGGACTTATACTTGCCACAACATAAACATTGCCTTAAACAATTACTGAAAATAAGCTCACCCACCTGAAGCGCTTAACCCAAGGCAAACCTGAAGTCGGTGAAGTGGGTAGACGCCCGCGGTCCAAAATCTGCCAACATAACACCCACGGTACAAGTCGCGCAAGCCTCGGCTTCAAACAGCTAAAAACACCCCTGGGCACAACAATAACGCTCAACATTACACTTTTATTCCAAAATTAACCAAACATACACAATCTGAAAATCAGTCCCAAAGCTGCGCATATTTCACCTGCTGCAAGTGCCCAGAAAAATCCAATAAAAATACCACAGTAATCCTCGCGTCGATACCTTCGAAACGAGTACCTGCACGTCCAATTCCGAGCTTCCTACACTGAGAAACAATTCCGACAAGGGAACCACCCCGAATCAAACTACACTCAAAAACTGTAGCAACAATTACTGTTCACAGATAATCTTCACCTTCGAGAAATATTCAGAAAATTCCAATAAAATTTGGGCATATTCCTCGTGATGTGTAGATGCAAATCGCCTCATGAATCGCCCCAATCCGATGCCTGTGCGCGAAGATATCACCAAAACACCGCGCCGCTGTCCCAGAACTCCGCCCAGAAAAAGGGGTTACAAGATGATCCGAAAGACCCATGAAAAGCTCGGAATGGGAAAAACCAGTAAACATGGGAAATATAGCCCTACCTGTCGTGAAGCCAACGGCGCAAGAATCACTGAAAAAGGTGCTCGGGGTAAGCCGGGGGAGTCCTCGCACCA
Source organism: Tillandsia leiboldiana (assembly GCA_029204045.2). Classification (NCBI taxonomy): domain Eukaryota; kingdom Viridiplantae; phylum Streptophyta; class Magnoliopsida; order Poales; family Bromeliaceae; genus Tillandsia; species Tillandsia leiboldiana. The sequence goes on along the minus strand of CM055062.1, from coordinate 37,012,039 downwards.
AAACGCGACGAAGAAGACCACAAACGAACGAGCGTCGCGCCGCGCCGTAAAAATAGAAACCTCGATAAGCGTGCCACCAAAAATCCCAAAACTTTGCAGAAAGATGCAGCCAAACACGAGGATCAACTTTGCTGAAGGCACCCCGGCGAGAAGAGGCTCGGAAATGGTGGAAAAAGGGAGAAGAAGAGAGCTCGGATCGCTATTTATAGGCAGCTGAAACAATTGGAAAATACCGGATATGTCCGGATTTCCGGGCGCTGGGAATTTTCGGGCGCGCACTGTAGCAGCCCGAAATCCCCGCGCCCGAACACTGTAGCCGCCCGAATCCCTCCTGGGCCGCCACGTCGCCCGCCAAACAGCGGACAGCAACCCCAGCCGCTCCCCGCGCGACACGTCGCGCCCCCCAGACGCCGACACGTGTCCTCCCCAAGCGCGGGAATCCGCCCGACCGCGCCCACGTGCGCCTGACGCCGCCGCCTGCCACCCTGCCGCGCACAGTAGACCCACCAATCGGAGAACGCCACGTGTCATGCCACTGCCTAGTGAACCCGGTGCACGAAATCGTGTGGACCGAACCAATGCAAACCTGCCACGTGTCACCCCCGGTCCACCGTGCGCCCCGCACTCCCCCGTAGACCGCGCCCCGCGGACCGGCCCACTCCCGAGCCGCCACGCGTCCCGCCCCCGGCGCACGCCTGCCGCGTGGACCGGGCGGCCCGCGCCTCCGTCCGCCGCGCTGCCTGCGGCCGCTCCGCCGCTGCCGCCGCCGCCGGAAACACTGTTCCGGCGTGAACAGTGTCCAGAGCCCAAAAATGACAAGTGGGTAGTCCGTTTTAACCGTTTTCGCGCGCTGAATCCAAATCCGAAGTCCAATTTGCCAAATTCCAACTCTAAATATTGCCGAAGGCATCCGGGAAGATGTTCCTTGATCCAAACTTCGCGCTGAGTCCATAATTAATATCCACTTCGCGCGAAACCACTTCTAACGATCCGACGGAGTCCAATGATCACCCACGTGATCCATATAACACACTGAGCCCAACACTAATGTCCAAATGGGGCACAAATCCCACCAACACGCCACATAGGCCTCCGGGAGCTGTAGATGATCCAGTAATCTCGTCGTGGGGATCCAGGTCCTCACATCCTCCCCCACTAAGAAAAGTTTCGTCCTCGAAACTAGCTCAAATCCCCCAAGGGTCCCACATACCACGGGTAGGTATTCATCAATAAAGCCTCCAGCTCCCGAAACATCACTCACTCCCCGTGATTACTTCCCAACAACAACAACAACAAGTACGGCATGGCCCGACATGCGATTTTCTCATCTCACGAGCCAGAAATCGCAACGGGCGTCCTTCGTACTCCAACAATCACAGATCTCAAAAGGGGCAAGTCGATCACGGGCGAGGGATCCAAAAGCAACACACTCCAGAGCTGAGACATGAAACAACACAGAGGCCCCATAAAGAGCCGGGGGAAACAGAATAATCAACAGCGCAACACGCCCCAAACCACCTCCTGGTGTCTACTCAACCAGGATCACCCGAAGTATACCCACAAATTCATCCTATGAGGAAAAAGATCCAATAAGCTGGGGTCTTCACTCGGTTACTTCCGATCCAAAATCACCCGAGTGGCCTACTCGACCACGAGCTACCCTCAAAAGGGATCCTCAAGAGGCACAATCTCAAGCCACGGTTGGACACTCAACAAGCCAACATAACTCCAACAGACCCCCGGGTCGAAAAGATGCCCTGACGGGGACCAAACCGTCAGTGAACGGGAGGGAAAACTGGCTCGAAAGGCGATCATAATGCGGAGGCTCAAACTCGCTGTCAAAAATCCCAAATCAGCAACAACAATCCACGAAAATCCCACTCAAGATGCTGAGTAATCAAAACTGATAGCCAAGCAGGCATGGCCTACGCCCAGGTATAACAATCCAAGCTGGGGGAAAGGACGTACTGAAGGCTCAACCGTGGAATCCAAGCTGCCTGCAAAACAGCGGTTCATCCTGCCACAACACTCATAGGGTTGGACTAATAAAGTGTGGACCGAAGATCCACCCACGGTAACTCCACCGCCACAATGGGAGGCATCACTAAATCACACAATTCCATCTCCCAACACAGGAAACACTAGCATTGGCGCTAATATCAGACACATTATCCATTGGCCATGCTCTCTCGGCACCGCCAAGTCTAGAAGCTTCTCACCTCAAGAATGAAAGTCGGTCTCAGTCAACTTGAATAACATCCACTTGGTCGGGTTCCACCGCCGTCCCTACGGCTCGAACAAAGCGACCCAAGAAGGTATGCTTCTGCAGCTACAACTTGTACCTCAATAACTTGGCATACCACTTCATCCACACGGGCATGGTAGCACATCCACAAAGTGCTCCTCGTGCTCCAAGTCACTCTGGGAGTAAATCAAAATATCCTCGAAAAACACCACTCCCAGTTCGCCCAAGTACAACTGGGACATACAATCCCTCAGATCTTGAAGTCCACAGGGCATTCGTCATTCCATTGGGCCTCGCTAACAACTCGTAATGCCACCACCGTGTCCAAAACGCCATCTAGGCGAAGTCCTCGGCTGTCTAACTCCAAGTGGGTGCTCGCATCATCCACCAACTGCCGGAGTATAATTCCATCATAAGGTCCTGGATACCATAAAAGGACCCTCACATTCGTGTATCAATGACGTGGCATCACCACAGTATACCAACGACGTGGCACTAGGTCAAACAGACCCCTCGATCCATCGGACCCTGCAACAGTGCCAAGTCTCTCTCTCAGCTCTACCGGCGATATCCAATGAGGTGCCGTCCCGGGTGGCGCGGTTCCTCGAACCACGTCAAACGCAATCTCTATCTCCCTAACCGGCGGCATTACCAACAACTAAGGTGAAATCACACACGGGATCTCGTAGGCAACAGAGATATCTCTGAGTCCCGGTGCCGCCGTAAGCACCTCTCACCCTGTCGCTAAAACCAGAGTGCTCTAACAACCTCAACGAGCAAGCCTCCAATTGCCTGTCTTGCCGAAGATCAAGTCCTCTTTTGCCGCAATCGAACATCCTGTGGCATAGTGCCCAACAATCTCAAGCATAAGGTCAAAACACCTAATTGCTATAATTTCCAATAACTCTGCCGGTGTCTCGCGGTCTCGGCCGCACTGGACATGATCCAAAAGCCTCCTCCACGTGCACAACAACAACAGGAACCTGTACCTCTAGTGCACGTGGTAACAAATCTGCCTCTAACCCATGTAAGAGTGGAGCATGCTCTAACTGCGACTACCGTGGTGAAATCCCACCTGCGACACTCAATCCACTACCGTGGCGCCCTCCAACCGGGCGGCACAGATTCATCCGCTCAAAGTAAGTGGTTGTCGCTCAATCTGCCTGAAAATCAGGGCTATCACTAGGAAGCACGACCTCTGTCTCTGATCACAATGAGGCGACGAATAAGGTCCTCCGCAGATAACAAATCCACGCTATCGCTGCGCCACTCTGATAAAATACTGATGTCGCCTTCGGGGTCCACTCGACCTCTGACATCTCGGGAATTCGTCATCCAAGAAAAGAAAATTAGTCATGCCCCTGCCGGCCGATCTGTCCTCCATCATCCGGCGCCAAGCGCCAAAATCCAGAACTCACCTCTGGCGGCAGATCCCTATCCAAAGGAACTGCAATGCCGCGCTCCATACACTGTGCCTGCTCCATCGAGGCGTCTAAATCTACAATGGAGGGACTGAATAACAGAAAGGTGCCCTGGCGCAATCCACTCCTAGTCTCATATATCCTATGCGCCTCGTCCCTCGAATCTGGAGCGCGCGGTTCAACAACTGCATACACTCTCAAGCACTGGGAGGCTCTCAATTAATCACTCCATCACCACCAGCCGCGACTCTGGCTTCAAAGGCTCCAAACTCAATCTTACGAGTCGGGGTGGTTCATCTGCCAAACATGGCTCCATAGGTCGATCATGTCCCACAGCTCACCAGCTGTCAACCATCCACCCTGCCTCGGTGCCTCGACACTAAACCTTGGCACAGAGGGGGCTACTCAGTGCTCCGGCAACTGTGTCACCAAGACCAGCTGCTCCCTCAGCCGCTGACAAGCCTCTGACAATCCTGTCATCTGGGTCCGGGGTTCTCTGACCTCGATCCGGGTATCCGGCCCAAAACCAACTGCTCAAGCTCAACTGCCAAGACAGGATGCACACGGGTCAAAACCCAACGTCGGGGAGACACCGCTCGCCACGACGAAACAACAAAACAGCACACAACAACACTCGACCCAATCCAGCGAAAGTCTAAAGCATGTCACCCGTTCCACAGCATTATGTTGTCTGCAGCCAACATAATTACTTAGGAGAATAAACATGCCAATCACTCCTCCGTCCCTCGGGAGAGGTATAAAACTCAATCAGGACTCTCGCAAAATCACGACTCTCACAAAGTCAACCAAGGGTCAAACCAAAAGCCTAGGGTTTCTAAGTCCACCATGACCTACAACCTAGGCTCTGATACCACTCTAATCTGTCACGCCCCGGGGTCGAAACTGCGACCCGGGTCCGCCAAACAGATCCGCCACCTATGCATACCTGCATAGGCGAAGCGTCCTACCTGCAAGAAAAGTACTATAACTAAACAGATATCAGAGCTATAAATAAAAATCTGCTGTAACTAAAATCAATCACTGTACAACTGGAAATAAACAACACTGTCTGCCTCCCAAAATAATAATAATACAAATCCTCGAGTACAAGCTCTAAACCCAACCGGGAGGTAACTCCAATATATATATACAACAGTGTACAGTCTCTCAATACAAAATATCCTCACTACAAGTCTCTCAAAAGAGGAAAAGAAACTGCTAATCTACTAATGATCTCCTCAGAAGGGTACCGCTACTCTCCAACGCCGGGTAGGGATCTAGCTCGCGAA
>CM055062.1:36929054-37006984 GCA_029204045.2 Tillandsia leiboldiana | reverse complement strand
CGTGCTAGATCTTTTGCACGGATTCCGATGCACCCCCCGGTTACGGCGACCTTCAAAACCCATTCCGGGAGATCCGTAAGTCGGATTTTAGATCCGATTGCACCGTCGTTCATCGTTTTTCGAGCTCTATCACTGAAAAATACCCGCACCGCGTGTTTAGTCAACTCAAAAGAGCTCGATAATTAATTTTCTCTAACTTATACTCTATTAGCAGGGGGGTAAAATATCACTAGAAAAGTCGTGTCATTACAGACATTATCTCTATGGGGCGCACTGCAACGTGTTTTCCGATCACCAGAGCCTCAAATCATGTTTACACAGAAGAACACTGAACTTACGGCAAAGGCGATGGCTGGGAACTACTAAAGGACTACGATTTGTCCATCCACTACCACCCCGGGAAGGCAAATGTGGTGGCCGACGCCTTGAGCGCCCTTACCAACAGGATCGTCTAATTGCAGAGTTCTCGCAATTGAGGCTGGAGGTAGTGCCAGCGGGTGCGGTTGCGAAACTTTTGTCTTGGTGGTGAAGCCTACGCTGATCGAGAGGATCTTGGAAGGCCAAACAACGGACACGCAACTACAACTGGTGCGGGACAGGATATCCTCGGAGCAAGGTGGGGATTTTACGATTGGCGCTGATAATGTGATAAGGTTCCGGGGATGAATTTGCGTGCCCGATGTGCCAGAATTGAGGAAAGAATTCTAACGGAAGCGCATAATGCCCTCTACACTGCGCATCCCGGAGGTACAAAGATGTACAAAGACCTGAGGCAAACCTTCTGGTGGCCCAAATTGAATGGATTACCATGCACTTCGTAACCGGTTTTCCGCGATCGCAACATGGACATGACGCGATATGGGTCATAGTGGACCGTCTGACGAAATCGGGCCACTTTCAGCCTATCCACACGACGTGGACCCGAGACCGGCTAGTGTCACACCCCGGAACTGCTACCAATTTGGCATGGTTCGGGCGCGCTGAACAGACGCCGAACGGACAGAACCTCCCCTGTCCGCCCAAGGCTAAGCGACAAGATCATGTACAAGAATCACCCAGGAATTAATTCTAGATATACACAATCACAACGAGAGCACAACCAGTGCTAACAAGAACATAAGAGCAAGGTACGAGTATATAAAAGTAAACATACAAGTAACAAAAGAGAGAAACTCTATCTATTACAACCATTCCATTCGAGTATATGAATAATACATAGATCACATCCAAAACGTCCTCACCCTATACAACATCTACTCTCAAAATGTAAAGACAAGGTGACAGGAGCTATAGATGTAGGGAGGCTGCTATCAACGCCTCTAGGGCGCCAAGCCCTTACCGCGATCCCCGCCGGGAGTACCTGTACTCGGCCCTGTAATAATAGTGGGGTGAGAACTATGGTCCATAGTTCCTAGTGGGTTCGGCCACCGACTCCACCGGTCTTCCCACTAGGTCCAAGAGGGCAAAGCAGATAGATAGATAGATAGATAGATAGAAAGATATATCTGAAAACTATAAATGCAGTAAATAACTACACTACTATGCCCAAACACGGAAAAACATGTATGCATGCTCAGGGGAGAGATATCCAAATATATCACTATGTCCAAGAAGTACTATTTCATACTTGTTCTTTAACTCATTTTCAAGAAGTGTGGTTTTTTAACACTTCATCTCAAATCTCACGGCACACCCGAAGGTTGCCCATGGCTCACAATCACGACGAGGGAGACTATGTCTCAACCTACCAATCGACGCGTCTGCGGAACCCTACCGTCCCTCGGGGTGGCGTGCCCCGTGACCAACTCCGGAGTAGGCGGCCGTAGAGGAGCGACCTCCACCAGCCAAAAAACAGACTATGAGCATGATCCAATCCTCTCCACACGAGGATACCCTATCTATAAGGCTAATGGCAACTGAGATCCCTATAGATAATACACAACCTATGTCTCACATGTGTCACGGTAGGTTTACCTACACTACCTTTCATATGCCACTCGTTCATTTATTGTGTGGTGTTCACAATTTCTACATATATGCCACTCGTCATCAATTGTTGACTCACAAGTCCAACACCCAATCCGCACTATAGGATTCCTCGGTATCGACCCAATCTTTCCCAATCCAACATATTAGCATAACATTTGCTAAATATCTATATCAACCGGAAAGTATAAAGATGGCAATACATACTATCCTACAATGCAATGGTGCGATATGCAATAGTGTAAGTGGCTAAGACATAGAGAGAAGCCCAGCGGCTTCGGTAAAAGCACCACCCACCTCGGGTCCTTGGCTCGGCTCGGCTCTCCAAAAGAAAAAAATCTACGGGAGCACCGGTCTCGATCACAAGGGTCGCCTCAAGTCGGATGTCCTAAACAAGTCCAAAACAGCCTATTAATAACCTCCAAGCACTATGCTTAGTGTTTTCACGTGCGCGCAAAAGCGCCGACGAAAGACGACGAACTTCCACGATTTGTGGTCTGGATCGTCAAGGGTTTACCCAAAACCCCTCCATGATGGAAGGATTCCATTTAAATCCCCCACCAAAATTACTAATGTCATTATTTCTCTTTTTGCCTCAAAAGTCCTAGAGCGCGTATTTCGGCTCTAACTTTTCGGCCGTTCGACGGAATGTCGATCCGTCTTCGCCAACGCGTTTCTCTACATAGTAATTGAGTTTTCATGGGTTCAAATTAGATCAATCCCATGAAAATCCAAAAACTCCTTTTTTAACCTTAGGTTTCATTTACACATTCATCACGATTTCTCCACGATTTTCGCCGATTTCTTCGACAAGAATTCTCCTAAGATCATATAGATTATAGATCAAAAAAGATATGGCAAAAATCAAATTTATCTTCCGCGAAACTCACCTCAAAATGCCATGATTTCGAGCTTTTCTTGGTTCAAGAGCTTGCCCTCGCTCGCCTTAGGCTTCCCGCAAATCGCTCCGCGATTTAGTGCACATTGGAGCAAGAAAATTTAGAGAGAGAGAGTGAGTGGAGAAGGTGAGAGAGAGAGAGAGCTCTCCATGGAAAGTGGTCCGCTCCTGGTGCTTGCGTGCGGGTGGAGAAGAAGAAGAAAGGTAAAGTTAGCGTTTTTGCATAAAGCCCCCCTACAATAGTGGTAATTTACTATTTAATCCAATTTGATCTGATACTTGCCTGCGGAGTCCTTCTGAGTGTCCGTTTGCACTCAAATTTGACAGGCAGGCTCATCTCAACTTAATTTATCACGAAGAATTTAAAATTTCAGTTTGGGCTATTTTTGGGTCACCAAAAGTCTCGCTGTATCCAGAATCGCTGTCAGGTACCTTTCTCACTGCTCGGGTATCGGATTGATGCGAAACTTTTATTGTAACCTTAAAACATAGTTACGAAGCTCCCGTAATTTTCTCAGAATTTTTCAACACTGTTGGCGGAGCCCGTTCTCACTATCCGGCATCCGATCAACGCGAAACTTTTTCTGTGGCCTTAAAACATATTTACGAGGCTCCCGTAATTTTCTCAGAATTTTCCGACACTGTGCATTTTCTGCTAATTTATCTGCCCCGTCTCTCACAGAAAATATTAAATCTTCTGTTTTCGCTCCGATTTCGGCGCAGGTCATTTCCAACCTATATTATGCTTCTATGAGTCCAATAAAAATAGTATCTTACACTATTTTTATTTATTTTTATTTATATAATAATTTTTCCGACTTACTATATCCTACCGTAACTTCTATATGGTATTTAAAAGTTGAACTTGCACATTTTACCTATGGCTAATTAGGATTTCTTTGAATTAATTGGGCATATTCTACTTAATGTCTAACTTCTACTTTTAGAAGTTCGGTATCCTACATTCTTCCCCCCTTAAGCAATTTCGTCCGCGAAATTTAAATTTAACGCAATTCAACCGAATCGAAATTCATACCTCTAATTCATCTCCTCGAAGAGATGAGGATGGTGCGCCCTCATCATTTCCTCAAGTTCCCACGTGGCCTCGCGATCATCGTGTTTGCTCCACCGGACCCTGACATAAGGAATCTCGCGGTTTCTCAATTTGCGCACCTCCCGAGCAATAATCGCCACCGGGAACTCCTCATAGCTCAAGTCATCCTGAAGCTCCGGCGGCTCATATAGCATCGCATGCTCCGGATCGGGTACATATTTGCGGAGATTGGAGACGTGGAAGACGTTATGTACATCCGCCAACTTCGGCGGCAATGCAAGCCGATACGCCACCGCTCCCACACGCTCCAATATCTCATAGGGGCCGATATAGCGGGGACTTAGTTTTCCCCGCACTCCAAATCGCTTCACGCCCCTCATGGCCGAAACCTTCAAGAAGACGCGGTCGCCCACCGCGAATTCCAAATCCCGCCGACGCTTGTCCGCGTAGCTTTGTTGCCGAGATTGCGCCGTAAGCAATCTTTTGCGAGCAAGGCGGACCTTCTCCTCCGCCTCCCGCAAAATGTCCGGCCCGAACTCCGTGCGCTCGCCCACATCACTCCAATAGATAGGGGATCGACACTTCCGTCCATAAAGAGCCTCGAACGGTGCCATCTCTAAACTAGCGTGATAACTGTTGTTGTAGGCGAACTCGGCCATCGGCAAGTACTTGCACCAACCGCCCTTGTAATCGATGACACACGCCCACAACATGTACTCCAAGGTCTGAATGGTTCTCTCTGTCTGACCATCAGTCTGAGGGTGAAAAGCGGTGCTAAAATCGAGCCGTGTGCCAAGGGCCTACTGCAGATTCCTCCAGAAATGCGAGGTGAACTTGGGGTCTCGGTCCGATACAATCGACTTCGGCACCCCGTGCAGCCTCACCACCTCGTCAAGATATACCTGTTCCAACTTCTCTCCCGCCCAGGTGGTGTGGACCGGCAAGAAATGTGCCGACTTCGTGAGACGATCCACGATCACCCAGATCGAGTCGTGGCCTCCCGTTGAGCGAGGCAACCCGACGATGAAGTCCATAGAGATGTCCTCCCACTTCCAAACGGGAATAGGCAAGCTTTGGAGTTTCCCCACCGGGAGTCGACGCTCCGCTTTTATCTGTTGACATGTAAGGCACTTTGCCACGAAGCGCCCAATGTTCGTCTTCATCCCCGGCCACCAATAGAGCATCTTCAACTCGTGGTACATCTTGGTGCCACCAGGGTGCTCGGCATAAGGTGACCGATGCGCCTCTCGCAATATCAGTTCGCGGAGCTCCTCATTTTCCGGCACACACCAACGGTTCCGAAACTGAAGTGTGCCATTGGCGTGTACATGGAAATCGCCGCCTCTGCCCTCCTCGATGTCACGCCGCACCTTTTGGAGACTTGAGTCGGAAGGCTGCACATTCTTGATCCTCTCCAACAAGGTCGGCTGAATAATAAGCGCCATCATCAGGGCCGGCACCTCGGGAGCGACTACCTCAAGGTTCATCCGCCCCATGTCCAACCATAACGGCGTTTGATTCGTGACGTCCATAGCGAGGTTCCTCGCCGTCTTTCTACTTAGTGCATCGGCGACCACGTTTGCTTTGCCGGGGTGATAAAGGATATCGACATCATAATCCTTCAGCAGCTCCAACCACCGCCGTTGCCGCAAATGAGCTCCTTCTGGGTGAATAAGTACTTGAGGCTTTTGTGGTCGGTGTAGATCTCGCAATGTGCACCATACAAGTAGTGCCTCCACAACTTCAGCGCGAAGATCACCGCCGCCAACTCCAAATCGTGAATGGGATAGTTCTTTTCGTGGTCCTTCAACTGGCGGGATGCATAAGCGATCACTTTTCCGCCCTGCATCAGGACACACCCCAGACCCAGATAGGATGCGTCACTATACACCACGAAGTCCTCGCCCTGCACCGGTAAGGCGAGAATAGGAGCCGACGTCAACCTTTTCTTCAATTCAATGAAACCCCGGTCGCATTCGTCGCTCCAAACGAACTTGACGCCCTTTTGCGTCTGCCGAGTAAGTGGAGTCACAATCCTCGAGAAACCCTCCACGAACCGTCGATAATACCCGGCCAAGCCCACAAAACTGCGGACTTCCGTGACATTCGTCGGGCGCGGCCAATCCCTAACCGCCTCAATTTTCTTCGGGTCGACTGAAATCCCCCCCTCAGAAATAATATGCCCGAGGAAAGCCACCTCGCGGAGCCAAAACTCGCACTTCTTCAGTCTTGCAAATAGCTTCTCCTCCCGAAGGATTTGAAGCACTATCCGCAAATGCTCCGCGTGCTCCTCGTCGCTCCGCGAATAGACCAAAATGTCGTCAATGAAGACCACGACAAATCGGTCCAAGTACTCCCTGAACACATGGTTCATCAAATCCATGAACGCCGCCGGGGCGTTAGTAAGCCCGAAAGGCATGACCGTGTATTCGTAGTGACCATAGCGTGTGCGAAACGCCGTTTTCTGAACATCCTCCGGCTTGATTTTCAACTGGTGGTAGCCGGACTGGAGATCAATTTTGGAGTACACCAGCGACCCTTGCAATTGGTCAAACAAGTCGTCGATTCTGGATAACGGGTACTTGTTTTTTATGGTAACCTTGTTCAGCTCCCGATAATCCACACAGAGTCGAAAAGAACCATCCTTCTTGCGCACAAATAATACCGGGGCTCCCCACGGCGATACACTTGGCCGAATGAACCCTTTGTCGAGAAGATCCTGCAACTGATCCCTCAACTCCTTCAATTCTGCCGGCGCCATACGATACGGGGCCTTCGAGATCGGCGCCGTCCCGGGAATCAAGTCTATGATGAACTCAATCGCCCGATCCGGCGGCATCCCCGGTAACTCCGCGGGAAACACATCAGGAAACTCCCGCACGACCAATAACTCCTCCATGATCGGAGTCGCACGGTCCACCTCCACAACGGTCACCAAAAATGCCGGGCAACCGCTATGGACCAACTTCCTCGCTCTCGTTGCCGACACCGTTGCAACGAAGCACGAGCTTTGATGAGCTCAATAGATAACCTCCTCCTGTCTCGGCTCCCGAAAAGTGACCAACTTCCTCCTGCAGTCGATCACAGTGTGATACTTCGAGAGCCAGTCCATGCCCAAGATGACGTCGAACACCTCCAACTTCTTAAGCTCGAGCAACCGGACGGGCATAATCCAGTCGCCCACTTGCACCGGGCAGGATAAGCACCCCGTGTAAGTAATAGATGACGACTCCGGGCCTTCGACTCGCCACTTGCCCGTTGCCTCCAAGATAATACCATGAGTGCGTGCAAATGATCCGCTAATGAATGAATGCGTAGCACCTGTATCAAAAATGGCCCTGGAGCGAACTCCATGTATTAGAACCATACCTGCCACGACACTGGGCTCCTCGATGTCGACAGGATCCTGGGCCTGGGCCTGAATGGCGAATACCCGCCCGCTCGGCGCCGATCGCGTCATCTCCTGCTGCCTAGGAGCCATCGCGCGCCCCGCAGAGACGGGAACATAAGGAGTGCCTCCATAATGAACAGGGGTTGCCGGAGTCGATGCAGCTGAGGGGGCACGCGAACCACTTGCTGGGCACTCTCGGCTCATGTGCCCCTCCTGCCCGCAGCTATAGCATCTGCCCTCACGCTGCCTGCACTGCTGCACCCGGTGGTCCCTGCTACCGCAGATAATGCAAGGCCGTGGTCCCTGCCTCCACGGCTGCGGTCTCGGTTGCTTCGGGGGCCTCCTGGAGCTAGACTGTGCCCCCGAACCACCGCCCTGGCGCTTCTTGCCCTTGTCCTTGGGCTCCGCTGCCATCTCGCGCTCCTCGCGCACATGGGCATCCCCATGTTCTGCCCACAGCGCTCGATCAAGAACCTCGGCGTAGGTCGTGAGCTTAAACAGCTGCACGGCCCGGTAGATCCAGGGCTTAAGCCCCCGCAGAAACCAATCGGCCCGGTCCGCATCGTCGCGAACAACATCGGGAACACAGTCGATGATGTGGGTGAACTCCTGCTCGTACTCCATCACCGAGCGACTTCCCTGTCGCAGCTTGCGGAACTTTTCCTTCATCACCCGCTTATCGGCGTCGGGAAAGTAGTGCCCGTACACCGTCCTCTTGAACTCCCCCCACAACATCGGAGGAAGATGCGCGGGTCGATCACGCTTCACCCGCCTCCACCATACTAACGCCGGTTCTCCAAAACTATGCGTGGCCAGGGGCACCTTGTCCCTTTCCAGGACAGGGAGATCTCCAAAGATAGTCTCCATAGCGCCAAACCACAACTCCACTACCGCCGGCTCCACCTTCCCTCCCTCGAAGGTCCGAGGTTTGAACTTTAGGAACCGCATCAGAACTGCCAATGCGCGCTCCGCTCCGCCGTTTCTGCCGTCGTATCGGGTGTAGTAGAACCCGATGCCGCCAGAGGCGCACTCCTTGGAAGGGGGCACGCCGACAGTGGAACGGCCCCCACGCCCTCACCCTCAACCGCTCCCGGCGCGTGAGTCGAGGGTGCAGGCGGATCACGGCTCCCAGCCGCCGTCGCGGCCGCCAACGCTGCCTGCTGCTCCAACAGTGACTGGAGCTGCTCCAATCGAGCCTCCTGGCGCTGCATCGCGCCTACCAAAGCAGCGACCTGCTCTCACAGCCCTTGCACCTCGCCAGATCCCGACTGCTCGGGCGCCGCTGGAGGCGGCACCGGAGAGGACCTACGAGTGTGGCATCTCCCTGACATTCTTTCCTGGAAACAAGAACTTAGTCAGTTAGTTTAACCCGATAGCTCCTTAGCATTTACGAAACTAGACAACTCAATAATAAATCGGGCGGAAGCATACAAGCATACTAGTCCTAGACCCTTAGCATCATGCCGTCGGCCGCCGACATAACACTTCGTGTCACCGAACAAGCACACTTGAATCCGTCTCTATTCTCAATTAGAGACATATAATCTTCTTTGACCCAATCAATTTCACTTCCGCCAACGTCAAGGGTTCACGTTTCACTCACGTCCCTACAACCTTAGGGTTTACCAGCCTAGGGTTTCCTAAGTCATCCTAGACTCTCTCTCTTTACTTGCTCTTATCTTGCTCTGATACCACTTTATCTGTCACACCCCGGAACTGCTACCAATTTGGCATGGTTCGGGCGCGCTGAACAGACGCCGAACAGACAGAACCTCCCCTGTCCGCCCAAGGCTAAGCGACAAGATCATGTACAAGAATCACCCAGGAATTAATTCTAGATATACACAATCACAACGAGAGCACAACCAGTGCTAACAAGAACATAAGAGCAAGGTACGAGTATATAAAAGTAAACATACAAGTAACAAAAGAGAGAAACTCTATCTATTACAACCATTCCATTCGAGTATATGAATAATACATAGATCACATCCAAAACGTCCTCACCCTATACAACATCTACTCTCAAAATGTAAAGACAAGGTGACAGGAGCTATAGATGTAGGGAGGTTGCTATCAACGCCTCTAGGGCGCCAAGCCCTTACCGCGATCCCCGCCGGGAGTACCTGTACTCGGCCCTGTAATAATAGTGGGGTGAGAACTATGGTCCATAGTTCCTAGTGGGTTCGGCCACCGACTCCACCGGTCTTCCCACTAGGTCCAAGAGGGCAAAAGCAGATAGATAGATAGATAGATAGATATATCTGAAAACTGTAAATGCAGTAAATAACTACACTACTATGCCCAACACGAAAAAACATGTATGCATGCTCAGGGGAGAGATATCCAAATATATCACTATGTCCAAGAAGTACTATTTCATACTTGTTCTCTAACTCATTTTCAAGAAGTGTGGTTTTTAACACTTCATCTCAAATCTCACGGCACACCCGAAGGTTGCCCACGGCTCACTATCACGACGAGGGAGACTATGTCTCAACCTACCAATCGAACGGGTCTGCGGAACCCTACCGTCCCTCGGGGTGGCGTGCCCCGTGACCAACTCCGGAGTAGGCGGCCGTAGAGGAGCGACCTCCACCAGCCAAAAACAGACTATGAGCATGATCCAATCCTCTCCACACGAGGATACCCTATCTATAAGGCTAATGGCAACTGAGATCCCTATAGATAATACACAACCTATGTCTCACATGTGTCACGGTAGGTTTACCTACACTACCTTTCATATGCCACTCGTTCATTTATTGTGTGGTGTTCACAATTTCTACATATATGCCACTCGTCATCAATTGTTGACTCATAAGTCCAACACCCAATCCGCACTATAGGATTCCTCGGTATCGACCCAATCTTTCCCAATCCAACATATTAGCATAACATTTGCTAAATATCTATATCAACCGGAAAGTATAAAGATGGCAATACATACTATCCTACAATGCAATGGTGCGATATGCAATAGTGTAAGTGGCTAAGACATAGAGAGAAGCCCAGCGGCTTCGGTAAAAGCACCACCCACCTCGGGTCCTTGGCTCGGCTCGGCTCTCCAAAAGAAAAAAATCTACGGGAGCACCGGTCTCGATCACAAGGGTCGCCTCAAGTCGGATGTCCTAAACAAGTCCAAAACGGCCTATTAATAACCTCCAAGCACTATACTTAGTGTTTTCACGTGCGCGCAAAAGCGCCGACGAAAGACGACGAACTTCCACGATTTGTGGTCTGGATCGTCAAGGGTTTACCCAAAACCCCTCCATGATGGAAGGATTCCATTTAAATCCCCCACCAAAATTACTAATGTCATTATTTCTCTTTTTGCCTCAAAAGTCCTAGAGCGCGTATTTCGGCTCTAACTTTTCGGCCGTTCGACGGAATGTCGATCCGTCTTCGCCAACGCGTTTCTCTACATAGTAATTGAGTTTTCATTGGTTCAAATTAGATCAATCCCATGAAAATCCAAAAACCCCTCTTTTAACCTTAGGTTTCATTTACACATTCATCACGATTTCTCCACGATTTTCGCCGATTTCTTCGACAAGAATTCTCCTAAGATCATATAGATTATAGATCAAAAAAGATATGGCAAAAATCAAATTTATCTTCCGCGAAACTCACCTCAAAATGCCGTGATTTCGAGCTTTTCTTGGTTCAAGAGCTTGCCCTCGCTCGCCTTAGGCTTCCCGCAAATCGCTCCGCGATTTAGTGCACATTGGAGCAAGAAAATTTAGAGAGAGAGAGTGAGTGTAGAAGGTGAGAGAGAGAGAGAGCTCTCCATGGAAAGTGGTCCGCTCCTGGTGCTTGCGTGCGGGTGGAGAAGAAGAAGAAAGGTAAAGTTAGCGTTTTTGCATAAAGCCCCCCTACAATAGTGGTAATTTACTATTTAATCCAATTTGATCTGATACTTGCCTGCGGAGTCCTTCTGAGTGTCCATTTGCACTCAAATTTGACAGGCAGGCTCATCTCAACTTAATTTATCACGAAGAATTTTAAAATTTCAGTTTGGGCTATTTTTGGGTCACCAAAAGTCTCGCTGTATCCAGAATCGCTGTCAGGTACCTTTCTCACTGCTCGGGTATCCGATTGATGCGAAACTTTTATTGTAACCTTAAAACATAGTTACGAAGCTCCCGTAATTTTCTCAGAATTTTTCAACACTGTTGGCGGAGCCCATTCTCACTATCCGGCATCCGATCAACGCGAAACTTTTTCTGTGGCCTTAAAACATATTTACGAGGCTCCCGTAATTTTCTCAGAATTTTCCGACACTGTGCATTTTCTGCTAATTTATCTGCCCCGTCTCTCACAGAAAATATTAAATCTTCTGTTTTCGCTCCGATTTCGGCGCAGGTCATTTCCAACCTATATTATGCTTCTATGAGTCCAATAAAAATAGTATCTTACACTATTTTTATTTATTTTTATTTATATAATGATTTTTCTGACTTACTATATCCTACCGTAACTTCTATATGGTATTTAAAAGTTGAACTTGCACATTTTACCTATGGTTAATTAGGATTTCTTTGTATTTACTGGGCATATTCTACTTAATGTCTAACTTCTACTTTTAGAAGTTCGATATCCTACAGCTAGCGCAAACCTACATCGACGAGGTGGTAAGATTGCACGGAATACCATCGTCGATAACTTCTGATAGGGACACACGCTTTGCGTCAAATTTCTGGCGAAGCCTGCAGCAGGCACTGAGGACCAAACTGCAGTTCAGCACGGCCTTCCACCCGCAGACGGACAGGCAATCGGAACGGGTGATCCAGATTCTCGAAGATATGCTTCAAGCTTGTGTGCTAGATCTGGGTGAGGGATGGTCGCGTTACCTACCCCTCGTGGAATTCGCCTACAATAATAGCTACCAAGCTGGTATTCAGATGGCGCCGTACGAAGCCTTGTACGGGCGCCGATGTCGATCGCCTATTTGCTGGGACGACTTGGGGGAGCGGAAGCAAGCCTTGTACGGGCGCCGATGTCGATCGCCTATTTGCTGGGACGACTTGGGGTAGCGGAAGCACTTGGGGCTAGACCTTGTAGAGGAAACGGAGACAAAGGTACGCCTTATCAGGCAGCGACTGTTGACCGCCCATAGCCGGCAGAAGAGCTACGCGGATCAGAGGCGACGGGAATTGGAATTTATGGTGGGGGAACACGTGTTGCTTCGTGTATCATCATCTAAGGGGACAAGATGGTTCGGCTTACGAGGGAAGCTGAGGCCACTGTACGTGGGACCGTTCGAAATCTTGGAGCGCATGGGCCCGGTGGCATACCGGTTGGCCTTACCGCCAAACCTCGAACGGGTACACAATGTGTTTCATGTCTCGATGTTACGGCTTTTTTGTGTTGGCATATTTCGTGAGTTGATTTGTTGAGTTGAGTCGGAGTCTTGAAGTGATCAAATTGTCAATCAGCAATCGAAGACTTAGAGAAGATTCAACAAGAGCTCAAGTTGACACTCAGTGTTTTGAGTCTTGAAGATTGAAGTTGAAGAATTATGGATCATATACCTCAATCTCAAGGAAAATGGATTCGGATTGATCAGGTACGTTTAACTAAATAATTTTGGTGATCCGAATACTTCTTATAGTGTAGAAACACTTGGATGAATTTTTTATTGCATAAAAATCAAAAACTGGACATTCCATATGTTCAGAGTCCGGATCGGGCTTTACATTCCGGACCCCGAACATAGGTTAGTTCATGCATAATTCCAGTCCGGACCCTAGGAATTTCAGTCCGGACCCCGAACGTGGAATTTGCAAGAAATGCATGAACAGTCCGGACGGTGGATTTCAGTCCGGACCCCGAATGTCGTCTTTTCTGGAAATTGTCTGTTTCGCTGAGACAGTCCGGACCGCCAACTCCAGTCCGGACCGTCGTCCTGAAAAATTCCAGATATGGTTAGTTTTTTATTCTTATCTTCTTCCAATGGTTTCTAAACTATAAATAGACACTTAGGGTTTCTCAAGAACTACCGATGAATTTATAAAACACTTGAGAGCAACCCTAGAGGCTAGGTTTTTATCGTTCTTCTTTATAGCCTCTTTTAGGTCAATTCGACGGTTCTTCCAAGATCTATCTTTTGTCGAATTGATCTAGTCTTTGCTTAGAGATTTCTTCTACGGTTCCTCAATGATAATCTAAGCAAAGGATCACCATCGAAGTCAATATTTTTATCGGCTGAGTTTGCGTCGTAGATTCGACGTGGCATCGTGGATTCGGTGTGTTGAAGGCTGTTATAATTTGGTTTAGATTTGTATTTATCTAAATTGAAGTTAAATCCTAATCTAATTAGGATAATATAAGATTTAGATTGTTGGGTAAAACTAGAATTTAATTAGGAGTTTAATTAGACTACAAATCCTAATTAGATTCTAGTTTGGAGGCATATATTATATATAGCATACCCGACCACTTTAATGACGCCGCAACTTTTAATTAGCCGAAGCGCTAATTAATTTAGGTCAATCAAGAAAGATACGTGTTGTTGGTGTTGGTACATACGGCCATATTAATGAAGCCGGGATTTTAATTAGAGGCTATGCTCTAATTAATTTAAGCAACCCAAGAGAAGAGATGCCGTATTGGAGGAGCCATATGTTGCTAATGAAGCCGGCAATTAATTAAGGAATTGAAGCTCTAAGGTGAGGGCGTCCATACGATTGGATTCTTAGGAATCGTTAGGGTGGATGCAAATTTTGATATTTCGGATCTATTCGGAGTTTCGGTTTTCTTGAGAGATATAATCATTGTATTCTTCTTTTGGCTTTAATAAAAGTCTTTGCTCCATCTTCGCCCGTGGATGTAGGCCGGTGGCCGAACCACGTAAAACTTGGTGTGCTATTTCTTTTCTTTTCTTACATTATTTTTATTCTTGGATCTATTTTTCGCCGTTTCGATTTAACAAACTGGTATCGGAGCCTTCTATTCCCTTGAGGATTAAGAATTATGACGACGAAGTTCGAGATCCAGAAATTTGACAGGACCAACAGTTTTGCATTATGGCAAGTCAAGATGCGTGCTATACTAACGCAGCAAGGATTGCAAAAGGCACTGTTGGGAAAAGAAAAGATGTCCGATTTGTTAACGGCGGAGCAGAAGGAGGAGATTGATGACAAAGCTCTTACGGCAATACAATTATGTTTATCCGATGAGGTATTGCGAGAGGTCTTGGATGAAAAGACCGCTGCAGGGCTTTGGCTTAAATTGGAATCTCTCTACATGACGAAGTCTCTCACCAACAAGTTATATTTGAAGCAACGTCTCTTCATGTTGCGCATGGCGGAAGGTACCTCTATTAAATCGCATTTAGATGAATTTAATTCTATTATTATGGATCTCTGCTCGATAGATGTCAAAATCGAGGAGGATGATGAAGCCCTTTTATTATTATGTTCTTTACCGCCCTCTTATAAGAATTTTCGTGAGACTTTCTTGTTTGGTCGGGATACTCTATGTCTCGATGATGTCAAATCCTCTCTACTATCAAAAGAAAGGATTGATATGCAGATAAGTAATGAGACAGGTGGAGTTTCAGGAGAAGGTTTAGTTGCTAGAGGGAGGTCTCGGGAAAGGGGTTCCGATAATAGAGGTACATCGAGATCAATGTCAAAACACAGGAATCTGATTTGCGGCTATTGCAAGAAGAAGGGTCACATAAAAGCTGATTGTTTCAAGTTGAAAAATAAAGAGCAGCGGAAGAATAACGGTGATAAGAATCAAGATCAGAAAAACACCAATGCTAAACCAGAAGCAAGTGTTGCAGCAGGAGAATCAGATGGCGGCGATATGGTCTTCACAGTTACGGATAAGACACGCAGGCAGGATGAGTGGCTTATGGACTCCACATGTTCCTTCCATATCTGTTCACATAGAGATTGGTTCTCGACGTACAACCCTATTGATGGTGGAGATGTATTGATGGGAAATCACTCTAAGTGTACAGTTATTGGTATTGGCACTGTTCAGGTACGGATGTACGATGGAGTAGTAAGGACTATATCTGAGGTTCGGCATGTTCCGGATATGAGAAAAAATCTGATTTCATTAGGTACACTTGATACTAAAGGTTTTAAGTATTCTTCGGTTGATGGATTAATGAAGGTCGCTAAAGGGAATCTTGTAGTGATGAAGACCAAGTTGTCCGACATGTTATATGTTCTACAGGGTTCCACTGTGACAGGTTCAGCAGCGGTGACTTCTTCCTCTATGTCAGATTCAGATAGCACCAAATTATGGCATATGCGACTGGGCCATATGAGCGAGTATGGTATGATAAAGTTGAACGAGAGAGGTTTACTTGGTAATCAGAGTTTAGAAAAGTTGGATTTCTGCGAGCATTGTGTTCTTGGCAAACAAAAGAGAGTCAGCTTTAAGGCCGCAGTTCATCGAACAAAAGGTACTCTAGATTATATTCATTCTGATCTTTGGGAACCATCTCGTACTCCTACTCATGGTGGTGCTAAATATATGTTGACTTTTATTGATGACTATTCTCGTAAGGTGTGGGTATTCTTTCTGAAAAGTAAGGACGAGGTGCTCAGTTATTTTAAGCAGTGGAAGGTTATGATCGAGAAGCAAACTGAAAAGAAAATCAAAAGATTAAGGACTGATAATGGTTTGGAATTCTGTTCATCAGAGTTTGAAAAATTCTGCAAGAATGAAGGGATCGTTCGACACAAGACCGTTAGGCATACTCCACAGCAGAATGGGGTGGTCGAACGGATGAATAGAACTCTTTTAGAGAGAGCACGTTGCATGCTCTCTAATGCTGGCTTAGCGAAGAGTTTCTGGGCAGAGGCGATCTCTACGGCATGCTATCTGGTAAATCGTTCTCCACATTCGGCACTTGATTGCAAAACTCCGGAGGAGGTATGGTCTGGTAGCCCTTCTGATTATTCTAACTTGCGCATATTTGGTTGTCCTGCTTATTTTCATGTAAATGAAGGCAAGTTAGAACCTAGGGCTAAAAAGTGCATCTTTATTGGTTATGCGACGGGGGTTAAGGGATATAGATTGTGGTGTCCTGAATCGTCTAAATTAATTATTAGTAGGGATGTCACGTTTGATGAGTCTATTATGCTATATCCTAACCGAAATTCTTCTGATGAGACCCCGAGTGCTAGCAAGCAGGTGGAGGTAGAGACCGATGGTATAGTTCAGTCACAGAATTCTTCTCAGTCAAAGGAAGTTCAGTCGCTAGACACCTCAGTTACTGAAACCCCACAAGTTGAGAGACAGAGCATTGCTACAAGTAGAGCGAGGAGACAGATAAAACCACCGCAGAGATATGGTTATGAAGATATGGTTGCTTATGCTCTTTCAGTGGCACAAGATACAGAAGAAGATGGCGAACCTTCCACATATAATCAGGCTATTTCTAGTGCCAGTTCTGCAGAGTGGTTGGTAGCAATGAATGAAGAGATAGAGTCTCTTCATAAGAATCGCACATGGGAGTTAGTAAAATCGCCTACAGGCAAGAAAATTGTTGGCTGCAAGTGGGTCTTCAAGAAAAAGGAAGGAATCCCTGGCGTGGAAGATACAAGGTATAAAGCTCGTTTAGTTGCTAAGGGCTACAGTCAGGTAGAAGGTGTTGATTTTAATGATATTTTCTCACCCGTCGTGAAGCATACTTCTATTCGTGTTCTTCTATCATTAGTAGCCATGCATGATTTGTATCTTGAGCAGCTTGATGTTAAGACAGCTTTTCTCCATGGAGAACTTGAGGAAAAAATTTATATGAAGCAGACAGAGGGATTCATTATTGAAGGGAAGGAGGACCATGTTTGCCTGTTAAGAAAATCGCTTTATGGCTTGAAGCAGTCTCCTCGACAATGGTACAAGCGGTTTGACTCCTTTATGACGGGTCACGGATATTCAAGAAGCCAGCGTGACAGTTGCGTATATTTTAGGAAGCTTGATCAGGGATCTTTCATATATTTGTTGCTCTATGTCGATGATATGTTGATTGCTTCGGACGACATAGTTGAGATTAATAAGTTGAAGGCTTCATTAAAGGGTGAGTTTGAGATGAAAGATCTGGGTGCTGCTAAGAAAATTCTTGGTATGGAAATTAAGAGAGACAAGAATTCAGGATTTCTGCATTTATCACAAGAAAAATATATAGAGAAAATTCTAAAGCGTTTCGGTATGGCAGACGCAAAACCGGTGAGCACTCCTTTTGCGGCGCATTTCAAACTTTCGGCCGAGTTATCACCACAATCCGATGATGATAGGGAGTACATGTCACATGTTCCATATTCTAGCGCTGTCGGGAGCATCATGTACGCCATGGTTTGCACACGACCGGACATCTCTTACGCAGTGAGCATGGTTAGCAGATACATGACCAATCCTGGTAAGGCTAATTGGCAAGCTGTTAAGTGGATTCTGAGATACTTACGAGGTACCACTAGCACTTGTTTGGAGTTTGGGAGGTGTAAGGATGGTGTGGTTGGATATGTTGATTCGGATTTCGCAGGTGATTTGGATAGGAGGAGATCACTTTCGGGGTATATTTTCTCTATTGGAGGATGTGCAGTTAGTTGGAAAGCTTCATTACAACCCATTGTCGCCTTGTCCACGACCGAGGTGGAATATATTGCTATGACAGAGGGTGTGAAGGAAGCTATGTGGTTAAGAGGCTTATATGGAGAGCTTACTTCTTGTTGGGAGCCGACGATTGTTTATTCAGATAGTTAGAGTGCTATTCATTTGTCTAAAGATCAAATGTTTCATGATAGGACGAAGCACATCGATGTAAAGTTTCACTTTGTTCGGGATGTGATCGGAAAGCGCACAGTGACTGTTAAGAAAATTGGTACCGAGGACAATCCGGCGGACATGCTTACTAAGTCTCTTACAATTGCCAAGTTTGGACTTGGTGGCAGTTAGCAGCATTTGAGGCCCTATGGGGCGTTTGGAGAAGACGGAGCACGGAGCATTAAGGAGCATTAAGGTGAAATTCAAGTCAAGGTGGAGTTTTGTGACAACCTCAACACAGCGGCTAAAGACTACAAATCAAACCAAGGTGGAGATTGTTATAATTTGGTTTAGATTTGTATTTATCTAAATTGAAGTTAAATCCTAATCTAATTAGGATAATATAAGATTTAGATTGTTGGGTAAAACTAGAATTTAATTAGGAGTTTAATTAGACTACAAATCCTAATTAGATTCTAGTTTGGAGGCATATATTATATATAGCATACCCGACCACTTTAATGACGCCGCAACTTTTAATTAGCCGAAGCGCTAATTAATTTAGGTCAATCAAGGAAGATACGTGTTGTTGGTGTTGGTACATACGGCCATATTAATGAAGCCGGGATTTTAATTAGAGGCTATGCTCTAATTAATTTAAGCAACCCAAGAGAAGAGATGCCGTATTGGAGGAGCCATATGTTGCTAATGAAGCCGGCAATTAATTAAGGAATTGAAGCTCTAAGGTGAGGGCGTCCATACGATTGGATTCTTAGGAATCGTTAGGGTGGATGCAAATTTTGATATTTCGGATCTATTCGGAGTTTCGGTTTTCTTGAGAGATATAATCATTGTATTCTTCTTTTGGCTTTAATAAAAGTCTTTGCTCCGTCTTCGCCCGTGGATGTAGGCCGGTGGCCGAACCACGTAAAACTTGGTGTGCTCTTTCTTTTCTTTTCTTACATTATTTTTATTCTTGGATCTATTTTTCGCCGTTTCGATTTAACAAAGGCGTTTCGTGGATTCGAAACGTGTGCTCGTGGATTCGAGTGGCGTTCGTGGATTCGAACGTGTGCAGTGGACGTGGAATCGGTGGAGCGCAAGGTCCGAAGAAGTTAAAGGAGGGGTTGAATCCGTGGAGTCGGTAATCACCTTGTTATTCTTCTTTTCTTAGTGGATTGTTATTGCGTGTTGGTCCCGTGGTTTTTGTCCTGGATTGGAGTTTCCACGTAT
This sequence comes from Tillandsia leiboldiana, assembly GCA_029204045.2. Classification (NCBI taxonomy): domain Eukaryota; kingdom Viridiplantae; phylum Streptophyta; class Magnoliopsida; order Poales; family Bromeliaceae; genus Tillandsia; species Tillandsia leiboldiana. The sequence goes on along the minus strand of CM055062.1, from coordinate 36,987,694 downwards.
ATTTCGGTGTGCTATTTTTATTTTCCGCATTGGTCTTTATTTTGCACTGAGATTGGTTTTATAAGTATTACACCTATTCACCCCCCCGCTAGTTGTTTGATAGTACCTATTTAGATCTTTGGGGATCCAAAAACCTACAATTGGTATCAGAGTAGGTTTTAGGTTTATCTATCATGTCGGGTGTAAGTGGTAATATTTATAGACCTCCTCTTTTTGATGGGACTAATTATGCTTATTGGAAAGTGCGGATGAGAGCTTTTCTCATCGCAATTGATGAGCGGGTATGGCAATCCGTGGAATACGGTTGGGTGCATCCTGTTGAGGAAGTAGGAAATTCTACTACCCCAAAACCTCGCTCTAGATGGTCCAAAGAGGAATTCGAAAGTTCTTCTTACAACGGGAAAGGTATAAACGCTTTATTTAATTCTCTTTTCTCGACTGAGTTGACACGAATTTCCGCGTGTGAAACCGCAAAGGAAATTTGGGATATTCTCAAAATTACACATGAGGGTACTAATCTAGTAAAAATTCAAAAGCTCCAGATGCTTACAAGTCAATTTGACTCTATTCATATGGAAGAGCATGAATTGTTTACAGATTATTACACTAGACTTCAAGATGTAATCAATACTTGTGCTAATTTAGGAGAAAAGATCCCGGAGTCGAAAATTATAAGAAAGATACTTCGGACTCTTCCGGAACGGTTTAGGGCAAAGGTTACCGCCATTGAAACCGTTAGTCATCCGGATGAGATGAGAGTAGAGGAATTAGTAGGTGCTTTGCAAACTTATGAGATCACTTTTCCTACTAATCAAGTTTCTTCGAAGTTTTCTTCTAAGCTTACAGGTGTTGCATTCAAATCAACAAGGGAAGAAAATGGCGAATCAAGTTCCGACGATGAACTCTCTTTTGCCGATTTTGAAGAACAATTGGCGCGGATCGTAAAGAAATTTCGTCGGAAGTTTTGGAAGAATCGAACCGATGAATCTTCATCCTCGAAACCAACTAAAGGATCATCGGGTTCTAAATTCTCTAACCTCAAAAGCTCTGCAAAACCTTCTAAGGAAAAAGATGAATTCGAAGGGGAAATCCAATGTTATAGATGCAAAGGCTACGGCCATATTTCAACGGATTGTCCTTCTCCAAAATCATATAAAAAGAAGGCTTTGCAAGCGAAAACTTGGGACGATTCGACTTCTAATGAATCGACCTCAAGTAAAGAGGAAAAAGTCGTTGCCTTTCATGCCTCTCAAATTCCCTCTTCTAATGTTTGCTTATCATCTTTAATCACTGACTCTATTCCTTTGATTTTGCATGAAACATCAACATCCGGCGGAGAGTCATCAAGTGAGGGGGAGTCGGACGAAGAAGAACTCGTTGAGGCATATCAACAACTTCTTACGGAATCAAAGAAGATGGCCAAGCATATTAAGAAGTTGAGGAAGCAACGACTTGAGATTCAAGACGAGAATCATGCTTTAAAGATAAAACTTCATGATCTCGAGGAGGAACGAGAACGTTTATTTGATAACAATAAAATCCTCCAAGAAGAGCGAAACCAATCGGAGACAAACGCTAAATCATATATGGACAAGATTGGTTTTCTAGAAAAATAGTTTGAGGAAATTCATGTCACCAACCAAGCTTTGACCAAGCAAGTTCATCAACTTAAATCCGACATACAAAGGCTTTCAACTGGTTCCAAGAAATTTGATTGTATGTCCGGATTAGGTCAAACAAACAAGGTTGGTTTGGGATTTAAAAAGAACCAAACTGTGAAGGCTTCAAGTTCCACAACTAAATTGAAAGGAAGAACTTGTCACCAATGTGGACTTAAAGGACACTTGATGAAGTCGTGCCCGAAAAAGAGAAAGAGGAATTCTTCGGTAACTTCATCTACGGAGCGAACTCAACGGAATCAAAAGACACATCAAGTCAATGGAGTTCACTCAACCCACCAAAGGTCCGAGCCACAACATCAATCATTCAAGTGGATCACTGCGAGGCAAAGACCTAAGGTGGATCAACAGTCACAGCTATCAACTCCCGGCCACAATGAATCAAGACAACCCAAAATCCGACGATTTTGGATTCGGAAAGGTGATATCTTTCTTTGTCTTAAGTTCTAAATAGCTTATGACTGTATGTAATGCTTTGATCGGTTTTTCTTTCATATTGTTCTTGATCTTTGCATTACATGTTTTCAATGCTCTTCGTTTTTATGTTTTATTTTTAAACAAAAGGGTTTTAACGAACAAGTGCATTGAATAAAAAGGGTTTCACTTTCAATCACCCCAATTTAATTTTATATGAATTATCAACTTTACTCCATAATCATAATTCGTGAAGATACTTCAGTATAAGAGTTTTTGATAATTATATTCATCAAATTTTAGTAATCATGTGTGATCTTTAGATGATTATTCTATCTCGGTTGTGTGAGTTCTTTGTGATAAACATGAGACAACCGATAGACTAAAATTTGGGATTTAATTCTTTCACATAAGAGATTGTATTTTCTTACAAGGGTAATGAAATGAATTGCAAAAGATGTGGAAAGAGTTACATCCGAAAGGAGTGTGAAAACTACCACCACATGTTGGAAAGAGCTGCCACCCCGGTCGTCCGGTTAGTGTGTGAAGCTACCACATGTTATGGATGCTAGAAAAATATTTTTGAAATTTTTTAGATGAAGCATTCGGAGATTTATATTCAAAGTTCTTATTTTGATTAATCTCCTGGTTGGTATAAGGTGGGATAGTTGAAAGATGCTCAAAGAGCCACCCTTAGGTATTTTAGTGCTTATCTCAAATTTGAAATGGTAAGAAATCAAATTGATGTCATTTGGAAATCTCTGTAAGTCATCTTTGTAAATCCGTTACATCTTGATAGACTTTGGATCTCAAGATTATTTTTGATGACTTGTGTTTGACGTATATAATATGAAAAACGGTTTATAATGTTTTATCTTTGTTTTTCATGATTTCGGAGTAAATCTTTTTAATTTTTGTAAAATTAATTGGATTGAATGACATCTATGTCATCTCATATTATTTTCAAGCACTTAAATTGTTTTCTTGATGAAATACAAATCGGTAATTCAAATATTTCAAAATCTGGATTTGTTTTCCAGAAATTATTTGTTTTTTGCTTTCGAGTACCGGTACGCAATCTGTGTTTTTGTCATATACCGGAACTGAGCTTTTATCTCTCTTTCTCTATGAACTAATGTTGTTAGTGATTTCTTTTTGCCTATATTCACTGTTTGACAATTTGTGACAAAAAGGGGGAGAACAGAAATAGGGGGAGAACAGAACAGAGATATGGGGAGAACTGTCACGCCCCGGCGTCGAAACCGCGACCCGGGCTCGCCAACAGATCCGCCGCCCATACGGGAAGCCCCGTATAGACGAAGCGACTAACCTGCAAAAGAACATCTATACTATGCAGATATCAGAGCTGAAAGTAAACTGCTAGAATAAAAACTATATACAACACAAGTCCTCACCAAAAGTACAAAAGTCTCTCGAGCAGTAGAAAATAAATACAACTCTATACCTCACTACAAAGTTCTCTCAACATGAACTCTCAAAAGTAATAAGGGTACATTTACTCACTGGACGATGACTGGTAGGGAACTATCTCGCGACTCCCTTACCTCGATCAGAAGAAGCAGCAACAGGAGCAGCAGGAACCGGAGTAGAAGTCCCTGTGGGGAAAACACCACGACGGGTGTGAGAACTACGTCCCAAGTAGTTCTCAGTGGGTGCCGCCAACAAGCCCAACGGTCTGCCCACTAAGTCTACTAGAGGCATAAAGTAACGATAATACAGAAATGAAAGGGCTGGAAAAGTAACTCTACAGCTACTATGCCTCTATCTAGATGCTCAAGAAAAGGAACAGATGGAACATGATGCACCTACTAACACACACAGTAAACTCACCAAATCTATACTGACTGCCTCAAAGGGTCCAGTCAAACCTGCGCCCACCTACTGCCGCACATCCTCAACAGGACGGGTCTACCGTAGGGTGTCCGTGACTGCCACTAACTGGCACAGTCAGAGGGACGGCGTCGACAAGTCGCGATAGCAAGTAACAGGCCCAACTCCGGAGTGGCTCTCGAGGGGAGCGACCCCACCGAGGAAAGTATCCGCGTAACTCTGTCGAGCTCAAATATGGCTCATGCAGGCTATAGTCCAAACCACGATCAACAAGATCGACCAACAACAACAACTCTCAACCCAGGCTGGAAAACCACACAGCTGGGGCCACCGTCCACCAGACGGCTCCCACAACAGAACACTAAACTCACAGGAAAGACCGACACCATAAGGGTTCGGAAACCCGATAGACCGGTGCTAAGAACCGTATCAAACAAGAACAGACTCTAGGCTCCGCCTATCGAAGTTCCCGATCCCCTTACAGTTCGGGAAAGCAAAACCTCGGCACGACACGCAGAAAGCACCAACAGGGCCCGAAAGTCCCGGGAGACCTACACCTACAACCCTATCAAACAAGAACAGGTTCCAGGCTCGGCCCCGGCGGCTTTCGTCCCGACAAAGGAACGGCCCCTAGAACCCGGATCACTCGAATCCTTTCGAGTGAGGAGATTTATATGAAAAGGTGACATTTGTTATTGAAAATTATTTTGATCTGGAAGAAATCCATATTTAACGATTTTAGTTCTTTTTAGAAAATCAGTCAGAAAAATAAGTGTTTTACCCAAACCCCGAAGGGCTGATGCCTTTGTCCAATCAAACAAGAACAGACTCTAGCGGCCCTTCGATGCTTGGAAGAAAACATTGGTAGACTAAAATCATGTGTATGTCGAAAAGGGTTCTAGGTTCGGCTAACACTAGTATACTACTACCATTGACACAGTGGCGACAACCCCAACAGGGGAAAACAAGACCTCTCGGGACCACCGTTTATCTCAAACGGTTCCCGGTATAGACAAGCGATCCACTACATCTACCAGACTCCACTCTGCCCCCAAGCACGAGTGCAAATGCATCCCACACTAAAAAGATGTCCTGACCGCTCGGCCCACTACCCGGGCGAGGATAACACTAAGTCCAGGAATGAAACATAAAGTGTGGATGTCTAAGCATAAATAACCCTAGCCCAAGTGAGGGTTTTCTACTGGTCTGGTTACACATGCAACATATGACGGGGGTGCTAGGTCAGGTTCAACATAACAAATATTTACATGAAAGTAGGAAACAGGAGATCACCAAATCGACAGATAAAACAAGGAACAACAATTCCTACACTCTAGCATGCTACCCCAGTCCAATCACTATCATGCATGATTCTATATCAATAGAATTAGAGTACAGTCCATAGATCTTGAAAGCAAAGCCACCCACCTGAAAACGCTGATCTGTCCAAATTCTACAGCTGATAAAACCAAAAATAGCAACTCACTGTCCAGTATGCCCCGTACAGTCCAAAATCCCACCTGGGTACAACATAGGGCTACAGTTATACTCAACAACCCAAAATCTGCCCAAAATCGCAAGTCTGAAATTCAGCTGTAAAAAAGCCAATAATTCACCTACTGAAAGTGCTCAGTAAATTCCAGATAAAATACCCCAACGTTCTACGCGTCGATAGCTTCGAAACAAGTACCTGCACGCCCAAAACGGAGCACCATAGGCCGAGCTATAAATTCCACAATATCGGTGCGCAGTAACTCCCAATCAAATAACTGTAATCTCTTATACAGATAAAATGGAAAGTGTATACCTTTGGGGAGGTCTCCAAAAATTCCCAGAAAAATATATGATGATCCTTGTGTCGCGTAGATGAAAAAAGTCTATAAGCACGTTCTGATCCGAGATCTATGCGCGAAGATATCCTCAAAAGAAGCTGCTGTCCTCACCACAAACTCACAGCAAGAAGGGTCCCAATGAGCACGAGAAAACACCTCGGAAAACGTGAAATCAGAAAATGTGCGTGAAACCCAAAATCATAGCCTCACCTGTTACGAATCCAGTGGCGAAGAAATCGCTCGAAAAGATGGTCGAAGTAGGTCGGGGGAGCTCGTACACCGAAGAGCGACGGAAGCAACACCAAAGAAGGAGCGTCGCGCCGCGCCAAGAAAAAGAGAATCTCGAAAAGTGTGCCCCCAAAAATCCCCAAACTCTGCAGATGGAAGCTCCACAGTGTGAGGATCAACTTTGGTAAAGGGCTCTTGGCGGTTTGAAGCTCGGAAGTGCCAAAAGGTTGAAGAAGAAGAAGGCTCGGGCTTTAAATAGGCCCCAAAAAAACAATTGAAGAAATACCCACTGTGTCCAGGTTTTCAGGCGCATGGCAACTTTCGGGCGGCTACAGTGTTGGGCCGGCCCAACACTGTGCGCGCCCGAAACGGCCCGGGGCCGCCACGTAGCCCGACCAACAGGCGACAGCGGCCCGAGCCGCTCCGCTGCGGCCACGTCGCACGCCCCGGCGCCCGACACGCGTCCCGCACAGCGAACAGCTGTGCGGGGCGCATGAGCCGCCGACGCGTGGCACCTCCCCGGTCAAACCGGGTAGGTGGCGCCCGCCAGTGGCAGGGCGACACGCGTCCCTGCCACTGTCGCGGTCACACGTGCGGGCAGGCGGCGCCTGCCGCGCACGCGCCCCGAGGCGGGGTCCCGCATCCCCGTGCGCCGCACCCGGTGAGCCGACCAATGACACGTTGACACGTGTCCCATGCACCCGGTCCACGCACCCAAAATAGGTTCCGTGGACCGCGCCGCGTGCACCAACCAACCGGGGGATGCCACGTGTCCGCCCGCCCAAGTCCATGCACCGCCGCGCAAAATCCGTAGACCGCGCCTCACGAGCCCGCCAATCAGGCGGCGCCACGTGTCCATGCGCCGGGTCCGTGCACCCAGCCGCTCCCCTCTGTGGACCGAGCGCTGCGGACCGGCCCAATCACAAGCTGCCACGTGGCAGCCGGCGGTCCACGGCCCCTCCCATGCACCGAAATTCAGCGAAAACTTCCGGGGGTCCGTTTTTGGGCATCCGGACTCCAAATCAAACAAGCAAATAGCCGTTTTCAAGCGTTTTTCCACGCTGAATCCAAATCCAACCTCTGTTTGGCCCAAAACCAGTCCGAAAATTTGGCAAATGCAGCCGAAGTCCAATCCAGCTGTGGATATCACACAGGGTCCATCTGTGGCATCCCTTTGATGCACTATGGACCAGATACACCAACACTAGGTGTTCAACACCACGGTTCATGGGAGAAGCTACACGGGGATCAGGGTCACCACAAGAACAGAGACGCTCAAGAAAGGGGGAGATAAAGAAAAGAGATGATGAAAAAGGAGCTGAAAAACAAAAAGAACCAAAAGGACGAATCAAATGTAGGATATAACTTTAATTTCTGACAACTGACTTTTGATTTGTTTGGAGTTTTGTTTTGCAGGCTCTACATCACTTTAAGACTCCAAGTCCTAAGTCATAGAGTTCGTTCTAAGACTGGTTCAAATGTAATTTTTGTTTATTGGATCTTTCACGCAATGAAAGTTAATGTTTTGGTGATGACATTGAGTTTCGATTTTTTAGTTTAATATGAGTGTCTTGAGCGTTTTACGTATTTTTGGGTTTTGTCACGAAATTGCCAAAGGGGGAGAATGTTACGGCTTTTTTGTGTTGGCATATTTCGTGAGTTGATTTGTTGAGTTGAGTCGGAGTCTTGAAGTGATCAAATTGTCAATCAGCAATCGAAGACTTAGAGAAGATTCAACAAGAGCTCAAGTTGACACTCAGTGTTTTGAGTCTTGAAGATTGAAGTTGAAGAATTATGGATCATATACCTCAATCTCAAGGAAAATGGATTCGGATTGATCAGGTACGTTTAACTAAATAATTTTGGTGATCCGAATACTTCTTATAGTGTAGAAACACTTGGATGAATTTTTTATTGCATAAAAATCAAAAACTGGACATTCCATATGTTCAGAGTCCGGATCGGGCTTTACAGTCCGGACCCCGAACATAGGTTAGTTCATGCATAATTCCAGTCCGGACCCTGGGAATTTTAGTCCGGACCCCGAACGTGGAATTTGCAAGAAATGCATGAACAGTCCGAACCGTGGATTTCAGTCCGGACCCCGAATGTCGTCTTTTCTGGAAATTGTCTGTTTCGCTGAGACAGTCCGGACCGCCAACTCCAGTCCGGACCGTCGTCCGGAAAAATACCAGATATGGTTAGTTTTTTATTCTTATCTTCTTCCAATGGTTTCTAAACTATAAATAGACACTTAGGGTTTCTCAAGAACTACCGATGAATTTATAAAAGACTTGAGAGCAACCCTAGAGGCTAGGTTTTTATCGTTCTTCTTTATAGCCTCTTTTACGTAAATTCGACGGTTCTTCCAAGATCTATCTTTTGTCGAATTGATCTAGTCTTTGCTTAGAGATTTCTTCTACGGTTCCTGAATGATAATCTAAGCAAAGGATCACCATCGAAGTCAATATTCTTATCAGCTGAGTTTGCGTCGTGGATTCGACGTGGCATCGTGGATTCGGTGTGTTGAAGGCGTTTCGTGGATTCGAAACGTGTGCTCGTGGATTCGAGTGGCGTTCGTGGATTCGAACGTGTGCAGTGGACGTGCAATCGGTGGAGCGCAAGGCCCGAAGAAGTTGAAGGAGGGGTTGAATCCGTGGAGTCGGTAATCACCTTGTTATTCTTCTTTTCTTTGTGGATTGTTATTGCGTGTTGGTCCCGTGGTTTTTCTCTTGGATTGGAGTTTCCACGTATATCTCGGTGTGCTATTTTTATTTTCCGCATTGGTTTTTATTTTGCACTGAGATGGGTTTTATAAGTATTACACCTATTCACCCCCCCTCTAGTTGTTTTATAGTGCCTATTTAGATCTTTGGGGATCCAAAAACCTACACTCGATGCTCCGAAAGTACCTTCCCGACCCGTCTCACGTCCTCGATGCCTCTGTCGTCGAGTTGCGTGAGGATTTGAGCTTCGAGGAAACGCCGATACGGATATTGGCACGAGAGGAAAAGAACTTCGCAACCGGACGATCCCCTATGTAAAGGTGCAGTAGAGTAACCACGAGGAGCGAGAGGCGACCTAGGAACTTGAGATAAAAATGAGGGAGTGTTTCCCTGAGTCATTTAGCGAGGGTTAAGGTTAAGTTTCGAAGACGAAACTTCTTTTAAGGGGTGTGTGGTGTAATATCACAACTTTTCGTGTAACGTTTACCCTCCTGCTAATAAAGTTTAAGTTATGGGAAACTGAATTAATGGGTTTACTTAAGTTGATAATCTTGAGGTGCGGGTATTTCTTTGTGATAGAGCTCGAAAAATGGTGAACGGCGGTGCGACCGGATCCGAATTCCGACTTACGGATCCCCTAGAAAGGGGTTGATAGGATCGCGGTAACTGGGGTGTGCATCGGAATCCGTGCAAGAGGTCATGCATGCTTTTCGAGAAGATAAGGAATTATCTCTAAGGAATAAATAAATAATTAATTAATTAGGTATTAAATACCCGATGGATTTCTATGGTACGTACTGAGAAAGAAGAAAATCACCTTTTCTGAAAAGAAACCCTAACCGAGAAAGAAAAGAAAGAAAAAGGGAAAAGAAACCCTAGCCAGAGAGAAAAGAAATAAAGAGGAAAAAGCGAAACCCTAACCGGAAGAGAAAAGGAAGAAAGAATGAGAAAGCGGAGGGACACGATCATCCCCGACGAACGTGCCGGAGCTGGGAGCGTGAACGGATCGCCTTCTCCGACGAATCGCGGTAAGCGATGTTCCTTTCGGTTTTAGTTTCGAGTTTTGTTGTCATCCTTTTGGTTTTGCCGTTCTTGTTACCCTTACCGCCGCCGCCACGAAGCCCTAGTGCGCCGCCGCCTCAAAACCCTAGGGCACCGCCGCTGCCACACCGTGTGCTGTGCCGCGCGAGGCAGGCGCCTGTGCGGCTGCACCGCACGCGGCACGCGCGCGTGCCGCGCGGTCCTCGAGCTCGCGCGGCCGCCGCCGCAGCGCGTGCGGCGCCACGCGGGTCAGGCGTTTCGCCGCGTGGGGCTGGCGCCCGCGCGGCAGTAGCACGCGCCGCGCGAGGCTGTGGCCCGCGCGGCCGCGGCATGCGCCGCGCGGGGCAGGTGCCCGCGCAGCCGCATGGCATGCAACGACGTGGGGGTGGCCGCGTCGCCACCGTCGCGCGTCGTCGCCACCGCCGTGCCGTTTTTGTTTCCGATCTGACCGCGGTTCTTTGGGGACAATTTTTAGGTCCGAGTGCCGATTGTGAGCGTGGTTCGGTTCAGGCTGTAATATCACAACTTTTCGTATAACGTTTACCCTCCTGCTAATAAAGTTTAAGTTATGGGAAACTGAATTAATGGGTTTACTTAAGTTGATAATCATGAGGTGCGGTTATTTTTCTGTGATAGAGCTCGAAAAACGGTGAACGGCGGTGCGACCGGATCCGGATTCCGACTTACGGATCCCCCAGAAAGGGGTTGTTAGGATCGCGATAACAGGGGTGTGCATCGGAATCTGTGCAAGAGATCTTGCACGCTTCTCGAGGAGATAAGGAATTATCTCTAAGAAATGAATAGATAATTAATTAAATATTTAATATTCGGATGTGGGTATTATCGTACGTACAAAGAAAAAATCTGTTTTCCCGAGAGAAGAGGAAACCCTAACCGGAGAGAAAATAGAGAAAAAGAAGAGAAAACAGGAAACCCTAACCGGAGGAAAAGAATGAGAGAAGGAGAAAGCGATGGAACCCGTTCGTTCCCGATCAATGTGCCGGAGACCGGGGAATGAGACGCTGCCGTCTACGGGGAGCGGATCCGGATCCTCGGCGCCGCGGAAAAATGAGATCGGATCATCGCTCCGATGGAAAGAGGTGAGCGCCATTGTTCTCATGATTTCCTCGTTATAGGGTTTGGTGTTTTGGGTATTTCGCTATTTTTGGTTCGCTTTCATCACCGCCGCCGCCACCGCGAAGCCCTAGGGCACCGTCGTCGTTGCCGCCGCGGAAAACCCTAGGGTATCGCCGCCGCCGACGCACCGCACGCGGCACGCGCGTGCCGCGCGGGGCTAGTGCCCGAGCGGCCGCGCCGCTGCGCCACGCGGGGCTGGCGCCCGCGCGGCCGGCGCAAGCGCCGCGCAGGGCTAGTGCCCGCGTGGTCGTGCTGCTGCGCCGCGCAGGGCTGGTGCCCGCACGGCCAACACTGTGCCGCGCTGGGTTGGAGCCCGTGCGGGCGCGCTGCTTTCACCGCGCGGGGCTGCTACCCGCGCGGCCGCCGAACGCGCCGCGCGGGGTTGCTGTCCGCGTGGCCGTGCCGCTGTGCCGCGCGCGGCTAGTGCCCGCGCGGCGATGGTGCCCGCGCGTCCAATGCTGTGCCGCGCGGGGCTGGTGCCCGCGCGGCCAATGCTGTGCCGCACGGGGCTGGAGCCCGCGCGGGCGCACTGCTTGCACCGCGCAGGGCTGGTGCCCGCGCTGCCGCCGGACACGCCGCGCGGGGCTGGAGCCCGCGCGGGCGCGCTGCTTGCACTGAGCGGGGCTGGTGCCCGCGCGGCCGCCTCTTGAACCGCGCGGGGCTGGGGCCCGCGCGGGGCTGGCGCCCGTGCGGCTGCACCGCACGCGGTGCATGTGCCGCGCGGGGTGACCGTTTCATCGCCGCCGACGTCGCCGGCGCCATCGCGAGTCGTTAGTCATTTGTTTGCGCTTTCGGAGTCATGTTTTCTCTTATATGAGTATTATCTTACATGTTATGCCCTGTTGGGGGACTTTCTTTTAGATCCGGTTGTCGTCCGAAGGTGCGGGTCGATTTGCGGAGTTTCGGTCGACGCGATTTGAGGTGGGTACCTTTTGGTGTTTACGGTGTAATGTCGTTCCCGTGTATTTCTTATGATTAAACTAGATGTTTTGGTAAACTGTCTAACCCCATTGCATGTAAATCCCGTTTTGTATTCTAACTGAGGCGGCTGAGGTCGCAGTACTGTTTTATGTTCTAACTGAGGCGGCTGAGGTCGCAGTTTCGTTTTATATGCTCGTATTGCTTACACGCACACCGGCGGTCTGGCCACCGCACAGGGTGTATGTTTCCGGAAAGATGGTAAGATTACCCGTGTACCCCACAATGTGTGATGATGGGGACCCCTGAAGGGGAGGTGACTGCTACTTGGGCAGTAGAGGGGTTGGAGGCACCAAGAAAGTGAGCATGGTATCTGGGGTTGGGGACCAACTTGTTTTAATTCTGGGGTAGGGGCCCAGCATGTTTTCTATCTGGGGTAGGGGCCCAGTATGTTTTCTATCTGGGGTAGGGGCCCAGCGTGTTTGTGATAGGGATTTAGCGATTCATGAGGGGGAAGTGAATGCTCTGGTGTATTCGGTTTGTCTTTACAGTTTATTGCATTTACTTGTTTACATCTACATTATCAGTCACTGACTACCCACACTGTGACAGGTCCGAGCAGGGGTGGGAACCGGGACGACGGTGAGGCGTCGGTTAGAGGACCCTAGCCATTGAGGCTATTAAACTTTACGGTTTTATGGTTATCTCTTTTAGTGTTTGGTTAGTTTATCTGTGATTACTTGTGTATGGTTTATTGTGGATGTTGGATTGAGATCGTAGTGTAGGAATATCTACTTATATCTATGAATGTTGAGGTGTATGAATGCGGCTCGTTTTCAAATACAAACCTGGTTTCTAAAGCATTTTCAAACCAAGTGTCGTGTGGGCACTGATTTCTAAACCCATGGATTTATCCTTTCAAGTGATGTTGTCGCTTAAAAGAGATTGCGAAAATATTTTACAAAATTGGGTGTCGGGTGGACACCGTCTTTCAAACCTATGGATTTATCCCTTAGGAAAGTATTGTGATTATGATTCTATGGTTAGGTGTGATCTCTCCTTCTTATTGCTCAATGATTGCATGGTTAAAGTACTAGTCGTGTTTGGAACGTCGTACATATACAAATGTGGCTCTGCCCGTTTTGGGAGTGAATTTGTATATGTGGCGGGTCTGACGCGCGCCGAAGGCAAGATTCATTTAAAGAAAAAAATATATACGTTTTCCGCTCTTTTAGAACCTCCGGGGCGTGACATATTATATGGTATCAGAGAAAAACGACTTTAACCATGCTAGTCAGTGACCAACATCCACAGAGTGTAATACCACAAGTAACTAACCAAATTGATAACCCAGGGTATAGGTGTGTAATGTACGAGCGTGAGCGCGGGAAAAAAAGGGATAGAGTCCCAGTGTTCGTAGGTCAAGGTGCTAGACCAATTAAGTCTAGGACTAACTTGGTTTCTTTGTATGCACGGGCAATGGCACGAACCCGGTCTTCAATCGATGGTGCAGAAGTGGATATGACGGCTCCGACAATGGTGGAGAATCGGCTACTTCAACAACAGTTCCACGACGGGGTTGAGCGCACCCTTTTTATAGGAAAGACGAACCCCACACGGCCGCCGTCACGGGATGGTCTACGGAGGGACACTTTTCATGTAATACCGACGGTGGGTTTACCCGCTTTCCGAGAAGTGAGGGACAGGACCACTTGGGTGGAGCGGATATTGGACGTTGCACGCACCCGGCAGAGGGAGCATGAGCCCAGCCGGGGGGGGGGGGGGGGGACCGGCCATGGACCACCCAAGTATCCCGTGAATGACTTTACCAATGGGAGCCGACCACCCAAGTATCCGAAGAAGCAGCAAGGAACCAGAAGCGCGCCGGCGAGAGGACCAGAGCCGGGGGGGAGGGGGGGGTGGGGGCGGGGGGGGGGACCGGCCATGGACCATCTGCGAGGGAGCACACCGGGTGATCATTTGTTCCTGGAAGCACGACCATTGCTTCTGTTGTGACAAACTGGGGCAGTCCCGCTTTATCTGCCCCTGAACCCGGAAACAATTCATTTAGTGGCACGACCCGAACAAGAGGTCTTACACGACGGAACGACAAAGGACGCACTACCCGAGGGAAGTAGTAGCAGGAAAGACCCCTTACGAAGAGTAATGTCGGTCTTGACCCCAGGAGGACCCTTAGAAGCAAATATTTTGTACCTTCCTGCCCTATAAGGTTGGGAAGACTCAGTTGTCTTTGGTGTTGGCTATTTATTTATGGGTTAAATAGGTCCAACTTCCTACCTCGAGACAATAGGCCTAGGAGACTAATAAGTTGAGTTGGGTGATCCCAATAAGTTGAGTGGGCTGCGGTCCACAATAGACCTAACGGCAAGAGGCCCAACAATAGACCCAACGTCCAGGTGGGTTGAGTCCGGTCGAGATCTGTGGGCGCTGTGTCTGTACGCGTTAAGTGAATTGGTTGCGTATCTCTAAAAGCTCGAGCTTTTGGGATTAATGGTTAGCGCCAACGATCCGACCTTTGGGACTTAGTGTTGTCACCGCTAAGAGAATTTGAGGGGATACTCGGAAGGGATTGGCTTACTGAGTATCAGGTGCTAGTCGATTGCGAGAAACCGAGCGTGCCATCTTGGGGCGCACCCGTTCTATTCGTACGGAAGAAGGACGGGAGTCTACGATTGTGCATCGACAATCGGGGAATAGATAAGGTCATAGTAAAGAACAAATACCCCTCACCTCGAATTGATGACCTATTCGACCAACTACCAGGAGCGACGGCGTCCTCAAAGATTGATTTGCAGTCCGGCTATCACGAGTTTAGAGTTCGGAGTGATGGCATACCGAAAATAGTCTTTCGAACTCGGTATGGTCATTACGAGTTTACGGTTATACCGTTTGGACTCATAGTCGCTCCAGCGGTGTTCATGTATACGATGAACAGGATCTTTAAACCTTTCCTGGACCAATTTGTGGTAGTCTTTATTGATGATATCCTCATCTACTCTCGCACGGATAGAGAGCACGAGGAACACCTGCGGGTGATCCTCCAGACCCTTCGGGATCAAAATTGTGTGCCAAACTCGAAAGGTGTGAGTTTTGGCTTCGCGAGGTAGACTTTCTGGGACATATAGTCCCAGCGTCGGGGATAGCGGTGGACCTGAGGAAGATAGAATCCGTGACCGACAGGGCTCGGCCAACAACGGTGACAGAAATCCGAAGCTTCCTACGACTGGTCGGGTACTACAGACGCTTCGTGGAAGGCTTCTCAAAGATAGCCACTCTCCTAAATCGACTTACCCGGAAAGGGGAGAAATTCGTCTGGATAGCCCAGTGCCAGAAGAGCTTCGAGGAACTTAAAGACAAACTCACTCGGGCGCCAGTACTCACGTTGCCGAAGCCCGAAGAGGACTATGAGATCTATTGCGACGCATCGCGAAGCGGTCTTGGAAGCGTAGTAATGCAACAAGGGAAGGACATAGCATACGCATCAAGACAGCTCAAGGATTACGAGCAGAACTACCCTTTACATGACTTGGAACTCGTGGCAGTCGTGTTTGCCCTAAAGCTCTGGAGACATTATCTCTATGGGGCGCACTGTAACATGTTTTCCGATCACCAGAGCCTCAAATACCTGTTCACACAGAAGGAACTGAACTTACGGCAAAGGCGATGGCTGGAACTACTGAAAGATTACGATTTGTCCATCCACTACCACCCGGGGAAGACAAATGTGGTAGCCGACGCCTTAAGCCGGAAGGGACAGACGGGAGAAACGGCGTTGAGCGCCCTTACCCAACAAGAACGTCTAATCGTAGAGTTCTCGCAACTGAGGCTGCAGGTAGTGCCAGCAGGTGCGGTTGCGCAACTCTTGTCCTTGGTGGTTAAGCCTACGCTGATCGAGAGGATCTTGGAAGGCCAAACAACAGACGCGCGATTACAACTGGTGCGAGACAGAATATCCTCGGAGCAAGGTGGAGATTTTGTGATTGGCTAAGATAATGTAATAAGGTTCATGGGACGAATTTACATGCCCGATGTGCCAGAAATGAGGAAAGAAATTCTGACGGAGGCGCATAATGCCCCCTACATTGCGCATCCCAGAGGTACAAAGATGTATAAAGACCTGAGGCTGACCTTGGTGGCCCAAATTGAAGAGTGATGTGACACAATTCGTGGCGCATTGTTTGGTGTGCCAACAGGTGAAAGCGGAACATCAGTGACCGGCAGGGAAACTACAACCATTGCCTATACCAGAGTGGAAATGGGAATGGATTAGCATGGACTTCGTAACCGGTTTTCCGCAATCGCAACATGGACATGACGCGATATGGGTGATAGTGGACCATCTGACGAAATCAGCCCGTTTTCTGCCTATCCACACAACGTGGACCCGAGACCGGCTAGCGCAAATCTACATCGACGAGGTGGTAGGGTTGCACGGAGTACCATCGTCGATAACTTCTGATAGGGACACACGCTTTGTGTCAAACTTCTGGCGGAGCCTGCAGCAGGCATTGGGGAACAAACTGCAGTTCAGCACTACCTTCCACCCGCAGACGGACGGGCAATCGAAACAGGTGATCCAGATTCTCGAAGATATGCTTCGAACTTGCGTGTTAGACCTGGGTGAGGGATGGTCGCGATACCTACCACTCGTGGAATTCGCCTACAATAACAGCTACCAAGCAAGCATCCAGATGGAGCCGTACGAAGCCTTGTACGGACAACATGTCGATCGCCTATTTGCTTGGACGACCAGGGGGAGCGGAAGCTTTTGGGGGCGGACCCAGTAGAGGAAACGGAGGCAAAGGTGCGCCTTATCAGGCAGCGGCTGTTGACCGCCCAAACCGGCAGAAGAGCTATGCGGATCAGAGGCGACGTGAATTGGAATTCATGGTGGGGGGAACACGTGTTGCTTCGTGTATCACCGTCTAAGGGGACCAGACGGTTCGACTTACGAGGGAAACTGAGCCCACGGTATGTGGGACCCTTCGAGATCATGGAGCGTATGGGCCCGGTGACATATAGGTTGGCCTTACTGCCAAGCCTCGAGTGGGTACACAATAGGTTGCATGTCTTGATGCTCCGAAAGTACCTTTCCGACCCGTCTCACGTCCTCGATTGTCACGCCCCGGAGGATTTGGGATAAGCGGAAAACGTATATATTTTTTTCTTTTGAAAACAACCTCGCCTAGCGGTGCGCGTCAGACCCGCCACATATGCAAATTCACTCTATAGACGGACAGAGTCTCCTTTGAATATGCACGGCGTTTCATTAACAACATCTTCTTCAACCACACAGTCACAGTGAATACAACGAGAGAGAGTAATACCATTATTCACAACTAAAGTTTTCATTTACGATATTAAGAGATGAGACTACAGGTTTACAAACGGTGTCCACACGACACCCAATTTTCCAAAGTATTTTCGCGAGTCTCTTTATGGCGGCTACATCTTTTGAAAGGATAAATCCAAAGGTTTACAAAGTAGTGCCCACACGACACTTGGTTTTGGAAAGCTTTTTCGAAACCCTTTGTTTAGTATAAAACATGCCGCAGACAAGTCAATAAAAAGCATAACAAAGATCATATCACTAAAGTAAACTCTCAATCCAACATCAGCATTATTCCACAGCCAAGCAATTGAGAACTTATTAACTAAATGAAAAGGAGATGAGATAACCCAAAGCAAGAATGACGGAATAAAGCCTCATATGGCTAATGTCCTCTAGACGCTGCCTCACCATCGTCCCGGCTAACACACCTAGTCGAACCTGTCACAGTGTGGGAAAGTCAGTGACAAATAAAGTAGATGAACATAGCAATAAGGAGTATTGGAAAGACAAACCGATACACCAGAGCATTTCGTTTTCCCCCTCATGAGTCACCGTATCCCCTATTTTAAATAAAATAATATATGTCGGAAGGTCTAAAGACCCCCCCGTGAACAATCACTTTGCTCGCGCATTGTGCCTTTAACCCCTCCACGGTTCTAGTGCTGCACCTATTGTAACCGTGAGGGGTCCCCACTCGACACCTTTACTTTCGTAGGGTACACGGGTCAACGTACCACAATTCCAGAAAAGTACACCCAATCGGTGGCCAAACCGCCGGTGTGCGTGTAAGCATCTATAAGCAGAATAGCCGAAACCGGCGTGTGTTTAAGCACCGCGACACTCAGTCGCTACAGTTAGAAATGAAAGAACGGGAATTTCTCATGCAATAGATTTAAATAGTTAACACGATACATCTACTTTATTGCACTTGTCATGACGATAACATGCACCAAAACTTATTACGAAAGTACCCAACTCATAGTGTGAAGATCGTGACACTTGAACCACGACAAGCTCTCACTCAGCACCTGGACCTAAGGAAGTCCCCAAACGAACGATAAGTCAACTTAACGCACCATAACGTGAAATGGAAACAAAAACCTAAAAACACCACGAAACCCAAAACAGCGTCGCTCATGACGCACGGCGGTGCCCCGCCCGGCACGAGGCCGCGCGGCGCGCGCGCCACTTGCGGGCGGTGCCCCGCGCGGTGACTACCCGCACGGGCGCTGCCGCCCGTGGGTGGCGCCCCGCGCGGTGTCTGCCCACGCGGTGCTGCCGCCCGCGGGTGGCGCCCCGCGCGGCACGGGGCCGCGCGGCGTGCGCCACCTGCGGGTGGCGCCCCGCGAGGTGTCTGCCCGCGCGGTTACTGCCGCCAGCGGCCTGCGCACGCGCCGCCAGCGGGTGGCGCCCCACATGGCACAAGGCAGCGCGGCGCACGCCACCTGCGGGCGGTGCCCCGCGCGGCCCTTACCCGCACGGGTGCCGCCATCCATGGATGGCACCCCGCGCGGCGCTTGGTCGCGCGGCACGGCGGCAGCGGCGGCGGCGGCGGCGATGACGACGGCGACGGAGACGGCGATGATTACTTAAGAAAAGACACGGAAAACCCCAAACCACGCCGTAAAATAAACTTTGCTTACCGAGATTCCGTCGGAGAAGACAATCCGCTCGCACTCCCGTTTCCAGCACGTTGATCGGGGCGATCGGACTCCTCCATTTCCTTCCTCTCTTTTCTTTTTTTCCTCCGGTTAGTGTTTGGTTCTTTTCTTTTCTTTCTCTTTCTCTTTTTCCTCCGGTTAGGGTTTCTCTTTTGCGAAATGTGGGATTTCCTCTTAGTACGTACGAATAAAACCCACATCCGGTATATATTAACTAATAAATAATTATTTAATTACACGAGATAATCCCACATGTCCTCGGAAAGCGTGCCGGATATTCTGCACTGATTCCGATGCGCGCTAAGTCATCGTAACCCTAAAAACCCTATTCCGGGAGGTCCCTAGGTCGGATTTCAGATCCGATCGCACCGTCGGTCATCGTTTTTTGCGCCATTTCACAGAAAAATACCCGTGCAGCACGACGGTCAACTTAAGAAAACTTGATAATTCAGCTTTCCTAAAAAGTACTTTATTAGCAGGAGGGTAAAATATTACTCGAAAAGTCATGACATTACACCACTCACACTGTATAAGAAGTTTCGTCCTCGAAACTCATTCTCAACCCTCGCTAAATAATTCCGAAAAACATTCTCTCATCTTCGTTTCCAGTTCCCAAGTTGCTTCGCGTTCCTCGTGATTGCTCCACTGGACCTTTACATAGGGGATGGTCCGATTGCGCGACTTCTTGTCTTCTCGCGCTAAGATTCGCACCGGTGTTTCCTCGACGCTTAAGTCTTCTTGCAGCTCAATAGTGGAAACATCTAAGGCGTGAGAGGGGTCGGGGAGGTACTTCCGGAGCATTGAGACGTGAAACACGTTGTGGACTCGATCAAGATTCGGCGGCAAGGCCAACCGGTACGCCACCGGGCCCACGCGTTCTAGGATCTCAAACGGTCCCACGTACCTCGGACTTAACTTCCCCCTCAGGCCGAAACATCGGGTCCCCTTTGAAGGTGAAACTCGGAGCAACACATGCTCGTCCACTATGAATTCCAAATCCCGTCGTCTCCGGTCTACGTAACTTTTCTGTCGGCTCTGGGCGGTCAGCAGCCGCTGCTTGATAAGGCGCACTTTCGCTTCGGTCTCCTCTACTAAATGTGGTCCCAGAAACTTGCGCTCCCCCAAGTCGTCCCAGCATATTGGAGATCGACAGCGGCGCCCATACAGGACCTCGTACGGCGCCATTTGGATTCTCGCTTGGTAGCTGTTGTTGTAGGCGAATTCCACAAGGGGTAGGTATCACGACCACCCTTCGCCCAAGTCAAGTACGCATGCTCGGAGCATATCCTCCAGAATCTGGATCACCCGTTCCGATTGCCCGTCAGTTTGCGGGTGAAATGCCGTGCTGAAATGCAGTTTAGTTCCTATTGCCCGTTGTAGGCTCTGCCAAAAGTTCGACACAAAACGTGTGTCTCTATTAGAAGTAATTGACGCCGGTATCCCGTGTAACCTCACCACCTCATTGATGTAGGTTTGCGCCAGTCGGTCTCGCGTCCACGTCGTGTGAATGGGTAGGAAGTGGGCCGACTTCGTCAAACGATCTACTATGACCCATATCGCGTCATGTCCTTATGGCGACCGCGGAAAACCGATCACGAAGTCCAATGTAATCCTCTCCCATTTCCATTCCGGCACGGGTAATGGCTGTAGCTTCCCTGCTGGGCGTTGACGTTCAGCCTTTACTTGTTGGCACACCAAGAAATGCGCCACGAATCATGTCACGTCCCCCTTCAATTTAGGCCACCAGAAGGTCTATTTAATATCTTTATACATCTTCGTTCCCCCAGGGTGCGCCGAGTAGGGAGCACTATGCGCTTCCCTCAGAATTTCTTCCTTGAGTTTCGGTAGGTCAGGCACGCAAATTCGCCCTCGGAACCGTATTGTGCCATCAGAGCCCATCGCAAAATCACCCCCTTGGTCCGAAGATATTCTATCTCACACAAGCTGTAACTGGGTGTCTGTCGATTGTCCTTCCAAGATCTTGTCGAGCAAGGTAGGCCTGACTACCAGGGTCAGGAGTTGTGCGACCGTACCTGCCGGTACTACCTCCAGTCTTAATTGCGAGAACTATGCAATCAGACGATCCTGCTGAGTAATGGCGCTTGTCATCGATTCCCCCGTCTGCCCTTTGCGGCTCTTGGCGTCGGCCACCACATTTGCCTTTCCGGGGTGGTAATGGATCGACAAATCGTAGTCTTGTAGTAGCTCGAGCCACCGCCTTTGTCGTAAATTTAGCTCCTTCTGAGTGAAAAGGTACTTGAGGCTCTGATGATCGGAATACACATTGCAGTGTGTCCCGTATAGGTAGTGTCTCCACAGCTTAAGAGCAAACACGACTGCTGCAAGCTCCAAGTCGTGTGTGGGGTAGTTCCGTTCGTATTCCTTAAGCTGTCTTGACGCGTAGGCTATGACCTTTCCCTATTGCATAAGTACGCTCCCAAGACCGCTCCGCGACGCGTCACAATAAATTTCGTAGTCCTCCCCGGGCTCCGGCAGAGCGAGCACCGGGGCCCGCGTCAATTTATCTTTGAGTTCCTCGAAACTCTTCTGGCATTGGTCCGTCTAGATAAATTTCTCCCCTTTACGGGTAAGACGATTTAAGGGGGTGGCTATCTTGGAGAAACCTTCCACAAAGCGCCTGTAATACCTTGCCAATCCTAAGAAGCTTCGAATCTCCCTTACTGTTGTCGGTCGGGGCCAATCGGCCACGGAGTCTATCTTCCTCGGGTCCACTGCAATTCCAGACGCCGAGTCGATATGCCCCAAAAAGTCCACCTCGCGGAGCCAGAACTGACCCTTTTTGAGTTTGGCATATAGTTTCTGGTCCCGGAGGGTCTGAAGGACTAATCGTAGATGCTCCTCATGTTCCTCATATGTGAGGGAGTAGACGAGGATGTCATCAATAAAGACCACCACAAATTGGTCCAGGAAAGGTTTAAAGATCCTGTTCATCATATTCAAGAACACCGCTGGAGCGACAATGAGTCCAAACGGTATAACCGTGAACTCGTAATGACAGTAACGAGTTCGAAAAGCGGTTTTCGATATATCCTCGCCTCCAATTCTGAGCTGGTGGTAGCCAGAATGGAGGTCGATCTTCGAGAACACCGTTGCCCCTTGTAGTTGATCACACAGATCATCAATGCGTGGCAGAGGGTATTTGTTCTTCAACGTGACCTTATCTATTCCCCGATTGTCAATGCACAATCGTAGACTCCCGTCCCTCTTCCGTACGAATAGAACGGGTGCGCCCCAAGACGGCACGCTCGGTTTCTCGCAATCGACTAGCACCTGATACTCAGTAAGCCAAACCCTTTCGAGTATCCCCTCGAATTCTCTTAGCGGTGACACCACTAAGTCCTTACGTCGGATTGTTGGCGCTAACCAAAAGCTCGAGCTGTTAGAGTCACGCAACCAACTTACTTAAAGCGTACAGACACAGCGCCCACGATCTCGATCGGACCCAGCCCACCTGGACGTCGGGGCTAATGTGGACCACAGCCCCACTCAACTTTATCAGTTTCCCTGGCCCACAGTCACGAGGTAGGAAGTTGGGCCCCTTTAACTCGTAAATACCCAAAATGCCTACACCAAAAACAACAGAGTCCTCTCTGCCTTATTTCACTAGAACTTACCTGCCCGTGCAGGCTGGGGAGGGCTAAACTAAAAACCAAAGAGGGCTTCTCCTCCTAGCTAGAGTACATTTACCCTCTAAAGCGGAATTCGAGAAAGAGACAAGTGCGGGTGGGATGAAAGGACTTTCCTCCAAACCACGCCGGGCAAGACGAGAAATAGGGGGGGGGGGGGGGAAGAGAGTCGGACAAGGGTAGGATGCTCAGGTGTAACCGGTACTCCATGACAGACCGGTTCCCCTACTTGAGGTGTTTGAGGTCATCCTCCATGTGTTGCTTAACACTGTTGGAGAAGAATGAACCGAACAATTCCTCCCTAAACGTGGACCACGACGAAAGTGCAGTGGCCTTCGACGGGTCCGGGCGTACCGTCTTCCACCAAATACGAGCATTTCCTTCGAGACAGTGGACAGCCAAGGGAACTCGCTCTCTGCTCCTCCCTCACTAGGTCTTCAAAGAGATTCTCTATGGTGTCCACCCATTTCTCTACGACCCAAGGGTCGGTCATTTCTCCTTCAAAGGTGGGCGGATCGTGCTTCTTGAACTCCGCCAGGTTTGTCCTTACTCTTTCCCATTCAGTCTGTCGATTTGATGCCTCTCCTGCAGCTGTGGACACCCCGAGAGTAGCGGTCGTCACCGCTTCCGTTGCTGAGTCCCCCACAGCTGTTCCCAGTGCGGGCCCTGAAGCTGCCGGGGTGGGTATGTCCAAGGGTGCTGTAGGTTGCCCTGCCGACACACCCGTCGTCGAGGTCTGAAGGGGCACAGCTACAGTTTCACCACCTGCCCCTGGCGGTCCCGTAGTGGGAGCGGTCGATCCGGGCGGAGGGAACGGGGCATCCTCCACTGGTGCGGTTGGCTGTCGTTGCGTTAACTGGCGGACCTGTTCTGTCATCGTCGCCAGTTGCCCAGCCATCTCTCGCAGTTGCTGTCGGAGGAGTTGATTCTCCGTGGTGGTCGGGGCCGTACTTTCTGCACCCGCGTTATCAGCCGACGACCTGGTCCGGGCCATTTTCTGCTGTATATAGAGAAACCACGTTAACCCTAAGGTTACTGACCTAACACTTTGACCTACAAACGCACCGAAAATAAATCTTCCCCTTTTTCCCGCACACACTCGCGGTCTAACGCACCTATACCTTGGTTATCTCATATTTCAATCGCTTGTGGCGTTATGCACTGTGGATGTTGGTCACTGACTACTGTGGTTGAAGTCGTTTTCTCTGATACCATATAATCTGTCATGCCCCAAAGAATTTGGGATAAGCGGAAAACGTATATATTTTTTTCTTTTGAAAACGACCTCGCCTATCGGTGCGCGTCAAACCCGCCACATATGCAAATTCACTCTACAGACGGACAGAGTCTCCTTTGTATATGCATGGCGTTACATTAACAACATCTTCTTCAACCACACAGTCACAGTGAATACAACGAGAGAGAGTAATACCATTATTCACAACTAAAGTTTTCATTTACGATATTAAGAGATGAGACTACGGGTTTACAAACGGTGTCCACACGACACCCAATTTTCCAAAGTATTTTCGCGAGTCTCTTTATGGCGGCTACATCTTTTGAAAGGATAAATCCAGAGGTTTACAAAGTAGTGCCCACACGACACTTGGTTTTGGAAAGCATTTTCGAAACCCTTTGTTTAGTATAAAACATGCCGTAGACAAGTCAATAAAAAGCATAACAAAGATCACATCACTAAAGTAAACTCTCAATCCAACATCCGCATTATTCCACAGCCAAGCAATTGAGAACTTATTAACTAAATGAAAAGGAGAAGAGATAACCCAAAGCAAGAATGACGGAATAAAGCCTCATATGGCTAATGTTCTCTAGACGCTGCCTCACCATCGTCCCGGCTAACACACCTAGTCGGACCTGTCACAGTGTGGGAAAGTCAGTGACAAATAAAGTAGATGAACATAGCAATAAGGAGTATTGGAAAGACAAACCGATACACCAGAGCATTTCGTTTTCCCCCTCATGAGTCACCGTATCCCCTGTTTTAAATAAAAGAACATCTGTCGGAAGGTCTAAAGACCCCCCCGTGAACAATCACTTTGCTCGCGCATTGTGCCTTTAACCCCTCCACGGTTCTAGTACTGCACCTATAGTAACCGTGAGGGGTCCCCACTCGACACCTTTACTTTCGTAGGGTACACGGGTCAACGTACCACAATTCCGAAAAAGTACACCCAATCGGTGGCCAAACCGCCGGTGTGCATGTAAGCATCTATGAGCATAATAGTCGAAAACGGCGTGTGTTAAAGCACCGCGACACTCAGTCGCTACAGTTAGAAATGAAAGAACGAGAATTTCTCATGCAATAGATTTAAACAGTTAACACGATACATCTACTTTATTACACTTGTCATGACGATAACATGCACCAAAACTTATTACGAAAGTACCCAACTCGTAGTGTGAAGATCGTGACACTTGAACCACGACAAGCTCTCACTCAGCACCGGGACCTAAGGAAGTCCCCTAACAAACGATAAGTCAACTTAACGCACCGTAACGCAAAACGGAAACAAAAACCTAAAAACACCACAAAACCCAAAACAGCGTCGCTCAGTACGCACGGCGGCGCCCCCGCGGTACGAGGCCGCGCGGCGCGCGCGCCACTTGCGGGCGGCGCCCCACGCGGTGACTGCCGGCACGGGCGCTGCCGCCCGCGGGTGGCGCCCCGCGCGGTGTCTGCCCGCGCTGCCCCGCCGCCCGCGGGTGGCGCCCCGCGCGACACGTGGCCGCGCGGCGTGCGCCACCTATGGGTGGCGCCCCGTGCGGTGTCTGCCCGCGCGGTTACCGCCGCTAGGGGCCTACGCTCGCGCCGCCCGGGGGTGGCGCCCCACGCGGCACAAGGCAGCGCGGCGTGCGCCACCTGCGGGCGCTGCCCCGCGCGGCCCTTACCCGCGCGGGTGCCGCCATCCGTGGATGGCGCCCCGCGCGGCGCTTGGTCGCGCGGCGCGGCGGCAGCGGCGGCGATGACGACGGCGATGATTACTTAAGAAAAGACACGAAAAACCCCAAACCACGCCGTAAAATAAACTTTGCTTACCGCGATTCCGTCGGAGAAGACAATCCGCTCGCACTCCCGTTTCCAGCACGTTGATCGTGGCGATCGGACTCCTCCGTTTCCTTTCTCTCTCATCTTTTTTTCCTCCGATTAGGTTTTCTTTCTTTTCTTTTCCTTCTCTTTCTATTTTTCCTCCGGTTAGAGTTTCTCTTTTGTGAAAAGTGGGATTTTCTCTTAGTACGTACGAATAAAACCCACATTCGGTATATATTAACTAATAAATAATTATTTAATTACACGGGATAATCCCACATGTCCTCGGAAAGCGTGCTGAATATTCTGCACGGATTCCGTTGCGCGCTAAGTCATCGCAACCCTAAAAACCCTATTCTGGAAGGTCCCAAGGTCGGATTTCAAATCCGATCGCACCGTCGGTCATCGTTTTTCGTGCCCTTTCATAGAAAAATACCCGTGCAGCACGACGGTCAACTTAAGAAAACTTAATAATTCAGCTTTCCTAAAAAGTACTTTATTAGCAGGAGGGTAAAATATTACTCGAAAAGTCATGACATTACACCACTCACACTTTATAAGAAGTTTCGTCCTCGAAACTCATTCTCAACCCTCGCTAAATAATTCCGAAAAACATTCTCTCATCTTCGTTTTCTGTTCCCAAGTTGCTTCGTGTTCCTCGTGATTGCTCCACTGGACCTTTACATAGGGGATGGTCCAATTGCGCAATTTCTTGTCTTCTCGCGCTAAGATTCGCACCGGTGTTTCCTCGACGCTTAAGTCTTCTTGCAGCTCGATAGTGGAAACATCTAAGGTGTGAGAGGGGTCGGGGAGGTACTTCCGGAGCATTGAGACGTGAAACACGTTGTTGACTCGATCAAGATTCGGCGGCAAGGCCAACCGGTACGCCACCGGGCCCACGCGTTCTAGGATCTCGAACGGTCCCACGTACCTCGGACTTAACTTCCCCCTTAGGCCGAAACATCGGGTCCCCTTTGAAGGGGAAACTCGGAGCAACACATGCTCGCCCACCATGAATTCCGAATCCCGTCGTCTCCGGTCTGCGTAACTTTTCTGTCGGCTCTGGGCGGTCAGCAGCCGCTGCTTGACAAGGCGCACTTTCGCTTCGGTCTCCTCTACTAAATCTGGTCCCAGAAACTTGCGCTCCCCCAAGTCGTCCCAGCATATTGGAGACCGACAGCGGCGCCCATACAGGGCCTCGTACGGCGCCATTTGGATGCTCGCTTGGTAGCTGTTGTTGTAGGCGAATTCCACAAGGGGTAGGTATCGCAACCACCCTTCGCCCAATTCAAGTACGCATGCTCGGAGCATATCCTCCAGAATCTGGATCACCCGTTCCGATGGCCCGTCGGTTTGCGGGTGAAATGCCGTGCTGAAATGCAGTTTAGTTCCCATTGCCCGTTGTAGGCTCTGCCAAAAGTTCGACACAAAACGTGTTTCTCTATCAGAAGTAATTGACGCCGGTATCCCATGTATCCTCACCACCTCATTGATGTAGGTTTGCGCCAGTCGGTCTCGCGTCCACGTCGTGTGAATGGGTAGGAAGTGGGCCGACTTCGTCAAATGATCTACTATGACCCATATCGCCTCATGTCCTTGTGGCGACCGCGGAAAACCAGTCACGAAGTCCATTGTAATCCTCTCCCATGTTCCTCATCTGTTCGGGAGTAGACGAGGATGTCGTCAATAAAGACCACCACAAATTGGTCCAGGAAAGGTTTAAAGATCATGTTCATCATATTCAAGAACACCGCTGGAGCGACAATGAGTCCAAACGGTATAACCATAAACTCGTAATGACAGTAACGAGTTCGAAAAGCGGTTTTCGGTAGATCCTCGCCTCCAATTCTGAGCTGGTGGTAGCTAGAATGGAGGTCGATCTTCGAGAACACCGTTGCCCCTTGCAGTTGATCGAACAGATCATCAATACGTGGCAGAGGGTATTTGTTCTTCACCGTGACCTTATCTATTCCCCGATTGTCAATGCACAATCGTAGACTCCCGTCCCTCTTCCGTACGAATAGAACGGGTGCGCCCCAAGACGGCACGCTCGGTTTCTCGCAATCGACTAGCACCTGATACTCAGTAAGCCAAACCCTTCCGAGTATCCCCTCGAATTCTCTTAGCGGTGACACCACTAAGTCCGAAAGTCGGATTGTTGGCGCTAACCAAAAGCTCGAGCTGTTAGAGTCACGCAACCAACTTACTTAAAGCGTACAGACACAGCGCCCACGATCTCGACCGGACCCAGCCCACCTGGACGTCGGGTCTAATGTGGACCGCAGCCCCACTCAACTTTACCAGTTTCCCTGGCCCACAGTCACGAGGTAGGAAGTTGGGCCCCTTTAACTCGTAAATACCCAAAATGCCTACACCAAAAACAACAGAGTCCCCTCTGCCTTATTTCACTAGAACATACCTGCCCGTGCAGGCTGGGGAGGGCTAAACTAAAAACCAAAAAGGGCTTCTCCTCCTAGCTAGAGTACATTTACCCTCTAAAGCGGAATTCGAGAAAGGAACAAGTGCAGGTGGGAAGAAAGGACTTTCCTCCTAACCACGCCGGGTAAGACGAGAAATAGGGGGGGGGGGGGGGGGGGGAAGAGAGTCGGACAAGGGTAGGATGCTCAGGTGTAACCGGTACTCCATGACAGACCGGTTCCCCTGCTTGAGGTGTTTGAGGTCATCCTCCATCTGTTGCTTAACACTGTTGGAGAAGAATGCACCGAACAATTCCTCCCTAAATGTGGACCACGACGAAAGTGCAGTGGCCTTCGACGGGTCCGGGCGTACCGTCTTCCACCAAATACGAGCATTTCCTTCGAGACTATGGACAGCCAAGGGAACTCGCTCTCTGCTCCTCCATCATTAGGTCTTCAAAGAGCTACTCCATGGTGTCCACCTATTTCTCTACAACCCATGGGTCGGTCGTTTCTCCTTCAAAGGTGGGCGGATCGTGCTTCTTGAACTCCGCCAGGTTTGTCCTTACTCTTTCCCGTTCAGTATGTTGATTTGATGCCTCTCCTGCAGCTGTGGACACCCCGGGAGTAGGGGTCGTCACCGCTTCCCTTGCTGAGTCCCCTACAGCTGTTCCCAGTGCGGGCCCTGAACCTGCCAGGTTGGGTATGTCCAAGGGTGCTGTAGGTTGTCCTGCCGACACACCCGTCGTCGAGGTCTGAAGGGGCACAGCTGCAGTTTCACCACCAGCCCCTGGCGGTCCCGTAGTGGGAGCGGTCGATCCGGGCGGAGGGAACGGGGCATCCTCCACTGGTGCGGTTGGCTGTCGTTGCGTTAACTGGCGGACCTGTTCTGTCATCGTCGCCAGTTTCCCAGCCATCTCTCGCAGTTGCTGTCAGAGGAGTTGATTCTCCGCGATGGTCAGGGCCGTACTTTCTGCACCCGCGTTATCAGCCGACGACCTAGTCTGGGCCATTTTCTGCTGTATACAGAGAAACCACGTTAACCCTAAGGTTACTAACCTAACACTTTGACCTACAAACGCACCGAAAATAAATCCCGCGCACACTCGCGGTTTAACGCACCTACACCCTGGTTATCTCCTATTTCAATCGCTTGTGGCGTTATGCACTGTGGATGTTGGTCACTGACTACTGTGGTTGAAGTCGTTTTCTCTGATACCATATAATCTGTCACGCCCCGGAGAATTTGGGATAAGCGGAAAACGTATATATTTTTTTCTTTTGAAAAATACCTCGCCTACCTGTGCGCGTCAAACCCACCACATATGCAAATTCACACTATAGACGGACAGATTCTCCTTTGTATATGCATGGCGTTACATTAACAACATCTTCTTCAACCACACAGTCACAGTGAATACAACGAGAGAGAGTAATACCATTATTCACAACTAAAGTTTTCATTTACGACATTAAGAGATGAGACTACGGGTTTACAAACGGTGTCCACACGACACCCAATTTTCCAAAGTATTTTCGCGAGTCTCTTTATGGCGGCTACATCTTTTGAAATGATAAATCCAGAGGTTTACAAAGTAGTGCCCACACGACACTTGATTTTGGAAAGCAATTTCGAAACCCTTTGTTTAGTATAAAACATGCCGCAGACAAGTCAATAAAAAGCATAACAAAGATCACATCACTAAAGTAAACTCTCAATCCAACATCCGTATTATTCCACAGCCAAGCAATTGAGAACTTATTAACTAAATGAAAAGGAGATGAGATAACCCAAAGCAAGAATGACGGAATAAAGCCTCATATGGCTAATGTCCTCTAGACGCTGCCTCACCATCGTCCCGGCTACCACACCTAGTCGGACCTGTCACAGTGTGGGAAAGTCAGTGACAAATAAAGTAGATAAACATAGCAATAAGGAGTATTGGAAAAACAAAACGATACACCAGAGCATTTCGTTTTCCCCCTCATGAGTCACCGTATCCCCTGTTTTAAATAAAAGAACATCTGTCGGAAGGTCTAAAGACCCCCCCGTGAATAATCACTTTGCTTGCGCATTGTGCCTTTAACCCCTCCTCGGTTCTAGTGCTGCACCTATAGTCACCGTGAGGGGTCCCCACTCGACACCTTTACTTTCGTGGGGTACACGGGTCAACGTATCACAATTCCGGAAAAGTACACCCAATCGGTGGCCAAACCGCCGGTGTGCATGTAAGCATCTATGAGCATAATAGCCGAAACCGACGTGTGTTTAAGCACCGCGACACTCAGTCGCTACAGTTAGAAATGAAAGAACGGGAATTTCTCATGCAATAGATTTAAACAGTTAACACGATACATCTACTTTATTATACTTGTCATGACGATAACATGCACCAAAACTTATTACGAAAGTACCCACCTCGTAGTGTGAAGATCGTGACACTTGAACCACGACAAGCTCTCACTCAGCACCTGGACCTAAGGAAGTCCCCAAACGAACGATAAGTCAACTTAACGCACCATAACGTGAAACGGAAACAAAAACCTAAAAACACCACGAAACCCAAAACAGCGTCGCTCATGACGCACGGCGGCGCCCCGCGCGGCACGAGGCCGCGCGGCGTGCGCGCCACTTGCGGGCGGCGGCGGCGCCCTGCGCGGTGACTGCCCGCACGGGCGCTGCCGCCCGCGGGTGGCGCCCCGCACGGCACGAGGCCGCCCGGCGCGCGCCACTTGCGGGTGGCGCCCCGCGCGGCGCCGTCGCCCGAAGGTGGCGCCCCACGCGGCACGGGGCCGCGCGGCGTGCGCCACCTGCGGGTGGCGCCCCGCGCGGTGTCTACCCGCGCGGTTACCGCCACCCGCGGCCTGCGCACGCGCCACCCGCGGGTGGGGCCCCGCGCGGCCCTTACCCGCGCGGGTGACACCATCCGTGGATGGTGCCCCGCGCGGCGCGGCGGCAGCGGCGGCAGCGATCACGACGGCGACGGAGACGGCGATGATTACTTAAGAAAAGACACGAAAAACCCCAAACCACGTCGTAAAATAAACTTTGCTTACCGCGATTCCGTCGGAGAAGAGAATCCGCTCGCACTCCCGTTTCCAGCACGTTGATCAGGGCGATCAGACTCCTCCGTTTTCTTCATCTCTCTTATCTTTTTCCTCCGGTTAGTGTTTCGTTCTTTTCTTTTCTTTCTCTTTCTCTTTTTCCTCCCGTTAGGGTTTCTCTTTTGCGAAAAGTGGGATTTCCTCTTAGTACGTACGAATAAAACCCACATCCGGTATATATTAACTAATAAATAATTATTTAATTACACGGGATAATCCCACATGTCCTCGGAAAGCGTGCCGAATATTCTGCACGGATTCCGATTCGCGCTAAGTCACCGCAACCCTAAAAACCCTATTCCGGGAGGTCCTTAAGTCGGATTTCAGATCCGATCGCACCGTCGGTGATCGTTTTTCGCGCCCTTTCACAGAAAAATACCCGTGCAGCACGACGGTCAACTTAAGAAAACTCGATAATTCAGCTTTCCTAAAAAGTACTTTATTAGCATGAGGGTAAAATATTACTCGAAAAGTCATGACATTACATCGATGTTTCTGCCGTCGAGTTGCGTGAGGATTTGAGCTTCGAGGAAACGCCGATACGGATATTGGCACGAGAGGAAAAGAAGCTTCACAACCGGACGATCCCCTATGTAAAGGTGTGATGGGATAACCATGAGGAGCGCGAGGCGACCTGCGAACTTGAGACAAAAAAAATGAGAGAGTGTTTCCCTGAGTTATTTAGC
Organism: Tillandsia leiboldiana; assembly: GCA_029204045.2. Taxonomy (NCBI): domain Eukaryota; kingdom Viridiplantae; phylum Streptophyta; class Magnoliopsida; order Poales; family Bromeliaceae; genus Tillandsia; species Tillandsia leiboldiana. The sequence continues at coordinate 36,955,950 of CM055062.1, read as the reverse complement.
GAGGGTTGAGGTTAAGTTTCGAGGACGAAACTTCTTTTAAGGGGTGTGTGGTGTAATATCACAACTTTTCGTGTAACGTTTACCCTCCTGCTAATAAAGTTTAAGTTATGGGAAACTGAATTAATGGGTTTACTTAAGTTGATAATCTTGATGTGCGGGTATTTTTCTGTGATAGAGCTCGAAAAATGGTGAACGGCGGTGCGACCGGATCCGGATTCCGACTTACGGATCCCCCAACAAGGGGTTGTTAGGATCGCGGTAACCGGGGTGTGCATCGGAATCCGTGCAAGAGATCGTGCATGCTTTTTGAGGTGATAAGGAATTATCTCTAAGGAATGAATAGATAATTAATTAAATATTTAATATCCGGATGTGAGTTTTATCATACGTACAAGGGAAAAATCTGTTTTCCCGCGAAAAAGGAGGAAACCCTAACCGGAGAGAAAAGAGAGAAAAAGGAGAGAAAAGAGGAAACCCTAACCGGAGGAAAAGAAGGAGAGAAGGAGAAAGCGAAGGAACTCGTTCGTTCCCGATCAACGTGCCGGAGACCGGGGAATGAGACGCCGCCGTCTACGGGGAGCGGATCCGGATCCACGGCGCCGCGGAAAAATGAGATCGGATCATCGCTCCGATGGAACGAGGTGAGCGCCGTTGTTCTCATGATTTCCTCGTTATAGGGTTTGGTGTTTTGGGTCTTTCGCTATTTTTGGTTCGCTTTCATCGCCGCCGCCGCCGCGAAGCCCTAGGGCTGTAACACTCGAGAAATTCAAGTTTGTTTGTGGGTGAGGAAACAAATCTAAACCTTAGTGATTTGCGTACCGATGCGCGAATTGCACAGTTTCCAAGGCACTAATTCTGCCTTTCCGATCTGAGTCTTATCTCGGAAATCTCAAATCTCCAATGCGACCGTCTCATCGAATCGAGTGAGAATGGTATAGACCGTTTGTTGATCCGACGGTCGGATCATCCTGAAATCAGCAAGAAAACTAGTGGGACCCGTGACTTAAGTGAATAGTGATTTGAATAGTAACACCCTGATTTAATTCCCGCGTTGGCCAACGTCGCCCGACCGACGGTCTGGAGTCCGAATCTGACGATCCAAGTAGTCGTTTTGATCGGTTTCATCGATCTGAACGCAATGGCGCTGACGGAATTTCCGTTTGACGACCCTAGAGTCTCGTAAAGCAAGATAAACTATATTTTTGTACAGTAATCATGGACCGAGGTTTTTTCCGGGCGTCGCGTCGAGAAACGAAAATCTCTACCTTGTAGATTTTGACGTGCCATACGTCGTGGCGAAGTCCGTTTTTCGTTTCGACAACCGAAATGCCTCGAAAGGCGTGAAATACGATAAAGAAATGGGTATTTTGCACGTAAACCCAATTTATTGTGCTCTGAAAAGCATGCAACTCATTGGGTAGGGACTGAATGGCGAGATGAAATTTCGTTGAAGGACTAGGCTCAAAATACTCACGGATGGAGGGGTTAAGAGCATTTTGTGCAAGTGGTATACATATACTTGCATTGGGCTCTCGTTGAACCCTAGAAACCCAGAACCTCAGCCTTGGCCACCTCCATCCAAAACCCTACCTTCCTCTGAGTGTCCCTTCCTGAGGTTACGCCACCGGCCACCGCCGTCTCGTCGCCGGAGAGGAAGAATGATTAAGGAACCCCTTAGATCTCGGTTTGGAAGGTGAGGGATTGATCCCAGAGGACTTGGGTGGTTCCAAGCTACATCTGGAAACTCCCCTGTACCTGTGTGACCAAGCCGAGGAACCCCGACGCCTAGCGCCGCCGCACGCCGCCGGGGAACCGCACCTTTTCCTTCCTTCTTCTTCTTTTGCTCCGGCGAGGTAGGGTTCTACCCTTCTTCATTTTTTTTGTTGCCCTTGAACCCCACCAGTCCTCTACTGACACCGAGAGGGTCCTCTCTGTGAAGCCCCGGGCGCTCGAGTGCTCCGGTTAACCGGCGGGAGCAACAAGGCCGCCGGAACCCTAGCTTTGGCCGGATCCGAGCGGGGAGCTCATCCAACCATTTGAAATGTGATCGGCCACGTTGGGAAGGTTTCTCTGGTCGACTGCAGCATCTCCACAAAATTTGAGGACCATCGGACGAGAATCGGGGCCGTTCGTGGATGCCCTAGATCCGATCGTCTTCCTCCTTGGCCGAACTTCACCGCCCGGCGCCGCCGCTGCCCGACGCCGCCGGGCATACCCCTGGCAAGCTTCACAGAACCAAGAGGGACCATTCGATCCAAGTTGGAGGGCCTCTCGTGCTTCGATTCGGAATCCGCCATTAGAGCTCTTCGAGCTTGGTCGAGCTTCGCCGCCGCTCCCAGTCGCCGCTGAGTGACTTAGGTAGGTTGGTTTGGTCATTTAAAGGTTTTTCATGCAGTTGCATGAAGTTTCTAACGTGGGGTTTCTTACCTCTATAGTTGCACCAAGAAGCAACCCGAGCTCGGTCTCCGGCCGTCGCCGCCGCCGCTCTTGGTCGCCAACCACCCAGGTTAGTTGTAAACCTTCCATTTATGTGTTCTAGCATCATGGCCTGGCCCGAGAACCTCTGGTAGCAAAGTTTCTCCAACCTTGTTGCTAAGGCGTTTGTAATGGTTGTTTCCGGCCAACCGCCGCCTCCGGCCATCGGCGCCGGGGCTGGCTGAGTCCAAACTTCTTCTGGGAGATTGTAGTAACTTGTGCTCATCTCTGTTCCAGGTTTGAACCTGGTTTGTTCAGAAGTAGCCTAACCCGAGCCTTGGTCATTGGTGGGTGTTGCTCCGGCCAACTTTCCGGCCACTCTCCGACGAGGCCAAGGTGAGCCCTCAACTCAGTAATATGTTTAGATCATGATGCTCACATTTAATCTCAGTTTGAACAAATCTTATACGTGTTATAGCTTGGTGTGGTTTTTGGACTAAAGAGTTTATGGGCCAACTTTGCCCTCGGGCCTCGTGTAAGCCCAAACTCGTGAGCACGAGTTTCGTCTCGTTGAAATGAACACGCTGAAACTTACAACGCTATCTCTGATTTCCTGGATTTAGAGAACGAGTTGAAACAGCGTTTAATCTAGTGTAACTATGCAAAATTGTAGTAATCTAGGGGTCAACTCGCATTTGTAACGTTGTGGACTGTATGTAAATAGTGTAAACACGTCGCTAGGCAGATTGTTAGATTTCCGTAGACTCTCGTTGTCACGCCCCGGGGTCGAAACTGCGACCCGGGCTCGCTAACAGATCCGCCATCTGTACGGAAACTGCCGTACAGATGAAGCGTCTAGCCTGCAAAAGACAAAACTACAGCTACACAGATATCAGAGCGGATAAAAAGCTGTACTATAAAATTTCACAACTACAAAGTTGCAACAACACATAGCCTATCTCCCAAAATCAGATGATACAAAAAGAAGTCCACCTATACAACATCTACAAATCCAAATGGGAGATAGCTAAGCAGGAAATATAACCAACTCCCACAATCCGGGATGGTACGTCTACCTCTCTCTAAAGTAACAATGCTGGTAGGGAACTATCACGCGACTCCCTGTCCTCGGTCCGTCCAGTCAAGCTCGGCAGGAACGGAAGAAAGCCTCAGCAACCTGTCACCGACAGAGGGTGTGAGAACTACATCCTACAGTAGTTCTCAGTGGGTACCGTCTCCAAGAACCACGGTCTGCCCACTAAGTCTACCAGAGGCATAAGATAACAGAAAAACTGATAATGTAAATAAGCTGGGAAGAATCTACAGCTATCATGCCTCTATCTACTATGCTCAAAAGGAAGAGACTATGGATGATGGTATGCAGCCGCTCACTGCTGACAATATGTCACAAGTACTAAGCCCAAGACGCTCTACTATGACACATGCTATGCCAACACTCTCTCAGTGTAACCCATATCTCATCGACTGCCCCACAGGGTCCAGTCAAGTCAAGCCTGCGCCCCCTGGTGTATCAACCAGGGTGTCCAATCGGACAAACTCGATATCTCACACAGTGACCCCATGGTAGCTCGGCCAGGGGTGTCAAGCGACCTCTAGTATATGAACTAGGCGCATCATCGCAGCCTCGTCAGGCTCGGTATCATCATCGCAGCCTCATCAGGCTCGGAATCATCAACGCACCCGGGGCGTAGCTCGAGGGGTGCGACCCCACCGAACTCAAGTATCTCATCAGTAACACTGTCTCACAAGTGGCTCCTGCAGGCTATAGTCCTCGATCAAACAGATCGGTATCTCGATGCTCAAAGCACAACTCAGTCGGAGAACCCTCCACGACTCAATCTCACAACACTGACCCGCTCAACGAAAGTACCACACAGCTGGGACCACCGTCTCTCCCAACGGCTCCCACAAGAACACCCCACTCAACTCAACACACAAACTCACGGCTGGAGATGCTCCACAGCCAGATCTACGAAGGGTCCGAAACCCCAGGAGACTAACACCTACGTCCCCAAGAAAGAGAACAGCCCTTAGAACCCAGATCACTCGAATCCGCTCGGGTGGATAAGTTTATAAGAAACCATGTCATTTATTTCAGAAAACCATTCAATCTGAGAGAAATCCATATTTTTAATGATTTTTAGTCTTTTTAGGAAAACCATTTGAAATCAAGTTTTATGCCCAAGCCTCGAAGAGCTAATGCCCTCGTCCTATCAAACAAGAACAGACTCAGGCGACCTTGCGAGGCTTGGAAGAAACATTGGCTGACTAAAATCATGTGTTCGTCCAAAAAGGTTCTGGGTTCAAGGTCCTGCTAACACAAGTGCACCACGATCACAACACGGTGGTGACGAGAAGAACAGCGGAAAGTAAAACCCCGGGACCACCGTCTATCTGAAACGGTTCCCCACACACTAACACTGGCCTAACCCAGCCACCAGACCCCACTCGGCCCCCCGGCCCGAGTGCAACGCCCGTCCCACAACACTCTGACGACTCAGCCCACTATCCGGGCGAGGAACACTATGTCCAGAAGGATATGCACTGTGTGGGATGTCTAAAACATAAAAGAACCTAGCCCAGATTAAGGTTCTTTATTGGTCTGGTCAAACACATGCACAAATGACGGGGGTGCTAGTTAAGTTCCAGGAAAACACTTAAACTAGCATGCAATCCTATCACAATAGAATTAGAAGGAAGTCCCTAGACTTGGAGAGAAAACCAACCCACCTCGGCACGCCCCCAATTGCTTGTCGACACTTGCAATTGGGCTCAGCGGGATTACCTGGCCTCCAAGGGGTCCGCGCGCAACACGAAGCCCGATGGCAGAATCCGCACGCGAATCGGAGCACGCAGCGACCAACCACACGACCGCGCGCTCCGCGGATGTCCCGAAACAAGCCCGCGGGTCCACGCGACGAAAAAACCCACAACCGCCCCCGGCAGAAGCTAAAAACCGCACCGCAAGCTGCTAGAAGCGAAGAAATCGCAAAATCAATCAAAACGGTCAAAATCGAGCATCCGACGGCGAAAAACAGCCTCCGTCGGCGAAAACAGCCTCCGTCAGCGAAAACCAGCGCCCAACGGCGAAAAACAGACTCCGACGGCGAAAACAGCATGCGGCGGCGAAAACTAGCCGAAAACCGCTCGCGAGACTGCTCGCAAAAACAGCGAGAAACGGCTTGCGAAAAACAGCGAAAACCTGCGCGAAAGCCCGCGTGAAAACTACTCACAACCTGCTCGCGAAAACTGCTCAAAATCTGCTTGACGGTGAAAAAGCAGCAGCCAACGGCGAACACCGCATCCGACGGCGAAAACAGCGGCCGACGGCGACCAACGGGCTCCGACAGCGAAAACACGGCGCCGGCACGCAAACCGAAGAGTCGCCCGCCGTCCGGGAGCACGCCGAGCGGCGAAAACCCAGCCGCGCGACGAGGGAGGCCGGCCGCACGGCGCCAAACCACGCAGCGCCGCGCAGCGACCTGCTGCGCAGTGCCGGAGCGCGCCGCGCAGCGCCCTGCGGCTCTGCGCGCGGCGCCCTGTGGCGCTGCGCGCGGGCCCACGCGCAGCCCGCTGCGCTGCGCGCAGCCGCGCGGGCCCGCGCGCAGCCCGCTGCGCTGCGCGCGGCCGCGCGCACCCGCGCGCCCGCGCAGGCCCGCGCGCGGCCTTGCCGCGCGCGCCTGCGCGCGGCCAGGCAGTGCCGCGCGCGCCTGCTCGCGGCCCTGCCGCGCGCGCCTGCGCGCGGCCAGGCAGTGCCGCGCGCGACTGCGCGCGGCCAGGCAGGCCCTGCCGCGCGTGCTTGCGCGCGGCCCGGCAGCGCCGCGTGCAGCACTTTGCTGCACGCGGCGCCGCGCCCAGCGGCACGTCGCCGCAGGGTGCTGCCAACAGCAGCACCCTGGCGCCGCGCGTGCGCCGTTGCGCGCGCGCGGCCACCGGCGACGGAAAAAAATAAAAAAAAAATAAAAATAAAAATCCCAATAAGTCCAAGAAAATCCCAAAATCCAATTTGCACTTTAAAAATCCAACAAAAATCCAAAAGCTCTCTAAAACCCGAGAAAACCTCAAAAATCTGAAATTGCTTACCTCGACAACGCTCGCCGCACGCCCACGAGCTCCACGCGGCCTCCAACGGCGAGTCCAAAAATCCAAGATCACCTCAAAAACCCTCTTCTTCCTCCTTTTTCTCTCTTTTCTTTTCCTTTCTTTCTTTCTTCCTTTTCCTTCTTTCTCTGTTGCAGAGGGAGGGGTTGGAGCCTTTATAAAGCAAAAGGCTTTAATTAATTTAATTAATTAATTAACTAATTTCTAAAATCCAACTCCAACTCACTTTTTGCCTTCGGGCTCTCCGCCGCTGCCCGAAACCTCCCGAACTCCGCTGTAAATCAAAAGTACACGCGCTCACAGCTTTTTCTCTTCAAAAAGCTCATCCGTTGAGTCGGGGTGCTGAAATCAAATACCGGCTCCAAAATTGCCAGTTCCGACTCACTTTTTGCCTCCGGATCCTCCGCGTCAGTCCGGAACCTCCCGAACCTCGCTGTAAATCGAAAGTACACGTGTCCACAGCTTTTTCTCTTCAAAAAGCTCATCCGTTGAGTCGGGGTGCTCAAATCAATTACCGGCTCCAAAATTGCCAGTTCCGACTCACTTTTTGCCTCCGGGTCCTCCGCGTCAGTCCGGAACCTCCCGAACCTCGCTGTAATTTGAAAGTACACCTGTTCCAAGTGTTCCTGAATTTCCGGCACTCCACGGTGAAGTCGAAAATTTCCAATCTCATCCTCAATCGGCCTACAAAGCCCGGAAAAACCCCGAATCGAGCTGGAGCTTCCGCGTTGATCCGAATCAACCCGGCATCAACTGTAAACTCAAATGCAACATGCCCAAGGCAACTCTCTGCTCCAAACCATCTGTGTGGTCGGCGCGCTATCCAAAGACCCGGTACTCTACACTCGTTGAGCGGAAAACGGATATCGTTTCGTAAATTGACGAAATCGTCGGTTTTACGATCTCCGGCGCGTGTTACGCGTACCCCGGTAGGAAAGAATGGTTTCAGGTTACTGTAGTGTTGTCGGGATGGGCATGAGTGAGTCTATTTCTGATCACAGTTTCTGTTCAGGGCTCAGCAGTTCAGCACCAGTCTCCCAGTAGTCTAGCGGGAGTTCGGGATCGGCCTACATTCAGGTGGTTCGTTCGACTGACTTCGAGGTGGGTACTTTTTCGATGTTTTAGGGTTCAAAATATTTGGGAAATATTTAGACATAAAATATTTGCATGATACTTATGTTAAACCGGTTAATCCTTATGGTACGACATTATTGTTCTTATGGCGACTAAGTGTCGCGGTGCTTGGTTACGATGCTCGAGGCTGCAACACGCACACCGGCGGTTTGGCCACCGCGAGGGTGTGCTTTTTCGGAAAAGTGGTATGTTGACCCGTGTGCCCCACAAGGTGACGTAGTGGGGGCCCCCGTAGGTGGGGGGTTAGAGGCGCCAAGGTGCGAGCGGTGCGACCCGCCGAGCTAGGTGCTCGGCGTGGTTTACCGAGGTAGGTGCTCGGCGTGGTTTACCGAGGTAGGTGCTCGGTCTGGTTTTCCAAGATTGGTGCCGTAGTATGCCGGGTTTCATTTTGAGCTTACCGACTCTGCAGATGGGCTTTTTGGGTGAGAAAAACAGTGAGCATGTGTATTTTCAGATTACAGCGGAGTTCGGGAGGTTCCGAACTGCGGCGGAGGGCCCGAAGCCAAAAAGTGAGTTATGGTTGGCTTTTGGAATTTTTTATTATTCTTTTAATTTTAATTAATTAGGCTTTTGTGATGTGGTTTTTTTTTATTTTGTCTAGTGCTGCTGTTGGGTTGAGGGAGGTGGCAGAGAGGTTGGGTGGTGAGTAATTAAGGAGGGTAGGTGAGAATTAATTAACCCTTCCTTATTTTCTTTTTTTTTACTGCCTTTGCTTATTTAAGCAGCTTCTCTCTATTGCCACCTCACTCCCTCTCCTCCAAGGTAAAAGTGAAGATCTCTGTTGGTCTGGTGTGGGGCAGCAGGAAGAGGAAAGAAGAGAAAGAGAGAAGAAAGAAGCTGAAGCTTCGAAAAAGGCTTTGGAGTGGACCACCTGTTGGGTGCCGAGCGATGAGCGAAGAGCGCGCGACGGCAACGATGAGGTTGGCGTTTTTTTTTATTATTTCATTTTATCTTTTCTTAGCGAGCTTGGGATTTTGGCGTTCTTTTTCTTTTTCTTTTTCTTTTCTTCTCCTGTTGTTGGGGCCTTACGGACTTGTTGTCCTAGGTGGCGGAGCTGCACGAGCCGCGCACGCGCATAATTCGTCGGAGCGTGGCTGACAGGGCTGCCGCTGCGCGGGCGCGCATGAGCGCCGCGCGCAACATGCGCCCTGCTGCCATGTTTATGCAGCAGGGCGCCGGCCTGCCCTGGCTGTGCGGTAGGGCCGCGCGCATGGCGCGCGGCACTGCAGGCTGCAGGGTGCCGCGCGGGCGGCCCTGCAGGCCGCGCGCTAGGCGCGCGGTGCTGCAGAGGGCCGCGCGGCCCTACAGGCCGCGCGCTAGGCGCGCGGCACTGCAGGGCACCGCGCGGGCGCCCTTGGGGCCGCGTGTCCCTGCAGGCCGCGTGCTAAGCGCGCGGCACTGCGGGGGGCCGCGCGGGCGGCCCTTGGGGCGGGCGGCCCTTGGGGCGCGCGGCGCTGCAGGCCGGGCGGCTGGCCACCGCCGCGCGGGACTGGATTCTTTGGGCTGTGTGGCCGTGGGCCGCACTGTGCCACGTTGGCTGCGACTCGGCAGCGTGCCGCGGCGTGTGCGCGAGGGGTTTTCCTCGCAACGCGCGGCGTTTCTCGTCGCCGGATGGTTTTCTTTCGCCATGGTGAGTGCAGTTTTGGCCGCGTGTTATTTGATCCTGATGTATCTCCCTCTCTCGCAGTTGTGTCTTGATGTTAGCTTTCTACGTGGCCGGTGGTGCGCGTTTTTGCCGCGTGGAGCTGTAGGATTGCATCGGGACCTCCTTTTAGCGCGCGGTTTGCGGTTTGGTCACAAGTGGGTTAGTTTTCTTCCAAATTATGGAATGCCGTAATGTTTCCGAATGCAAAGGTATCGTGTTCCTTTTACCATTATTTTAATCTGATAACGGCCAGACAGCTGTGGTAAGTATGTGGGAAACATCCCTTTGTTCAAGAATGGTTTTATTTTATGTTATAGTAGAGTTATCAGATTTAGACGAGGGAGATTGTTCCGACTTGGGCACGAGTATGAGTAGTGTCATTTGAGCACTTTAGTTTTTCCGATCTGGTTGATCGTGGACCATAGCCTGCATATGCCGCTTGCTGAGACAGTTGAGACATGATTCATACCCGGTGTGGTCGCTCCCCTCGGGTCACGCTCCGGACGCGTTGAGATGTTGATACCCCTGGCCGAGTTACCAGGTGGGTACTCGCCCCTGGCCGAGTTACCAGGTGGCTACTTGAGTGAGATTGAGACAGTCGGACAGGACGCCCAACGTAAATCCCGTCCTCAAGTGGATGTGTGGTGGTGGGCAGGTGCGTTCCTAGTCGACAGGCGCAGGCTTGACTGGACCCTATGTGGCAGTCGTTGAGATTGGGTGACATGAGCGGGTGACTTTAGCATATGTTCTTAGATGGTGTTTCCTTCGAGCATAGCATTGAGGCATATAGTAGTAGATTCGTTTCCCGCATTCATACTTTAACTATCTATCTATCTATCTATCTATCTGTTTTTGCCTCCAGCGGACTTAGTGGGCATACCGTGAGTTTTGTCGACGGTACCCACTGAGATCCACCTTTGTAGTGGATCTCACACCCGCTGCGTGTGACAGGTGTTCCTGAGGCGTCTATTCCAGGCTTGGATCGTGCGGAGTCTTCAGACCGAGGTAAGGGCGTCGCTGACTAGTTCCTACCCGAGTCTGTCGAGTCAGTGATAGAGTGACCTGTACTTTTTGGTTTCCACTTTTGTACTAGACAGAGATATTGTACTTATGTTTTGAAAGATAGTGGACTTGTGTACTTGAACTTTTATTACTTAGTTATTCAGTTTTCTTTCTTCAGTATGGCTATAGATCTCTTTTTGCAGGTTAGACGCTTCGTCTGTACGGCATTTTCCGTACAGACGGCGGGTCTGTTGGCGAGCCCGGGTCGCAGTTCGACCCAGGGGCGTGACAGATTTAGGTGGTATTAGAGCCTAGGTGTATAGGTCATTGGGACTTAGAGGCCCTAGGCTATTGGTTGGACAGTAGGATGACTGTCGTGAGAGACGAGACTGTAGCGAGTGTCCATATTTAGTCTGTAACTCCCCCAAGGGATTGGGGCGAGTGATTTTACATGTTTACTCTCTAAAAGTGGTTATGTTGGCTGCAGACAACATAATACTTTAGAAGGGGTAACATGTTTAGACTTTCGCTTGATTGGGTCGTGAGACTTCTTTTCTCTGACATTTTGATTCTCTATTGCAGTTGTCTGAGATGCCTCCAAGACGTCGGGCGACGACGAGGGCGCATTCCGCCTCTGATGATGAGCCCGAGCAGCAGGAGGCCGCACCGGGCGAGGTCCAGGAGCTACGGGCCCAGGTGGCCCAGATGTCAGAGGCGTTGCGACGCCAGGAGGAGGCGGCCAAGCGCCAGGAAGAAAATATGGAGCGTATGATGAGATTACTTGAGCAGAGGACATCTCCAGCAGCACCTCCAGTAGCGACGTCGTCGACTTCGTCTCAGATCGCTCCGTTGACAGAGGCAGAGCAGAGGGAGCTCACAGATCGACTATCCTACATCACCCAGTTTTGTCCTCCGCGATTTGCAGGGCAGAGTTCAGAGCCTTGGGAGGCCGAAAGCTGGATTGCAGCGATGGAAAAGCTTTTTGAAAACTTGTTTATCAAGGAAAAGCATCAGGTGTACCTAGCCACTCACTTCTTGGAGAAGGACGCCGAGACCTGGTGGCGTCGTGTTCGGCCAGTGGGACCGCCGGGGGTACCTCTATTGACTTGGGCTGAGTTTCGCGCTTTGCTGCTCGGGCTCTACTTTCCCGACAGTGCAAAGCAGAAACTAGAGGAAGATTTGCGACGGCTGCAGCAGGGGGATCGGCCCCTTGGGAAGTATGTTCTTGAGTTTCAGCGGCTTTTGGGTAGCGTACCACACGTTGCCCGGGATGAGGCCCAGAAGATTGAGCTATTTGAGAGAGGTCTGCACCACGATATTTATCCCCTTGTACATTCACATAGAGCCCAGACCTTGGATGCGACGATTGAGCACGCGCAGTGTCACGCCCCGGGGGATTAATTTAGCGGAAACGGATTACAAAAGGGTATGTATTTATTTTTTTTTGAAAACCTTCTTCCCCGGCGCGTACCCAGATCCGCCGCATATACAGGATCACTCTACAAACGGACAAAGTCTCCCCTGTATATGCACGGCGTCGCGGTTTGTACAATGTTCAATAACGAGTAAACATTCAATCACAACAATCCAAACGTATAACCATTCACAAAGTGCAGAATAAACTAACGGCCGATTAGTTTGAAAGGATAAAACCCACAACTGTTGAAACGGCGCCCACCCGGCACCCATGTTTTGAAAACCCTTTTTCGAAAGCAACATAAACTCAGGGGTTTGTAAAACAGTGCCCACACGACACTTAGGTTTTGAAATCCATTTTCGCAAACCATAAATCCACAAGGTTTTGAAAACGGTGCCCACACGACACCCGAGTTTTGAAATAGTAGTTTTCGCAATCTGTTCTTTTATTTGCTATTTTATTTTCCAAAGCGGCCAACAGAGATGTAAAGAAAACTAAACAATTCAGTTGTCACTGTACCGACATCCACACCGACCCCACGAGGGTATCGAGAACCATCCACAGTCTACAAATAATAAATGGAATGCGAAAGTAAAGAGTAAAATACTGCTCCGGTCTCCTGAGACCCCACATGTAAGACCCGGCTTTTCCTTAACCCTTCTGGTCACCCTCTTCTTGTAATGCCTGACCGGGGGCCTCATTTTTTGGCATTTTTCCGGACAGACCGTCGGGGCCCGCAAATAATTTTAGGCGGTAGAGCTCGCGGAACGGAGCGCGTGGGCGCGATCGGTTTATTTTTCCGACTCCCGGTCTGACCAGAATTAATTCTCGAAGTTGGGGTCCCCCTTAGACGCCTCGGGATCCGTGTTGGCAGCCGCACACCTTTTAAGGTAAACCCTAATTCTTTTAGTATATATATATGTAGCCGTGAGGGAAAGAAGATTAGGGTTCCTCTTATTCTCTTTTGGTGGCCGTCTCTTTTCTTTTTCTTCCTCCCTCGTAGCCGCCGGCAAAGAGAAACCAAGCACACCGCAAGGGTGGACCGGTGGGGGCAAGCGGACGATCCCTCTCTTCCTCCTCTTTCGCACGTCGAGGTGAGTCGGACGCGTTTCGTTCGGGGGAATCTCCCTCTTTCTTTCTTTTTTTTGTTGGTCACGAGGAGGGAGGAGGCCCGGCGCCGTCGCGCACCGCGGGCCGCGCGCCCGCGCGGCGCTCGGCCGCGCGGGGCCGCCCGCAGGAGGGGCGCCCGCGCGGGCTGGTGCCGCGCGGGGCCGCCCGCAGGAGGGGCGCCCGCGCGGGCTGGTGCCGCGCGGGGCCGCCCCGCACCGCGGGCCGCGCGCCCGCGCGGCGCTCGGCCGCGCGGGGCCGCCCGCAGGAGGGGGCGCCCGCGCGGGCTGGTGCCGCGCGGGGCCGCCTCGCATCTCGGGCCGCGCGCCCGCGCGGCGTTCAGCCGCGCGGGGCCGCCCGCAGCAGGGGGCGCCCGCGCGGGCTGGTGCCGCGCGGGGCCGCCCCGCACCGCGGGCCGCGCGCCCGCGCGGCGTTCAGCCGCGCGGGGCCGCCCGCAGCAGGAGGCGCCCGCGCGGGCTGGTGCCGCGCGGGGCCGCCCCGCACCGCGGGCCGCGCGCCCGCGCGGCGCTCGGCCGCGCGGGGCCGCCCGCAGGATGGGCGCCGCGCGGGCTGGTGCCGCGCGGGGCCGCCCCGCACCGCGGGCCGCGCGCCCGCACGGCGCTCGGCCGCGCGGGGCCGCCCGCAGGAGGGGCGCCCGCGCGGGCTGGTGCCGCGCGGGGTCGCCCACACCGCGGGCAGCGCGCCCGCGCGGCGCTCGGCCGCGCGGGGCCGCCCGCATGAGGGACGGCCGCGCGGGCTGGTGCCGCGCGGGGCTGCGTCCTGGCAGAGTGTTCGTCGCACTGGCTGGTGCCGTGCGAAGAACTCCGCCGCACGCTGTAGGGAGTCGTTGTAAGTTTCGGACTTCTAAGTCTCGATTTGCTTATGTTCCTTCAGGAGTGCGGGACACTGTTGGCGACTGGAGCACAGACGCGGACTGGACGAACGCAGGACGACGCACACAAGGTGGGTACGTTCCCGGGGGTTTCGGGAATGGGGTTTAACTGTTAGAAATAGCATGTCGGGGCAAGGTGGAATTGTCAGTCTCCTTCTGTTTATGCACTAACCCTGTTTTGTTATGTTATGTTATGCTATGATACTCAATATCAATCTGAGGCTCAAAATTGCTACACGCACACCCGCGGTTTGGCCACCGCAAGGGTGTGCTTTTCCGGAAAAGTGGTACGTTGACCCGTGTACCCCACGCGAAGGTGGCGTTAGGAATGGGGGCCCCCATGGGTGGGGGGTGTGAGCGGTGACGTCGAGGCAGGTGCTCGGCGGCCGAGGCAGGTGCTCGGCGGTGGCATCGGGGAAGGTGCCCGATGTTGCTTTGTGAGGCAGGTGCTCGGCGGTGGGCATCGGGGAAGGTGCCCGATGTTGCTTTGTGAGGCAGGTGCTCGGCGGTGGGCATCGGGGAAGGTGCCCGATGTCGTATTGATACAGGGTGTGCTTAAGGAGGAAAGTGCATGGGAAGGATAGTTGCTCCGGTGTTTGTGGTTTGCCTTATCTTTGTATACTACGCTTATCATGCTATTTCTAGTCACTGACTTCCCACTCCGTGACAGGTTCGTCCAGGGGCGAGTGCTAGGGCGCCGGTGAGAACGTTAGGGTGCTGATCTGATTTTTGGATGACTTCAGATACAGTGACTCTTCTTTCCCTTTCCTTTTATTATTCATGGTAGCTAGATGTGGATTGCGACACCCCCGTGGGGTCGAAGTGGATGTTGCCCTTTTTCTTTCCTTTTATTTGAATAATTGAATGAATACTACGTTCTCTCCTACTTGGCCGTTTTGAACGATGAAAAAAAACAAAGAAAACCGTTTGCGAAAACTATTTTTAAAACGTGGGTGTCGTGTGGGCACCGAGCTTTATAAACCTCGTGGGATTTATGTGTTTGCGAACTGTTTTCACAAACGAGGGCATCGTGTGGATGCCGCTTTCAAAACCTTGTGATTATTTATCCTTTCAAAACACCGGCCTCCATGCTCTAAGTGAATGCTAGAATGTCATGTGAATTGTTTGGTTGTATGTGTACGAGACCCCAACTGATGTGGTTAGAGATTGTTTGTACTACGCCTTGTGAGACACTTTGTAGTTGAGACGCCGTGCATATACAAAGGGGCCTCTGCTTATTTGCAGAGTGAATTTGTATATGCGGCGGGTCTGTGCACGCGCCGGGGAGTAACGTATTTTAAAAAAAAATATATGGCTGAGTCAGGGGCATCGGTGGCTCCTCTTCCGCGCGATTCGAACCCCCGGGGCGTGACAGATTAAGATGGTATCAGAGCGGTAAACTTTAACCACAACAGTCGGGGCCTAACATCCACGGGCGCAATACTCTGGCTACTGAGTAATAAAGTGAACACGGGATAAATAAAACGCGAGTGCTCGTTGGGGGAAAAAGGGGGGAGGGAATTAGTGTTCTTTTTCTTTTCTCCCTCTAGTGCCAGCACTAGTGGCGTGCCGTCTTATTTGAACTAGGAGTAACTGGTTCGTGCAAATGTTCAGATCATGGCCAGGACTAGATCCACAGCCGAGGACACGGGGGCGGACGCAGCGGAAGCGATGACTGCGGAGAATCAGCTCCTAAGGCAGCAGCTACAAGAGATGGCGGAACAGTTGGCAGCCCTGAACGACCGCGTGCGCCAACTGACGCAGCAACAGCAGGCCGCTGCGACGGCAGAGGTTGCCCCGGGCCGTCTCCCGGGCCCAGCTGCACCGGTGATGGAGACCGAAGGAGGGGCTGCCCCCACCCGGGCCTCGGCCCCAGAGGTGGCCCCTTCGACGGCAACGGCAGGGCCGGCGGCGACACCAATCGTCGGAATTGCTCCGAGTGTGACGGTAGTGTTACCCACTCCCGCCGCGACCGCCAACGTCGCGAAGGAGGGGGCGAACCTACCAAACGAGCGAGACCGTGTGCGCGCCAACCTGGCCGACTTCAAGAAATACGACCCGCCAACGTTCGAGGGGGACACGACAGACCCCTGGGTTGTGGAGAAATGGGTGGATACGATGGAGAAATTATTCGAGGACCTAATGATGGAAGACCACGAGCGGGTCCCCCTGGCCGCCCACTTGCTCGAGGGGAACGCCCGCATTTGGTGGAAGACCGTACGCCCCGACACTGCGTCGGGCGCTACCCTTCCGTCGTGGACTACCTTTAAACAGCAGCTATTCGGGGCGTTCTTTACCAATAGCGTGAAGAAACAACTGGAGGACGATCTAAACCACATCAGGCAGGGAACCAAAACAGTAATGGAGTACCAGAGGGAGTTCGTGAGACTGGCGAACTGTGTCCCGTTCGTCATTCGGGACGAATCCCATAAGGCACAACTGTTTGTGGATGGATTAAGGACTGACATTTTCCAAGTAGTGGACGCGGCAGATCTACATACCTTTCAGAAGGTGGTCGACCGAGCCACCATCGTGGAACGAGGCTTTGCCGTCACGCGCGCCCGAAGGGAAGGCTCCCACCAACAAGATGACAGGAAGCGGACCCAGACGACTTCAGGGGGAGGGGGCTCCTCCAGCGGGAATCGGCCCCCTAAGCGGTGGAGACCCAGCAAAGGACCAGGGGAGCGCCAGGAGAGGGACAACGCCCGGAGGACCGCTCGTGCGTGATCTGCGGCGGGGCGCACCGGGTGATGGATTGCTCCAAGAGACAGGACCATTGCTTCCGATGTGGCAAGCAGGGGCACTTCCGTTTCAACTGTCCCCTGAACCAAGGCACCACATCTTCAGCAGCCTCCGTGCCTTCACCCCAGCATGCAGGGCGGGGGAAAGCGCCAATGACGTCAGCCCCCAGACCGCCAGCACCCCGATCTGTGGGGGAGAAGCCACCGCCTTCGGGAGGCCGCGTCTATTCGATGGGTCAGCAGGAGACACACCCGTCTGAGCACGTCGTCGCAGGTATCACTCTTGCTTCTGTTTACCGCGCTAGAACCCTTTTTGACACCGGAGCGACCCTCTCGTTTATGTCTCGAGACTTCGCACTGACCCATGATTTTGAGTTGAGACCCTTACCCAGTTTGATGACCGTTCACACCGCGGGAGGATCCTTGGAGGCACGCAACATGGTGCCTTCCTGCCCTATATGGATGGGAAGGCTTCCGTGCCCCTGGGATCTAGTAGTCATTCCATTGAAAGAGTATGATGTAGTGCTCGGAATGGATTGGCTCACGTGGTACCTTGCGGTCATAGACTGTGAGAAGCGCGAGGTACGACTGATGTACCCCGATTTTCCGGAGAACGTGTACTTGGCCTGCAAGAGCGTTTCCTTTTCTTCCATGATTCCTGCATCCCGAGCCAGAAAGCTGGTAGAGGGCGGGTGTATGGCCTACATGGTGTCGGTGGCCCTGGCCGCCGGATCCTCCACGGCACTCCCCGACATCCCTGTAGTGAGGGACTTCCCAGATGTTTTTCCGGCCGAACTACCTGGATTACCCCCCGAGCGAGAAGTTGTCTTTCCCATTGAGCTTCCACCCGGCACTCGACCAATCACGAAGGCCCCCTACAGGATGGCCTTCGCGGAGCTGAAGGAACTTAAGGCGCAGCTAGAGGACCTCCTGGACAAGGGGTTTATCCGACCGAGTGTGTCCCCTTGGGGCGCGCCTGTACTCTTTGTACGAAAGAAAGACGGGAGCTTGCGGTTATGCATCGACTACCGGGAAATCAACAAAGTCACAGTGAAAAACAAGTACCCCTTACCTAGGATTGATGACCTCTTTGACCAGCTGCGGGGTGCAACTGTCTTCTCAAAAATCGACCTGCAAGTCGGGATACCACCAGCTCAGAGTTCGAGACGAGGATATTCCGAAGACGGCATTCCGGACTCGGTATGGCCATTACGAGTTCACAGTAATGCCGTTCGGGCTTACTAATGCCCCAGCGGTGTTCATGGACATGATGAACGAGTTTTCAGACCCTTCCTGGATCAGTTCGTTGTGGTCTTCATCGACGATATCCTAATTTACTCCACCACCGATGGGAAGCACGAGGAGCACCTACGAATTGTTCTACAGACCCTTAGGGAGCAGGAGGTTGTTCGCAAAACTTAATAAATGCGAATTCTGGCTTCGCGAAGTGGGGTGGTTTCTAGGGCATATCATTTCAGCAGCAGGAGTCGCAGTGGATCCCAAGAAGGTGGAGTCGGTGACCGACTGGCCCCAGCCGACCACAGTGACAGAGGTGCGCAGCTTCTTGGGCCCTTGCGGGATACTACAGACGTTTCGTGGAGGGTTTCTCGAAGATTGCGACCCCTCTGAACCGCCTAACCCGGAAAGGAGTAAGTTCATATGGACGGTCCAATGCCAAGAGAGCTTTGAAGAACTTAAGAAAACGGTTAACAAGAGCGCCTGTGCTTGCCTTACCAACCCCTGGAGAAGACTACGAAGTCTACTGCGATGCATCGCGAATAGGACTGGGAGGAGTACTAATGCAGCAAGGAAGAGTCATTGCCTATGCTTCAAGACAACTCAAGGATTACGAACAAAACTACCCGATCCATGACTTGGAGCTTGCCGCAGTGGTCTTCGTTCTGAAACTGTGGAGGCACTACCTCTACGGTGTGCATTGCAACGTGTTCTCGGACCACCAAAGCCTCAAGTACCTTTTCACCCAGAAGGAGCTTAACCTACGGCAGAGGAGGTGGTTGGAGCTACTGAAGGACTACGACTTAACCATCCAGTACCACCCGGGGAAAGCAAATGTGGTAGCCGACGCTCTAAGCCGAAAGGGGCAAGCAGAAGGAACTTCGGCGGGGCGCGATCACGCAGCAGAACGACTTGATCGCGGAATTTTCACGATTGAGGTTGGAAGTGGTACCAGCAGGGACGGTTGAGCGACTGTTGACCCTAACAGTCGCGCCGACCCTATTGGAGAGGATTCAGGAAGGCCAAGGTGCGGATCCGCAGCTACAGCTGGAACGGGATAGGATTTCACCGGAGCAAGAAGGAGACTTCGCAGTGGGAACGGACGGCACCCTTCGGTTCCGAGGGCGGATCTGCGTGCCCGATCTGCCGGATCTAAAGAAAGAAATCCTGACTGAAGCACATTGCGCCCCTACGTGGCGCACCCTGGAGGCACCAAGATGTACCGAGATATCCGACAGACCTTCTGGTGGCCAAGATTGAAGGGAGATGTGACGCTGTTCGTGGCTCACTGTTTGATTGCCACAGGTGAAAGCCGAGCATCAACGGCCGGCGGGGAAAATTGCAACCTCTACCCGTGCCCGAGTGGAAGTGGGAGCAAGTCACAATGGACTTCGTCACCGGATTCCCCCGTTCGCAGCAGGGACACGACGCCATCTGGTTGTCGTGGATCGGCTAACGAAGTCAGCTCACTTCCTACCCATCCACACGACCTGGACACGCGACCGGCTGGCACAGGTCTACCTCAGCGAGATTGTAAGGCTGCACGGGGTGCCAACAGACGATCACCTCGGACATGGGACACAAGGTTCGTTTCGAACTTTTGGAAGAGTCTACAACGAGCCTTGGGGACCAAGTTACACTTCAGCTCAGCCTTTCACCCCCAGACGGACGGGCAATCCGAGCGGGTGATCCAGATACTCGAGGACATGCTTCGGGCGTGCGTGTCTGGACTTGGGAGACGGATGGTCGCGCTACCTACCCCTTGCAGAGTTCGCTTATAACAACAGCTACCAAGCAAGCATTAAGATGGCGCCGTACGAAGCATGTACGGCAGGCGCTGTAGATCCCCGATCTGCTGGGACGATCTGGGGGAGAGAAAGTTTTTGGGGCCGGACCTAGTGGCCGAGACAGAGGAAAGGGTGCGCCTCATCAGGCAACGTTTGGCGACCGCCCAGAGCCGGCAAAAGAGTTACGCGGACCAGAGACGTCGCGACTTGGAATTCCAGGTGGGAGAGCACGTGTTACTGCGGGTGTCGCCGTCAAAGGGGGTGAAGCGGTTTGGGTTGAGGGGCAAGCTGAGCCCGCGGTACATAGGGCCGTTTGAGATTCTGGAGCGCATCGGCCCGGTAGCCTACCGCCTCGCCCTACCGCCGAACCTTGACCGCGTTCATGATGTGTTCCACGTATCCATGCTTCGGAAATACCTCCCCGACCCATCGCGAGTGCTGGACGCCTCCGCGATTGAACTCAGGAGGATCTAAGTTTTGCGGAAGTACCAGTGCGGATCCTAGCCCGGGGAGGACAAAAAGCTGCGTAGTCGGACGATTCCCTACGTAAAAGTGCTTTGGAGCAATCAAGAAGAGCGTGAGGCAACTTGGGAACCCGAGTCAAAGATGAGGTAGTGCTACCCGGACCTGTTCGCCGCTGGGGAAGATTAAGTTTCGGGGACGAAACTTGTTTTTAGCGGTAAGTGGTGTAAGACCCGGCTTTCCTTAACCCTTCTGGTCACCCTCTTCTTGTAATGCCTGACCGGGGCCTCATTTTTTGGCATTTTTCCGGACAGACCGTCGGGGCCCGCAAATAATTTTAGGCGGTAGAGCTCGCGGAACGGAGCGCGTGGGCGCGATCGGTTTATTTTTTGTTCTGACGAATTAATTCCGGGTTGGGGTCCCCAGAATTAATTTCGAAGGTGGGGCCACGCACCTTTTAAGGTAAACCCTAATTCTTTTAGTATATATATATGTAGCCGTGAGGGAAAGAAGATTAGGGTTCCTCTTATTCTCTTTTGGTGGCCGTCTCTTTTCTTTTTCTTCCTCCCTCGTAGCCGCCGGCAAAGAGAAACCAAGCACACCGCAAGGGTGGACGGTGGGGGCAAGCGGACGATCCCTCTCTTCCTCCTCTTTCGCACGTCGAGGTGAGTCGGACGCGTTTCGTTCGGGGGAATCTCCCCTCTTTCTTTCTTTTTTTGTTGGTCACGAGGAGGGAGGAGGCCCGGCGCGGGCGCCGTCGCGCACCGGGGGGGGGGCCGCGCGGCCCGCCGCGGCGCTCGGCCGCGCGGGGCCGCCCGCAGGAGGGGCGCCCGCGCGGGCTGGTGCCGCGCGGGGCCGCCCCGCACCGCGGGCCGCGCGCCCGCGCGGCGCTCGGCCGCGCGGGGCCGCCCGCAGGAGGGGGCGCCCGCGCGGGCTGGTGCCGCGCGGGGCCGCCTCGCATCTCGGGCGCGCGCCCGCGCGGCGTTCAGCCGCGCGGGGCCGCCCGCAGCAGGGGGCGCCCGCGCGGGCTGGTGCCGCGCGGGGCCGCCCCGCACCGCGGGCCGCGCGCCCGCGCGGCGTTCAGCCGCGCGGGGCCGCCCGCAGCAGGAGGCGCCCGCGCGGGCTGGTGCCGCGCGGGGCCGCCCCGCACCGCGGGCCGCGCGCCGCGCGGCGCTCGCCGCGCGGGGCCGCCCGCAGGATGGGCGCCGCGCGGGCTGGTGCCGCGCGGGGCCGCCCCGCACCGCGGGCCGCGCGCCCGCACGGCGCTCGGCCGCGCGGGGCCGCCCGCAGGAGGGGGCGCCGCGCGGGCTGGTGCCGCGCGGGGTCGCCCACACCGCGGGCAGCGCGCCGCCCGCCGGCGCTCGGCCCGCGCGCGGGGGCCCGCAGGGAGGGAGGGACGGCCGCGCGGGCTGGTGCCGCGCGGGGCTGCGTCCTGGCGGCCTGTGTGCAGAGTTCGTCGCACTGGCTGGTGCCGTGCGAAGAACTCCGCCGCACGCTGTAGGGAGTCGTTGTAAGTTTCGGACTTCTAAGTCTCGATTTGCTTATGTTCCTTCAGGAGTGCGGGACACTGTTGCGACTGGAGCACAGACGCGGACTGGACGAACGCAGGACGACGCACACAAGGTGGGTACGTTCCCGGGGGTTTCGGGAATGGGGTTTAACTGTTAGAAATAGCATGTCGGGGCAAGGTGGAATTGTCAGTCTCCTTCTGTTTATGCACTAACCCTGTTTTGTTATGTTATGTTATGCTATGATACTCAATATCAATCTGAGGCTCAAAATTGCTACACGCACACCCGCGGTTTGGCCACCGCAAGGGTGTGCTTTTCCGGAAAAGTGGTACGTTGACCCGTGTACCCCACGCGAAGGTGGCGTTAGGAATGGGGGCCCCCATGGGGGGGGGTGTGAGCGGTGACGTCGAGGCAGGTGCTCGGCGGCCGAGGCAGGTGCTCGGCGGTGGCATCGGGGAGGTGCCCGATGTTGCTTTGTGAGGCAGGTGCTCGGCGGTGGGCATCGGGGAAGGTGCCCGATGTCGTATTGATACAGGGTGTGCTTAAGGAGGAAAGTGCATGGGAAGGATAGTTGCTCCGGTGTTTGTGGTTTGCCTTATCTTTGTATACTACGCTTATCATGCTATTTCTAGTCACTGACTTCCCACTCCGTGACAGGTTCGTCCAGGGGCGAGTGCTAGGGCGCCGGTGAGAACGTTAGGGTGCTGATCTGATTTTTGGATGACTTCAGATACAGTGACTCTTCTTTCCCTTTCCTTTATTATTCATGGTAGCTAGATGTGGATTGCGACACCCCCGTGGGGTCGAAGTGGATGTTGCCCTTTTTCTTTCCTTTTATTTGAATAATTGAATGAATACTACGTTCTCTCCTACTTGGCCGTTTTGAACGATGAAAAAAAAACAAAGAAAACCGTTTGCGAAAAATTTTTAAAACGTGGGTGTCGTGTGGGCACCGAGCTTTATAAACCTCGTGGGATTTATGTGTTTGCGAACTGTTTTCACAAACGAGGGCATCGTGTGGATGCCGCTTTCAAAACCTTGTGATTATTTATCCTTTCAAAACACCGGCCTCCATGCTCTAAGTGAATGCTAGAATGTCATGTGAATTGTTTGGTTGTATGTGTACGAGACCCCAACTGATGTGGTTAGAGATTGTTTGTACTACGCCTTGTGAGACACTTTGTAGTTGAGACGCCGTGCATATACAAAGGGGCCTCTGCTTATTTGCAGAGTGAATTTGTATATGCGGCGGGTCTGTGCACGCGCCGGGGAGTAACGTATTTTAAAAAAAAATATATGGCTGAGTCAGGGGCATCGGTGGCTCCTCTTCCGCGCGATTCGAACCCCCGGGGCGTGACACCACACCTCTAGCCGTGGCCTCACCGTCGCCTAACTCTCCCCCCCCTGTAGAGGACCCTGTCGCAAAGTGGGAAGTCAGCGACTAAACACAATAAATGAAAATAATGCAGGTAAAGAAAACGTCCAACCGTAGTCTATCCGGAGCAACCACCCTCCTCCCCCGCAAGGGAAAAGTAGAATCAAACACCTGTAAACCTGCAATACCCGATCCCGTCGGACAACTAAACCGACGAATCGCACCGCGCCCAAGTCGGACAACTAAACCGAATGGGTCGCACCGCTCCCACGTCGGACAACTAAACCGACGGGTCGCACCGCTCGCACCTTGGCGCATACATGCCCCACACACTAAAGAGGCCCCACGCGTCCTGTGGGTATACACGGGTCATGGACCACTTTTCCGAAAAAAGCGCACCCTTTGCGGTGGCCAAACCGCGGGTGCGCGTGCTGCAGCCCGAGCAAAGTAACCAACAATACCAATAGTGTTCAAGAGTAAGCTATACCGCTATCGTGTTAGCAACATAGTATATAATCAAGAGTAGAGTTATGACCGCTATCATGTTAGCTACATCGTGTAAAATCAAGAGTAAAACGACCGCCGGAAAATCGGCGCTAACTACCGAAATAAAAACCCACCTGTAAAAACGGTGACCCCCGCTCAGCTCCTCCGCGTCCCGGTGCGCTCGCCCGGACCCACACGGACCTGCCGAGGGAAAATTAGTAACTCGGAACTCGAAAAGTAATACGAACTGCAAGGCCCTCACGGTCGGTGGCGGGGCACGGCCCGCGATCTGGAGATGGCGGCGGCGACGTCCCCCGGCGAGGGCGAAGGCACGGATGGCCCCGTGCGGCTCCCCGACTCACCGTCCGCATGCGGGGCTGCGCACGCGCCCAGCCCCGTGCGGGCTCACCACCCGCATGCGGGGCTGCGCACGCGCCCAGCCCCGAGCGGGTTCACCCCCCGCAAGCGAGGCTGCGCGCGTGCCCGGCCCCATGCGGGCTCCCCACCCGCATGCGGGGCTGCGCACGCACCCAGCCCCGTGCGGGTTCCCCCCCCCCCGCAAGCGGGGCTGCGCGCGTGCTCGACACCATGCAGGCTCCCCACCCGCATGCGGGGCTGCGCACGCGCCCAGCCCCGTGCGGGTCGCACGGGCGCGCCGCCCGCATGGGGGTGCGCACGGGCGCCCGCCCGCATGGGGGCTGCGCACGGGCGCCGGATTCCGGGGAATCCGTCGCCTGTGCCCCCGTTTCCCCCTCCCCCAAAAGCAATAAAAACAAGAAAGCCAAGAACGGCGAAACTACGCCTCACCTCGGTTACGTCGTCGGAGGTTGTAAGGGAGGGATCGCCTCGTTCCTGTGTGCCCGATTCCGGAGGTGTGCGGTGTTCTTCCCGTTCCTCGATCGCTCCGCCGCGGTGCCTCGCGCCGATCGGTGGGAAGAGGAGGGTTTGGTGAGAGGAACGGTAGGGGAACTCCAAATCTAAACCCAACACATACGTATTAATATTAGCCGCCTCCGTACACGGGAACTTAACCCTAAGTCCCAAAATACAAATCAATCTCGGCGAAATGAGTTTGGGTGCGAACCTGGGTCCGGTCCGCCTCGAAGAACGTGTAAGTCGCCTGAACTGCTGCCAACTTCCGGAATTTATTCTGGGAGATTCCGGGGTCAGAATCCAGATCCGATCGCGCCGCCGAAATCCATTTCGCGAGCTTTATTGTCTAAAAATACCGCGAGCCCGACAGTCTGCCCAGAGATAAAGAAAAATAATTCACCCCGGACCCTTAGTCGAAAAGTGGATTTACAAGAATTTTAAAAGAAGGTCTAGAAAGGCAAATAAAGCCGCGGTTATTACACCACTCACCTCTAAAAAACGAGTTTCGTCCTCGAAACTCAAACCCGGGTGGTGGTGAAGAGGTCGGGGTAGCACTCCCTCATCTTAGATTCCAGCTCCCATGTTGCTTCTCGTTCTTCCTGGTTGCTCCAGAGCACCTTCACGTAGGGGATGACTCGGTTCCGCAGTGCTTTGCTTTCTCTTGCTAGGATACGCACGGGGGGTTTCCTCGAAGCTTAGATCCTCCTTGAGCTCGAATGTGGAGACGTCCAACACGTGTGACGGGTCGGATAGGTATTTCCGGAGCATGGACACGTGGAAGACGTTGTGGACCCGGTCGAGGTTAGGGGGTAGGGCAAGGCGGTACGCCACTGGGCCTATGCGCTCCAAGATCTCAAAAGGCCCCACAAACCGTGGGCTCAACTTGCCCTTCAGCCCGAAACGCTTGATCCCTCTGGATGGCGAGACCCGTAAGAACACGTGTTCCCCCACTTGAAATTCCAAATCGCGGCGCCGTCGGTCTGCGTAGCTCTTCTGTCGGCTTTGGGCGGTCAGTAACCGCCGCCTGATGAGGCGCACCTTCTCCTCAGTCTCTTCCACCAAGTCGGGTCCCAGGAATTTCCGTTCCCCTAAGTCGTCCCAACAGATCGGGGATCGGCAGCGTCTCCCATACAAAGCTTCGTAGGGTGCCATCTGGATGCTGGCCTGGTAGCTATTGTTGTAGGCGAATTCCACGAGGGGTAGGTAGCGCGCCCAACCGACTCCCCAGTCAAGTACACAGGCGCGCAGCAGGTCCTCGAGGGTCTGAATCACTCGCTCCGACTGTCCGTCCGTTTGAGGGTGGAAAGCTGTGCTGAAGTGTAGCTTGGTCCCCAGGGCTTGCTGTAGACTTTGCCAAAACTTCGAGACGAAGCGGGTGTCTCTATCCGAGGTGATCGATGCCGGCACTCCGTGCAGTCTCACGATCTCGCTGAGGTAGACTTGAGCCAACTGCTCTCTGGTCCAGGTTGTGTGGATGGGTAGGAAATGAGCTGTCTTGGTTAGCCGGTCCACAATGACCCAGATCGAGTCGTGCCCAGCTGTGAACGTGGGAACCCGGTGACGAAGTCCATAGTGATCTGATCCCACTTCCACATCGGCACGGTAAGGGCTGTAATTTTCCTGCAGGCCGCTGATGCTCTGCCTTTATCTGCTGGCATACCAGGCAGTGAGCTACGTGTCGTGTCACATCCCCTTCAACTTGGGCCACCAGAAGGTCTGCTTGAGGTCCCTGTACATCTTCGTGCCCCCCGGATGCGCCGCATAAGGGCGCGGTGTGCCTCTGTCAGAATCTCCTCCTTCAATTCCGGCGAATCCGGTACACAGAAACGCCCACGGAACCGCAAGACACCGTCACTTCCCACTGCAAAGTCGTTCTCCTGGTTCGGGTGGATCTTGTCTCGCACGAGCTGTAAGTGCGGGTCCGTCAGTTGTCCTTCTCGGATTTTCTCAAAAAACGTCGGCTTGACCACCAACGCCGTAAGTCGAGCAACAGTGCCCGCCGGTACCACCTCCAACCTCAGTCGCGAGAATTCCGCGATCAGGGTGCTCTGCTCAGTTATCGCGCGTGCCGGCGTCTCCTCCGGTTGCCCTTCCTGCTTAAAGCGTCCGCCACCACGTTTGCCTTCCCGGGTGGTATTGGATTGTTAGATCGTAAACCCTTCAACTTCCTGGATGCATAGGCTATTACCTTCCCCTGTGGCATCAAAACACCCCAAAGTCCGATCTCGATGCGTCGCAGTACACTTCATAATCCTCCTCTGGGCGTGGGTTAGTACAAGAATAGACGCCTGGTTAGCCTCCTTTTAAGTTCTTCGAAGCTCTCTTGGCACTTAGCCGTCCATAGAACTTTTCCCCTTTCTTGGTCAACCGGTTTAAAGGGGCCGCAATCTTCGAGAAACCTCGACGAAGCGTCTATAATATCCCGCCAGTCCCAGAAGCTGCGGATCTCCGTCACTGTCGTCGGTGGTTGCCAGTCGATCACCGATTCCACCTTCTTGGGGTCCACAGCGATTCCCTCTGCCGAGATCACGTGCCCTAGGAAACCCACCTCTCGTAGCCAGAATTCACACTTCTTGAGCTTCGCGAACAGCCTCTGTTCCCTGAGGGTTTGGAGAATCGTTCGTAAGTGGTCCTCGTGCTCTCGTCGGTAGATGAATAGATCAGGATGTCGTCGATGAAGACCACTACGAA